>OX244041.2:25374090-26574090 GCA_945859785.2 Tridacna gigas | reverse complement strand
CAGCCGTAACTCCTTTTTTAGGTGCCGGTACATGAAATCAATATTTCAAAGTAAAATTATCGCTTAAAATTCGATGCACATGTTGATTTTTCTTATTATTTAAAATAGATTAGAATTCTTCGCCACAACATTCTTCCGAGGGTTTACGTCACGTTTATGACGTAGTCAATATTATTCATGACGTCATTATTACAGCTGCACAGCAAAAGCGCTTTGCACAGTTCGCCATACAAGCGTGTTTTTTTCATAGTGCAAAAGATGTCAATACGTGCCTTAATTTCGAGCGGAATATTCTATCTAGTCGGATTTATGTTTGTAAATGTGAAACAGGATAAACAGAATAGTGTCGTGGATTGGAAAATTTGAAGAATAGACAGTAGTGTCTTTGATTCCAGGAAATTTTGTCAGGCTCGGCTCGGAAAGTTTATGGTATCAGTACCACAATTTTGGGCAAAATTGTATATAGAGCAAACTTTAATTTTTTTTTTTTCTGAAATTAGAAGGCGTAGAGCTTTGATATTTGGTATGTGGCATCTCCTTGTGGACTTCTACCAATTTTGTTCAAATGATGCCCCTGGGTCAAAACAGGACATAAAGGTATATAGAATGAACTTTAAAAATCTCGTCAGAAACTAGATCTACAAGACCTAGAGCTTTGATATTTGGTACGTAGCATCTCCTCCTGGACAGGCATAGCCCATGTGGGCATGGAAATAGCTCGTATATAAGCCCAGCATGGTGTGGACGATATTGCAAATTGTTAGTTGGCAGTCTGTTTTACAAATCCCGGTTTTCCCCGGTTCGGTCCATGTTGTCCAATCTAGTAATGAGTCACTAATTTCAAAGGCTTATTGGGAGCAATGCAACATTCTGGGAGGAAAAAGCATGTGGCTAAATTTTGTGGAAAATGTTTTAAGAGAGTTAGGTTTCTCTCATGTTTGGGAAAATCAATCAACATTTAGTGGAAATGCATTAGTTTCAAGTTTAAAAAACAAGTTGAAGGAGAGGTTTATTTATTTTTGGACAAAAAAGATTAATTCAATTGCAGAAAAGGACAAATTAAGAAATTATAAGTTCATTAAGATATCATTTGGTATGGAAAAATATTTAAAAGTTATAACTGATCGTAAGCAGCGGAGATCTTTAACCGCTTTCAGAATAAGTGCCCATAAACTGCAAATTGAACGTGGTAGATACTCGGGTCAAAGATTGGAAGAAAGATTATGTACTGAGTGCAAGGTAGTTGAAGATGAAATTCATTTATTATGTGATTGTACTAAATATCTATCACAACGCTCTAAATTGTTTAAAAATTGCTCGACCTTTGATTTTTCTGGTTCAAGTAAAAATATTTTCATCAGTTTAATGAATTGTAAAGATGATAGGGTTCTAAAGTCTATTGGATCATTTATCAACATGTGTTGCGTTTCGTAGCATGACCCTTGTGTCAAGACCAGTGTGCCCTTTCTGTTGTTGTTGTTTGTATTATTTAATTTTTTTATGAATGTATTTATGTGTGTGATGTTTGTAACTATATATGCCTTTAACCCTGAAAGGGTATAGTTGTGCATTAAATTAAATTCTAATTCTAATTCCCCATGTCTATATTAAATCAAAGTACTGAAAGTACTGACAGACTAGCGAATTTGATTGATTGACTGATTGTATGGTGTTTAACCCTATTTTCAACATTATTTTAGATATATAGCGGCAGCCAGTGCACATATCCATGCTTCCCTAGAGTATCTTTTACCAGTACTCCGTACAATATTCTTCCAAGCCGCTGGCTGCTTTCCCACATAACCACCGTCGAAACTTGAGAGAGGAATGAATCCTGTCGCAATGACTATCATCAATCCTCAGAAAGAAATTGGCCGTGCCGGGGATCGAACCAGCGACCTCCTGTTCTCATGTCCTGTATGCTACCGACTGACTTACCGGGGCTATTCATGCTATTGGTTGACTATCATCCAGTTTAAGTTTAACCCTTAACCTGCTAGAAAATTTAAATGAAACTTTCAAGCCAATGGTAAACACTTGAATATTGCTATTTAGAAGTTACATTTTGGAGAAAATATATCCTCTTATCGGACAGTGTAGATCCAAGAAAAGACTGCATATAAGCAAAGATCTTGTACCTTATAAATGACATCTTGTTCAGTCTATTACTTTGTAAGAAGACATGTTCAAATTGGAGTGGTAGAGATTTAGTTGTTTGTGTCAAAATTGTCATATATAACAGAATTAGGATTTCTAATAGAAAGAAGTATTTTACCGTGAGGCAGTATTTGGCAACTGTGGGGTTTTGTGTTTACTTTGACTCTGGGTCAATCATGATGCCTATAGACTAGCTTCGCTAGTCTAAAAACTATATAGAGAGATGCAGTAAACGACGGTATTTTTTAAAATCATTTACCTTGTAAGAAAACATTATATTCGTAAGAAATCTTTAGCGAAAAGTTCGCTTGATTTTTCCATGGACGTAGAATCTATTATTCAAACTTATTTTCCGCTTGCTACTCTAGCGACAATTTACGCACCGCGAACTAATATTCTGTACAGTGTGATGCATCATAGGCCAGCAGACAGACCTTCGAAGAACATGACATGCGCAGACAACGATAACAGGCTGCCACTTTAGTCTTATTTACACAAATCGACGAGTTTGATTAGTTCTATACAAAATTTATTCGATGCGACTTAAAAAAAAAAAGTTGTATTGCTTATATCAATACGAAACTTCCTGTTCGTACAAAATTTTCTCCTTCTATATGTGAATCTTGATTAATATCATTTACAACTTTATGTGTTCTGAAGCTTGATGTGCATAATCAAGTTGGAGTACATTATTTTTAACAACAGAACAGACAGACCGTATTTCGTGGGAATTCGCACTATTTTTTGAAATACCAAGAATCCTTTCAGTCGTAAGACTTTCTCAGTATTGCAGGTTAAGTAGAAACATTTAAATATTTGAATAAATGTACATGAATTTAGTTATTGGTCTTAATAATATAATTGTCACCAATGACGGACCAAGGCAGACCAGAAAGGTTATCAGTCTATTCAGGGACAATTTACATGATATAATTCATGGCGCTGAATGCTCACACTGCAGTATGTTTGTATTTAGAACTTAATACGACTGTTTATTTTGTATAAATATAATGTAACCTTCATAAATAGTGGTAATAAAGAGTAAGAAATAAGTTATATCCTTAGTCATGATTGCAAATTCATTTTTAATTGGTAATGAAGAGGCATCTATAGCTTTTGTGACCGAGAAAGATCCTTAAACCATTACCATATAATCCCAAGTTTTAATGACCCCCATGAAAGAAATATTTTCAAACATTGAAAATACAGAGGAAAATGCTGTTATCCAGGTTTTTTTTTTTTTTTTTTTTTTCTTTCTTTTTTTTCCCTTTCACCACCGTATTTTCTTTACTTTCTGATACAGAATTCAGCATTTCAGCTATACTATTGTGTTGTCTGCAGCTTCTACTAGTTTGGACCAGTCTAAACTACTGTCATCTGTGAAAGGGTTAAATACTTGTGTGAAATACATAATGCATAATTCTTCTTGTAAAAAGTGTTACATCAAAATGTGTGAATAAATATGTTCATATTAAAATTATATTTTCAAGTTGTTTTCTTTCAGGTGTCTGGCACCTGGAATTAATGTACTCAAACACTATGGTCCTACTAATTTTCTCATACTGTAAAGAATGGCAAAGGCATTGTGGATAACATTATATGTATCAATTATATAATTTTATTATTTTCGAAGGACTAAAACTGAGGTGAGCGATATAGGACCATCATGGTCCTCTTGTTTAGTTATTGATCTCCCTCAGATTTTGGATGTAAAAAACAATATCCGGTGTTTGTTAACGAAATCTTTTACTGGTCATGGCGGGATAAAAACAGATTTAATGCAAATCTTTTATTCTCCCCGGAACCTGTACAAAAGTAAAACCCGTCATCGATCGGGTGTCAAGTGGTATTGATGAATGGCGAGGGCTACCGATCATTTCCCTCTACTTTGCCTGAGATCGAGTCCCTACAGTTACTTTTAATTTTTTCCCCATCAGTCACGAAGATGGTCGATTATTCAAACGCTTATAGGTAGATCTCTCTACAGATTTAGCTGGCCCACATAGACCAAAGTGCGTTTAAACACTTTTTTTTCCCTTTCAGTAGATGTAATCCACATGTTAATATTAAGTAGCTTTTGTTTGTATAGTTTGTAACGCCGTTTACAACATTATTTCAGTTATATCCCAGTGGGTAAAGCACCTTTCCAGCAGTCTTTTTTTTTTTTTTTTTTTTTTTTTTTTTTTTTAAGTAGTACTTTGCAAAATATACTTAGTTAAGTAGTTTAAGTTTAAACAGATTTGATTCCATATAAATTTGCATGTATTATATAAAGTACAACAAAGCAATGTGAAAAGGATCGGAGCGAAACCATAGTTCCTCTCCCTAAAACAGTAACGTGGTATTTCAACTAGATCTACATTAGATAAAAATCAAATTAATAAACTTCAAAATATTAAACTGATGATAGAAACGTCAGAGATTTACAGCAAAAACAAAAGTATGGAGGAAGGAATGATGATTGGTGATTGAGCAGGATGGAAAAAAAGGATTTTGTTTTAAATAACTACACATAAATCTAAGTCGAGCATGCATAACCTGCAGTTTTCTATCCCTGTAAAAGAAAGGGTTGTAAGGAATTAGTTTATATTCAACATACGTTGAAAAGGTGAGAGAGAGACTGTTGTTCCCGGATACTGTGGCAAAGAGTTCGTTGCATTTACAACTGAAGGTAGAAAAGATTTCATGTAAAGGTTAGTTCTACTAACGATATTTGCCAAATCGGTCGAATTACGAAGATTGTAGGTTGTATTACTGCCAATATTGGTTGGTAAAGGAGAGAAAAAGTAGTTTGGAACTAGACCATTTACTATTTGTTAAAAAAAAAAGGTTTATGTTTGTTCCTGCGCTCTCTTAGTGTCTCCCAGCGATTCTCTTGTAAGGTCTGCAACAGACACGGGTTTAGTACATCCTGTGACAATCCTGGCTGCCTCATTTGGAATCTTGTCAAGTTTTTACTTAAGGTGTTCATAAATGTTATCCCAAATGATATCTCCATAATAAGTCAATATACCTTCCAAGCTACCGGCTGCTTTCCCCAAAACCATCGTCGAAACAATGATCAGCGGTGAGAGAGGAATGAATCATGTCCCATCATATCATCAGTCCTTGGAAAGAAATTCACCAGAGATCCGAACCAGAGACCACCTGATATCAAGTCCTGTACGCTAACGATTGCGTCACTGTGCTCGGTGAATGTTATTAGTTAGAAGAACCGAGTTGCTGAACATCGATACTGACTGAACTTTTCAAATAGAATTGCTAAATGTCTGCTTCTTCATTAAAAAAAGAAGTCTCATTTTCCACCACTTCTATGACTGATTTTTCTTATACCACGTTCATTCTCCAGATACCGGCCCCAAAGAAGCATTGGGATTTGGACCATGTGTTCAATTACACATTTTTGTGTTTTATTTAAAATACATTTGTCAAGAGAATGTGTATGTGGAAATTTTTCGTTAAGTTAGTATTTTATTTCGATATGCTTAAACATACCGACAGATAAGACATACTTGTTCGACGTCCATTTTACATTATTTGTACAAGATACCGTAACATTTAAACATGGCAAGTCAAACAATACATTGACGAATTAAATGCATCTCTAGCAACAGAAATCGCCGAAATGAAAACGGTGTTGTCTCCATTTCATGTGGTGCCCGATTTGTTTGAGACAAATATATATTTTTTTCAAGTGTTTATTGCTTATAGGTACGATAATAAAGCGCTGTACACATGATATTTCATTCAAGATTGTAAGATAAGATCTTCAAATTTTGATATGCTTAAGTTTCTAGTTAAACATGTAGTTGTATTAAATCGGAATGTCCAAAGTTGAAAATGTAGGCTAACTTGTCACTTTTTTTGCTTACATTTATTATGAAATACAAAGTAATGGTAATCTAGAGGTATCGTAACACAAGCTTTGTTTTTACGAAAAATACATCGAAGAACTCCAAATCAGCGTTCTTTATAATAAATAATACCGAAGGGGGGGCGCTAGAGTTCTTTCTGCCGATTTCATCATCTGTGGTCATTTCACAGCGATCGTCGCACATATCCATGTTTTTTCTTGCTTACCCACACCAGAAATCGCACAACATTCTTTTTAACCGTTTACTTCTTTATCACTTACATCAGAAATGAAAGGCGAATGAAAGTCACAAAAGGAGGAAGCGTATTGCAGATGTAAAGTATCTATCGCGATTGATTTTAAAAATTCTATTTTGCGCATTTATCAGTTAATAGATCAACAACAGGGTAAATTAACAAAAAGACCTTTATTGAAACTTCGAAAGTCGAAACCCGGCCGGGTAAGCTCAGTGGGTAGGTTATCGGACACATGATCTGGAGGTCATGTGTCCGATACCCCGTCTGGTCAAACTTCTTTCCGGCGACTTTAATACGCTTCCTACCCACGATGGATTTGAGGCAGCAGTCTGATTTTTTAGATCTGTGCTGACCTATATGATGAGACTTTATCGACAAAAACAACTGCGAAATCACTATATATGGGTGGTAACATTGGAGAGAAAATTATATTCATTATTCATTTAGTTGTTTAGATTTTAATATTACGGCAAAGTAGGAGCCTTTTTAATGCAACCTCTTTAACAATTTTGCATGAAATTTTTTATGCAAGAACTACATCTGAAATTCTATGTTGTATAGCGTAAGTATAAGCAAGTGATTTGGATAAAAAGTAACTGCGTGAAACAGAGTAAGGAAAACGACGCCATCAACGTCTGCTGAAAAATTGACGTTCTCCTTATTGGGTATGCTTACAACCTTGTCGATATCGCCACTTTTTAATAAGTTAGCAATATTTTGTTTTCAGCTTCTAGAGAAAAATGAATGCACTTAAAGAAAATCTGAAAAGTGAAATTCGAATTTTTGTCATAAAGCCCCCTTTTCACAGAGCACGGACCATTCGGGGTTTATTCCCAGAGATCTTGTTCGTTAGGGACACTTTTTCCAGGGAACTCATCTTGCTCAATTTTGGGACTATTTCTCCGGGGGACGATTTGCCCTGCAGCCGTTCTGCGGGGTTTAAACAGTCAGCATGATATGAGTTGAAAATCAAAAGTCGATCAAACTAAACGACATTTTTTTCTTTTTTTTTTTTTTAATAAGTGAGGGCTCAAGACTTAAAAATGAAAATAGAAACGAAAATAAAATGAAAATGTATGGGGACGTTCAGTGGGGACGTTTTAACCATTTCTTGGGATTATAGGGGACTTTTTGATTTTAACATTTTACCTTCAGACAAATTTAAGACTACTCCGTATTGAAAACCTTTGCAGACGACAAATAATTAAATATGACTTTAAAATTGGATTAGTCTTTAGAAGAGTAGAAAACATTGTGAAAAAAGGGAGAAAATGCTATTTACTAGCTTAATTTCTTCTATTCCGTCAATCTTTTCAAAAACACACTTCCTCTGGGTCGTTAAACTCGGGACTGGCTGGAATACCCTATGTCTGTATAGACATTTTTATATCGTATAAATTCCTTTACCACACAATCCCGACTTCTAACGACTCTGTGGTATAAGGCTTTTGAAAATAAACCGGGAACAGGAGAAAAAGCTGGTAACCAGCATTTTCTCCTTTTCCAACAATGTTTTCTACACTGTCAAAGACAGAAATCGGCAGTTGAGCTACATTAAATTTGTCGTCTGCAAATGCTTTCAATTTGGACCAGTCTACAATTTTGTTGTTCGGTAAAGAGACAACTCATTTTCAATAAGTAGATCTAGGTCCATTTAGTGTTTCCCTCCAAACATCTTCACCTTTATCTTACTAAATAAAAAGAAATGAAAATTTCAAGTCGAAAGTAAAAACCAAAAGTTTCCTATTTCAAAGGTATTTTTTTGGAAAGATATGTCCTTATCGAACGGTGTAGACCCAGGATCAGACTGCACGTCCTGTGCTGTCTAATCTTGATCTACGCTGTCCGCAAAAGGTCAGTGAGTCGCGCTTAGCAGCCTAAGGGTTAATTAGAATACAAATTAGAAAGTAATTTTGCACAAAACAATGGAGTACAATCGGGTGTTCCGAAGAAATAGTCACTTTTTGGTAGATCTAGATGTACATGTATCCTGGAAAATATTTTACCGAGAAAATTTGAGTTAAGAATTCGTTTTTAGATGTTCGTTACTGTCGTCAAAGTGAGCGCTAAAATTTAAGCAGTGTACATTCAGCAAATACTAGTGGAGCATTTCTCTATGGCAACCATTCACAGTAAATACAAAATCTTATGAATATTGTTGTGCGCAAAATAATGTAGCAAGATACCCCAACGTTCATAAAAAAGTAGTGCTAATGCAATGCCTGGCTGTCGCTGAAATTTGAAAATAAATAGGACTCCTTTGTTGTACATTCTTTACACCGCGCTAAATGACCAAAGCTGTCGATGCGCCATAAAACAACATTCATTCATTCACATTCTTTACATACTGATCACTGGTTTCCTATACACGAATTTATTGAAATTACAGGATGAATTTGATAAGTAACCAATGTAAAAGGCATCTAGAATAGCAAAATTTGAAGTGTTGATACGTGTACTAAGTTGAAAAGAAAGGCGGCTTTAAATAGTGGTCTGGTCTACAGGTAAACTTAGTAAATTTCGTTACACCACATTTCAAACAATCACTGATCTTTCCGGGTCTTCGTTTTATTTCCATGGTAGAGGAGACCGAGGCAAGTTGTTACACTGCATATCATTAGTTCATTACATCATACCTATGTGACATCACATTTGACGTGAACATGGTGATTTATAGCCGCCATTTTTACGGAGACCATGAAGTGAGAACTACAGTGCTGCGAACTCTTGAGAGAAAAAATCAAAGTACTAAAAGTATTGACAGACTAGAGAATTTGATTGATTGTTTGTATGCTGTTTAACCCCGTTTTCAACATTTCAGTTATATCCTTGAGTTTCTTCTACCATACTCCGCACAATATTCTTTCCAAGCCACTTGCTGCCTTCCACATAACCATCGTCGAAATGTGAGAGAGAAATGAATCCTGTCGCAATGACTATCATCAATCCTCAGAAAGAAATTTGCAGAGTCGGTGATCGAACCAGCGGCCTCCTGTTCTCAAGTCCTGTACGCTACCGACTGACTGATCTGTCGGGGCTATGCGTGCTATTGTTTAACTGTAATCCAGTTTAAGTTTAACCCCTAACCTGCTAAAAATGTTAATTGAAACTTTCAAGCCGATGGTAAACACCTGAGTATTGCTATTTCAAAGTTACCTTTTGAAAAAAAAATCCTCTTATCGGACAGTGTAGATCCAAGATCAGACTGCATGCTCTGTGCTGTCTGATCTAAATCCACACTGTCCGCAAAAGGTCATTGAGTTGTGGTAGTGCTGGTAAAAGAAACTCCAGGAGAGCATGGATAGGTGCTCTGGCCTCCGCAATATCACTGAAATAATGTTGAAAACGGCGTTAAACACCATACAATCAACGAGTCAATATCCAGTAACACAAAATGTAGTTAACTGTTTAACTCTCTTTACAAATCAAAAAATTTTTCACTCGTCCAAATTCAAAGATGTTGCAGAACATAAATTTATTGTGGCTGAACTGATGAAACATGATTCCCAAAGGGAAGAAAAAAATGTGAGAAAAGGAGAAAATGATGGATATCAGCATTTTCTCCTTTTCCCGCATATTTTCAAAGGGATTCTTCCCCAGTGTCATTAAAACTTGGAATTGTTTGGTAAAGGGTTAATATTTAAGAGGTAGAATAACAGTTCAGCATAACACTTTAACTGTACACAATGATCTAAATAATGAATGACAAGGGTTCTCTGTCCAGTGAGGGCTGATATAGCCTGGCATTTGCTACAAGTTAATACCTAGGTGTATCCATTAATAGATTCATTCATAATGTTACATTGGTGTAGGAATAAGTGATTCTCTGCGTTGCATAGGTCACTTAATTTACATATAAGCAAAGATCTTTTACCTTATAAATGCCATCTTGTTCACTTAATTACTTTGTAAGACGACATACCGTATATCGGTTTTTTTTTTCGCGGGAAGGAAATTTTCGCTATTTTCGTGAGTGGGTCATTCTCGCGAAAATTATATTCGCTAAATATTCCATACAATCTAAAAATCCTTCCTTTCATACGAAACATCAAGAGAAGAAAATTCTTCGCTTAGACACACATGTTTATTGTCAACGGAATGGACGAGTAATAATGTTCCTCTTGGTGCAAAGTGGCTAACCGTTCTTTATAGTCATTTAAAGATAAAGCTCAACATTGTAAGAAATGGCTTTGAAAATGCTGGTATCTTGAAACAATGAAAAAAAATTGACTTAACACGATGATCCATACATGATGTATAGGTAAAGTTGTCATTAGATACCGGTAATCATTATACTGAAGTTTGAGCAAAGTTGTTTCCCTTAGTTTCCTAGTGTCCTTTTGTAGTCAAGTGATATAACTATGAATTGTGAATAAATAAACCGACTAGGAGATTCCTTAGTCTAAGATTTGAATAAATCTTTTTTTCTTATTTATGTATATAATATACCATGGGTATCAAGGGAAAAGGAGTAATTTTGAAATTTTGAAATGCACGGCTATCGAGGTAAATCTTGTGATTCTACAGCTTTTTTCCCCATTTGGCGGTGCACTAGTACGTTCGGTATGTAATACCAGACATACCGGTAAGTATTTTTGTCGGGTGTGATGCTATCATATACTTACGATTTCGCGAAAAATAGAAACATACCAATAAATTCGTGAAAACAGGAAACGTGAAAAAATTGATTTTGACCGAACTCGCGAAAATTTTGGGACGCGAAAAAAAAAAAAAAAAACCGATATACGGTATTCAACAGAGTGGTAGAGATTTAGTGGTTTTTGTCAAAATTGTCATATATAACAGAATCAAGATTTCTAACAGAAAGAAGTATTTCCTGTGAGGCAGTATTTGGCAACTGTGGGGTTTTTTGTTTACTTTGAATCTAGGTCAGTCTTGATGCCTATAGGACTAGCTTCGCTAGTCGAAAAATCAATTTCGAGCCACGTAAGTAAATTTTGACCTTATTTAGTTTTTCGTTTCACGTGTAAGCATTTAACATATCGTGGTATTTGTTTAAATTAATGGTTTCATCTATGACAAACCAACATTCAAAATTAGTCTTTTTTGAATGTTGTTACTTCAGGGATTATATGCACACATATACATGTGTATTATATATGATCCGTGGTTACTTGTAGTACTGACGGGGCAAGCTGATACACTGAGCAGCAGCGGTCATGACCTTACAGTATTAAAACCAGTCCCTTTCGCTTGGTTTACAAATTTACGTTAACAAAACCAATGCTAAAAAAATACAAGTTTGGCTTCTTTTAAAAAGAAGATAGGAGAGGTCAGCATCAATATTTTCAAATAGTTTAGATCTATTGGCTTTTAATTTCAATATATTTTGGTACATTTGACTCTTTACCAAACGACAAAATTGTAGACAAGTCCAAACTGAAAGCATTTTCAGACGACAAAATAAATGTGACTTAAATATTGAAATATGCTTTTGGAAGGGTAGAAAACATTGTGTGAAAAGGAGAAAATGCTGGTTTCCAGCATTTTCTTCTTTTCCCACAATGTTTTCAAAATGTTTCTTTCTCGGGGTCGTTAAAAGCCGTGATTGTATGGTAAAGGCTTTTAAAACAAACAAATAAAGCATTAACTGAATGAGGAAAAATACTGTATTTTAACGTTGCTGATGTAAAGGCACAACACAACACCTGTTCCATATGGCTATGTATTCTAAGAACAAGACCCTGGCTGTCCAACAATCATTCGGCCATAAAACATTTCGTCGTGTGCAGTCACACCAGGGATCTTGTGTATATAAGATCCCTGGTCATACTGAAAATGTTGCCCCATAATTCGATTGCATTGGAATTTCATTATGTGACAAATAGATCTACGAACAGGGTTGCGAGAAGTTATAATAGCTCGGTCTTAAATTCAGCTTCGACATAAGTAAAGCATTTGACAAGGTGTGGCATAAGGGTCTTATCTTTAAATTACAGGCTGCAGGTATAGATGGCAAGGTTCTATCATTTTTACAGGATTATCTGACCAACAGAACTCAGAAAGTGGTCCTTCCTGGTGGTTCTTCCGATTTATCATTTGTAAAAGCTGGAGTTCCGCAGGGTTCGGTATTGGGTCCTTCGATGTTTTTGGTTTATATCAATGATATTGTAACAGATATTGAATCTGGAATCAATTTGTTTGCTGACGACACCACTCTTTCTATAGTAGTTGATACCCCAACTGTTCCGGGAGCAATTTTACAATCGGACATAGAAAAGGTTAGTAAATGGGCAGACAGCTGGCTGGTGAAATTTAATCCCATTAAATCAAAGTCTTTGTTAATATCCCGTAAACGTATTAAATCCGGTTCTCTCTATGTCAAATGTTGTTATTCCGTCAGTTCAGTTTCATAAACATCTTGGTATTTATCTATCATGTGATGGAACCTGGGACCAACAGATGCAGACTGTTGCTGAAAAGGCGTGGAAAAGAATAGGTGTCTTACGACGTTTGAAATTTCAGCTTGATCGATTCTCACTTCAAACCATATATTTCTCATTTATAAGACCAGTTCTCGAATACGGAGACACCATTTGGGACAACATACATGAGTACCAAAAAGAAGAACTTGACAAGATTCAAAACGAGGCAGCCAGGATTGTTACAGGGTGTACTAAGCTCGTGTCTATTGCAGACCTTAGTAAAGAATCAGGTTGGGAAACACTGAGAGAGCATAGGAAGAAACACAAACTTATTCTTTTTTTTTCAAAATGGTACATGGTCTTGTTCCAAACTACTTATGTTCTCTTGTACCGAATACCATTGGCAGTAGTACGAATTACAATCTTCGTAATTCGAACGATTTGGCAAATATCGTCTGCAAAACTAACTTTTATATGAAATCGTTTCTACCATCAGCAGTAGATGCGTGGAACTGTTTGCCACAATCTATAAGAGAGATAGACTCTCTCTCATCTTTTAAACGCATGTTGGATAGAGATAAACCGGTTCCCTACAAACTGTTTTTCTATGGGGAAAGAAGACTGCAAGTTATACATACTCGTCTTACAAATAAATGTAGTGAATTAAAACAACACCTCTTCTGGAAAAATATTGTAGAAACCCTTCTTTGTAATTGTGGGGAAATAGAATCTGATAAACACTACTTTTTCGATTGCAGATTATATCGTAATATCAAGGTAGCATTCAGACAATGTATCGGTGAAATATCTGATTATAATATTGATACCGTCCTATTTGGTGATAACAATCTCTCCCTTGCAGAAAATGAAACAATATTTAATGCAGTTCATGTTTTCATTGAGAGCAGTGGTAGATTCGCTTGAGTTTCAATTTATATTGAATATACCAACGATGCCTCTTTTTTCACATTGTACTGCCGCGGACATAGATACACATATACAATCTAATTTTTCAATTTTTCCCTTCACTCTGCTCAATCTCCTAAGATCATTCCTTTCTTTATACTTCTTTTCTTACAATCACTCTCTGAAATCTTCACTATCAGTTTAAATTTTTGGTGTTTATTCATTTTATTTGACTTACTGCACTTGTTATATCACGTGACTGTTTTTAGGGAGAAGAACTATATAAGCTTTTATGCTTCCGTTCTAATCCTTTTCGTAATGCTTTGTTGTACACGATGTAACATATGGAAATATACCGAATAAAATATGTTTAAATTAAAAAAATTAAATTCAGCTTCAGTCTCTGACAGTCCGATCTATGGTTGGCGATGTCCATTCTAATCCATTCCCAGTTTCATATTGTTGATTCTGGGAAACAACTATCGAAGCCACTGAAGCAATAATTGTGCAATGAAACACTTGGCTAAATGAATTGACTGATCCTTGGTCAAGTGACTCCCATTTGAAAATAACCATGACAGTCAGTTTTCCTGGAATCAAACGTTGAGGTCTGTATTCAGTTGTAAATAAACATTCCCCCGTATCTTCATAAAACCACTGCGTAGAAACCTCTTATAATGCATTACATGACAGTCATACGACCTTCTTCCCGCGTTTTCAAGTCGCTTGATCTTTTCCTGCAGTGTTCTTTCTCTTTTACCGATTTTTTTTTTTTTTTGCTTAAATCTATTTATTGAATGAAAAATCACAATTATTGGCGAGGTCATTTGCAATTAAATCAATATAAAATCCTTTTTTTGAAATCTATCGTATACAACCAAACCACGTCTATTTCATATTTCAGTTTTTGATTTCGGTTTATTTATAAAAACCATGACGAAACAGACTGTGTATCATTATAATTTCACACACACAAAAAAAGAGACTGGTTTAGACAACAATTTCTGAGGCAGTCTGCCCTTTAAACTCACCACTGTTAGACAGGTGTCTGATGACCTCTCCAATAGTTAGTACTGACAGTGTGTAACTGCATTATTCAAACGCTATAAGCTAGCCAAAATAATCCATTTTATTTTCATAATGGTCAGAAACTACGTCTGCAAGACAAATAGAAGAACAACTGCTCGCAGTTTAATACAGGAAAAAGTGAATGAAATATTTTGTGGCCTCTCCATTCGTTCTGTGGCGTCGGAAATAGGCATAAATCCTATGACTCTGTGCAGATACGTTAAGCAGCCCAAGTTATGGGTTCACGTGACTTACAACTCGGATATGGGTCACCCCGGCCCAACGTGTATTTTCAACGGATCAGGAGAAAGTTTTAAAGGACTATATCATTAGGTCAGCAAACATTTATTTCCGTTTATCACCCAAAGACATTAGAGTCCTGATATACGAATGCGCTCTTGAATTCGGGGTGAAAATGTCTGATCGATGGAGCCGAGATAAGACTGCTGGACCTGATTGGTTTTCAGTGTTCTGAAACACGGTCCTCCTTCCATCCGGGCACGGAGTTGTGAAAAGTCAGTTTATGAAGCGTTTAACTTGGATTAATAAATTCTGTTGCTGTTCTAATGATAAAAGTGTTGTTAAATGTGTTGACTGTATTTCTGCCGTCAAATATAAATTGTAACAACTTACCCCTGGCTTTGTCACAACTTACCTCAGTGTTGGGGTAAGTTGTTACATTTCACTTACTTCCTACATCTACCTAGTTTAAGTAGAAATAGTTGTATGTGTACATAACATACGGTCTTTTATAAAAAGCGAACACTGAGCTCAACATAGATATATGGACCTTCTAAATCGGCAAATAAATAAGGAAGACATAGGCTATTCCAAAACATGAAAAATGTAACAACTATCCCCGGTCTCCCTTATGTATGTGTTAAGTAGCTAAAATGCTCGTAACATGGTGATGTTTGGACTTCTCTTTGTATTAAAGCATTATTGACGAAACAGTGGGGAAATAAATTCTTCGTCACTTAAACCTTCGTTACGAAATATATGGAACTTGGTTGAAAGTCATGTTCTCGATGGCAAACAGTACTTTAACGATGGTGTCGCTAATACGTTATCATCGTGGTGTTTCACAGATAAGAAAGGTCGATGACAGAGTTTTTAAACCCGATTTGAGTCATTCACTAAAAGACATTTAGCAGAGCGGGCATACTTTTGCATGGCTTATTTTTTCACCATGAAAAACATACTTTTTCCTAATAATTTTTTTCTCTATGTTTGTAAGTAGATCAAATTGTATCATCACCAGAAAACCAGTACCACGACTAAGCCTCGTTGTTTCATGAAGTTCAAGCACATCTGGTCGAAATACTCTTGTCTGTTATTTGTTACGAAACATAACAGACCTTATCTTAAATACAAATATGAATACATCCGTAAGAATCAAGTCAATAACAATTTTCTAGGAATGATGAAACGACGGTTTCTTTTTGTGTCTTGCTGCTGTATTGTTAACATTTTATAATTTGTATCTTGCCATCTAAACTGCATCTGATTTAACTGTCAGAAATGTCGATTACAATTTAAAGCAGACCAACGATTCTTCCGAAATACAGTTCATCTGAAATACACGCATTTCCTAAAGTAACGAAGGTTTTTGCCAGAGTAACGAAGGTTTTGGATCGAAAAATGAGCTGCTGTGACATAAAACACTTGAAAACGATTTTTTTACTGTGTAGAACTACAATGAACTAGAAACGGACAATTCAAAGACGTTCACTTTGTTTTCAGATTCGTATTAAACGTTCGTAACTGCAGTCTGACGAGTCTTTAATTAAACTGTACACTTTGTATTCAAGTAAAAAAAATAATAAACCCGAATTTACTTTTTAAGAATAATACGTGCCAAACGTTTATTTTACCGGGCAAAGAATTCATGTATTTCTAAGTCTGAAATATTTTGTCGTATGGATTCTGCAAGAACAGATTCGAGAATCTATAAATTAGTCATCGGTAGTTATATTTAAAATAAGACCCTTCACTTTAAGGTTATATAGCAAAAGTGTATCGGAGAAAAGATATGTTTGATTTCCTTTTTTTCAGAAGTAAAATGTGTCTCTGTCGTATAGGACTTATTTCAACTAAGTTTTACACATATTTGATGTCAGAAGCGGGATTTAAAAACAAAAGCGCTTAGTCACGAAGGTTATGTTGAAATTTAGGAAAAGATACGGCTTCCACTGAATGTACATATCTCCTTTATCAGACTAGCAATGCATTCAAAATTTTCGGACAACATCACACAGAGGTATGAAATGTGTTTGACATTGGGGACATAAGCTTAGAAGAAAGTTAATTTTTCAGTTTTTGTTTTCGTGAAATGGACCTACGTATTAAATTATTGTTTGAAAGCGGCGTAAAACACTAATTGCTTGTTTGTATCTTTATGATTCAGTTTGTATGTCAGTATATATGTTTGCCTCTATTTGTGTTTAAATTGCTTGAAAAATTGGACTGACTGATAATCCACATTAAATCATGTATATTTATTCTTTTGTTTTTCAAATTCTTGTTATACATAGCTAATTCGGCATGGTTTTGTGGTGACCCGTAAAACCAGTTAATTGGCATAACAAGAATTTGATTGGTTCTGCACTTCTCGTGTATCCCTACGCCTGGTCTTTTATAGACATGTTTCTTCCGCACAGTTTGTTTTACTAGTGAAGACAGTCAGTCGTTTGAAATTTTTTCCCACCCTCCCAATGCCCAATGATGGTATTTCATTTCTATTTTCCAAAAATTCAACAAAATATTTTCTTTGCAGAAAATAGTTCAATGCTTCCGTAACAGATTACATTCATTTGTAAATAACTCCTTCTTCCATGTTTTTTAGTAAATCCATCCATTATCTGTTTCGAAAGTATTGTTTTGTTTACGTTGATAAACGCTTATTTGTTTGTTCTGCTTGTTTTCATACTTGATAATAAAGTTGAAGCATGCCATAAGTTCATGTATCTAGTTCATAATGTCTTTAGATTAAGTTTAACTAAGTGTAACTGACTTAGTATTATAGATTAAGTCATTTAGACTGCATTTAGTTATAACTTATTCAGATTATTTTGTCAGAGACTATATTTGTGCTTTGATTTGTATTATCTAAATTTTACTACAGAAAACTGCACGGCATGTAATTGCTTGTTCGTATCTTTATGATTCAGTTTGTATGTCAATATATATGTTTGCCTCTATTTGTGTTTAAATTGCTTGAAAAATTGGACTGACTGATAATCCGCATTAAATCATGTATATTTATTCTTTTGTTTTTCAAATTCTTGTTATACATAGCTAATTACGTAGAGTGGTCCTTTCTCATAGAAAATTCACCAAAAGCAAAATGTTTCAGCCCAGTTTAGCCTGCGTGGACTGCGCAGGCTGTCCCGAGTCGATCATGATTTTTTCAAATGCACTAGTTAAGCCGGCCCCTCTTTCACAGTTAGATATGTATGTTCATCGGAATATGCTTGTTATCATAAAACTTTAGCTTCGTGATCGAATTTTATATCAAACTTGGAGCTGTTCAAGCTCTAAGAACAGTCCTTTGAAAATATCAGTCTCACTTTTCACATTTTCACGTGCATTGTCTTCCGCTAGATGATCTTTTTACGCGTAGCTGTATGTGCAGGCCTTTGACTTACTTTTTGGTGCCGATAAAAAAAATCAGTTAACAGAAATCTGTGATCTTTCAAATATGCAGATATATTTATTCTAAGGGCCGCTGTCCATTTGCTGGCAAATTTACGCCGTCTATCTTTTTTAAAGATCTTTCTTGTTTTTTTTTTCCTAAATAGAACATGCGCAGACCACGTTTCACGTGTGGCATACTTCAACCAATCAAAACGGACAAAATTAAAGCGGGAGGGCGAGCTGTGGGTAATAGGGGAAGCCATGTTGACTCGGAGGAAAAAGTAAAAGGTAACTCTCTCTATTCCTTGAATTATATGAATTCCTTGTTGAATTGTACTCTTGACTGATCTACAGTAGCATGGTAATTGCAAATTATCATCGGCCATTTTGCTGTCATGCTCGTATTTGCCACTCGAAGAAGCACCAGTCAGCATGCTGGTCGCCCCAGCTTGACCTAAACATTTCTGTTGTTACAGAACAGTTTCCTTTGAATCATATTGAAATCTAAAGCATTATGAATTGAAAACATTTTTGAAAGTCGAATTGCTTTGTGTCGACGAGTCCAGATCGGTCTTTTTCGTTCCAGAGCTTGTTCGTCCGGGGTTGATCGTCCCAACCGTTTTTTTTTTCTCATAATATCATTGAAATTACAGTGACTTTGACAGCCTACCAAATTGTTCATCAAACTTCAAATATACTGAACATGTTAAAGGGGCTATTTGAATATTTTAATAATCCTATCACGTGACTTCAAAAGTGTTTTGTCTCTAAATTAACCCTATATAGACAATGTTGGACATACAAGCATTTTCGGTGATCATGTGATAAAACTGGTAGCCAGTTATCGATCTTCATATTATCAACAACAGGTAACACCAGATGCTTACAAGTCAGCCTTGTGCTGGGCTCGAGATTTTTGAGATAACACGAGACTTGGAAACTTAAATTGTGATTATATTCATACACAGAGATAGACCTTATTGATAAAGATTAAATTCTTTGGCTAGTTTAACAAATTGATCGTCGTCAGAAATATCATGTTTTTTATGAAAATCTGAGCCATAAGATATAATAAATGAAATAAAGGCATTCTGTTACAGTCTGTCTGATTAGTGGATTTGGTATAATTGAAAACCAATAGCTGCCAATAAATCGGGCGTTGCCTGTTGTCTATGGGATGGTTACGGGAGATACAACGGGTACCAGTTTAGTCATGTGATAGCAACAAAGACCAAGGTGAAAACAAAGGTCACTTTGAATATACCTGCATAGTTATTTGATAACACTCGAGAAATGAGAAATCATTGTAAAGGCAATAAATATGCACAAAAAAAATTTATCATGCTGGTAGTTACACAAATTATAATTTTTGTAGAAACAAAAACCCATTTTATCAATCTTCCGGTCGCCTTCAGAAAGAACAGTTATATCACAGTCGCTGTCTCCTGTCTGGCAATTTGATAAAAGTTTTCGTATTCAGACTACATTATCAGCCCCAAGAAGAAATGAAAATATTCTTGCAAACTCCCTTGGAATTACAGGGAAACGGTTTTAAAAAAATAATGAATTGCAATATGCAGTTAAACCAGGGCCCAGTAATAATACATTGAAAACAAAAAGTGTGCGGACAGAAAAATGCATCTTTTGAGTTCAGAAATTAGAATGGACTTGCCCTCTGTTAGTTTTTAATAATTCATTAATGCACAAAATGTAAGTTTCCGGGCCATTATAAGCATGCATTAACAAAACCGGGTGTTAACAGGAGAAAAATCATGCACCGTTAATGCCCGACTTTGTACTTTCAATATCCTCGATCAGCACCTTGCAAATAATGTACGCTGAACATTTGTTCTTGTCATACATCCCAGACTCTGACCAACAAAGCTGTAGGAACTTGTACCGTATTAGATTCTTATTATGGCTTGTCTTTGATGATTTTAGTACACCTCAAACAAAATCTTACCCATTATCTCAGTATTACCGAAATACGAGCAAAAAATTGATCGTAATGCACTCTACATCCCACACACTCCCAGAACGGGTTGGCACTATTCCTTCGCTTGATATATCCCTTTGACGTCTTTCAGTTACAGAAATTTCATATCCACTTATTTATCCTAGTTGTTATAGATCCAAAAATGTGCAAGTTAATCCCACCAAAGTCGGCTATGTATTAAATATCATTAGAAGTGAATTTACAGCGAGAGTCCATAAAAGTGGCACAGGAATATGGCCCTTTACTACGCATAATAAAAATTTCATCACCAAATTCCAGTTTTGACCTGTACAAGTCCGGTACATTTCAAGTCCATTTCTTTGCATGTCTATGGAAATATTTTTGCTTTTGTTGCAAATTATTGCTAAAATACATTTATTTTATGCAATAATAGCGTTAATTCATATTTTTTTCGGTTGTTTACATTCGCAGGGGCTCTCAAAATAGTTAAACACCCTAGTGCTTCGCACTCGGGCGTTAAACCATTTTTCGGGCCTCTGCGAATGTTAACGACCTCAAAAACGTGAATTAACCCTATAAAATCCTGTATATTTACAAACGATCAATATAAGATTGAACACGACGCACTTTATTACTTAGTCTGTGCGTAGGAAGTACTGTTTGTCACCCACTGTGGCAGTGAAATACTGAGGAATAGGAACATCCAGCTAACCCTTTACCAGCTTTTCAATGAAACATTATAACATAATCATTTCTCTCCTCATAATAAAACTTGAACTACCATTTTTTATGAGGAGTGGATGATTGAAATTTGAATTGACTTTCTTTGTCACGATAGTCATCAATTAACCCTTTAACCAAACAATCCAGACTTTTAATGACCCCAAGAAAAATGACTTTTGAAAACATTGTGGGAAAAGGAGAAAGTGCAGGTAACCAGCATTTTCTCCTTTTCCCATGATATTTTCTACCCTTTCCAAGACGAAGTTCATAATTTTTGCAGTGTTTGTTGTCTGCATCCTGCGTGGCTCAGTGGTGAAATGTGGGACTCGTAACTTGGAGGTCCTGGGTTTGAGCCTCACCTGACCCGCAGATTTTTTTTGTGGGAGTGTCCTTTGGCAAGACACTTCAGAGCCTTAACCTAGTACTGGTGAAACCCAGGAAATGCATGTATTTGTTGGCTGTCGCCGTAATACCGGTATGACTGAAATAATGGTGAAAGGAGCGTAAAACACCATTCAATACAATTATTGTCGTCTGTAAATGCTTTTAATTTGGAGCAGTCTAAAATTTTGTCGTTTGGTAAAGAGTTAACTCTTTACCAAACGACAAAACTTTATAGACTTGTCCAAATTGAAAGCTTTTGCAGATGACAAATCAAATATTATTCAAAAATTGAAATTTGTTTTAGGAAGGGTAGAAAACATTGTGGGAAAAGGAGAAAATACTGGTTACCAGCATTTTCTCCTTTTCCCACAATGTTTTCAAAAGGATTCTTTCTGAGGGTTGTTAAAAGTTGGGATCGTGTAGTAAAGGGTTAAGGTAGTTTTTGAACAGGAATAACAAAAATGCAACAGGGCGAGTGATCTTTGACTTTGGGTGAGTACAAAAATACCTGACTGGCCCGACCGGGTGGATGAATTTTCTGACGTATAACATGCACATAATGCCTGTAAAATTTGGCAAAATTTCAGACAGAGAACTACTAAACTAGCAAAAGTTTATATGCATCTGTTAATCATCGATGCGCATGATTTATGAATCGGAACGACTCAAATTATATTTGGCTGTCTACGCTTTAATAGTCTTCTTTTCTGACTCAACGGGAATGGTGGTCGTCATACAATACACACCATATGATAGATTTGTGACAAGATGCACACCATTTTTCGCAGAATCAAGGCGTAGCTTTAGAAATTGTGGGTGGCAACTTAATCTCGAACATGATTCCTGATTAGTCAGCAGTAGATATAGTGAGAAAATTCTGTGTGGATGCAAATGGCGGCGTGGCAAAATTCACATTGACTAGAATTGTATGTAGGGTATGCCCTGTATGGTGTGTAGACAAGATGTGGGAATAGCCAAGGGTATTCCAACAGGTTCAGCAGTTTTCTAAACTTTCTGAAGAATTGGCATGACCTATTTTTTAGTCAATTAACTGAATGACTGCATTACAAATTAGGTTATGCAATTAAGATGATAATTTCGTGAATTTGCAAGTTGATTTTGCATTTGAACATCACGTAATTTGACCAGAAATTTGGATCATGTAGATAATGTGTTTATATTAGTTAGCAGTGTACGGGAACACCGTCAGTTTGTTTACATTTACACAGGTTGTCGTTGGAAAATGTATACCCATCATTGCATGATGATAATGAACTGGCAGTTTAATAAAAGGCTAAAAGTCAGACATGAAAACATTTATTTCAGTTCTAAATCATGTAACTAAGTATAATTAATTACATGACTTCTAA
This sequence comes from Tridacna gigas, assembly GCA_945859785.2. Taxonomy (NCBI): domain Eukaryota; kingdom Metazoa; phylum Mollusca; class Bivalvia; order Cardiida; family Cardiidae; genus Tridacna; species Tridacna gigas. Next base: position 26,551,393 of record OX244041.2, on the reverse strand, counting down.
TTATATTAGTCAAATGTTTTACAAAAAAGATGGGTGAGTAAAAAAAAAAAAAATAACATTTTATACCTACTCAACCTGCTGGGCGAGAAGATAAATAAGTAATAGTACGGTCAGAATGTGAAACTGCCACCTGCCGACTTTTAGACATTGGTGGATTCTTAAAGTTACATGCTGCCGGCCGATTTCTTACAAATCGGTCCAAGTGGTCATAAATAACTGCCAGTAAAAGGCTGCCTGACGGGTTCTGGGCAGCGCCAGGCAGTTTCTTAAGTTTGAGAGATGTGTGACGTCATCAGGGTGTGGGCTGGTGGCAGTTGGGCGACAGACCGGCAGCTGTAAGATTTTACCTGCCACCGCCCGGCAACCTGGCAGACACCGGCCATTTACACCTAACACCGGCCGGCGATCGGGCGTTCTAACTGCCACCGGCCGGCGCCCCGGCGCCCGATAATCTGATGGCGGCAGGCTGGTTTACCTAGATTGCTCTCGTATCACTACAAAGTGTACATTATTATTATCAACCACTAGATAAATAGATGTTACTTTTCAGAAAATTTTCCTTCCAACAAGATGTCCCCTAAAGGCAGCAGCAAGGGGAAGGACAAGGCGCCAGCCCCGAAGCGCAAGAGACCAGAGCCCCGGCGAGAACCCAGCAGCAGTAACTGCTGTCTTCTTTCAATTCTTCTTAGCCTCCATCTCAATTCAGCGATATGCAAGTCTCCGAGTCGCTCTGGTGCTATTAGAATCGCCATGACGACTATTTTGTATGGTGGATGGCCTCGGATTTATATTCAGGGGCCTGGGAGTCTGCACTCGGCAGATCGCCATCCTGCCACCTACCAACACCGACAGTCGCCTTTCAATCTCTGCCCTGCCGCCGGCAGATATTTTGAAATCGTACGGTAGCATGTCGGTTGCATAACGGCAGCAGGCTGGATGCTGGAGAGTGGCAGTTAGTTCCTACCAATCACAGGCCGAAGTTTGAAGGCCTTCAAACCCCATGACTGAGTAAAAATGGCGCTGCAGCCTGCCTGCCGCTTGATAGCCACCATGCGACTTCGAAATGCGCCTGACGGCACCCTGACGACAGGCACAATTGGAAAAAATTGGCCGGTGGTAGACAGAATTTTAACTTTTTCTTAAAACTTCAGCGGCGTCCTAGCGGTGTCTAAAATGCTGCCTGCCGATTGTGCCTGCCACCGAGCTGCCACCAGTCAAATTTGAGTGAAAACTGGCAGTTACCACGCTGGCAGGTGGCATTTAGTGATTTGTGACCGTACTATAATTGTACACCCCTGAACTAAGAAGATTTGACATTTTTTAGGGTCAGGATTTTCTCAAGAAATTCAAACTTTATAGTGTTCCAGCTTTCAGTAAATGGTCTGTCTCTGTGTCTTTGCACACAATGAAATGCTTTTTTCTTATCACAAAAAATTTATCACTTTAACCCTTTACCACAAGGAAATAAAAAGACTTGTCCAAATTGAAAGCATTAAATTTTGCAGATGTCAGTTTCAGTATGATTCAACTGATGAAACTTGCATTAAACTGAATAGATACCATTATGAGAAAAGGAAAAAAATGCAGATACCAGCACTTTCTCCTTTTCCCACAATGTTTTCAAAAGCTTTATTATTTTAGGGCCGTTAAAACTCAGGATTGTGAGGTAAAGGGTTATATTTTTAAATAAATCAAATGTGCGATCCCTGGGTTTCAAGCCCTGTATGTTACCGAAATGGCTATGTCAAACATGTTGAACAATCAGACCATCTGTGGCACTTCAAATATTATTTTCTTCTTTGCCCCTTCCCCCTCTTTTTTCCCCCATGTTTTTTTTTTATGATATTGAATCTTTATAAATTAACTCTTTCAGGCCTCTGCCAACCAGGGTTTTCCATGACCCCCTGTTTCTTTGAATTTTGACCCCCAAATTATCAAAATGACCCCCCCAAAATTTATATGTGTGCCTTCTTTTATCCATTTGAAAGGGGTCAAATGACCCCCAAATTAGAAAGTCAAAGGAAAATCCTGGCCAACCCTCAGAATTTAGGGAGAAGTGACTTCTTCCTAGTCAGAGAATTGGGAGTTTTTAAAAATGGGGAGAAGTGGTCAGGCTTCGAGAAGTGTAGACAGACGTTAAAAAGTTGACATGGGTGGAGTTATAGAAGGAAATAACCATATCTTAACACTTTAACAGTTTAACCCTTTACCACACAATCCCGACTTTTAATGACCCTGAGGAAGAGGCCTTTTGAAAACATTGTGGGAAAAGGAGAAAATGCTGATAACCAGCATTTTCTCCTTTTCACACAATGTTTTCTACCCAATCCAAGACAAATTCCATTATTTGAGTCAAATTTATTTTGTCGTCTGCAAATGCTTTCAATTTGGACCAGTCTAAATTTTTCTCATGTGGTAAAGGGTTAATTAAATAGAAAACCATGTAAATTAACTGAAAACATTTTATAATTTTTATCTTGTAAATGATTAATATAGATTGACTTGTTAAAGTCCCAATAAAGTCCAAAATTAGAATTTTTTTATGCTTGAAAAAAGGCATGAATCTGTTAGATTTACTCTTATTTTGTCGCCAAGGGGATAGGGGCGTTCATAGCAGCATCGGTTCATGTCACAGAACCATACAAAAATCCTAATTTTTTTTTATCAATTCTCCCAACTGACGTTACTACGCACTATTCGGAATCATTCTGGTGTCCTATTTGTAGACACCATGTGACCGATGACGTATTACACAGACGATGTGCTTTCTCTCCTTCGAAAACGTTGCGAAACTTCGGTAAGTCTTTAATTTTCGTTAAATTACCTGCGCTCATCGTATCTAATTTATTTGTATGCATTTGATTGGTAAATCGGCGTTGTGTTATATTTATTTCGATCATGATATGCCTATTTCTTCTTGTCAAGAGTCGTCCAAACATCGAATGACATCTCGGCCTATAACACTTTCGGCCTATTACAGTTTCGACTAGTAAGAAATTCGGCGCATACAAAATCGAATGTCTACACAAGGTATAAAGGTTTGTAATATGAGCCATGGGGAATAAGTCAAACAAAATGCGGACGTTTTATAACGAAGATCAGACTTTACATTATGTGCGATCTGATCTTGATCTTCGTAGGTAATGAAAAAGTTAAGAATGTTGTGGGGTTTTTTTTTGTTTTTTTTTTCGGGTCTGTAATTACTAGCGAATTTTGACCTGAGTTTAGCATCAGGTGGTGGACGTTTTATATCAAAGGTCAGACTTCTTACTAGGTGCAATCTGATCTCGATCTATGCTGTCAACAAAGGATATTTCTCAACTTTCAAGAGTTTAGTAAAACACATTGCTTATTGATATTTTTACTGCTAGTTTTTGAAGACAGAGTTGATGTCACTTCATCAATCAAGTTATTGCATGCAGATGAACCATACTTTTCAAAATTATAGATACATATTCCAAAGCTGATAAATACATGTACTTCAAGTTGTTGGAGTGCAAGACAATTGAAGACAAAAGTAGAAGTTTACTATTACTCAAGTAATATTTATCTACCACATTGTGATTAAGAAAAATAATTTTTTATGTCATTTTTTACTGATCTCTTTTCTTTCCAATCTAAAAAACAGTGTATTTTTTTAGGGTGTGATACAGAGAGACCAAGATGTTTGTTAACCGCCAAATAGATATCCCAGTCTGGTGTTATATCTCTGCTGTACGACAATTTTTTTTCACAGATTTTAGCACAGTCCATGTCAACAGGTATTTGAATGATATTTAGATCTACATCTATTACACATTAATGTTAGAACTTTGAAGTCTATTATATTTCAAGCTTAGAAAGGATCAGCTGCTGAAGGGATAATTGATCAAATACAACTTTTTTACACCCTTGCCATAAATTTTTGAAAGGAGCAATTGTTTGCTGCAAGCAACTGCTCCTTTCTCACATTCCTCCATTTAGTTGATTTTTTTTGTGTGAACATTCCCCAGTTGTTGGTTGTTTAACGCCATTTTCAACATTATTTCAGTTTTATCACGGCAGCCAGTGCACCTGTCCATGCTTATCAAGAGTTTCTGTTTCCAGTACTTTGCATAATTTCCCACTGTCTGCTTTTCCACGTAATCATTGTCAATACAATGATTAGCATTGAGAGAGGAATGTATCCTGTTGCAATGACTATCATCAGTCCTGGGAAAGAAATTGGCTGAGCTAGGGATTTGAAGCAGCAATCCCCCAATCTCAAGCCCTGTATGCGACTAGCTGCACCACTAGGGCTTTGCAGTATTATTTCGTAAAAGTAATGTACTCTTGAGAGAGAAAAAGGCATGCCTTGGGGCTAAAACAAATTAAAGTCCAACTTTTAGTAAGCAAGCACAAAAGGTACACTCAAAAGCTGCTTTGTATTAAGCCAGCACCAAAGAGACTCTCAAATTGTGGGTTTTTTTTTTTACCTTGAAAAAGAGGGCTTTTGAAACATAATGAAAAAAGGTGAAAACCAACATTTTCTATTTCCAAAAGTGATTTTAGCTTTTTAAACAAGTTCCGTCATTTGAGCCACGTTCAATTTGTTGTCTACAAATGCTTTCAATTTGGACAAGTTAGAAATTTTATCAGCTTGAAAAGAATTAGTATAAAGGTGGCCACAAGGGCAGGGTTTACTGTATAAAGAAATGAGCATATCTTGTAAAATAGTTCTAGAGATACAATCTGAGACTAGTAGATTAAAAATACATGTGTTTTTCAATCTAAATTTACTTGATTGATTGAATGGTGTTTAATGCTGCATTCAACATTATATGAGTCATTTCATTGCCTCAGTTTGCTTATTCATGTATACCCTGGGTTTTAATGGTACATGGCTCTGTAGTGTCATGCCCAAGAACACTCTTATGAAAAACCCATTGCTTCCAGTGAGGCTCAAAGCTCGGACCTCCAGGTTATGAGTGCTACACTTTACCACTGAGCCAGGGAGACCTTAAATAAATTTGTATTTCAGACTCAAAATGCGAATGCAGTCTCAATGGCAGTGTAAGATACAAGGACATAGTTGTTAAATGGCCTCTTTAGGATTTCATTTAACTCTACCAAACAACAAAGTTTTGGTCTAGTCCAAATTCAAAGTATTTGCAGCCCAAAATTTTACTGTGGCTCAAATGATGGAATTTGTTTTTAATAGGGTAGAAAACATAGTGTGGAATCAAGAAAATGCTGGTTACCTGCATTTTCTCCTTTTCTCATAATGTTTTCAAAACACCTGGAGATGCATTAAGCCCCCTTTTGCCAGAGTGTGGCCCATACATACTTTGCATTATTTAACTCTTTACCAAACGACAAAATTTTAGACTGAACCAAATTGAAAGCATTAATTTTGCAGACGACAAATTAAGTGTTGCTAAACTGATGATTTCTCTTTTTGATAGGGTAGTAAACATTGTGGGAAAAGGAGAAAATGCTGGTTACCAGCATTTTCTCCTTTTCCCACAATGTTTTCAAAAGCCTTTTCTTTCAGGGTTGTTAAAAGTCGGGATTGTGTGGTAAAGAGTTAAAAAGAAATTTATGTTCTTGTCATTTCAGTGTCTCATTTTGAACACAGTGACGTGACATTTGAACAGTGTGGATATGGAAAAAAATCACTCAGAGTTTATAGACAAATATGGACAATATTAGTGCATCTACTAACTTAACAGTATACCAGTAACATCTGAATGGACTTCTGCAGTGATTGGTGATCGTAATATTAGAAATTTTGGATCAAAATTGTGGATTTTGGAGGTTTCTTTTGGAACTCAGTCAAGGACTTGAGAACAGGGGGTCAGTGGTTTGATTCTTGGCTTTTCCAATTTCTTAGAATTGATGATATTCATTGTGACATGTGGGAAAGCAGCCAGTGGCTTGGAAAGATTATTGTGTGAGGTACTTTAAAAAGGGTTTTTGTCGGTTTAACCCTTTACTAAACAATCTTGAGTTTTCACGACCCTAGAGATGAAGACTTTTGAAAACATTGTTGAAATTCTCTGGTTACCAGCACTTTTTTTCATTTTCCCATATTTTCTACCCTTCCAAAAACAAATTTCAATACTTGGGTCCCATTTATCATCTGCAAATACTTTCAAGTCTGAAATTTTGTTGTTTGTCAAGAGTTAAAAACTATGTGCAGAAATGGGTTAACCGTTTACCAGATGACAGATTTTGGACAAGTCCAAATTGGAAGTGTTTTTTGACAACTACTGTAATTCAGTGTGGCATAAAGGATTAGATTTGTCTTTGAAATGGCAGAAATCATTGAGGGAATAGAAGAAAATGCTGATTACTAACATTTTCTCCTTCACCCACGAAGTTTCTAAAGCTATCTCCCTGGGGGTCATTAAAAGACGAGATTAATTGCTGAAGGACCATTGTATACTTGATTTAAAAGCTTGAAAATATGTAGATAGTGAAAACAATTGCAGTTTGCTCAAATGTACTTTTTATTGGTCTCGAACTTTGTAAGATATGGTTTTGTTTTAAAATTCATAAACATGAATTAAAACTGTAACCCTTTACCAAATGACAAAATTTTATGCTAGTCCATATTGAAAGCATTTGCAGTTGACAAAATAATGGTGACTCAAAAGTTAAGATTCTGTTTGGGAAGGGAAGAAAACACTGTGGGAAAAGGAGAAAATGCTGGTTACCAGCATTTTCTCTTTTTCCTACAATGTTTTCAAAGGGCTTCTCTCTCAGGGCTGTTAAAAGCCGTGAGTGTGTGGTAAAAGCTTAAACTGGAAATAGAGTTTAGTATCTTTCAATAATTTTCCTTTTAGTAATAAAAAACAATGGTCACAAAAATATCACACTCAACTCTTTACCACACAATCCCTGGTTTTAATGACCCCTGAAGAAGAGGGCTTTTGAAAACATTGTGGGAAAAGGAGAAAATGCTGGTAACCAGCATTTTCTCCTTTTCCCACAATGTTTTCTATCCTTCCCAAAACAAATTTCAATTTTTCAATCATATTTATTTTGTCGTCTGCAAGTGCCTTCAATTTGGACCAGTCTAAAATTTTGTCGTTTGGTAAAGAGTTAATCATATTGGTAATCTTAATTCAATATTCTTCATGACTGTTGTAAAAACTTAATACTGGCTATCTGTATCTTGGGTAAAAATACTGTTCACGTAAAACTTTCCATCATAGAGCACCTAAGGTAGGAAGAGAAACAGAAACAAGTAAATGTATTTGACTGATATATGTCACAATGCAATAAATCTATTTTCAACAGCATTTCAGCTGTATAGCAGTAGCTGTTCACTGGGTCAATAACTGATATCCCTTTACCACACAGTCCCGACTTTTAACGACCCTGAGAAAGAAGCCTTTTGAAAACATTGTGGGAAAAGGAGAAAATGGTGGTAACCAGCATTTTCTCCTTTTCCCACAGTGTTTTCTACCCTTCCCAAAACAAATTTCAATTTTTCAGTCACATTTATTTTGTTGTCTGCAACTGCTTTCAATTTGGACCAGTCTGTTTTGTTGTTTGGTAAAGAGATATTACTGGCAATAAAGCTGGGGGAGGTTACTTTTTGTAGGAAACTACCTATCAAGCTCCAGCTACAGTTGAATTTTGAACACATGTTTTACAAATCATATCAACCAAAAGGCCATGGTGGGCTTGCAAGCATCTTCACGTCCTTGTTTATTAACCCTTAACCACACAATTCCGGGTTTAAACGAACCTATGGAAGATGCCTTCTGAAAACATTCCGGGAAAAGGAGAAAATGCTCATTACCAGCATTTTCTCTTTTTCCCACTGTCTTTTCTACCCTACCAGAAACAAATTTAAATTTTGAGTCACATTTATTTTGTTGTCTGTAAATGCTTTTAATTTGGACCAATCTAAAATAGTGCTGTGTGGTAAAGAGTTAAGTGTCATTGCAACTGGATTTGATCCTGTCAAACTCCTGAACATGATTTGGGTTTGCTCATGGGGGAAACAGCCAGTGAATTTTAGAGAATTTGCTGAGAATTACTAGTATATGAAATAGAGGTAAAAGGAGCATTATTAAATTTAAACCTTTTTCAAACAATCCAAGTTTTAACAACTCTTAGTAAGACAGCCTCTCCAAATATTGTGGAATAAAGAGGAAATTTTGGTACAATATAGCCTGTAGAAAAAGCAGAAAATATTGGTAGCCTGCATTTTTTTTCTTTTTTCCCCCACACTGTTTTCTACCCTTCCAGAGAGACATTTATTGTGTTGAGTTATATGTACTTTTTCATCCGCAAATAGTTTCAATTTAGACGAGACTAAAATGTTCTTCTCTTGTAAAGATTGGGTGTTTATTTGTTGGAGCATTTTGCACCACTTTAAACATTATTTCAGATTTTTATTCATGTCAGTGTGACAACTCATTACTGTCTTTTCTGTATTTCACCAGCACAAAGCTGGGGCTCTGCAATGTCTTGCCTAAGGACATTCCTTAACCCTTAAAGCCCTGGATTGATTGATTCTATGGTGTTTAATGCCATTTTCAACATTATTTCAGTTATATCGTGGCGGCCAGTGCACCTATCCATGCTTTCCTAGCGTTTCTTTTAGCAGTGCTTCGCACAGTATTCTTTCCAAGCCACTGGCTGCTTTTCCCACATAGCCATTGTCAAAACAATGGTCAACGTTGAGAGAGGAAAGAAATTGGCCGAGACAGGGTTTGAACCAGCGACCTCCTGTTCTCAAGTCCCTTACGCTACAGACTGAGCTACAGGGTGCAGCTTAAAGCCCTGGAACCAACTTAAGTTGTTTTTGCAGACAAAAGTTGTTTTTGCAGACAAAAGTTGTTTTTGCAGACAGTGTAGATAAAGATCAGACTGCACATAATATGTAGTCTGATTTTAGATCTATACTGTCTGCTACTATGAAACAAGTTTTGTCAAAATAAAGCAAGACGGCTACCATTTTCTTACTTTCCAAGCAGGTGCGCAACCCTTTACCAGTTGGTAAAATTTTAGTTCAATTGTTCAAACTGGAAACAATTGCAGATGAAAAATTCGACGTATTAGCTCAAATGAAAAGATTTGCTTCAAGAAGAATAGTATTATGGAGGAAAAAATACCGGTAACCAGCAATTCTGCTATTTCCATAATGTTTCAAAAGTATTTTTCTTTGTTAAAGTGATTAAATAGTGATTTACATAATAACTTGGATGTTTTGGTTAACCCTTTACCACACAATCCCAACTTTTAAAGACCCTGGGAAAGAAGCCTTTTGAAAACATTGTGGGAAAAGGAGAAAATGCTGGTAACCAGCATTTTCTCCTTTTCCCACAATGTTTTCTACCTTTCCCAAAACAAATTTCTGCAAATGCTTTCATTTTGGAAATGTCCAAAATATTGTTGTTTGGTAAAAAGTTGAGGGAAAGCAGTAGCTTCTTACATTGCTCTGTATGTATGAATATATTTTTTTATTTTTTGTCCACAAATTCTTCTTGTAAGACTATTGTGATTGTACATGTATTTAAAATAATAAAATAATATTACATTATATTGCCTTGATTGTTGCATGAAACATATCTGTCTTTGTAAGAGCTGTGATCTGAACCAGCCAGTTTTATATCGTAGTACTGAAGGCCAAGTATTCACATGCTACATATTCTTCAGCAACACCACAGAATATGTCATTGGAAATCTGATTATTCTGCTGTATATCTGAAAAATAAAAAAAAGACGTATTCTCTTTTTTAATTTATCTAAATCTGAAACTGTAAAAAAAACAAAGACAGCAGTATAGTAATAGGTGTAGGTTTACTCCAACTTCATTCCATTTGATAACAGAATTGATTGCAGCATTTGTCCAGCATGTGGTTGAACTTAAATAATGTTGAAAACTGTACATGTATGAAGTCATAACTGTACAAATACAGCTTTTAACAAACCTGTTTCGAAACAGCATTGGTAATTACTTATCATTTGTAGGGAAGAAAACATGTGTTCCATCTTCCACAATGTTACTTTTCCATATGGATCAAAATTGACTGCTGCTGCATTTCCAACCTTTTACTAATTTTCTTCACATGTTCTTTACTCTAGTATGGCATATGTCTCAAAGCCCGAATAGTAGCAAAAAGTACACAAAAAGTAGGTCAGCAGTTGCTATGCTGCTCCATCTTTTGTTAACTTTTTACTTGATTTCATTTTTTTTTTTGCCATTGACTTACACTTGGATCGACTGTACAACAACAGATTATCATCTTCCCAACAATTTCGTACTTTCAAAAGGTATGACTTAAATCAAAATGCATTTTAACACCCACTTTGTTTACTTTTGGTGGCTGCTGGGCCTTTAAACAGTAGCACATACAGTCATGGGTATGGGCTATACATCAAACAAATGAATGTAGTTTTTAGCCTTTCAATTTCTGACAATCATTCTGTTTACATGTATGATACATGTAAATTCTAGAACAGTGTAATGCAGTATCTTTTACTCAATAATCAGCACTTTTGCAAATGAAGCCCAGTTTGATTGACTGAGTGATACATACATGTAGCTTTCAACATTATATCAGTCATACCATTTTGATAGATCGTTAATTCATATGTTTCCCGAGTTTTAACAATATCTGAACTAACTTGCCCATGGACATCCCAACAAAACCCAGTGAGAATTGAATCTGAGTCATGGATTACTTACATTATGCATTTACCACTGAGACATGAAATAATCCTTGAGCCCTTTACATCTGTTCAGTTGAATAAAACTTGTGGCATTACTAGTATCACAAGGGTCAGCTCAAGTAATATAGGAGAACTGTGAAGCCCTAAGTGACAAAACAAAATTGAGTCGCATAAGCACAGTAGTAGCTCAATCAGCGGTCTACCGGTATTTTGTCGAACAGCATATTTTCAAGAATTCTGCTCCATTTTCATCCTGGCCTATAATAAGGGTTTAATTTAAGATCTAGCAAAATGAGACGGCAAAAACTTCTTGCAGTATACCAGTAATCTTGAATCTACACTGCTTCTTTAAAGGTATAGCCCATGTGGTGGGTTGAGGTGAATCCCTGAAACTGCAATACATTGTTTTGAATTTTCATTACTTTACCAGTCATGTAATTTTTGTGAATTTGGCTATTGAAAATAAAATTTGTTTTATCTGATTGAGACACATGTACCTGAAAAGTGGTCGCCAAATTCTGAATCTACTGGAATGGAATCACAATCATGACAGAGTCAGAAACCAAGGCTCATCTGCATCTGCACAGTCAGTATAATTCAGTATGTGTATCATCATGTAGGAGGATCCATTCACATTGGCCAGAGATGTGTAAAGTAATTATCTCCATACTCTGGAATATCATTTACATATCATTTAACATTCTGTGCTAGAAATTTAATGGTGTTTTACTCCGCTTTCAACAGTATTTCAGTCATATCATGGCAGCATCACACAAATTCATGTATTTCCTGGGATTCACCAGTACTAGGCTAGGGCTCTGAAGTGTCTTGCCCAAAGACACTCCCATGAAAAAACCAGCAGATCGAACCCCAGACCTAATAATGTGCAAATTCATCTTTTACTCTTTACCAAACGACAAAAATTTAGACTTGTCAAAATTGAAAGCATTTGCAGACGACAATTTAATGTGGGCCAAACGATAGAATATGTCTTTGATAGGGGAGAAAATATTGTGGGAAAAGGAGAAAATGCTGGTTACCAACATTTTCTCCTTTTCCTACAATGTTTTCAAAAGGCTTATTTCTCAGGGTCGCAAAATCTCGAGATTGTGTAGTAAAGGGTTAACATACAGTCCAGTGCTGTAATGACCCAGAGGCATAAACCTTTTCAGAACATTGTAGGAAAAGGAGAAAATGCTGCTGGTGACTAGTATTTACCTTTAATTCAACAATTGTTTCTCCTGTTTCAAATACAAATCATGTAGATCCAATACAAGCTATGTCGTCTACAAATGTTTTCAATCTAGACAAGTCCAAAATTTTGTCATCTGCTAAAAAAAAAAACACCAAGATTCCATTGATATGAGCACTGACCAGATTAGGGAAAGATAATTGGGTTCTACGTTCAAATTTGTGTCACCCAAGAAATTCAGCCAATTTTTTTTAAAAAATGGTGCAGATTTAACACATTGAGTTTCAATTGCATTTCTAAAGTGTTATACACACAACCCCCCCCCCCCCCTCCCCCACAAATACTTAGCCTTGTCCAACACTAAGGCATTTGCGGAAAAACAAATATTTCTCAAATAATGAAATTTGTCTGTGATACAAGAAAAATATTGTGGAAATAGGAGAAAATGTCGGCTACCAACTTTTTCTCGTATTTCCACCATGTTTTCAAAAGCATTTTTTCAATATCGTAAAAACTAGGGATTGCTAGGTAAATGGCCAATCTCCGAATAAATATGCGTCGCGTATATCCGAGGTTCAGACTACATTCATGCACATTTAATCATTATCTGCATTCTCTGCGAAGAAAATGGGTCAATCGGGTGCTGCGCAAAAATGAAAGATCACTTTCATCTCACAGGTGCCCGGCGAGCGACAGTATAATTCATGTATTACACACTAAGTAATAGTAAATTAGTGTGTAATATATGAATTATACTGTCGCTCGCCGTTCACCTGTGTTTCATCTTACTAGCCGATATTCATTAATCAGAAAGTGCTTACGTATCCTGATCCAACAGTAAATGCGGAAATCAATACAGATATAGCGATAAATCTGTTTTTAACACAATAAATATAAGATGAACGTAAGGCGACTTACTGATTCGAGAATGCGAACTGAAATCCGCATCAGTTTTCAGACAGTTCGCTCATTCTGTATGTTTACACGGAGCTTCTTGTTCAAAACAAAAGAAACAAATCCTAAAATACACGCCCGTTTGTTCTTTCTTTGTCGCTCTTCGGCAAATTCGGTAAACGAACTTGGTTTTCTGTCGAATATGATTCTCACGACCGTCACACCGTCCTCCATTTTGTTTTTCGTTTACCTTAGCTCCAAGGTATCACGTGGTGTAACTACGTCATCGTTATTGATGTAAACAAAAGTTAGAGATACCTGGTAGTATTTCTTGTAGTTTTGAAAGTAATTCTTTTGCCAGCGAATGGAACTTTGACCAATCGCACATTAAGAGAGTGTCATCGTTATATTAATTTACATAGTTTTAAATGGTATGATTAAAATTTAACTTCATTTTTTACCCCGCATTGTTTACATTTGGACTTTATTGGGACTTTAATTATCAGAAACTACTGAAAACGTGTATTTCATTGTATACCCTGCTCAATTCATACCCTTTTTTTCAAAAGTTTTTTGATATGCACTCGGGATTCAAATAGTTAACTCTTTACCACACAATTCCAGTTTTAACGACCCTAGGCAAGATGCCTTTTGTAAACATTGTGGGAAAGGAGAAAATGCTGGTAACCAGGTAACCAGCATTTTCTCTTTTTCCCAAATATTTTCTACTCTTTCAAAGATGAATCTCAATTTTTGAGTCAAATTTGTCTACAAATGCTATCAATTTGGACTTGTCCGACATTTTGTAGTTTGCTAAAGAGTCAATAGAGGAAATCTGCTGAGTCAACTACTTATATTGATATAATAGATTATTCCTACATTTTTCTGCTTTAATTCTAAGTTCTCATTCAAAAACTTATTAACTTTTAAATTACCACTTACTTTTTTCAACTTTTGATAATGCATTACCTTTCATGCACACTAAATGACCATAGATGTTGATGCACATTAAAACACCATTTAAAAAAAAAGTAATAGAGGAAATGACATTTGATGACATTGTGTAATAGGAGAAAAAGCTGGTTACCAGCATTTTCTACTTTTCCAACAATGTTTTCAGAAGCTTCTCTCTCAAAGCTGTTTCATGGGTAAATGTTTAACAGGGAGTACATATTTTTCATAGGAGTGTCCTTGGCCAAGAGTTTTCATAGCTCCAGCCTAGTACTTGTGACATGCATGATTGACTGAGCTGTCACTGTGATATGACTGATATAATGTTGAAAGCGCAGTAAAACCTCTTTAAATGGTTTTGAGAAAACAAGACACTGTGATGCAGCATGATGCGTTTAACTGTTCATCAGCATGCTTACTGGGTTTTCAGTTTGGGGGTACATGCACCCTCCAGGTTTTGAATTGAGGGTACAAAGAAAATCAAAGGACTGATAGTCCTGAGAGTCGCCTGGAGGGTAATGGGTTAGAAGTTTTCACCCTTTTTTGTTCAAATCTACTAAAAGCATTCAAGGTACAAAATAACTTAACCATAAGACAGTATTATATGCAAGCATATTTCTAAGCTGTCATCCAGACGTTACAAACATAATATTAAAATTTACATAAAAAAAAAAAATCGTGGTGAGAATTAATATTTAGGCACCAGGAACAGGTTTAAAAAGTTCAAAGTCTCTTACCCTGTGTGACTTCATTTAAAAAAATGGTTTTTAAGAGGTAAAATCAATACAAAACAAGTCATTTCGTTGAAATGATATCCACCGCCGAAAAACAAAAACCTTTTTTTGATAGAAACATAATTATAAGAGGTATTGTGTTTTGCATGTAAATGACCTTTTTTGTTATTGGTGAAAATATACATTAAGCTCCCTTTTTCCATGACATGGTATTTCATTAAATAAAAACAAATACTGATTGTCTGTGGCTTATGATAAACAATATAAATATGAAGTTAAATAAAATTTTGTCCAGTAGTTAAACAGATAAAGAGATATTGGTCCATAATGGAAATATACATCAAGCCCCCTTTTTCCATGACACTGCATTAAAAACAAAATAAAACAAGCAGACCGGAGGACACCAAGCCTCCCTTTTTCCATGAGGTTGATAAAAATGTTTTTCTAGCGCAGAAACTGGGTGACTTAACTTACATGTATATCTTCTTCTTACACATATTGCTGAAACAAACATTCTAAATAAATTCAGTAGAATAGGGCATACATTTTCTCTCCAGATTTAGAACAAGTTGTTTTTGTATGACACAAATTTTCTAAAATTGGGTCATGTGGTTATACATATATCGGTTAATTTGAGTAATTGTCCTTTCCAAATACAGGATGGTAGATAGGAAATTTGGGTATAATTGCTTATATATACAGTTTCAGAGGCTGTGATTTTGAAATGTTACTACTCAGTTCTGAAGCTTCTGTGAAGTTTATAGAAACAGAGCAGAACCTCTTGAACAATTTTACAAGAGGACCATTTAGACAACATTAGTATGGAACTCAAATCAACTTTGTCTTCTCGTATAGGATCTGGTGACATACTTTTAGACCAAAAATTCCCTTTTGCAACTCACCCATATCTAATCTAAGCAGTCTGACAAAGTTTCGTGAGTATTGGACTGAACATAAATGGTTCTACAGCACTAGATCTATTATGGTTTCGTCTGATTTGGCCTAGTGACAACCTTTTTCTTTTAACCCCCGGTGACCTACATTCAGTTTTGTCAAAAATGTTGAGACAAACAGCCGAGCAATTTCTTGATCATTGGACTGAAATACAGCCTCTGGAGCACACACAAATATTTGACTCAGTAATCTACCTGTCCTTCGGAAATAATTTGTTTTTGTTGTTGTCCGGGTTCAAGTTTTGTCCACAGTGGACTCTAGGAATGTGGCTGCTACAGCTCAAGAAAAACAATATAACCCAAAAGCATGATCATCAGCCTTTTAACTTTGCATTTTATAACGTCCCAGGAATTAATACTGCTTCCACACCAATTTAAAATGTAGAGACCTCCATATATATTGCTTTGGTGTAAACTATATGTTTGCGATTTGCTCTATTGCCTTTTAAAACAACCCCTTTACAAGATTACAAACACTCCAATAAAGAACTTGTTGTTCGAGTGGGTTAACATTGATCTGTTCCATTATATTCGAAATATAGTGGAGTAAAAGCCAAGTTCTCAGATTGATGGTTATTAGAAGTGCGTAGTTTCAAGTCGAAAACCGGTGTGAATTCAGATTTTGGCAGTTACAAAAGCACCTTGCCTTCTGCGTGACACCCGCACTAATAAATTGTTTCATAAATACTAGATCTAGGTTAATCGCACATTGAAAAGAAAAACAAGAGCAGACTTTGACAAATTGACCTCTTTAAAAACGAAAACCAATTAATTAAACACAGTAAACTTTAAAACACTCTCTCTGCATAGATCGGTGAAGCGCTAGGTGGGTGTACTCTGAAAATAAAGGCCGCTTCAGCGACTGATTCATTCATAAATATGTTAATTTATAGAGAATTTCGTGGTGCAGATGATGTTATACGTCACAGGATTATAAGATCTATATTTGTTGCACAGCTACATTCCAGAAAGCACCTGCTGGCGATGACTTGGTACAGTCTAGAACTGTGCGCATCACATACGCTAGGTACGATCTCTGCTTGTGCACTTAGAATATGGGTGTGCAAAGTATTTAAAGTCTAGAATAAAAACTTCTGAAGAAGCAACATGTAAGAATGTCTAAGAAGGCAAGGCAACCATTCCAAGTTGTTATGAATTTGTTAAAAAAATTAGCCTACTGTTGGGAAAGATCTCCATTGAAAGCTTCC
The DNA here is from genome assembly GCA_945859785.2 of Tridacna gigas. Taxonomy (NCBI): domain Eukaryota; kingdom Metazoa; phylum Mollusca; class Bivalvia; order Cardiida; family Cardiidae; genus Tridacna; species Tridacna gigas. The sequence continues at coordinate 26,534,808 of OX244041.2, read as the reverse complement.
ATGTTAAGTATCGCCTTTCTCTTTCCGATCGTAGGTTGAAGGTTAAGTTGAAATAAGACTTACAATTAAGGACAGATTGTAAGATTTACAGCATGCTTCTAATGGATAATTATCAAACCATTTTCACTGAGAATAGTCCACAAACAGAAGCGTGCCATAGTGAAGACGCTTGTCATCAAAGAGTATTTTGCAGCGTGTCCGCAAACTTGTTCAGTTCACCATGGCTATTTTCAGATACATACATAATGCGCTATTTTTAGAGATGATGTTTGTGTAAGCGATAGGCTATCGTGTACCCATGTGGACGAAATGATTGTTTTAAAAGGTTTGAACCTTTAAAGAGCTTTGTCTTTATAGACATATTCATTATCACAAAGGCACAATTGTAAGTTAATTGCAACAGGAAAATTGGGTTGTTTACTGAATAATTAGAAAACTATGTTTTATCTTGTAAACCGGAACTTGGGACAGGAAGCAGTACAAGGCCAGAGGTATGCTTACGTCACCCCATAGATCAGGATGATAACAATGAGAGCCTGGTTGCTATGCAACCTGGCGACTCAAAAATGGGGGTACACTGTACACCCAAAGTTTTGAATTGGGGGGTACTAAGAAAAATTAGGGGGTACAGAGTAACTTTGGGCTGTTTCAGTTTTATTAGCTCCACTGGCCGAAGGCCAGCGAGCTATTGTCATGGCGTTGTGTCCATCGTGCGTGCGTCCGTCCGTTCGTCCGTGCGTGCGTCCGTAAACTTTTTCTTTAAAAAACTTCTCCTCAGAAACTATTGACTGGATTTTTACCAAATTTCACAGGAATGTTCCTTTGGTGGTCCTCTTTCAAATTCCTTCAAATAATTGTGTTCCATGAAGAATTCTGGTTGCCATGGCAACCAAAGTAAAAAACCTTTAAAAATCTTCTCCTCCCAAACCGCTATTTGGATAGCATTATTATTTTGCAGGAATTTTCCTTAGATACAGGTTTACAGAATTCCTTTAAAAAAAAATGATCTGTCAAAAAACATGGCTTTTATGGGAGACTCATTTTCCTTTTATGGTATAAAGTAAAATCTTTGAAAAATTTCTTCTCTAAAACTATTCATTGGATTTCATTGTTGTTTTGCAGGTAAGTTACAATGGTGGTTGTCTGCCAAATTGTTTCTATGGTGGTTATATACCAAATTCCTTTTAAAAAAATGATACACCTAAAAACACATTTTTTTATAGACAAGGCTTATATTTCAAAAAAATGTTCTTCTCCAAAACTATTTATTGTGTTAGTTTTATCGACTAACAAAGAAAAAGGAAGAAAATTGGATTGACTTGACCTAGTCAGGGCTGTCCTATTTAAGCCCACACATTTTCCTTGGTATTAAGATCACAATTAACTCCAATGATATGCTATTAGTTAGTACTAGTAATAAAATATCACTGGCCATAAATAAGATAAAAGCTTGAGCACTAAGGCTGAGTAACCATGCCAAGATAAAAAAGAAAAAGTATTTTAATAACAAAACCCCCATGTGTAGGTACTTTATAGTCCTTTTGATATAGAACAAGAGAACCTCTGCACTTTTATTAGTTCTGGTAAAGGTTTGTTGACCTACTAATGAGTAAATGCAGAGTGGACAGAAGGGATGTAAATCCTGGTGACCTAGTACAAAGTGGGACAGGGCTTTACATTTGTGATAAGGCATTAATGTTATCCAGTCAAACTGATCCCGCAACTTCAGTACACCAGAATTAATCTGTGCCCTGGAGCAGGATATTTATGTAAATGCATTTGTAGACCATTTTGTTTTGTTTGCCACAGAAGACATTCTAACTGTGACTGTGAAAAGTTGATTATTAGGGATTAGGTGTTCATTGTATGCCAGCATATTTCATTCTATCTGGTGTATTGATGTAAGTTGATCTATATTGCTATAACATTCATTCATTTGCCCTCCTAGCTGTTCTTTTAGATTACCCCTTTACCACACAATCACAACTTTCAACGACCCTGAGAAAGACATATTTTCTATTTTATATTTTGATGTTTCCCCACCCAAAATGGTTTGTGAAAGGACCTGTTGTAGACAACATATCTTCAAATTAGTAAGACATATATAAAAAAGGATAGAAATTATTGTGGGAAACTAACAAAATTATGGTTACCATTTTTTTCTTCTTTTCTCACAAGTTTTTTCCATACCTTTTTTCTTCAGTGAGCTAAAATGCAGGATTGAATGGTAATTGTTAAAAACTTCTTTTCGCCATTATAGAAATATCAGGCCTGCGGAGCGATACAGGCGCTCAAGCGCCTCTAATTAATGAATTTTAACACCCTAGGTCCTTTGCCATAATTAATGGGATCTTAATTAAATTTTTGAATTGTGCTTTTGGTAATTATATGGATGCATCATATGTTTCCAGGGCATGCACATACTTAGATATAATCGCAACAGCGGTCAGGGTTTTAAAGCCGAACACGGCCATGAGTTTTGATAATCGACCACCTTTACAGAAGATTTTCACCTTTATTCCTTTCTCAAAGTTGCGAAGTGCATTAGAACTGCTTCAAAAAGGAAGCGTAGACAGATTGATGCTCGTTGTCCAAGATGATGTTCGTAGATCTGGCTATTTTAAAATCACAGAGGAGCAGGCCGATTGGCTCACTGTAAGCTCAAACTCTGTCAAATAAAGGCCATGCCGTGTTAGGGCAAAATAAAACAAAATGTGTAATGGTAGAATCACTTGTGTAAACCTACCGTTCTCAGATCTTCACGCTGTAAAATATTTTAACAGCTTTTGTTGTGATGACATTTTTTCTGCAGCAGATGCCATACATATGAAAATTACACATTTAATTTGCGGCTCGATTTTTTAGCTTTCATATGTCAAAAAATGTGTTTTTAACGATAACTGCGTATCATCATATTATAAAATGATATTAATTTCTCATTGAAAATTAATTACCAGATTTCCTGTACACATGGTAGATTTTGTCACCTTAAAAAAAATCGTATCGAAAATTATTCAGACAGACAAGGGAGCCACAAAATATATATAGTGAAAATATTTGGTTACCACTCTATGTTGAGGACAAAGCGTGGTACCCACATACGAGGGAAACTACTTCGTTTTGTTTGTTTGGCATGCAATTCAAAATGGTATCTAATTTGTATGTGCAGTTTACGCAGTTAATTTCGTTTTTGTTCGTGCATACTTTTGACAGTGCGTGCATGCACGTAAGCACAAAAAATTTGTATGGGCAGAGTAGTATGACATTGCTGTTGTCTTGGCTATATTACTGTGTGGAATCCATACTTAAAACTTTTTAGACCCTGCTCAGTCATGGTCACAGACAAAGCTGGCAGCCAGTTGCTGATCTTTGTCAATGGGAGAAACAACAGGTACCAGTTTAGGTCACCAACTTGCTGGAGTAATCATGATGACAGACGACAGAGTTTCTAAAAGGTCATTATTTTCAACTGTTACCTCTAATAAAGCTCAGTCCTATAAAACTTTTAGCATCATGCAACATCTACAAAGGGGCAAAGGCAAAAACGTCCAAAAAAAATGAAGGTTAAAGACCATGACCCGTAAAACTTGCGAATGACACCTAAAATTCCAAACAGGGAGCCATAGATGACAGTGTTCCCACTCAGATCTCTTTTTGGAGTGCATGCGCTCCCTGGAATACAAGTTTGGAGTGCAAAAGAAATTCTAGGAGTGCACTTAATATTGACAATCACAGAGCATCTATGGAGGAGAGTAAGGGTCTGCTGTATTGAAAATTTGTTTTGATGAGTCTAACTCTGCAGTTGGCTGCTCTTGAAAACAATATGGGTAATTTAAAAAAAGAAGATGCTTGTTACAACTTCCTTACTCATGGGATCAGTTTCAGCGGGACAACTTACAGCCTGACAGCCAGTAGAATTTTCCATTTCACTGTCAATTTCAGACACTAGTTAGCTTTCACTTATTGTTTTATAGAGAGATTTATGTAAATTTACTGTTCAAAGTCATTGATAAAGCTGAATAGACAGTTTGAAATGCCTATGATTGGATGATGTCAAGCCAATTTTTGTTGTGTCATGGGTTTTCGTGTTTCTTGCAGCAATCTTTTTTTCATGCCTGTTAAGTTTTGGGGTAGTATTTCCGCATGATTTGACATAGATTTGTCGGTAAGAATAGCATGTAACTTCAAAACCTTTAATTTTATGCTAGAAAAGCGGATTGATACCAAGTTTGATTAGCAGTGATAAACAGTGACTGTCACACTTGATAACTTGTCCCAACTGGCGCCACTGGTGATTGACAATGGGAGCCCTGAAACCTGTGCGTGCATGCACGTTTCACTTCACATTTTTGTGCGTGATTATTCAATTCAGTGCATGAATCATGCACATATGTGTGTGAATGGGAACCCTGGATGACCGCCACAATTTATGAGCTAGCAGAAACACTGCAGATGGTGTAATGTAGATCATAGATCAGCCTGCACATTCTGTGCATGTGCAGTCTGATCTTGATCTATTTATCTACAAAAGCTACTTTAGTGGTCATTTGCAATAAAAGGGCTAATGGAGATTTTGTCTGTATTTATTTTCAATTAATTTAATACACTTTTCTATTTCCAGTGTACCTCATACCAAAGAAACCAAGGAATTCTTGCCCCTAGTCAGCAGCAATAATGCCCATGTCCCAGTAAACCCAGGCACAGGGGAAACTACCCCATCAAAAGAACCTCCAGCATGTTCTGAATGCTAGTGGAAAGATTGTGATATAGAACTGAAAAAAGACAAAGTTATGGACTACATTCGTACCTATCATGTTAATCCACAGAAAAAGGAGGAGACAGTAGTGTGTTTGTGAGAGGTCTGTAAAGTCTGTAATAAGTTATTGTGTTTGAAATCCTGGTGATAGAGACGCATCTTAACCCAAGGTGGGGATAAACCTTTTTGCTGTATTGTTGAAGGCTGCAGGGCTGGCTTCACAATTCAGGGACATTTTGAATGGCACATCAATATCATATAAATGCCCAAGAACAATCACCCAATTAGAAAGACTCAAAGCGCAGCAAGGAAGACACACTAAGCTATTGAAACGCAAGCAAGTTAAACAAATCAGAGGAATGCAGGCAGGTAAGACAGAATTTTGAAATATAACTTGACCCATTCACGGTATTGTAATAATGTCAGATAAGCATTGTAATACCCTGCATCAGTCAATTTAACCCTTTGCCAAACAGTCTCGAGTTTTAACGACCCTGGTGGAGACCGAAAGCTTTTGAAAATATTGTGGCGAAAGGAGAAAATGTTGGCAATCAGCATTTTCTCCTTTTCCCACAATGTATTCCATCCTAGCAGGGAACTTTACTCATTTGTTTCAATTTTGAATTTGCTGTTTGCAGATGTTTTGAATTCAGAAGCGTCTGAAATCTGTTGTGTGGGAAAGGATTAATAAAACATGATAGGAAAAAAGAACCTCCAGCATGAGAAAGTGCTCATTACTCTCAGTTTGACCTCTTTGCCACAATGTTTTCTAAGGAGGTTCTGTATAAAGACCCAAAAGATTTACCTACAGGATTAATGAGTAATTCCTGATACCACCACTGGCAACATGGATAGGTACTCTGGAGGATGTAGATCAAGATCAGACTGCACAAATCAGCAGTTGGAGAGACAATTTGGTCAGTTTAGTACCTAGTTGCAGACAGGTAGATCCAAGGTAAGGCTGCATAGAACTTGTAATCTACACTGGCTGCTACTTGACTCTAAGCAAAACAAAACTCTTTCAGTGGAACTACTTTTACACCTCAGTAAAATATACCATATTGCTTCGGTCATAAGTCAACCTCAGTCGTAAGTCAACATGGTGTTTTGGAGGAATTTTGGAAGGATTTTGCTTGGACTTGTTCAGAAGTTGACGTGTACTTTCAGCATTGACCCGAGTCCTGCCTAGCAATGAAAAAGAATTTAACGAAAACATGTGACTGCTCGATTTACGGGCGGTTGTAATTTTTAGCTCACCTGAGCAGGAAGTGCTCAGGATGAGCTATTGTGATCACTCACCGTCTGTCGGCGTCCGTCCGTCCGTCCGTCGTCCGTCCGTCCGTCCACATTTTTTTGTTTACACTCTAGCATCTACAAATATTAACCAATCAGCACCAAACTTGGTCAGAATGTATATGACCATAAGATCTCGGATGATTTTGATTATGGGTGTAATCGGACCAGAACTACTGGAGTTATTTGCCCTTGAATTAGAAAAATTGCCATATTTGACTTTGTTTACACTCTAGCATCTACAAATATTAACCAATCAGCACTAAACTTGGTCTAAATATATATGACCATAAGATCTCGGATGAGTTCGATTATGTGTCTAATGGGACCAGAACGACTGGAGTTATTTGCCCTTGAATTAAAAAAATTGCTATATTTGACTTTGTTTACACTCTAGCATCTACAAATTTAAACCAATCAGCACCAAACTTGGTCGAAATATATATGACCGTAAGATCTCGAATGAGTTTGATTGTAGGTCTAATAGGACCAGTTATTGCTGTGTTATGGAAAAAGGGGCCTTGATGTATATTTTCATTGTGGACCAATATCTCTTTAACTACAGGACAAAATGTCATGAAACTTCATCTTTTTATTGTTTATTGCACGCCACTGACAACAGTTATTTGTTTTTATTTCATGAAATGCCATGTCATGAAAAAAGGGGGCTAAATGTTTAATTTCGTCATGGACCAATGACCATCTGTTTGTCCATCTTTCAGGACAGATATCTTCTAAAATCCTTGACAAAAACTAATAGAAATTCATAAAGGTGTTCCTAATGATGTCCGCTGATATTTATTGTTTTTTTTTCCTTTTTGATATCAAATACTGTCTCATAGGAAGAAGGGGCTTCATGTATATTTCTGTCAAGGATCAATATACATGTATCTTTAACTCAAAATCCTGGACAAAAATTTGTGAAACTTCATATGTGTGTTCCTTATGATAGTCTGCCAATATCATTAGTTAAGCTTTTTTGTTTAAATGTCGTGTCATTGAAAAAGGGGGCTTCACATATATTTTCATTATGGATTAATATCTCTTTAACTACAGGACAAAATGTTATGAAACTTCATCTTTATGTTGTTCATCACAAACCACAGGCAATGGTTAGGCCTATTTGTCAGCTCACCTGAGCACGAAGTGCTGGGTGAGGTATTGTGATTCGTTGTTTCCAGCGTCCGTCTTTCCACAATTCCTTTAAACATCTTCTCCTCCTAAACCAATCATGTTGAAACTTGACAGGCATATTCCTTTGGTGAAGTTCTACCAAAGTTGTTAAAAGAATTGAATTAACCCTTTAACTCCAGGGGTCACAATTTTTGGCAAAATTGTATATAGAGCAAACTTAAAAAATGTTTTTGTCTGAAACTAGAAGGCCTAGAGCTTTGATATTTGGTATGTGGCATTTCCTTGTGGACTTCTACCAATTTTGTTCAAATGATGCCCCTGGGTCAAAACAGGACATAAAGGTATACAGAATGAACTTTAAAAGTCTTGTTCTATTTAACCCTTTACCACACAATCCCAAGTTTTAATGCCTGTGAGAAATAAGGCTCTTGAAAATATTGTGGGGAAAAAGAGGAAATACTTATAACCAGCATGTTTTCCTTTTTCCACAATGTTTTCCACCCAACTGAAATCAAATTTAAATTTTTGAGTCGCATTTATTTTGTTGTCAGCAAATGGTTTGAATTTGGACAAGTCTTAACCTTTTAAGTGCCTTTCACTACCATAGTTGCCTTTGTGTCTAGTGTAGATCAAGATCAGACTGCACAAAATGTGCAGTCCGATCATTGATCTATACTGTCTGCTTTGTTGAAACACTGCAGACGAAAGGCACCCACGCAGTTGTTATCATCTTGGACACATTCTGGAATGAAAATGGCCTTTGGGTTTAAGGATTAAATTTTGTTGTTTGTTAATGATTTGAGCCAAGCCTGTTAGCTCATTACCTATAGGGCTAGCTATGCAGGGATGTCAAGTTTAAATCTCAGTTGGGCCAAGCACTCAGGTAACCAGGATTTTTTTAAACTTTTTCCACAATGTTCTCTACCCATCCCAAATCTAAGTTCATTTTTTGAGACAAATTTATTTTGTTGTCTGCAAATGCTTTGAATTATAGACCAGTCTAAAATTTTTATTTGGTAAAGAGATAAAGATAGACCAAGTACTATGCATTTGAAGACTGTGTTGTAGGCAATACTATCTTGCAGAATATAAAGCGTATATATCCAAGATCCAACTGCAGTCTGATCTTTATCTACACTGTCTGATAAAACATCCTGTCTCGCGTACTCCTAGCCTTGGTTCCCACCTGATCATTTTTTCCTTTTATCTATTCAGGACGGACGGATGCAGTTTAAATTTGACATGAAGCCCCCTTTTTCCATGACACAGCAATAAATTCCAAAACCCTGACAATATGCGCTAGGTCACTTGATGTGTGAAAATTTCATCCAAATCTGTTGAGATATGTCCAGTAATTAAAGAGATATTGGTGAAAAATGAAATATAACATGAAGACCCCCTTTTTCCATGATGCAGCTATAAATTGCAGAACCTTGACAATATGCGCTAGGTCACATGATGAGAAACATTCTGTGAAAACTTTTGAAAACATTGTGGGAAAAGGAAAAAATGCTGGTAACCAGCATTTTCTCCTTTTTCCCACAAAGTTTTCTACCCTATCAAAGAAATATTGTGTCACTTGAGCCAATATGAAAATGTTGTCTGCAAATGCTTTCAATTTGGACAGATCTAAAATTTTGCCATGTGGTAAAGGGTTAAAGGCTTTGACAGCATTTTTCTCTCTGGCTGTTAAGATGTATCTTTGAACATTGTGTTCATTGTATTTTGAGTTCATTTTTGTTCATTAACTCCGTAGTACAGATTTTATCTTGTAAATCTTAGAAGTCATTATAATTTTTGTTCTTCAGTTTGTGGTGTTTGTCTTAATTTATAAATAAGTTTATGGCCCCCCCCCCCCCTAGGTTTTTGGCATATACTCCACCATGGTTTTGGGCATATACTCCACCATGAATTGAAGTACCATTTGAAAGATCTGTTCAGGTAGGGCCAAGGTCAATGTCACGCTTGAAGGTCAAATTTTTGTAAGCTGGACGCAAGACTTGCAAGTGTAAATACATTGTTTATGTGTTTACAATAGCAATTACCCATGAACATGTCCCTGGACAACCACTGTAGTTGTTGGTGAATTTAACAACATTATGATACTAACTTGTACAGAAAGTCTTGAATCGGCAAACATTCTCTACTAAGTTTGTTCAAATCAGGCAACTTTTTGCCACACACCAGAAGGCCTAGGGCTTTGTTATTATTCCTTCAAAACTCTGTTCTGGAGGTATATAGGAGTCAGCTTGTCGGTCCATCCATCCATCCATCCATCCGTCAGTCTTTCTGTAGCATTTTCTTGTCAGAGCTAGTTCTCAACAACTACAGGACAGATTTCATTCAAACTTTAGAGAGACTCAGTGCCAAGCAAGAATGTGCATATTATATTTTGGTGACGGTTCATTGAATTTTTACAAAGTTATTTTCCTTTGATGAAATTTCTTGTTCTCCCTATTTTTCAACAACTATTGGACAAATATCATTCAAACTTCTCACAAATATTTATATAACAGGGTTTGGTTAACCCTTTCCCGTACAATGACGCCTTTTAACGCCCCTGGGAAAGAAGCCTTTTGAAAACATTGTGGGAAAAGGAGAAAATGCTGGTAGCCAGCATTTTCTCCTTTTCCCACAATGTTTTCTACCCTATCAAAGAAAACTTGCACCATTTGAGCCAAATTGAAATAGTCATCTGCAAATGCTTTCAATTTGGACTACACTAAAAATTTGTCGTCTGGTAAAGGGTTAAGAAAGATTATCTTCTTGTTTAAACCAAGAAGACCTAGAGCTTTGGCCTTGCACTTCGATATTTGGTATTTATCTTCATTGTAGACCTTTACTGCTTGGTACTCAGGTGAGCGATATAGGACCATCATGGTCCTCTTGTTTATTTTTTTTATACCGATAATTACTGGCAGATTTTCTGCCAAGTAGGATAAGGCCTAAATAGGTTCAATTTAATAAGTTTATACTCGTACAATAAAAGAATGATTTTTCAGTTTATTACAAAAACAATCCTAAATCAAACAAATCATTGAATATAATGTTACGTGCATAGCGCCGCACTGTTTTGCTAGAAAAAGTGAAAATCTTTATTTCGTCACATGCCATTTGTAACCAACTGTTTTGTACCTTCTTTTAATAGTAATCAAACGATGCCTGAATGCTTACTGAGGTTATAAAGTTAAACTCTATCGTACAACAAAATTTTGTCTCTTCCAAAGTCAAAGCATTTTGGAGAGGACAATATGTGGCCCAAAAATTGACATTTGTGGTTAATAGGGCAGAACACATTGTGGGAAAAGGAGAAAATGCTGTTTAACAGTATTTTCTACTTCTCTCACATTTTCAAAAGCCTTCTCTATGAAGTTCGTTAGAACTCGAGATTGTGTGGTAAAGGGTTGAATAATCCAGATCAGAGATCTCACATGTGACTGTGTGCATTGGCTACCTTTATAAGCATGTAGTGGAAGTAACGCAGGTTAAAAGGACAAATAGCAGCAATCACAAACAGTTTCTTTTCCAGTGCAAAAATAGGGCCTTTGCAGAATATATTCTATCACTTCGCAAACTGATTGCCATTTCCTTTGCAAACTATGTACTGCACACAATTGCATAATATATTCTGCAGATGTATGAAAATGGAACGAAAAATGCAAACATCTTGCAAATAGATTGCAAAGGGTCATTGTGAAAGCACAGGCCTTTGAAGCTCCATTGGTCTGTTACGGAACACCAACATTTTTCTTGGTTGATCATCGAATACTTGCGAATTGGTACATCGCCTGTATATCAGGGAATACTCAAATTTTCATTTACACCGTTACTATAAATAGCACATTGGCTACTGCCTCTATGTTGTATATAATAAGACAAAGTTTTTGACCAATAAACGGTAAATACGCATTTGAAAATATACGAAATGGAAGATGAAAATTGTGATACTGGGTTAGATGAAAAGAGAAATCATAACAGACGAAATATTAATTTGATAATTTCATCAATATATCAACAAAAGAATTTTAGATCTTTGTTTGAAAAAAATATTTTAGTTATAATTCGCTGTGGGATAATAAATTGTGTGACGTCAGCGCATGGCAATCCGGAAAATGTGGAAGCTTTTTAAATTTTTTCAGATCAGAGCTACAGCTTGATCGCAAGAGCCTTTTGGAACTTTCAAAGGTCAGGGTACAAAAGAAAAATCATTTGCGAACCCATCTGCAATGGTTACTAGTTTTATTTTTCAATTTTCGGTTAAATATTATCTCTGAAAGGGTACAGGGCTAAAAATTTTCTTCGATTTTGTTGCACAACTTGTCTTATCATATACAATAAAGAGGCAGTTGCCAATGTGCTATTTATAGTAACGGTGTCCCATAAGGAAAATTTCGTTGTCCGGTAATAGACCAATGGAGTTTCAGTGGCCTATGGTGAAAGTCAGAAGCCTTTGCAGCAACTACTTGCAAACATCTTCAAGAAGTGTTGCAATCAGTTAGCAAAGTCTTAGCAAACATTCTGCATACAGTCTGCAAACACCCTGCAAATATTCTGCATACAATTTGCAAACATTCTGCATACAGTTTGCAAACACCCTGCAAACATTCTGCACATAGTTTGCAAATAGTGTGCAAACTTTTTGCAAATATACTGCAAATCTTTCACAAATAGTCTGCAAACATTTCCCATATCTCAAAAATACATGGATTTACACATATTTACATGGAAAGTAATTTACCAATTCCACGTACTGGCACCTTTTTTTGCACTTTACATAGATGTACAAGTGGGGAGGAAAAAAAAAACCAAAATCTTAGAATGAAAACGGAATATATTTCGGCACTTCATTTTCCATGTAACATGCAATAGTTTTACATACACAATGTATGTTGGAAATTTATCTGTATTTCCACGTAAAACGGAGTAATGGCACCTCATTTTCCATTTTACATGTAACATGCGATATGGATTAATATATACATACAATTGAGGGGTCAGTACTCCATTTTATGTGGAAACCCATGGATTTCCAAGTAAATTGGACTATTAAATTGGCACTGCTTTTCATTAGACGCAGCGCCCCAGATAAGCTGCGTATTTGCTTATTTTATGCTATTTGGAACAGCAAATACGCGACAAAACTTAATTTAAAGCGTAACAAATATGCACATGTTTCTCAAGATATGCAATTTGACTGATTTTCATTGCATATTTTGTTGACAACCGAGATCGTCATCTTGACTGCAGTGTAGTCACTGAAACGCTGGCATATCATTTTCTGAATGAATCGCAAGCTTCTTAGATCAGCTGATTATACCACTCGTCAAAACTCAGCCGATTCCATACCTACATCTATTTTGATCAACGGATCACCCGAGGTTCACCGAATGCTGATTATATGTGTACTTGGTTTGGCATTCGGCAAACTTCGGGTCATCTTCTGATCAAATTTTCTCGGCTGTATCACGTAGACTGATATGCACCTACACGGAACATTTCTTCTAAAAAAAATACACCACTTTACCGTTCTTAAATCGTAATACTCCACTTAGAAAAAGAAAACACTTGTCACAATTTTCTCTTAGAATCTTTCTATATACATTTCCGTTGAAAAATAGTTTGTACATTAATTTTCTAACTCGGTCTATCAGTTTTCATTGACACTTGGAAATTTGAAATTACCCGAGTTTTTCATGCTCAAAAATAATCTGCCTAAGGGTCAATCTGACACATGAGATCATCGGCTAAAGCTTCATATAAATTAACTCGCGGGCATGTACCCGGCAGATATATGAGCTTGAATAAAAGTAGTGTCAAGTGTGAAGTATGCACATGGCTCTCTTTATCACAGCTAATCAAATTGGCATTTTATGAAAATGTGATAAAAGTGTTCATCCTTTTATCTAGTGTAAAATGACAGTTTTTAGTGTTACCTGCTATCCTAATTGAAAGATTCATATCAAACGATGCAGAAATACTTCTCCAAAAAGATTACATGACATGAAAAATCGTACGCTGAAAAAAAAACGCAAAAACCCATGACACAACAAAGGTCAGTTTGATGTCGTCCGATCAGAGGTACTTTAATCTCTCTTATAGTCTTTAATAATGAATTTAAAGAGTGAATTTACACAAATCTGTATAAATCAAGAAGTGGAAGCCAAAATATCTGTTTTGTAGTGAGTTAACACCATTGGTTGCGTTATTAAATAAAACTACATGTATATGACAACCTACAAATTAGACCGGGGAGGGTGGAAGTTAGGCCCTCTTGTTTTATAGTGTTAGCTCTGGAACAAGTGTTAAAGAAGGTATTGGTCACTCATAGGTGACCTTTCTTTTCTCCCTTTTCCACTATGTTCTAGTATGCTATATGGAAGACAAATCCAGTCATTCAAGCTCCATTTATCATCTGCTACTGCTCTAAATACGAAAGAGTCTAAAATTATGTTGTTTGGAAAACTGTTAAAACCTTGTCGGTGTCCATTTATTCATAATGATGACCTGCATGCTTGGGTTGCAAGTTAAAATTCATCTCTCCATCTTTCTGATGATCAAGTGCTTGGAATTACTGAACAGTTGTGACCAAGGTATCCATATTTTAGCAACACATTTTCTTTTCATATCATGCTCAGCGTATAACAGATAAAAAGAATAAATAAAATTGCCATATTTTTCAATCAATCTTATTAGCTGCACACTATATCAAATAAAAAAAGTTATTTTTATGGGACTGAAACATACTATGTTCAATTATGGGGTAAAACTCAATTTTCACGCTACCATTAGAATTTTCTTGCTTAAAAATTTACTGCTTAAGCAAAGTCATTTCATTTTACCCCTTCCATTAAAAAAAATGATGCTTAAATACTCCTTGGCTCAAAAAATTATCTGTAGATGTTTTATATAGAATACAGATTTACATGTATAATGTACTCTAAAATCCATGTATTTCCAGATAAAACAAGAGCACTGCATGTGGGTCCTAAGGCTTGGCTTTTCAGTTGCTTTCAGAAATAGTTTAAGTTTTGGTGAATGTTGTAAGTCAAAAAAGACACGTAACTGTGTCAAAAATATTTTGATGGTTGCATGCCTGCACCAGTTGCATGGGTTTCCCTTTTGATAATTAACAACTAGCCAGAGTTTGAAGTAGAAATCTTCTGTAATGGCAAAGATACTGTAAAATATCAAAGTTTTCACACAACTACAAAACACATGATGACATGGCAGACAAGAACAGGGCTATTACAGTATCTTGACTTTTTCTTGGCAAACAGCCCAGCTAACAATGCTTAATGAAGTATGGTTAAATAAACTCTGCAACACAACAAAAATTTAGAATGGACTAAAAGGCTTTGCAGAAGACAAATGCTGCTGAACCTTTAACTGAGTAGAAAACAATGTGGAAAAAGGAGAGATTAATAATTACCAACATTTTCTGCTTTTCCCACTATGTTTTCAAAAGCTTTTTTTTCCAAGAGTCATTAAAAGTTGGGATTGTGTAGTAAAGGGTAAACTGCAATTGACCATAGCTAAACAAGTTATTTCGTTGAAATGATACCACCTGCCGAAAAATACCTTTTTTGACAGGTACATCATGTGGTATTGTGTTTTGCATGTACATGTGGCCTTTGTGTTATTGGTCCATTATGAAATTATACATTAAGACCCTTTTTTCCATGACATGGGATTTCATTAGAATTAAAGCAAATGATGACTGTCTGTGGCTTATGACAATATAACAATATAAACATGAAGTTTCATAAAATTTTGTCCAGTAGCAAAAGAGATATTGGTCCATAATGGAAATATACATCAAGCTCCCTTTTTCCACAATATAGCATTAACCGAAACAAACTAAACTATTTTGACAGACTATCATTACTATCATAAGGATCACATGAATGAAGTTTCATCATTTTCAACATGGATTTCAGAAGATACCTGTCCGGATGCACAGACAGACGGTTATTGGTCCATAATGAAATTATACATTTAGCCCCCCTGTTGGGTCAAGAACTAGGCCACTGGGTCAAATTTTTGAAAAACCTTGTGTATGATCTAGAGGCCACATTTTCAGTCCAGTACTGATGAAAGTTGGTCAGAACGTTTAAAGTTGTCAGAATGTTTGTCTTGATGGTACCTCTGAAAAGTTTCAGAATTGGTAATACTGGGTCAAAAACTAGGTCACCAGGTCAAATCTTCGGAAAAACCTTAGTTTTGCTCTAGAGACCAAATGTTCAATCCAATATTCATTGAAAGTGGTCAGAATGTTTGTCTAGATTTTTTTGACAAGTTAGAAAACTGGTCATATCGGGTCAAAAACTAGGTCACCAGATCAAATCTTTGAAAAAACTGCTGTACACTCTACAGGCCACACTTTTGTTCTAATACTCTCAAAAGTTGGACAGAATGTTTGGCTTGACCATATATCCAATGATTTTGAAAATGGGTCAAACCAGGTCAGAAACTAGGTCACCAGGTCATATCTTTGGAAAACCTTGTTTTTGCTGTAGAGGCCAAATTTTGAATCCAATACCCTTGAAAAGTGGTCAGAATTTTAGTCTTGGTGATTTTTAGACTAGCGAAGCTAGCCTATAGGCATCATGATTGACCTAGAGTCAAAGTAAACAAAAAACCCCACAGTTGCCAAATACTGCTTCATAGTAAAATACTTCTTTCTGTTAGAAATCCTAATTCTGTTATATATGACAATTTTGACAAAAACCACTAAATCTCTACCACTCCAATTTGAACATGTCTTCTTACAAAGTAATAGACTGAACATGATATCATTTATAAGGTACAAGATCTTTGCTTATATGTAAATTAAGTGACCTATGCAAAGCAGGCTATTATCACTTATTCCTACACCACTGTAACATTATGAATGAATCTAAAAATAGATACACCTAGGTAAGTTGTAGCAAATCCGAGCCGCATTAACTCTCTCTGGACAGGGAGCCCTTATCATTCCTTCAGTCATTCATTATTTAGATCATTGTGTACTGTTAAACTGTTATATTAAACTGTTATTTTACGTCTTGAATATTAACCTTTACCGCACAATCCAGAGTTTTAGTGGCCCTGTGGAAGAATCCCTGGTAACCAGCAATTTCTCCTTTTCCCCCATTGTTTTCTGCCCTTTTGGAATCAGGTTTCATCAGTTCAGCCACATTTAATTTGTGGTCTGTAACAGCTTGGAATTTCGTTTCGTAAAGAGTTAAATAGTCTATTTCATCTTGCGCTGTTGGATATTGACCTATTGGTTGTATGGCGTTTAAAACCGTTTTCAACATTATTTCGGTGATACCATGAAGGCCAGAGCACCTATCCATGCTTTTCTGGAGTTTCTTTTACCAGCACCACCGTGACTCAGTGACCTTTTGTGGACAGTGTGGATTAAGATCAGACTGCGAAGAACGTTCAGTCTTTTCTTGGATCTACACTGTCTGATAAGAGGATATATTTTCTCCAAAATGTAACTTGGAAATAGCAATATTCAGGTATTTACCATTGGCTTGAAAGTTTCTTTTAATTTTTATAGCAGGTTAAGGGTTAAACTGGATTATAGTCAACCAATAGCATGCATAGCTCCAATAGCTCAGTCGGTAGCATACAGGACATGAGAACAAGAGGTCGCTGGTTCGATCCCCGGCTCGGCCAATTTCTTTCCGAGGATTGATGATAGTCATTGTGACAGGATTCATTCCTCTCTCAAGTTTCAACGGTGGTTATGTTGGAAAGCAGTCAGTGGCTTGGAAAGAATATTGTGTGGAGTACTGGTACAAGATACTCCAGGAAAGCATGGATATGTGCACTGGCCGCCGCTATATAACTAAAATAATGTTGAAATAGGGTTAAACACCATACAATCAGTCAATCAATCAAATTCGCTAGTCTGTCAGTACTTTCAGTACTTTGATTTTTATTTGTTGTCAATTCGAGTAAAAAACTAGGTCCCAGGATTGAATCTTTGGAAAACCTTCTGTATGTTGTAGCGGCCACATTTTCTGTTCAATACTCATGAAAGTCTGTCAGAATGATTGTCTTGATAATATCTTAGATGAGTGCCAAAATGGGTCATGTTCGGTCAAAAACTAGGTCACAAGGTATTATCTTAGAAAAACCTTGTGTACACTCTAGAAGCCTCATTTTTAGTCCTATACTCATAAAAGTTGGAACGAATGTTTGCTGATGATATTCAGGATTAGTTTGAAAATGGGTCATGTCAGGTTAAAAAGTAGGTCACTGGGCTTAATCTTTTAAAAACCTTGTATACAATGTAGAGTCAGAATGTGTCTTGATGATTCCTTTAATGAGTTTGAAAATGGCACACACTGGTTCAAAAACAAGGTCTTGGAGACAAAGGTATGAAAAACTTTTTCTACCCTCTGGAGGCCACATTTTCAGTCCATTACTCTTGAAAGTTTTTAGAATGCTTTTTATGTGGGAAAAGATTGGAAATGGGTCATATTTTGGTCAAAAAGCTCAGGTGAGGGACTTCAGGGCCTCTTGTTACGCTCTCAATATTGTTTTAGTCATGTAAGAGAGACAGATCATTCATTTAAGAATGTCCTCAGTCTTTCCAGTACTTGGCTGGGGCTCTAAAGCATCTAACCAAAGGACACTCTCATTTCATTTAACCCTTTCCCAAACAAGCCCTGGTTTTCACGTGTCTGCAGTACAAGTCTTTTGAAAACACTGTGGGAAAAGGAGAAATTGCTCGTAACGAGCAATTTCTCCTTTTCCCACAGTGTTTTCTACCCTTTTTGATAACTTTATGCCATTTTCATCAAATTTAAAATTGTCGTCTGCAAACTCTTTCAATTTGGACCAGTCCAGAATTTGTCGTTTGGGAAAGGGTTAAGTGTGACTTACTTTATATTTCAGGAAAACGTTGGGAGTGGGATGAGGGTCTCTTTCTAATACATAATGAATATTGTTTCTTAGATTTTTATACAGTAGATTCCGCTTATTCGCAACTCCTATATGTCAGAGAAAATTGTGCAATAAAGCAGTCACGCTGACAAACCGATGCCTCTTTTCAGATCGTAAGTCAGACAAGACATGCAGACGTTTGTTTCATCCTGATGACATGTTCAGCACTGGGATGGCGATCGGTTAATTAATTCATAATTTTGCAAAATATGTGTATTTTAAAATAAGTTGGTTTGAAAACTTCATTTTTAGCTCTACTGGATGTAAGCCAGCAGAGTTTATGTCATGGTATGGTTTCTGTTGTCTGTCTTCAGTCCGTCTGTCTGTCTGTCTGTCCCTCTGTCTGTTAGTCTTTTTCTTGTTTACGCGATAAAGTCTTCATTTGTGGTTGGATTTTCATGAAACTTGCACAGTTAGTTTATCTCATCAATAGCTTGAACCCTATTGATTTTCAAAAGAATCTGACAGTGTGGGAAAAGTAGTTCAAATTTTTAATTTCTTTTTTACGCAATAATGTCTGCATTTTTAGTCGGATTTTCGTGAAACTTGCAGTTTTTTTGTCTGATCAATAGCTAGAATCCTATTGATTTTGAAAAAAATCTTGACAGTCTGTAGGAAAAGTAGCCATTTAAAGTTCAAAATATCCATTTCTTGATTACATGATAAAGTCTGCATTTTTGGTCGGTTTTTGTTGAAACTTGCACAGTTTGTTTATCTGATCAATAGCTAGAACCCTATTGATTTAAAAAAAAAAAAAATTGACAGTCAGTGCGGGAAAAGTAGCCATGCAAAGTTCAAAATTTCAATTTCTTATTTATGCGATAAAGTCTGCATTTGTGGTCGGATTTTCTTGAAACTTGCATCGTTTATTTATCTCATCAATAGCTTAAACCCTATTGATTTTGAAAAAAATATGACAGTCAGTGTGGGAAAAGTAGCCATTTGAAATTCAAAATTTTGATTTCTTGTTTACACGATAAGGGCTGCATTTGTAGTCAGATTTTCATGAAACTTGCGTAGTTGCTTTGTATCATTCACAGCTTTAACTCTACTGATTTTGCAAAAATTCAATAATTGGTATAGTAAAAGTAGCCAGTTAAATTTGAAAATTTACAATTCTTGATTACGCGATGACGTTGGCAGTTGTGGTTGAATTTTCATGAAAGTTGCACAGTTGCTTTACATTATCAATAGCTTGAATTCTATTGATTTTGGAAAAAAAAATTGACAATCGGTATGGGGAAAGGAGCCATTTAAATTTGATAATTTACACTTCTTGTTTACACACTTAAGTCACATTTTCGATTAAATTCTTTTGAAACTTGCAAAGATTACTTGTATCATCAAGGGATTGAGCTGTATTAAAAATGAAGAAAATCTAGGAATTAATCTAGGAAAAGTAGCCGTTTGATGACTAAGTATTGTTTACACAACACAGTACACATTATTCGTCACATTTCTTTGAAACTTGCAGGGATTGTTTTTAAACAATAAGTGCTGATACCCTATCAGATTCGGCTGGATTTCAAACAATTGGTTTTGAGAAATTGTACTTCTATTTTTTTTTCACTATTTGTTTGATTCACCATGCCTACTTAGGCTGTCTTATTGGGTTCAAACCCAGTGGCAACAACACCTTTCCCTCCGTTTTTTTGTGTATTTCCTTTTTTCCATTTTGCATCATGAATTCATTATGTATGCTAGAAAAAAAAGCAAAATCAATGCCAGGAGAGCAATTCAGGCCCTCAAGGGCCTCTAGTTTTAATTTCCTATTTACAAATCAAGTGCATATAGCCCTCAAAAATAGTCGTCGCTGTTGGCGATGGAAATCCTTCATTTCACAGTCATGAAATCAACAAACTCATTGAAAATACAGGTTTCCACGGTTTCCGGTTGTCTAGCAATTTCTGCATACATACATTGTATTCTTAACACAACAAGAGCAGGTTATGCATCTGTATAACCTCCAACTTGCCACCTGTACTGTGAAGTGGATGGGTAAATTCTGTGTGACATCATAGACCGATTGTCATACAGATGATTCCATTTTATCATATGAATATGAGCCATACCATTCAAACCAGACTTGCATATGACACTATTTTCAATTTTTTCACACATAAATTTTAAGCCGGTATATATTCACACCTGTCATCAAGTTGTTTGTCACACACTGGTTTATCAACGAACCACTAACAGAAAAACAGTTAGTTCCATTTCTTCTTCATAGTTTGTAATGATCTTACAAATGATGAGCTGTTATGATGGGTCTCTCTCTTTAATAGGTCTCTCATTTTAATCTGCTCTACTTGCTTTCACAGAAAGTGTAGATTAAGATCAGACTGCACAGAAAAGTCAGTCTGATCTTAGATCTACTCTGGATAGTGTTTTACATATTGTTACCAAAAAAAAAAACCCACATTGAAATAGATGCATTTCTGCCATTTTTTTTATTTGAAAATTACGCTTTCATTTATTAGTGCTCTTGGGGTTAAGTGCACAATCTGGTACCTGTTACCTTGTGTAACCATCCTATATTAAGTTGATAAGAAGGTCAACAACTGGGGTAGTTATCTGCATAGCAAATTACCGCTGCAATGCTATCAAACAGTTGCTGATTAGAAAAGATCCTGTTTCAAAATGTCGCTGAATTGGAGATGATTTGCAACAGTTATTACGCTTTGTAAAATGGAAAGGATAACATAAAACAAGGCAAGAATTTATGTCTTTCAGTATTAAATCATGAAAATGATAATTCCAGGTCAACCTGGACTCATTTGCATGAAGTAGCCATAGTTTATAACTTCGAGTCTTTCTACGCTTCGATATGCGACTTTTATCTACAAATGAAAATTATATCTAGTGGAAAAGATTGCAATTTTTCTTT
This sequence comes from Tridacna gigas, assembly GCA_945859785.2. Classification (NCBI taxonomy): domain Eukaryota; kingdom Metazoa; phylum Mollusca; class Bivalvia; order Cardiida; family Cardiidae; genus Tridacna; species Tridacna gigas. Next base: position 26,513,797 of record OX244041.2, on the reverse strand, counting down.
GCCCTACACCACAAAATTGCTAATAAAAACTAGAATTCTGAATCTTTTGCAAGATTTTTGTTTTTAAAAGAAATAAAATTTTCAATTTACGGGATCCCGATTAACTTTGAATTTACATTGTCTAAATAGGAAAAGGATTGGTCCTGGGCTGATTCTTGCTAATAGAAAATCCTGATATACAGGGTTGCTATGAAGTGGAATCCACTGTACTTGTATTTATTCATTTACAGATGTATGAAGTTGAACTTACAACCTCTCAGTGTTCACACATTCTTGATGACATCAGTACAGTGCTGGGCACCAAAGGTTGCGTGATGTATTTTGGTAGACAAGGCTACAGTTTCAGGTTAGTCTTTAAGTCACCTGCCTCTGAAAAATTTGCAGACAACACAAAAGTTAGAACAAATGTTGAGACATTGTTGCAAAATGACAAACTACTTTTAACTATGAATTTCACTTTTACTCTTTACCACAATGTTTTCCAAAAAGGTCAGGAGTAAGACACAAAAAGTCATCTGTAGGATATCATGAGTAATTCCTTTCATGAACATGGGATCATGAAAATGTATTGCAGAGCTTGTAGATCAAGATCAGACTGCACAAAACAATAAATGGCAAGATAGAGTTTAGTGCCAAGTTGCAGGCAAGTGGATCCAAGATAAAACTGCAGAGAGCTTTGCATATTATTTTGAAGATACTCTGGCAGCTATTTTGTTCTAAACCGGGACCAAAGGTCTCTTCTTGGCCATGGAATAACTTCTAGGCCTCAAAAATTAGTCTTCCGTCTTGACCGAATATTAAACCTATACCACAGAATCAGGACTTCAACAACCCTGAGAAAGAAGGCTTTTGGAAACATTGTTGGAAAAAGAGAAAAAGCTGGTGACTAGCATTATCTCTTTTTCCCATAATGTTTTCTACCCTATCAAAGACAGAAATTATCATTTTACCAACATTTAATTTGTTGTCTGCAAATACTTATGATTTGGTCGAGTACTAAATTTTGTTGTTTGGTAAAGAGTTAATCATTTACCAGAAAACAAATTTCTAGACTTCCTATTTTTGAACACATTTATGGCTATAATGATATTAGTTGGCTTTAAAGAGGGTATAAAACATTACTGGGAAAAGAGTAAATGCCTGAGGAAAATGGCTACTGAGATCACTCATCTTTCAAAGAGTAGAAAATATTGTGGGGAAAGGAGAACCTCCTTTCTTACAATGTTTTCAACTCTGTTAAAGACAGTCCCATTTATGTAACCACATTTGTAGCGTGCAACAGTTTACTACTCAGCTGGTAAACTACTAGGTTGTTATTTGACTGTTTCTGATTGAAGCAATAGAAATGACATGAAACAAGTCTCAACTTTTACTTTGATGTTTTTGAATCAGTTCACAGTGTTTTTATTCATGTTTTTCACAGACAGTTTATTGTTAAACTAACCTTTTGTGTACCTGTAGTATATTCTTTTAAAACCCCTGTGTCTCAAACTTTTTGGCATTTGCAGTAGACAATTTTTTTTTTTAATATTTTGACAGATGCATGAATTGTTTATCAGGGTTATTTCTTCAATTTTTTACTAACTTTTTACCACATAATCCTTGGTTTTTATGAACCTGAAGAAAGAAGGCTTTTGAAAACATTGAGGGTAAAATGGAAAAAGCTTGTAACCAGTATTTTCTTCTTTTCCCACAATGTTTTCTACCATATATCAAAGGCAGAAAGCATCATTTGAGTTGAGCAATTATTTTGTTGTCTGATAATGCTTTCAGTTTGGTTGAGTCCAAAATATTGTCATGTGGTAAAGAGTTAATTTACATCCTCTTTTTTCATTCGTATTTAGTTCTTTTGCATGAAACTTTCCATCAGTATCGGTTGCAAGGAGATAGAAAGTCGGGTTAATGCTTTTCCAAACAACAAATATTGAGCTTGTCCAAATTGAAAGCATTTACAGACAAAATAAATCTGACTCACAAATTAAAACTGTTTTTGGAAGGGTAGGTCTCTTCCCTCAGGTTTAATAAAACTTGGGATTGTCTAGTAAATGGTTAACTCCTTACCAAATGATAAATTTTGGACTAGACTAAATTGAAAGCATTTGCAGAAAACAAATGTAGCTCAGATGACGATTTCTGTCTTTGAAATGGTAAAAAAAATCATTGTGGGAAAAGGAGAAAATGCCAGTTACCAGCATTTTCTCCTTTTTCCACATTGCTTTCAAAGGCTTTTTTGTCAGGTTTGTTAAAACTTTGGATTGTGTTTTAAATGGTTAAGGACAGTTAGAGCTACTTCACAATGTTTGTTGAGAAAAATAATTAAAAAAAGGGAAGAAATGAAGTTTTTTCATGGCAAAACTTGGGAACAAAATTGCTGTGTTGGGAAAAATGAAAAAGAGCAATGAAAGATAAAAGTTTTTTCATGAAGAAACTTAGGAACAAAGTTACTATTATTTCTATTTCATATTATGAGAGAAGCCTATATCTTGAAATAATTACAGGTATTTATGTTAAACAATGCATAATTATAACCATCGGCAGTTAGTAATTTAATACATTTTTAGAATTTGGCCCAAATGCTGGAATTTGTCTTTGAAAGGGTAGAAAACGTGAAAAAAAAGGAACAAATGCAGGTTGTTCACATGTTCTCTGTTTTCCAGAATGTTTACATAAGGCTTTTTCCTCAAGGACATTAAAACAAGAGAATAAGCCATCACATAATTATGGATCTATAAAATCCATGTTGTTTAACAAACAAGTGAATTGTGAGGTGCAATAGTCATTTGAGCTGCAGAAAATTGACCAGTAGCAAACATTTTTGAACCCGTGAATTGACCCATTTTCACAACTTTTTTACTACCAGCTAATTTTCACATGTATGAATATTCATGGGTGCGATGGAATTGACAATCAATCATCATTCTTTGAAAAATTTCTTTGAAAAATAACTCGGATAAAGAATGAAAAAGCAAAAAGGTGTATGTTAAAAAAAAAAAAATGGGGGTATGTGGTGACTAGAGAATGGTAAAAACGTATCAAGAATATGATTTTAAAAATAAAAACCCATAAGAAAAGGGATAAAAAAGAAAAAAAAAAATTGAAATATTTTATAAAAAATTGAAAAAGAAAAAAAAAAAAAAAAAAAAAAAAAAAAAGAAAAATAGAAAAAAAATTAAAAGGAGCAAAAAAATTGAAATATTTTACTTATGATAAAAAATTATGACAATGATTTCAAGTGTGTATATATAAGTGTGTATAACTAAAAAAAATGTGGGCAGTGGTGTCTAGAAAATGGTAAAAATGTATCAATAATATTACGATGTTAAAAATAAAAACCTGTAAGAAATGGGGATAAAAAAAAAAAAAAAAAAACACTGACATATTTTATGAAAAAAAATGAAAAACAAAATAAAAATAGAAAAATAAAGAAAAACAAAAAAAGATTGAAATGTATTATTTATAATGAAAAGTTATGATGACAATGATTTCAAAAAAAAAAAAAAAAAAAAAAAAGAAATATTGTTAAAAAAAGAAATTAAAAAAAGAAAAAAAGAAAAAAAAAAGAAAAATCACCCAACTTTCCTCATGTGAAAAGAAATTTATATTATTTTTAAACCATGTTTATATGGTATAGGCTAGTTATTCAATGTAATCAAAGTACCGTCATTAACCTATGATATGATTTTTAAATGTGGGAACTTGTCCCACACTGGGCAAGGAAATGAGTGTAAAGTAATCAAAGTACCATGGGTAACTTATGATGTGATTTTTAAATGTGGTGACCTTGTTCCACAGTGTCAGACAATGTGGGGGATTATTTACAAAAATGCAAGATTGCCACAATCCTTCAGCCTAGATGAAACTGTTGTCTAGGATAGTTTATTGGACACCTTGATGGTCTTACTGAGACATATTGCAAAGGAATTATGCTGTAGTCACTCTTTCTAGCCATAACCACTTTTTAAAATCAAATAGGTAATAATGCTAAAGGCAGTTCATTGGCCCACAAGTCATTGTTCTGGATTCTTAAGTCTTTCTTGTTGTTACTTGTAGATTATTCTATGCTCTTCTATATTGTAAGTCTAGTACGTGTTTATAGCAAAGACATGCAATTGTAGAACCCAAGGCAAGATTTTTGATCCTGAGCCTTTTCTATTGAATCCAAGAATACTGGAACCACATGGCATTTTTCCAAATCCCATTGTGTTTCATAATATTTAAATGTAATTGTGTTGCTCTCAAATCATTCTGCATAGTTATTTTGGAGGGAAATTATTCTTTGTGTAGTGGGTTGGTGAAAGGTCTGGCAGTTTTTGAATGGAAGCATAATAGATTTGATTGGGGAATAATTGGTTATGGGCTGGGTCTTTGGGGAGGGTTAGGTGGGTGAGGGGAGGGGTGGGGGGTGGGTTAGGGGATGGGTGGGTTTAGGGTAGGGAGGGGTAGTATGTAGGTAGTTAGTGTACTTAAGTTTGTGAGGTAGTTTTGGTAGTGTGGTTCAGTGGAAGAGAAGAGTTTGGTAGGTAAGGTAAGTAGAGTAGTCTTAGTAGGTAGGTTGAGTAGGGAAAGTAGTTAGGTTAAGTGGGTAGGTAGAGTATTTAGATAGATAATTTAGGTAGGTTGAGTAGGTAGGTTTGATATAGTAAATTGGGTAGGTTATTTAGGTAAGTAAGACAGATATGGTAGGTAATGAAGGCTGGCAATGAATAATAGGTGAGCAGGTTAGATAAAGTAGGATTGTAGAGGTAATTAGTGGGAAGAGTAGAGCGGTTGATAGGTCAGTGGGTTTGTAGAGAAGTAGTGTAGGTACACAGTAGGCTAGGTAGCTGAGTAGAATAGTTATGTAGGAATAGTAGGAAGGTAGAGTAGATAGGTGGGTAGAGTAGGTAGGATGTAGAGCATGTATTGTGGTTACTTATGTAGGTAGGTAGAGTCTGTAGGTAGGAAGAGTAGGCAGGCAGGTAGGTAGGTATGTAAGTAGAGTCAGTAGGTAGATCGGTAGTATAGGTATGATGTAGATAGGTATGTTGGTAGAGTCAGTGGGTAGGAAAGGTCGGCAGGTAGGTAGATAGGCAGACGTTTTGGTAGGTAGAGTATGTATGTTGGTAGTATGTAGGAAGGAGGAGTAGGAAAGTAGGTAGGTAGATAGAAGTTTAGAGTCAATAGGTAGGTCAGTAGAATGAGTAGGATGTAGAGAATGCTGGTAGTGTATATAGAGTCAGTAGGTCGGAAGAATAGGCTGGCAATGAGGTAGGTAGGTTAGAAGGTAGGTAGGTACTTAGGTCCATAGGTAGGAATGTACTTCGTATGTACTTGGGTGTGGTAGGTGGGCTAGGGAGCTATGTAGTCTGGTAGTAGAGTAGGTTGCTTGGAAGGCAGGGTTGTAGTTTGCTAGGTTAGTAGAGTAGGAAAGTTTGAGTAGTGAGTTTGAAGATAGAGTAACTTGAAAGGTAGAAAAGGTAGTAAGGGTAGTTAAGTAGGTTTCATGTGAAGGTCAGTAGTGTATTGTTTATAGGAAAGGAGATTAGGATAATGTTTTAAGGTTAGTTTAAGTTAGGAGAGAAGGGGAAGAGAGAGGGAGGTGGTTAGAAGAGAAAGAAATGGAGGGAAAGGTGGAGAAGAAGAATGGGAAGGAAGAAAGAAGAGAGAAGAGGAAGGAAGAAAGGGGAGGAAGGGAAGAGAGAAGGAAGGAAGAAAGGAAGGAGAGGAAGAAAGGGAGAGAGTGGTGGAAGGAAGGAGAGAGAGAGGGAGAATAGGAAGGTTAGAGTTGTTAGATAAGGTTGAGTAAGGTGGGAGTGGGATGGGAGGGTAAGGTTGAAGAAGTGGAGGAAGGAGGGGAGGAAGGAAGGAGGGGAGGGGGGAGGGAGAAGTGGAGGAAGGAGAGGAGGAAGGAAGGAGGGGAGGGGGGTGGGAGAGGGAGGGGAGGGGGGTGGGAGAGGGAAGGGGGCCATAAGATAAAAGTAGCCATAATGGATGGGATGGGGAGGAAGACTGGCAGGAATGGATCAATAGATTTAATAAGGGCTGAAATTAGAGAGGTAGGAATTTTAGATATATTTTTTGCCATGTGGTTCCAGACAAATTGAGTTCAAATTGCATCACCCTTTTTACAGTATTTAAGCAACATATGCAAATTATATTGTTTGTATTCCACTTACAAATGTGAATGATACAGACCTGAAAGGGATCTTAAATGGTTATAAGACATTCAGATGTAGATAGCAGAGGAAAAAAACAGTAGAGACATGCCAAGGAAATAGATGCATGGAAATCCATATTTGGACAATGACTTTCGAGAGAAAAATTTATGGTTGTGATAGATATATATTTTTTTTCTGTCTTTATTTTCCACAGTTTAGGCAAACTTTCTGGCAATTTTTGTTTCGCATCTGGTGCATGTGAGAAAGAAGTCAGTGGCTTGGAAAGAAAGTTGTGTTAGTACTGGTGTGAGAAAGCCAGGAAGCACATACATAAAACTAAGAAATTAATCTGGCAGAGTTTCTGATAAAAGACAAATGATCAGCTGTTGCACATCATTTATAGCATCTCATATATATCTAACAAAATTGAACAAATTATAGTCCTTTGGTCAAATTGGAAAACCTTAGGGTCACACATTGTACATTTTATATGTTTCACACTTTTCATATTATTTTTAAGGTGTGTTTATATCGTATAGGCTAGTTAAAGTAATCATCAAAGTACTGTGGTTAACCTATGATGTGATTTATAAATGTGGGGACTTGTGCTACACTGGGTAAGAAAATGAGTGTAAAGTAATCAAAGTACCATGGGTAACCTATGATGTGATTTTTAAATGTGGGGACCTTGTCCCACACTGTGACAGATAATTTTGATTATTATTTACAGAAATCTGATAAAGAGTGAGAAAGGAAAAAAGTGTGTAAATTAAAAAAAAAATGTGGGTATGTGACGACTAGAGCATGGTAAAAATGTATCAAGATTATGATTTTAAGAATAAACACCCATAAGAAATGGGGATTAAAAAAAAAAAAAATTGAAATATTTTATAAAAAACTGAAAAAGAAAATAAAAATAGAAAAAATAAATAAATAAATAAATAAAAAAATAAAGGGGAAAAAATGAAATATTTTACCTATAATGAAAAATTATAATGACAATGATTTCAAGAAAAAATGAAAAAGAAATAAAAAAAAATTGATATATTTTATGAAAAATAAAGGGGAAAAAAAAAAAAAAAAAGTAAATAAATGAAATTAAATAAAAAATATGAAAAATAAACTAAAAAAAAAAAAAAAACGCACCCAATTTTTCCAGTGTGAAAAGAAATGCGTACTACATTTAATCAGTGTTTATATGGTGTAGGCTAGTTTTTCAAAGAAATCAAAGTACTGTAGTTAACCTATGATGCGATTTTTAAATGCGGGGACTTGTCCCACACTGGGCAAGAAAATCAGCGTAAAGTAATCAAAGTACCATTGGTAACCTATGATGTGATTTTTAAATGTGTGGATCTTGTCCCACAGTGTCAGATGATGTGGGGGATTATATACAAAAATGCAGAATTGCCACAATCCTGCAGGCTAGATGAAACAGTGGTCTAGGATTGTTTATTGGACACCGTATCCATCTTACTGAGCCATATTGCAAAGGAATTATGCTGTAGTAACTTCTTTTGAAATCAAACAGATAACAATGCTAAAGGTAGCTCATTGGCCCACAAGTCATTGTTCTGGATTCTTTTGGTTTTCTTGTTGTTATTTGTAGATTATTCTATGCTCTTCTGTATTGTAACTGTAGTATTTGTTAATAGCAAAGACATTATGCTTGCAGTTGTAGAACCTGAGGCAAGATTTCTAAGCCTGAGCTTTTTCTATTCAGTCTAAGAATACTGGAACCACATGGCATTTTACTAAATCCCTGTCTGTTTCTTAATAATTGAATGTAATTGTTTTGCTTTTAAATTATTCTGCTCAGTTTTTGTGGAGGGAAATTATTCTTTGCATAGGTGGGTTGGTTAAAGGTGTGGTGGTTTTTGAATGGAAGCATAATATTTTTGATGGGGGATAATCAGTTGTGGGTTGGGTCTTTGGGGTTGGAGTGTGGGTTAGGGGAGGGGTTAGGGGAGGGGTTGGGGGAGGGGTTGGGGGTGGGTTGGGGAGGGGTAGGGAGGGGTGGGTTGGGGAGGGGTAGGGAGGGGTGGGTTTAGGGTAGGGAGGGGTAGTATATAGGTAGTTAGTGTACTTAAGTTTGTGAGGTAGTTTTGGTAGTGGGGTTTAGTGGAATAGAAGTGGAGGTAGGTTAAGTAGGCCAAGTAGTTAGGTTAAGTGGGTAGGTAGAGTAGTTAAATAGATAAGTTATGTATGTTGAGTAGGTAGGTTAGATAGTAAATTGGATAGGTTAATCAGGTAGGTAAGACAGATATGGTAGGTAATAAATAATAAGTAAGGAGGGTAGATAAAGTAGGACAGTAGAGGTAAGTAGATGGGAAGAGTAGAGAGGTAGATAGGTCAGTAGAGTTATAGAGAAGTAGTGTAGATAGGCAGTAGAGTAGGTAGCTGAGTATAATAGTTATGTAGGAATAGAAGGGAGGTAGTGTGGATTAGGAAGGTAGAGTAGATAGGTGGATAGTGTAGGTAGGATGTAGAGCATGTATTGTGGTTGTTTATGTGATTAGGTAGAGTCTGTATGTAGGAAGAGTAGGCAGGCAGGTAGGTAGCTTGAAGTAGAGTCAGAAGGTAGATCAGTAGTGTAAGTAGGATGTAGATAGGTATGTTGGTAGTGTATGTTGGTATAAAGAGTAAGTAGGTAGGAAAGGTAGGCAAGTAGGAAGACATTTTTGTAGGTAGAGTATATATGTTGGTAGTGTATGTAGGAAGGTAGGTAGGTAGATAGGAAAGTAGAGTCAATGGGTAGGTGAGTTGAATCAGTAGGATGTAGAGTATGCTGGTAGTGTATGTAGAGCCAGTGGGAAGGAAGCATAGGCTGGCAAGCAGGTAGGTAGGTTAGTAGATAAGTAGGTACTGAAGTCAGTATGTAGGTAGTTCCTTGGTAGGTACTTGGATGTAGTAGGTAGGCTCAGTAGCTATGTAGTCTGGTAGTAGAATAGGTTGGTTGGAAGGCAGGGTTGTAGGGCGCTAGGTTAATAGAGTAGGAAAGTTTGAGTAGGGAGTTTGAAGGTAGAGTAACTTGAAAGGTAGAAAAGGTAGTTAGTAGGTTTCATATGAAGGTCAGTAGTGTTTTGCTTATAGGAAGGGAGATATGGGTAAGGTTTTAAGGTTTTAAGGTTAGTTTAAGTTAGAAGGGAGAGAAGGGGAAGGAAGGGAGAGGGAGGTGATGAGAAGGAAGAGATGGAGGGAAAGGTAGAGGAGAATGAGAAGGAAGAAAGAAGGGCGAAGAGGAAGGAAGTTAGGGGGAGGAAGAAAAGGAATGCAAGGGTAGAAAGAAGGAAGGAAGAAAGGAAGGAGAGGAAGATAGGGAGAGAGTGATGGAAGGAAGGGGGAGAGAGAGGGAGAGTAGGAAGTTTAGAGTTGTTAGATAAAGTAGAGTAAGGTGGGAGTGGGAAGGGAGGGTAAGGTTGGAGAAGTGGAGGAAGGAGAGGAGGAAGGAAGGAGGGGAGGGGGGAGGGAGAAGTGGAGGAAGGAGAGGAGGAAGGAAGGAGGGGAGGGGGGTGGGAGAGGGAAGGGAGGAAAGGGGAGGGGAAGGTTGGCCATAAGGTAAAAGTAGGCATAATAGAAGGGACAGGGAGGAAGACAGGAAGGAATGGATCAATGGAGTTAATTAGGGCTGAAAGTAGAGAGGAAGTAACTTTAGATATATTTTTGGTCATGTGGTTCCAGACAAGTTAAATTCAAATTGTATACCCCTTTATACAATAGTAAAGCTACACATGCAAAATATATTATTTGTATTCCACTTAAAAATGTAAATGATACAGATGTGAAAGGGATCTTAAATTGTTATAAGACATCCACATGTAAATAGCAGGGAAAAAAGAAAAGCAGAGACATGCCAAGGAAATGGATGCATGAATATCCATCATTCGGACAATGACTTTTGAGAAGAGAATTGTTGGTTGTGATTAATGCATATATACTGTACATATATTTTTTTGCCTTTATTTTTCAAAGTTAAGGCAAACTTTCTTTCTGGTAATTTTTTGTTTCTCACATCTGCTGCATGTGAGAAAGTAGTCAGTGGCTTGGAAAGAAAGTTGTCTTAGTGCTGGTGTGAGAAAGCCAGGAAATACATGCTTAGTTGCACTTGGCCGCCGTGATATGACCTAAGCTGTTAAAATATTAAACTCCAATAGAAGCAAGTTGTCATTGCTTTCTTAAGTTTAGAAATAAATCTGGCAGAGTTTCTGATTCAAGACAAATGATCAACTGTTGCACATCATTTATGCCATCTTGTATATATCTAACAAAATTGAACAAATAACAGTCCTTTGGTCAAACTGAAAAACCTCAGGGTCACACATTTTATATTGGCTTATGTAATGACATCTCAAGTAATTTTACATCAAACGCAAACATCAAGATGTAAGAAGAAAATCTGCTAGTAGACATCTGCTTTTTATAGTCATGGTGTCCAATATGGCTCTATCCTGATGAGTCACTAGTTTTGTATACTCATTTAGTCTTAAAAGCAAGTTCTTCAAAAAGCTGAATGCCTAGGTCACCAAATCTGGAATGCAGTGTCATCTTTGATTAATGTACATCCAGTCTCATTCATATATTTTGTGCCTTTGCATAGAAGTTTTGAAGCTGAGCCCTGGTAGAACAGCTGGTAGCATACAGGACTTGAGACCAGTTGTTTGCTGGTTTGAATCCTCAGCAAGGCATGTTTTTCATAGATTGACGATAGTCATTGGAACAGGATTCATTCCTATCTCAACCCTGACTGCCATGATATGACCTGAGCTTTTAAAATGGCATTAAATTCCAATACAAACAAACTCTCACAGACTTTGTTTTGAGAAGTGTTTTGCAGGAAAGCAGCCAGGGGATTGGGAAGAATATTGTGCAAAGTACTGACAAAATGAACTGCAGGAAAGCATGGATAGATGCACAGTAGTTTTGACTTGATACTATCTAGGACATGTTTGAAGATGTATTGCCTTCAGTGAAAAAGAAATTCACTAGGTCATACCTTAGAAAAACAGTGGGTGCATTCTAGAGGTTCATGAAAACATTCTGTGCACTGTGTGCTGTGATGTATCTGACATGTTGCTTATAAACAAAGAAAATGATAGAAATAGAGGTTTTCATCAATATTGATTTGCCAAGAAACTGCAGCTGCTATGAGATAATTTGGTAGAGGAAATAAGAGTTACTTAGCTATATTTATTAAAAATTATATGAAAAGAATTGAAGTTAATCAAAGTTTTATGACAAAACTTTGTAACAAAACTATTGTTTTAAAAAAGAAAATAGGTCTTTAATTAAATTCAGTAAAAACTCTCCTCAGGAGAACCCCAACAATAGGAGCAACCCACTATTATGAAGACGTTTGTTAAAACTGAATTTTTCCTTCTTAATGATCAATGGTCACGAACCCGTAAATACGAGCATCAGGGTATTCAGGAATTAAGACAATCATTCTCCGTACCAATGATAAATTGCCTATAGATTTTGAACCCGTTAAACTACTCATCTTCATGACTTCTTTACCACTAGCTAATTTCACACATGAATATTCATGGGTCCCATGGAATTGACAGTCAATCATCATTCTTTGAAAAATAACTGAAAAAGAATGAGAAAGAAAAAAGTTATAGATGTATATTAAAAAAAAAAAAAAAAAAATGTGGGTATGTGGCGACTAGAGCATGGTAAAAATGTATCAAGAATAGTATGATTTTAAAAATAAAAACCCATAAGAAATGGGGATAAAGTAGAAAAAAAAAAAAAAAAAAAAAAAAAAAAAAAAAAGATTGAAATATTTTATTTATTGAAAAAAAAAAAAAAAAAATAATGACAATTATTTTAAGAAAAAAATGAAAAAAATAAAAATTGATATATTTTATGAAAATATCAAAAAGAAAAAATAAATAAAATTAAGGGAAAAATATAATAAATTTTAAAAAATAATAAAATTAAAATCACCAAACTTTCGTAGTATGAAGAGAAATACATATTATGTTTAACCTGTGTTTATATGGTATAGGCTAGTTAGTCAAAGTAATCATCAAATTACCTATGATGTGATTTATAAATGTGGGGAATTGTAAGAAAATGAGTGTAAAGTAATCAAAGTACCATGGGTAACCTATGATGAGATTTTTAAATGTGGGGACCATGTCCTACACTGTGACAGATAATGTTGGGGATTATTTACAAAAATCTGATAAAGAATGAGAAAGGAAAAGTGTGTAAATTAAAAAAAAATGTGGGTATGTGGCTAGTAGAGAATGGTAAATATGTATCAAGATTATGATTTTAAGAATAAAAACCAGTAAGAAATGGGGATCCAAAAAAAAAAAAAAAAAAAAAGAAATATTTTATAAAAAACTGAAAAAGAAAATAAAAATAGGAAAAAAATAAGGGGGGGGGGATGAAATATTTTACCTATAATGAAAAATTATAATGACAATGATTTCAAGAAAAAATAAAAAAGAAATAAAAATTGATATATTTTATGAAAAATATAAAAACAAATAAGTAAATAAATGAAATTAAATAAAAAATATGAAAAACTAGAATAAAAAACACCCAACTTTTCTAGTGTGAAAAGAAATGCATACTATTTTCAATCAGTGTTTATATGGTGTAGGCTAGTTTTTCAAAGAAATCAAAGTACCTTAGTTAACCCATGATGTGATTTTTAAATGCAGGGACTTGTCCCACACTGGGCAAGAAAATGAGTGTAAAGTAATCAAAAGTACCATTGGTAACCAATGATGTGATTTTTAAATGTGTGGATCTTGTCCCACAGTGTCAGATGATGTGGGGGATTATTTACAAAAATGCAGGATTGCCATAATCGGGCAGCCTAGATGAAACAGTGGTCTAGGATTGTTTATTGGACACCATAATTGTCTTACTGAACCATATTGCAAAGGAATTGTGCTGTAGTAATTGTTTCTTAGCCATAGCCGCTTCTTTTGAAATCAAACAGATAATAATGCTAAGGTAACTCATTAGCCCATAGGTCATTGCTCTGGATTTTTTTTGTTTTTCTTCTTGTTACTTGAAGATTATTCTATGCTCTTCTATATTGTAACTCTAGTGCTTGTTAATAGCAAAGACATTATGATTGCAATTGTAGAACCGTAGGCAAGATTTCTGATCATGAGCTTTTTCTTTTCAGTCTAAGAATACTGGAACCACATGGCATTTTACTAAATCCCTGTCTGTTTCTTAATATTTAAATGTAATTGTTTTGCTTTCAAATTATTCTGTTTAGTTACTTTGGAGGGAAATTATTCTTTGCATAGGTGGGTTGGTTAAAGGTGTGGTGGTTTTTTAATGAAAGCATAATATTTCTGATGGGGGATAATCGGTTGTGGGTTGGGTCTTTGGGGTTGGGGGGTGGGTTAGGGGAGGGGCTGGGGGGTGGGTTGGGGAGGGGTAGGGAGGGGTGGGTTTAGGGTAGGGAGGGGTAGTATATAGGTAGTTAGTGTACTTAAGTTTGTGTGGTAGTTTTTGTAGTTTTAGTGGAATAGAAGTGTTAGGTAGGTAAGGTAAGTAGAGTAGTCTAAGGAGGTAGGTTAAGTAGGGAAAGTAGTAAGGTTAAGTGGATAGAGTAGTTAAATAGATAAGTTAGCTAGGTTGAGTAGGTAGGTTAGATAGTAAGTTGGATAGGTTAATTAGGTAGGTAAGACAGATATGGTAGGTAATAAATAATAAGTAAGGAGGGTAGATAAAGTAGGACAGTAGAGGTAAGTAGATGGGAAGAGTAGAGAGGTAGATTGGTCAGTAGAGTTATAGAGAAGTAGTGTAGGTAGGCAGTAGAGTAGGTAGCTGAGTAGAATAGTTATGTAGGAATAGTAGGGAGGTAGTGTGGATTAGGAAGGTAGAGTAGATAGGTGGTTAGAGTAGGTAGGATGTAGAGCATGTATTGTGGTTGTTTATGTAATAAGCTAGAGCCTGTATGTAGGAAGAGTAGGCAGGTAGGTAGGTAGCTTGAAGTAGAGTCAGAAGGTAGATCAGTAGTGTAGGTAGGATGTAGATAGATATGTTGGTAGTGTATGTTGGTATAAAGAGTAAGTAGGTAGGAAAGGTAGGCAAGTAGGAAGACATTTTTGTAGGTAGAGTATATATGTTGGTAGTGTATGTAGGAAGGATGAGTAGGAAGGCAGGTAGGTAGAAAGGGAGGGTAGAGAGTCAATAGGTAGGTGAGTTGAATCAGTAGGATGTAGAGTATGCTGGTAGTGTATATAGAATCAGTGGGTAGGAAGAGTAGGCTGGCAAGCAGGTAGGTAGGTTAGTAGATAGGTAGGTATTTAGGTCTGTATGTAGGTAGTTCCTTGGTAGGTACTTGGATATAGTAGGGTAGTAGGTAGGCTCAGTAGCTATGTAGTCTGGTAGTAGAATAGGTTAGTTGGAAGGCAGGGTTGTAGTGTGCTAAGTTAGTAGAGTAGGAAAGTTTGAGTAGGGAGTTTGAAGGTAGAGTAACTTGAAAGGTAGAAAAGGTAGTTAGTAGGTTTCATATGAAGGTCAGTAGTGTTTTGCTTATAGGGAGGGAGATTTGGGTAGTGTTTTAAGGTTTTAAGGTTAGTTTAAGTTAAGAGGGAGAGAAGGGGAAGGAAGGAAGGGAGAGGAAGTGGATGAGAAAAGAAGGAAGAGATGGAGGGAAAGGTAGAGGAGAATGAGAAGGAAGAAAGAAGGGAGAAAAGGAAGGAAGTAAGGGGGAGGAAGAAAAGGAATGAAAGGGTAGAAAGAAGGAAGGAAGAAAGGAAGGAGAGGAAGAAAGGGAGAGAGTGATGGAAGGAAGGGAGAGGGAGAGTAGGAAGTTTGAGTTGTTAGATAAGGTAGAGTAAGGTGGGAGTGGGAAGGGAGGGTAAGGTTGGAGAAGTGGAGGAAGGAGAGGAGGAAGGAAGGAGGGGAGGGGGGAGGGAGAAGTGGAGGAAGGAGAGGAGGAAGGAAGGAGGGGAGGGGGGTGGGAGAGGGAAAGGAGGGGTGGGAGAGGGGAGGGAAAGGTGGGCCATAAGATAAAAGTAGGCATAATGGAGGGGACTGGGAGGGAGGAAGACAGGAAGGAATGGATCAATGTAGTTAATTAGGGCTGAAAGTAGAGAGGAAGTAACTTCAGATATAATTTTGGTCATGTGGTTCCAGACAAGTTAAATTCAAATTGCATACCCCTTTATACAATAGTAAAGGTACATATGCAAAATATATTATTTGTTTTCCACTTAAAAATGTAAATGATACAGATGTGAAAGGGATCTTAAATTGTTATAAGACATTCACATGTAAATAGCAGGGAAAAAAGAAACAGCAGAGACATGCCAAGGAAATGGATGCATGAATATCCATCATTCAGACAATGACTTTTGAGAGAAGAATTATTGGTTGTGATTAATGCATATATACTGTACATATATTTTTTTTCCTTTATTTTTCAAAGTTAAGGCAAACTTTCTTTCTGCAATTTGTCGTCTCGCACATCTGCTGCATGTGAGGAAGTAGTCAGTGGCTTGTGAAGAAAGTTGTGTTTGTACTGGTGTGAGAAAGCCAGGAAATACATGCTTAGTTGCACTTGGCCACCCTGATATGACCTAAGCTGTTAAAATGATATTAAACTCCAAAAGAAGCAAGTTGTCATTTCTTTCTTAAGTTTAGAAATAAATCTGGCAGAGTTTCTGATTCAAGACAAATGATCAACTGTTGCACATCATTTATACCATCTTGTAGATATCTAACAAAATTGGAACAAATTACAGTCCTTTGGTCAAATTGAAAAACCTCAGGGTCACACATTTTATATTGGCATATGTAATGACATCTCAAATAATTTTCCATCAAAAGCAAACATCAAGATGTAAGAAGAAAATCTGCTAGTAGACATCTGCTTTTTATAGTCATGGTGTCCAATATGGCTCTATCCTGATGGGTCACTAGTTTTGTATACTCATTTAGTCTTACAAACAAGTTCTTCAAAAAGCTTAATGCCTAGGTCTACCAAATCTGGAATGCAGTGTCATCTTTGATTAATATACATCCAGTCTCATTCATATATTTTGTGCCTTTGCATAGAAGTTTTGAAGCTGAGCCCTGGTAGAACAGCTAGTAGCATACAGGACCTGAGACCAGTGGGTTGCTGGTTTGAATCCTCAGCAAGGCAATTTTTTTCGAAGATTAACGATAGTCATTGGAACAGGATTCATTCCTATCTCAACCCTGACCGCCATGATATGACCTGAGCTGTTAAAACGGCATTAAATTCCAATACAAACTCTAACAGACTTTGTTTTGAGAAGGGTTTTGCGTGGAAGCAGCCAGGGGATTGGGAAGAATATTGTGCAAAGTACTGACAAAATGAACTGCAGGAAAGCATGGATAGATGCACAGTAGTTTTGTCTTAATACTATCTAGGACATATTTGATGATGTATTGCCTTCATTCAAAAGGAAATTCGCTAGGTCATACCCTAGAAAAACAGTGGGTGTATTCTAGAGGTTCATAAAAGCATCATGTGCACTGAGTGCTGTGATGTATCTGACATGGTAAAAATGTATCAAGAATATTATGAGTTTAAGAATAAAAACCCATAAGAAATGGGGATAAAATAGAGGAAAAAAAAAATGAAAATGAAAAAAAAAAAAGGAAAACAAAAAAAAAATAGAAATATTTTATTTATAATGAGAAAAAAATAATGACAATTATTTTAAGAACAAAAAATATTATAAAAGTTGATATATTTTATGAAAATATCGGGAAAAAAAAAATAAATAAATAAATAAAATTAAGGGAAAAATAAAATAGATAAATTTTGAAAAAATCATAAAATTAAAATCACTGAACTTTTCTAGTGTGAAAAGGAATTCACATGTGGGGACTTGTTCCGCACTGGGTAAAAAAATGAGTGTAAAGTAATCAAAGTACCAAAGTACCATGGGTAATCAAAGTAATCAAAGTACCATGGGTAACCTATGATGTGATTTTTAAATGTGGGGACCTTGTCCCACACTGTGACAGATAATGTTTGGGATTATTTACAAAAGTGCAGAATTTCCACAATCGTGCAGCCTAGATGAAACAGTGGTCTAGGATTGTTTATTGGACACTGTAATCGTCTTACTGAGCCATATTGCAAAAGAATTATGCTGTAGTAACTGTTTCTTAGCCATAGCCGTTTCTTTTGAAATCAAACAGATAATGCTAAAGGTAGGTCATTGGCCCACAAGTTATTGTTCTGGATTTTTTTGTTTTTCTTGTTCTTACTTGTAGATTATTCTATGCTCTTCTATATTGTAACTCTAGTACTTGTTAATAGCAAAGACATTATGCTTGCAATTGTAGAACCGTAGGCAAGATTTCTGATCCAGAGTTTTTTCTATTCAATCTAAGAATACTGGAACCACATGGCATTTTACTAAATCCCTGTCTGTTTCTTAATATTTAAATGTAATTGTTTTGCTTTCAAATTATCTGCTTAGTCATTTTGGAGGGAAATTATTCTTTGCATAGGTGGGTTGGTTAAAGGTGTGGTGGTTTTTTAATGGAAGCATAATATTTTTGATGGGGGACAATCGGTTGTGGGTTGGGTCTTTGGGGTTGGGGGGTGGGTTAGGGGAGGGGCTGGGGGGTGGGTTAGGGGAGGGGTTGGGGGGGGTTAGGGAGGGGTGGGTTTAGGGTAGGGAGGGGTAGTATATAGGTAGTTAGTGTACTTAAGTTTGTGAGGTAGTTTTTGTAGTGTGGTTAAGTGGAATAGAAGTGTTAGGTAGGTAAGGTAAGTAGAGTAGTCTAAAGAGGTAGGTTAAGTAGGGAAAACAGGTTAAGTGGGTAGGTAGAGTAGTTAAATAGATAAGTTAGCTAGGTTGAGTAGGTAGATTAGATAGTAAATTGGATAGGTTAATTTGGTAGGTAATGAATAATAGGTAAGGAGGGTAGATAAAGTAGGACAGTAGAGGTAAGTAGATGGGAAGAGTAGAGAGGTAGATAGGTCAGTAGAGTTAGAGTGGTTGTTTATGTAATTAGGTAGAGTCTGTGGGTAGGAAGAGTAGGCAGGCAGGTAGGTAGGTCAGTAGTCTAGGTAGGATGTAGATTGGTATGTTGGTAGTGTATGTAGGTATAAAGAGTAAGTAGGTAGGAATGGTTGGCAAGTAGGCAGACATTTTGGTAGGTAGAGTATATATGTCGGTAGTGTATGTAGGAAGGATGAGTAGGAAGGCAGGTAGGTAGATAGCAGCGTAGAGTCAATAGGTAGGTGAGTTGAATCAGTAGGATGTAGAGTATTCTGGTAGTGTATGTAGAATCAGTGGGTAGGAAGAGTAGGCCAGCAAGCAGGTAGGTAGGTTAGTAGGTAGGTAGGTACTTAGGTCTGTATGTAGGTAGTTCCTTGGTAGGTACTTGGATGTAGTAGGTAGGCTCAGTAGCTATGTAGTCTGGTAGTAGAATAGGTTGGTTGGAAGACAGGGTTGTAGGTTAGTAGAGTAGGAAAGTTTGAGTAGGGAGTTTGAAGGTAGAGTGACTTGAAAGGTAGAAAAGGTAGTAGGTTTCATATGAAGGTCAGTAGTGTTTTGCTTATAGGGAGGGAGATTTGGGTAATGTTTTAAGGTTTTAAGGTTAGTTTAAGTTAGAAGGGAGAGAATGGAAAGGAAGGAAGTGAGAGGGAGGTGATGAGAAGAGAAGGAAGAGATGGAGGGAAAGGTAGAGGAGAATGGGAAGGAAGAAAGAAGAGAGAAGAGGAAGGAAGTAAGGGGGAGGAAGAAAAGGAATGAAAGGGTAGAAAGAAGGAAGGAAGAAAGGAAGGAGAGGAAGAAAGGGAGAGAGTGGTGGAAGGAAGGAGGAGAGAAAGGGAGAGTAGGAAGGTTAGAGTTGTTAGATAAGGTAGAGTAAGGTGGGAGTGGGAAGGGAGGGTAAGGTTGGAGAAGTGGAGGAAGGAGAGGAGGAAGGAAGGAGGGGAGGGGGGAGGGAGAAGTGGAGGAAGGAGAGGAGGAAGGAAGGAGGGGAGGGGGTGGGAGAGGGAGTGGAGGGGGTGGGAGAGGGAGGGGAGGAAAGGGGAGGGGAAGGTGGGCCATAAGATAAAAACAAGCATAATGGAGGGGGACAGGGAAGAGGAAAACAGGAAGGAATTGATCAATGGAGTTAATTAGGGCTGAAAGTAGAGAGGAAGTAACTTCAGATATATTTTTGGTCATGTGGTTCCAGACAAGTTGAGTTCAAATTGCATACCCCTTTCAACAATATTAAAGGTACATATGCAAAATATATTGTTTGTATTCCACTTAAAAATGTAAATGATACAGATGTGAAAGGGATCTTAAATTGTTTTAAGACAATCACATGTAAATAGCAGGGAAAAAAGAAACAGCAGAGACATGCCAAGGAAATGGATGCTTGAATATCCATCATTCGGACAATGACTTTTGAGAGAAGAATTATTGGTTATGATTAATGCATATATACTGTACATATATTTTTTTGCCTTTATTTTTCAAAGTTAAGGCAAACTTTCTTTCTGGCAACTTTTCATCTCTCACATCTGCTGCATGTGAGAAAGTAGTCAGTGGCTTGGAAAGAAAGTTGTCTTAGTACTGGTGTAAGAAAGCCAGGAAATACATGCTTAGTTGCACTTGGCTGCTGTGATATGACCTAAGCTCTTAAAATGATGTTAAACTCCAATAGAAGCAAGTTGTCATTTCTTCCTTAAGTTTAGAAATAAATCTGGTAGAGTTTCTGATTCAAGACAAATGATCAGCTGTTGCACATCATTTATACTATCTTGTAGATACCTAACAAAATTGAACAAATAACAGTCCTTTGGTCAAACTGAAAAACCTCAGGGTCACACATTTTATATTGGCTTATGTAATGACATCTCAAGTAATTTTCCATCAAATGCAAACATCAAGATGTAAGAAGAAAATCTGCTAGTAGACATCTGCTTTTTATAGTCATGGTGTCCAATATGGCTCTATCCTGATGGATCACTAGTTTTCTATACTCATTTAGTCAGTCTTACAAACAAGTTTTTCAAAAAGCTTAATGCCTAGGTCTACCAAATCTGGAATGCAATGTCATCTTTGATTAATGTATATCCAGTCTCATTCATATATTTTGTGCCTTTGCATAGAAGTTTTGAAGCTGAGCCCTGGTAGAACAGCTAGTAGCATACAGGACTTGAGACCAGTTGGTCACTGGTTTGAATCCCTAGCCAGGCAATTTTTTCCGAAGATTGATGATAGTCATTGGAACAGGATGCATTCCTTTCTCAACCCTAACTGCCATGATATGACCTGAGCTGTTAAAATGGCGCCTAATTCCAATACAAACAAGCTTTCACCCCTGACTTTGTTTTGAGAATGGTTATGCGTGAAAGCAGCCAGCGAATTGGGAAGAATATTGTGCAAAGTACTGACAAAATGAACTGCAGGAAAGCAAGGATAGATGAACAGTATTTTTGTCTTGATACTATTTAGGACATGTTTGATGATGTATTGCCTTCAGTGAAAAGGAAAGTCACTAGGTCATACCTTAGAAAAACAGTGGGTGCACTCTAGAGGTTCATGAAAACATTGTGTGCACTGTGCGCTGTGATGTATCTGACATGTTGCTTATAAACAAAGAAAATGATAGAAATAGAGGTTTTCATCAATATTGAATAGCCTACAAACTGCAGTTGCTATGAGATAATTTGGTAAAGGAAATAAGAGTTACTTTGCTGCATTTGTTAAAAATTATATAGAAAGAAGTGAAATTAATTGAATTCTATGATAAAACTTTGAAACAAAATTACTGTTTTTGTCTCAGATTATAAAAAAGAAAATGTCTTTAAATGAAATACGGTAAAAACTCCTGATGACAACCCGACAATATGAGCAACCCACTATTACAAAGGATGTTAAAACTTTTTAATGATCAATGGTCACGAACCTGTAAATACGGGACCAGGGTATTCCAGAATTACAACCACTATTCTCAGTACCAGTGATAAATTGCCCATAGATTTTGAACCTGTGAAACAACTTCTGTACTACCAGCTAATTTTCACACATATGAATATTCTTGGGTTTGATGGAATCGACAATCAATCATCATTCTTTAAAAAAATTCTTTGAAAAATAACTCTGATAAAGAATGAGAAAGAAAAAAGTGTGTATATTTAAAAAAATGTGGGTGACTAGAGAATGGTAAAAATGTGTCGAATATTATGGTTTTAAAAATGAAACCCATAAGAAATGGGGATAAAATTGAAAAAAAAAAAAAAAAAAAAAAATGAAATATTTTTATAAAAAAATTGAAAAAGAAAATGAAAATATAAAAAGAATTAAAGGAAAACAAAAAAGATGGAAATATTTTATTTATAATGAAAAATTATAACAATGATTTCAAGAAAAAATAAAGACAGATATATTTTATGAAAATAGATTAATAATAATAATAATTGATAGATAAATAAATAAATAAAAATATAAAAAAAAAAAATAAAAAATAATAATAAATAAATAAATAAAAATAAAATAAAAAATGAAATAAATAAATAAATAAAAAAAAGATAAATAAATAAATAGAAATCACCCAACTTTTCTAATGTGAAATCACCTGTAAATTTGAACAATCCAGTATTCCGAAAATACAACTACCATTCTCAGTACAAATGATAAATTACCTATAGATTGTGAACCCTTGAAACACCAATTTTCACACTTTATTTACAACCAGCTAATTTTCACCCATCTGTAATCACAAACAATTGGCTGTTCTCCATGTATAGATATTCTTGGGACCGATGAAATTGACGAACAATTGTCATTCTTAAAAAAATTCTTTGAAAAATAACCCTGAAAGAGAAAGAAGAAAAAGGTGTGTAAATTTAAAAAAAAAAGTAGGTTTTTGGTTACTAGAGAATAAAAAAGTATCAAAAATATTATGATGTTAAAAATAAAAGGTAAGAAATGGGGATAAAATTGAAAAAAAAAAAAAAAGGAAATTTTTTATAAAACACTGCAAATAAATAAATAAATAAAAAAATAAAGGAAAACAAATGTAAGAAAAAAATATGTATAACAAAAAATTATAATGAGTATGATTTTAAGAAAAATAAAAGAAGAAATAAAACTTGATATATCTTACTAAGATATGAAAAAAAAAAAAAAAAAAAAAAAATTGCCTGACTTTTGTAGTGTGAAAAAGAGATTCATATTACTTTCAATCAGTGTTTACATGCTATAGGCTAGTTATTCAAAGTAATCAAAGTACCATGGATATCCTATGATCTGATTTATAAATGTGGGGCCTTGTCCCATACTGTGTTATGAAATGAGTGTAAAGTAATCAAAGTATCATGGGTAAACCTATGATGCGATTTTTAAATGTGGGGAGCCTTGTCCACACTGTGGGGGATTATTTACAAAAATGCAGGATTCCCGCAATCCTGCAGCCTAGATGAAGCAGTGGTCTAGGATAGTTTATTGGACTCTGTAATCTTCTTACGAAGCCAAATTGCAAAGGAATTATGTTGTAGTCATAGAACTGTTTTTTATCTTAAACTATAAAAAAGAGAATATGTCTGTAATTAAATGCAGTAAAAAATTTTCTAACAACCACCACAACAACTTTCTATCACAAATGATTTTTGTCAAAAAGGAATTTTTTCTTCTTAATGATCAATGGTCACAAACCCATAAATATATGTGTACCCCGGTATTGCGAAATTACGGCCACCATCTTTAGTACCAATTATGAACTACCTATAGATTTCGAACCTGCGAAACAACCAGGTCTTTGCAAGCAGCTGATTTTCACAGGTCCGTAATCATAAACTGTAGACAGTGCTACATGTAGAATATTTTTGGGTCTGATGGTATAAAGAATCATTATTGCTTAAAAAATTTCTTCGAAAAACATCCAGCTAATTTTCACATATCAGTAATCACAAACTGTAGACAGTGCTACATGTATGAATATTCTTGGATCCGATGAAATTGACAATTGTCATTCTTTGAAAAATTTCTTTGAAAAATAACTCTGATAAAGAATGAGAAAGACAAAAAAATGTGTATATTTAAAAAAAGTAGATATGTGTGTATAATTAAAAAATGTAGATATGTGGTGAGTAGAGAATAGTATCAAGAATATTAGGATTTTAAAAAAAAAGTAAGAAAGGTGGATGAAAGGCAAAAGAAATTAACTAAAATTGAAAAAAAAGGGGGGAAAAGAAAATAGAAAAAATAAAGGAAAACAAGAAAAGATTGAAATGTTTTATTTATAACAAAAAATAATGATGACAATGATTTTAAGAAAAAAATAAAAATAGAATTAAAAATTGATATATTTTATGAAAATATGAAAAAGACCCCCCAAAAAAACAAATATATATGTGTGTACATTTAAGATGTGTGTGTGTGCTTATTAGAGAATATGATTATCTTAATTTTAACAAAAGAACGTCCATATTGCAGGAGATTTCATTCCTTAACCTTCAGATCTCAAGCAATTGTGTTTACAATCTGTGACCAAAATTTAAAAATGTTAAAAAAAAGTCACCATCTTACGCAAAGTAAGATGTTCAAGTAAAACTCGGTGAGATACTTTCCCAGATTGTTAAAGTAGTAAATTTCAATTTTCAATAACCATGTCTCACATGATGATTTATGATTGAAATCGTTAATCCGGAAACAAGAAAAATAATGTGATGTTTTATGCAGTGTTAGGTGTTGAGGATATATAATACAAAAGTAAAGAAGTGAGAATACTGCTGAAAGACTTGTATTGATGTTATTTGTTTGGCTGCTAGGATTATTCAAATTACAGCTGTTGGGTCAAAGTGACCCTGCTCCAAGATTGTTTCAGTAATAGCCCTTAGCTAAATATGGTCGAACGATAAAAAAACCCACTAATTTATCATTTTCCTTTAATAAAGCATTTCAAACTTTTCAGAAACCATGAAGGATTTACAACACAATTCCTTCTAGACATGGGCATGTACTATGATTGTGCTTTTCATCCCTTAACAACCAACAATGTAGGAAAGCAGCTAGTGGCAATGGAAGAATATTGTGCGAAGTACTGGTAGCAGGACCTCCACGAAAAGCATAATTTGGTACATACGAACTTCTCTAAAATGCCGACACTATTATAACGCAGGTGTCCTATGGCTCCTAAAATTTTGGGGGGTTGACCATTTTCCTTGTCTGATCCAGATCCACAGTTACGCTGATAAGAAAGCTCTATGTAACAAAAACCCTTCCTATTGACCAAGTAATGATGTAAAATCGATACTGTGCATATAATGTGACAGTTTTTGACACCTTTACTTGTTGATTACCTTTATGCCCATTGGCTGTGCATAATTGCTTTTTTTGACAAATACATGCGTAGTTGATTACAAAAGACCTTCAGTCTTTAACTATCTAGACAATCTTACATTAGACAGACTGTACATCAATATACTTTTACATGTATATAGTTAGTAGCCATGTCGAACATACTGTAATTTGTAAGGGTGTATTCGGACACCCTTAATGTTCAGACAGGTTAAATTACATATTGTCAAAAGAAATTATGTATATTCCTAACACCAGACAGTTTGAAAATTTAGTTTTCCTTAATATTTCTGACAGGCTGAAAAATATTTTCCAAAGCATCTGACATTTAAATTTTAGAAAATATTTTCAGTAGGATGATCGGCTGCATAGTGAATGCACAATTGTACCCCGTACATAACACCGCTATAAACATGAATCCTTTGAAAGCCAAGTAACTCAACAGAAATTTTCAGCAATGAAATTCCACCAATATAATTGCAACATTAAGGGTTTTTTTTGGTTAGAAGTCTCATCAAAGCCGAGGGAGTAAAGTTAGATCAGAGATCAGACAAGACATCATCTACAGTCTGATCTTGATCTACAGAGACTGCAAAAGCAAATTATGTTCTAAAAGATGCTTAATGGTAAAATAATTCCCAGCTTTTCGATGTCATACACACAGTTTCGCCTTTTTTCACGTTTTCAAAAGGCAACATCTGCAGAAGCATGAAAAGTTGTTTCTTTGGGGGAAATGGTCGAAACCCTATCTTTTCCCCATGATTACTAAAATAAAGCATTGTTGAATACTAAACCTTGTTGTTTCTCTTCTTTTTTTATCGGTAATAAATCCATTTAACTGATGCATCAAATTAGCATATCACGGCCACAACAAAATTTCAGAAAATAGCCGGGTGACTTTTCTGCTGACTACACAATATACATGTGACACGACTGGGGTGTTCTACAAAGTAACCATTGCTATACACAAAAAAGCAATATCAGCGTATGTAAAGCAGGTGTGATATTGGCTTATTGCGTGATCCTTTTGTTTTGATTGGAGGTCAGCCTGTAGCCAGGTATAGGTTTCTTTGGGCGAAATAGTTGTGTGTACAACAAACACTTGCAATACAACCCTTTCACTTCAAGTAATTTGTCCAACTTGAAAGCATTTGCAGACGACAACTTAAATGTAGCTCATAGATGGATTTGTCTTTGATAGGGTTGAAAATGTTGTGGGAAAAGGACGCATTTGCAGACGACGATTTCAGTGTGGCTCAGATGGTGCAATTTCTCTTTGATAGAGTAGAAGACATTGTGTAAAAGGAGACATTGTGGGAAAAGGAGAAAATGCTGGTTATCAGCATTTTCTGCTTTTCCCACAGTGTTTTCAAAAGGCTTCTTTCCAAGGGTCATTAAAAGGCAGCATTGTGCGGTAAAGGGTTAACATGATACTATGCATAATTTTGAAGGATTTTACCCCTAAAATTTTGGACACACTCCCAAGACAAGTTAAAATTTATTATTTCAGCTACTCTGTATCGTTTAAAATATTTTCAGGAAGAATTGTAAGACTGATAATTTAGTTTTGTCGGATTATATTGGCCAATAACAGTAATGAATTAATGCTGTAGTTCTAGTATTCGTTGGCGAATTGGTTGTGGGTAGTGTGTGAAGAGCGGGGGAGAAACAGTGTTATAATTTTTACTCCGGATATAACGCTGTCGTTGCCAATGGCTCCCAACTACAGCTTTCTAGCCGGGTTACAGTGTTTTAAAACATGCATTCAATTTCAAGCACTCATCCAACAGTATGAATTAGTTTTGAAAATACACGTACATGCATGTATGTAGAAAAAGAGAACTTGAAAATAAATTCAAAGGAAGTAAAAGGTGGCAAGGATTGGATTGGATGTGGGGTAGATGGAGGCCAACAGATATCAGAACTTTACATGCACAAAATACCAAAACGTTAGTCAGGGAAAAGTCAGGGAAAACTTGCTTTACTTAAATTGTGAACACACCTTAATTGCTTTCAGCTTGGATGAGGCTGTTGCTTGGTAAAGAGTTGCAGCCTTCGGGACCAATATGACTCCATGGGGGTCATTTGTTTCATATACTCATGGAGTCGGCTTACTTTAATCATTCTCCACTAAACCACATGTTATGGGTACTCATTAAAATTGTCTCATCAAGACTATTCTAATGAGTGCACACAACATAGGGTTTGGAAGAGAAATAATGGATTACTATCACTTGCTCTTATCTGGAGGTCTGCAAGTGTGTCCTAGTCAGTACTGTAGGAAGTTGTTGTAGTTGAAGGATAGGGGATGAAGAAAAATACTTGTCTCAGTATCAATCTGGTATGTTTTGTAAAACCCTGAATCAGAACTATGTTCATGATGATTTAGTTTCTGCTATTTATTTATTCCCATTGCAGAGCTTTATTCAGGAATTTTGGGAAAATGCCCGCACCACACTATAATTAAAACTCTGTGGTCAAGAATGGCTTTGCCCTGGGGTCACAACTTTCTCATGGGCTTTTGTAGAGAAAACTTTATAAGTCCTCTTGTTTGAAACCATATGGCCTAGGATTCTAATGTTTGGTACGTATGGTTTGTACTTATTAGCCAGTGGAGCGTTGCAGGGCCATCATGGCCTTTTTGTTTATAACACTACACTTTTATTTACACTTGATCTTTGCCGAGCCCAGATAGCTCAGTTGGTAGCGTACAGCACTTGAGAATAGACAGTTGCGCTTTGACCCCTAGCTTGGCCAATTTCTTTCCAAGGATTGATGATAGTCATTGCGACAGGATTCATTCCTTTCTCACAAAAGACCATTGTTTTGACTATGGTTTTGTAGGGAAGTAGTGAATGCCTTGAAAGAATTTTTTGCATAGTACTGGTAAAAGAAACTCCAGGAAAGCATGGATAGGTGCACTGGCTACCGCAATACAACTGAAATGATAATGGAAACAGAGTTAAACACCATGCAATCAATCAATACACATGATCTTGAGTTGGCACCCAACTTGCACACCTTAAAGTGAGGTGTAGTTATATATTATTAAAAGTAGACTGATATTTGTACAAAAGGTATGCTTTTATCTATCAATTTTTTAAGCATCAAGCCGTATTATCTTCTGCTAGGTGGCATTTTTCAAATGACCTATCTGATATTGGCATTCTGGGCGCTGAACTGGACTACTTATAAAGGCGGCAGTCAAAGCAGCAAATTTCAAAATAAAATGTATGTTTACTTACTTAAATCTACCTTGTATGATTCATCTAGCCATGGTTAGCTAGCATATAACCTATACACCAGCATTTAAACCATAGTCCCTATAAGCTTGAGAAAAGGTCCTGGAACAAGCCCAGCAAGGTTGGCATGTTATCTTTGTTTCAGTCTGTCACACAAATCCCGGTTTTCCCCATGTCTACATCTAGAAAAGGTCTACAGAGATTTGCTGTAAACAATGGTATTTTATAAAAGTGTTTTCCTGGTTTGACAACGTACTTTCAAGAAATATGTAGCTAAAAACTGAACATAATTTTTCCACAGACGTTTTATTGATAGCCATTTTGTGCTATTTCATTATTTCACATATTAATATATCCTGTACAGGATAGTGATGCATCATAGCAGACTGGTCAAATCTTTGACAAGTATTGACATGCACAGACAATGATCCAGCTGAGCCCTATTAGCTCAGTCGGAAGCATACAAATTTGAAAAGAAGGATGGATGGGGAGTGTGTGTGTGTGTGTGTGTGTCACTGGTTCAATCCCAGGCTTGGCCAATTTCTGATGATTGATAATAGTTGTCATTGCTACAAGATTTATTCCTCTCTGATGGCTGACCATTGTTTCAACGATGGTTATGTGGAAAAGCAGCCAGTGGCATTGAAAGAATATTGTGGGATGGGTAGTACTGGTAAATGAAACTCCAGGAAAGCATGGATAGGTGCACTGGCTGCTGCGATATAACTGAAATAATGTTGGAAATGGTTTTAAACACCATACAGTCAATCAAGTATCGAAGCATCCAAACTGTTTCTGCTGTATAGTGAAAGAAAATAAATCTGCACACAAATCTTGCCTACCGGTTATTATCATCTTAAAACTTTACTAAACAATCCCCCGAGTTTAATGGATGCTGAAGAAGAAGACTGATGAAAACATTGTAGGAAAAGAAGAAAATGCTGATAAATGGCATTTTGTCCTTTTGTCACAATGTCTTCTACTCTTTCAAAGACAATTTCAATCATTTGAGACATCTTTGAATCACTGTCTGAAAATGCTTTCAATTGGAACATGTCTAAAATTGTGTTGGTTGGTAATTTGTATCCGATGATTTTGAAAAAACCCTTGTTGAATGTGGATAAATGACACAGATTTGGTTAAATTAATACATATGAAAACATGGTGACAAGAGAAGATAATTCTCATGATGTATGACATGAAACCTGTGAGAACAATAATATTTCAAGACTATCAGTGTTAACTGAATGGAAAAGGCTTGACTCACTCTGCTCCTTCTGTGTCTGAGTAAAAGGGGTCAAGGCCACTATACCCCTTGAATTGCTTGGCCTTCAGAACAGGAAATCACTAGTTCAAACTCCCAGCTTGGTCAATTTCTTTCCAGAGGATTTATGTTAGTAATTTTTACAGGATTCATTTCTCTCGCGCCACTGATCATTTTATCGAAGATGGTTATTCGTGAAGGTAGCCAGTACCTTGGAAAGAATATGTGCAAATACTGGCCAAAGAAACTCTACGAAAGCATTAATAGGTGCTTGGGCCACCGCAATATAATTGAAATAATGTTGAAAATGGGGTTCAACACTTTACAAAAAAATTCAAATAAGCAATCATTGGCTAACTTGAATTTTACATGCTTGTCATACGACAGGAAATAGTACTGTCAGCTATGCTATCACTGGTCTGGCAGTACAAGAGATTTCCCGGTATTGTGACAGGTTTCATATTTGTTTCCTTGCAGTTGAACATGTTTATCACCCAACATGCCTACTATTTTCTTAGCCTCATCAGACCAGGAGAGAATTCAGTGTGGTTTCATCACTTAGCAGGCTTATTGCACATGAGTTGTCTTGTATTATTATTAGGGTAAAGAGAAAAAAAAATAAGGGACAAATAAAGTTTGGAGTCGTAAGACTTTTATAGAAGTTTCCAAAAAAATTTTTAAAGCCTATCTCCTAAAGCTCAATTTATCTTCCAGTACATGTCAGTTTGGGTTTTAACCCTTTCCCAGACAAGCCCGGGTTTTCACGTGTCTACCTTATCTGGACAAACCCGGGTTTTCACGTGTCTTATCTTATCGGTACAGACCCGGGTTTTAACGTGTCTACCGTATCTGAACAAACCCGGGTTTTCACGTGTGTCCTATTCAATGTAAAAAAAATCGGCAATTTACATTACCAAAACTATCTACGATGTATGAAACAGTAAGTATAAGATATCGTCGTTATTTTGAAGAAAAAAAAACTGGTATGGTTGTTCTTCGAAAAAAAAGAGTTATTTGAAGTCAAACAGGACTGGGGTCCAGAAATATAACCGTGTACATGTGTAAATGGCGTACATGATAAACAGCGTCGTCTGTTTCGATGGAAAGTACTGGAAAAATAACCGCAACGTCTTCACGTAGTCAAAATTACACCTTCAACAATGTTGCATATACTAATCACATTTGAACAAAAGTTTAAATCACATATTTCTTACCAGTCGGAGGTGTTAATCCATCTCTTATTTACGCGTAAACTGACCCGAGAAAAATCACAAAAGATTCAGTAGGCTAGGTCTGATTTTCTGTTTACTTTACTCAGACGTGAATGAATAAAATGAGCCACAATGAAATAACTGTCCCAACACGATTAAATTGTGACTTAGGAAATATTAGGAAAATGGAAAATCCTTTTTCTGACGTATATTTCCTTTATCAGATAAACAAATAATGAGGGAAGAACAACAGACCAGAACCTGTACACTGTACAGCCCTAAATTCAACAAAAGTTGATTAGATTTTATTACCCTCCCGATTGAAGTTTTTTTTTCGGAAGCGTTGTGATATACATTTTATGGCCTTTAATTATCGATTTTTACTGTTTCTGTCTCGTGGCCAGCTGCACCGTTACATAATATTACGTAATGACACAGCGGTCATCTACGGATTATGAATGAGCGGTATAGATCTACCATGCGATCACATGGTTGGTGAAAAAAAATTAACGGGTAAGCCAATTAAATTTCACATTCAAATTAATCAATTCAATTAGCCAGTGAAATTTGAGCGATTCAATCCCCAAACTATCTATTTTCTTGCAGTTGGTTTGAGAATATGAGCTAATAAGCACCAAAATTTCCTCCTTAGATTTTCAAAAATAACGGTAGCATTTGAAATCGTACACTATGGTTCAGAATTCAGGGTCTGAATTTAATTTTGACACTGATATTTTGGATTTCTCTGGGTTATCGGCTGAGGAATCTTCTGATCCGACGTTGATGAGATAGATGAGGCACTGGAGGCCGATCTCGAATGGCAGTTTGCACCTCCGACAGTGTGTTCTAATTATTTATTCTGGGGTTTTTCATATAGTTGAAAGCATCTACTTGAAAATTACATTACGCCATCGTTCAGTTTTTACACAATGTTTAAGATACACATGACTTGGCATTTATATTTCCAAACAGAAAATTAATATTGTTAGGCGTTCTTTTCTTTTTAGACGAATGCGTACATGAGTAATAACGAAAAATATCGCTACGAATCTTATCCTTAAAAGCCGCAACATCTCGGAGTATGGACTTTTGAATAAGACGGAGTATTCCAAACATTACGTTGTCAAGGGCGACTGAAAAACAGCAACTACATTTTAAGCTTGAATTATGATCTTTTAGGCCAAAAAAATGGCAATTTACATGTTTATCAACATTTGCATGATGTTTAATCGAAAATTACATCTTCCTAACCTTGTCCATGTTACCGATAATGTCAAACACAGCGTTTTTCCCCCTCGATCTGCTTCAATGAAAAATTGTGTCGATCTACTAGCGACATGTTTTTCTGTTGCAGGTTGAAACAGAAGCCCTCTTTCTTTGGTTTGTAAAATCTCTGATTTCTTTGTTTAAGGACTAACCCCTTATGAAACAACAGATTTTACATTTTCCATATTTAAGGAGCCTGCAGACAGCAAATCAAAACCTGTTCCTTCTGAATGTCAGCTCTCCAATTGGGTAGGAAACATTGCGGGAAGGAAAAAAAATCTTGTTTCCCACAAAAGGCTTCTTAGAAAAGCTGACATCTGTCATGGATTTATTCATTAAAGGAGTCACTCACTTGTTCAGCATTTATTATTATGTTCTCTTTATTAAGAAGAAAAAAAAAAAAAAAGATTTCATAGATTTTTGTATTGGTAACCTACAGGAAATATGATTACTGAAACATTAAAACAATCTCTGCAGACTTTTAAACCCATTACAAAGTGAAATTTGCATTTTGACTGCATAAAAAGAGTATACAATGTGAAAGATAATCTAATTTTCCAAAGACCTTCCTATAATAAGATTTGTTTATTTATTTAACATAATTATAAATCACCATTTTCATGACCCTATTGCATGCAAATAAAGGAAAAAAATTGTTAAAGAAATGAGAAAAAAAACAAACGCTAACTTTATTCTCATTTTACTGCATAATTTGCATTTAAACTTAAAAAAAAATCATACCATGAAAAAGAGCAGCCTTTTCTCTAAAAACTTTTTATATACCAAAATAGTGTGAAATAAGAAATAATAGCTCTATTTCAACATTTTTTAGGACATGTGTGAAAAATTGTCAAGAAATTAACAAAATCCAATATTCCCTGTTCAGATAGGACCATAAAATGTCTTATCTCCATAATGTGGTATAGGTTATTGATTTTCCCAGGTCACTGTTCAATAGAGGTAACAGTTTTGGCTACCTCTCCATCTGGGAAAGGGTTAAGCCAGATAGATTAAATCAATAAGGTTAGTGAGACATTATTAATATATTGAGATGGAATTTTTTAATTGCTGAATTTAAATTGCATTGCATGACAAGTGCTAGGGAAAGACCTGACTTCATATTTACATTTTTTTTTTGCGTAATTGCTGCGAGATTTGTTTATGCACAGAATTAATGAAAGACTTAAATTAGTTTTGAGGGTTCTAATGGAAAATCACTCACGGATGTAGAATGTCATGTAGGTTTTGGAGACAAAACTTACCTCGCAGTTTGCGGAGTGCACAGACAGGACATCCTTTTTCTTGTATTGTTATTAGATAACTATTTGATGGAAACTGCAGTATGACCCCAACATGAAAAAAAAGTAGCAGTTAAAATCAGTGACATGTCAATATGTCCAATTTGTAAGAAGGAACCTAGAACTAAAACAAGTATGCGAATAAGTAAAATGCCCTTATCTTACCAGTGAAGATGTTGAATTTCCTCTTATTAATATTTACATTTTTCTTCTGCTTTTCATTGAACAATTAAATCAGGTGATCACCTGCTGCCAAGGATTCCTCCGATTTTCATCAATGAATAAAATTGTGATCATATTAATTTCCTGTGCTAAGTTGAAAATGAAATCACATGACTTGCTGCATATATTAATTATGTACCATCAGACGGACTCTTTCACCAAAATAGGATTGCCTATTATTATACACGGGTAATTAAAAATGGGTGGTTCAGGAATACTATTTACTTGGACCAGATCAAGTGATTTTTGACATGAAGTTGTGTGAACTGGCATTTATAGAGCTCCTGTAGCAAAAATAAAGTGCTCACAAACAGCAGATCAGATATGGATCAAATCATGGGATTTTTCTTTAAACTGGTGGAAAACACTGTCAAAAAGGGGGAAAACAACTGGTTATCAGTGAGTTTTATCAATATTTGAACGAAATGCTTGGGAAAAAATTGCTAGTAAACGTAGCTGGTTAGATCAGCCTGTTCCCTTTCATTCAATTTTAGCACATGATATAATTTTAATGAAGGAGTGATTTCTGTTTCAATTAACGCTTTACCAGACAACAAAATTTTAGCCTTGTCCAAATTGAAAGCATTTGCAGTCGACAATTTCAATGTGGCTCAGATGGTGCGATTTTTTTGATAGGGTAGAAAACATTGTGGGAAAAGGAGAAAATGCTGGTTACCAGGCTTCTTTTCCAGAGTCATTTAAAGGCAGCATTGTGAGGTAAAGGGTTAATTCTTAAACAAACAATCCCAGGTTTTTACAACTGTGGGAAATCGGTCTTTTGAAAACATTGTTGGAAAAGGAGAAAATACTTGTAGCCAGCATTTTCTCCCATTCTCTCAATGTTTTCTATCCTTTCAAAACATTTGAATTTTTGAGTCATATTTATATTGTGGTCTGCAAATGCTTTCAATTTGCCCAATTCTAAAATTTTGTTGTGTGGTGAAATGTTGAAGGGTCAATTCAGGTTTTTCTGATCTCACCAAACTTCAAATTTTATTTATCATAGAATTACATAAGACAATAGCAGGCAATATGCCAGTAGAGAAGAAAGAAAAAAAATGTTGCTTGCCATAGGCTCATTTAACAACATTTTTCAGGACTCGTTTAATGAAATTTAATCTCGGATGCCATCTTATTGTTAGATTATATATTATCATTCCACCATTTTTAGCACTCGATCAAACAAAGAGAGACTTCTGTGTGGATTCATCATTTGTCTTGCTTTTTGTATGCAAGTTGTCTTACATTATAAAACGTAAGTTTAGCAATACTAGACAACTCATTTATAAACTTCTATTATTAATTCTTTACCACACATTTTTGAGTTTTTAACAACTTTGAGGAAGAAGGCTTTGGAAAACCTTGTGGGAATAGGTGAAAATGCTGGTGACCAGCATTTTCTCCTTTCCTCACAAAGTTTTCTGCTCTCAGACAGATCTCACATTTTACCCACATTTGATTTGTTGTCTCTTAATGCATTTGATTTGGACCAGTCTGAAAATTTGTCATTTGGTAAAGAGTTTAACTTAACTGAAGGAAAGGCATCTTCGCAAGCCAAGGATACTAACTCCACTTTGTTCGTTACATACCCTTGGCCACTTGCCTCTTTAAAAATAGAAACTCCTGCTGCGCCACCTATCGAATATCATGAGTTGCGTAACCTTTGCTGATGTTATTTCTGACCAATCAAAATGCTCGTAATAAAATTTGTTAGGCTATGCATCAAATATGGCTGCACTTTCGGATTCATTACAATTTTCTGAAATTAATCAGACATACGATGACTCGCAATCATTTGGCTGTGGAACCCAATATTTCACATAATTGATCATGAACTATAAGAAACTCATTAAATATCGGTCGTCTACTCTTTTTTGGCAAATTTAAGTCACAAACACAACAACTTCTGTTTTTGATGGGCGCCGCCATTATTGTTTTCTGTTTCGCGGAAGATTTCTTGTTACGGATGGTTTGATTGGATGCGATGGGTTTTGATCGCATCCAATGAAATGGCGCAGCAGGAGTTTCGATTTTTAAAGAGGCGAGCGGCCAAGGGTACTACCTTAGTATCCTTGGCTTGCAAAGATGAAGGAAAGGATGTTGCATGATCTTTTCATGTCTGTTGTATGTATTTCTTAGTATCTTGGACTATCATCAGTCAACATGGAGTCAAGCTCAGTAGCCCCGAACCATTTGGTAGCTCAGTGGCCCCGAACCATTTGGTAGTGCACAGGACTTGAGACTAGGGATCTCTGGTTTAAATCCCAAGTTCGGCCAGTTTCTTTCCAAGCATTGATGACAGCAATTGTAACAGGATTCATTTCTATCTCACCTCTGATCATTGTTTCAACGATGGTTATTTGAGAAAGCAGTAAGTGGATTCGAAAGAATACTTTGCACTGTACTGGTAAAAGAAATTCCAGGAAAGCATGGATAGGTGCAATGGCCTGTGTGATAAAACTGAAATAATGTTGAAAACGACATTAATCACCAGTTAAACAGACAAAAGTCAACAGGGATCATACATCAGAGGATAACATACATTCCTTACATTTTAAGTTGCAGTAAAGTTGAACTTAAATGGGGTGATTCAGATTCATATAATTTCACCTGACCATAAAAATGATTCAAGAACGATTCATTGTTGAACTGAAAAATGAATGCTTGCAAACCATCAGTAAAGAAGAAAGATAAAAATGTATGGTAAAAAGAAATTTTAGAGGTATTTTCTTAATAGGCTTTGTAGCCTTTAACCCTTTACCATACAATCCCAACATGACCTTGAGAAAAAAGCTTTTGAAAACATTGTGGGTAATGGAAAAAATGCTGGTAGCCAGCATTTTCTCCTTTCCCCATGATATTTTCTTCCCTTCCTCAAACATTTTAATTTTCGTGTCACATTTATCTTGTCATCTGCAAATGCTTTAAATTGGGAAAGGTCTAAAATTTTGTCATTTGGTAAAGAGGTAAAGTAAATTTAGATTTTGCTACAGAACTTTGCAGAGTTTTGTGGGAATATGATGTGATTGATAACATGTGTATAGTGTGGGATCATATTCCAAGAGGAACAATGACATCATATTGATCTCCTATATAAGGATTAAAAAGTAGCCAATTGAAGTGCAACCAACCAGCCATTTGAATGTCATATTTGGACCTTTGTACTGAATGTAACCACCATTTTCTTTACATTTGCATGTAAAAGTATATGCTGTACCATTTATCAGCGTTTAACAATAAATTTTGATTTCCAACCAAAAACTCTGAAGGCACCTTCAACTCCTTACCACACAATTCTTTATGTTAACGACCTTGATAAAGAAGGCTTTTGAAAACTTTGTGGGAAAAGGAGAAAATGCTACTACCCACCATGTTTTCTACCGTCTACATTCTTGTTGTATGGTAGAGGTGAAAAGGACCTATATTAAGTCTGAACAAAGCTGCAGTTTTGCCAAATCAAGTCCACTGCCTTACTTTTTTTTTTGATGTTAGCCAGGATTAAACATGATGGCCAAGTATTTCTGCATGCCTTCTATTTTCTTCCTCAGCTCTTGAATCTCAAGAAACTCCCAAATTTTATAGATACTGAGGAAAAAGACCTTTGGAAACATTGTGGAAAAAGGAGAAAATACTCGTTACCAGCATTTTCTGCCTTTCCCACATTGTTTTCTCCTCTTTGAAAGAGAACTTAAAGTTTTGAGTAACATTTGTCTTCTGCTAATGCTTTCAATTTGGACAAGGCAAAGATTTTGTCAGCTGGTAAAGAGTTAAAGGGGATTTTTCAAATTTTGTTAATTTCACCAAACTTCAAAAATGCTTTATATCATTGAATTAAGTAAGGTGATAGCTGGCAAGTAAAGAAAAAAAGCAAATGTAATAAATTTTTCAGTGGTATTTCCCTAATGGGTTATGTAGCTTCTTGTGTACTTTTAGATTTCACTACAGAATTATGCAAAGGTTTGTCTGTCATGTGATCAACAACACAAGCCTCTTGGCGTATTTTAAGATTTCTCGCCTAAAGTATACAAAGGTTTGTCTGAATGTCATGTAAATGGCAACACATGCTGATTATGTGGGATTGTATTCAAATTGTACAAAGATATCATATTCGATATCATAAAAATAAACTGACTTACCAATTGCAAAGGAAGTGACTTATCATTTGAATGTCAAAATTTCACCTTTTTACCCCAAAAGTAAAGGAGATATCATTTCCCAACATTCAAGTCTCAACATCAAAGCTTCAAAAAATAACATTGAAAACCACTTTCTCTTAAGAAAAAAAGAAATTGTCCAATATCCATCTTTGCCAAAAATTACCAAAATTTGATCCTAAGTATGACATTTGGCCAAAAGTTATTTATGTCAATCAACTTTTTTGATTTTTTCCCCTTAACCATTAGAGACTGTTCACTATGTTTATAATTGTAAATTGTGTACATTTGTTGATGTATCCTCAATCTGCGATGAAATATTGAAGGGGGATTGATTATTCGCTACTGGATACAAGAAAAAATCTGGAATTTTGCATGTCAAACAAATGAATGTACAGAGCTAGATTATATATTTTTTAATGGACTATCGGCAGAATATACATGTATTTGTACATGTAGGTTCCTCCTCTTGCCAATTCTACACAATTGGGACGAATTAAAATGTCACAGTGATGGATTTATGTTGAAATTTTAGACAGACTTTCTTCTTGTCTATACTTTTGGACATTGTTTTGCTTTTGTTGAAATTTGACTATTCGATGGCGTTTGGCAATGTGTCCCATCAATGAAACGTATTCAACAAAATGTCGCTTTGGTAAGATGGGTCTTTGATGAAAACATCTTTGAACAAAATGGTTGTCAATGTAATGTCATGGGTCCATGCAAAAGATATTTTCATTCTTAACATCCAAGTCTCATGCAATTATGTATGCCAAGAATCATAGATCCATAAAGATGATATGCTTGAGAAACACGATGCCCAAAGACAGTAGCAAAGATATGTTTGAGACAGGCTATGCGTGGGAACAGTGAAGTAAGACTGAATAATAAGTTTAAAAGATTTCCTTTATTTCTTTCAAAACAGGCAGCATGACAATGGCAGATAATGTTCAGGCATTGTTTTTGAACTGTTATCATTATGGTACTTATGTATATGAGTTATGCAATGTGAAAAGGGGGTTTTTATGCATGTGCAAAAAAGTATTGATCCATTTCAGCTTGCACAGTCTGCGCAGGCTGACCTGGGTCAAAACCTTTTGCTATTTGTAAACTTTCTGCATGTCCATGGACCATTCTACCTCTTGATTCAGCTGGTTTTTAGACAAAACAGATTTTATGGATTTATAATTATGTGATGACTTGCTTTGTTAACCCTTTACAGCACAATCCTGTGTTTCTGCTACCCTTAGAAAGGAAGTATTTGAAAAAATGTTTTCTCCCCATTACAAGACAAAATTAATGTCACCAGTTTAAGTGTATTTGATTTGTTTTCTGCACAATGCTTTCAGCTTGAAAAAGTCCAAAATTTTGTTGCTTGGTAAAGAGTTAATGCATCAAGGAGATGCAATAAACCCCTTTTTCCAACATTAAAATTCTGCCTACAAAGGCAAGGATACTGCTTAAAAAGGTTGAATTTTCAAGTTATAATTATCATTGACACCATTTTCCATTTACCTGAGATTTTATCAAGGTTATGAGACTGTGTCACTGAAAGGGTTGAGTCCCACTGACTTTCCTCTGACTAATTTTGTCTGCAATAGATCAATAGTTAAATATCTCAAAACCTTGTCAAAGTTAAAAAAATCCACTTGTCCTCTGGTATTGAGGAGTAAACAATGGGTCTGGACGAGTAGGTAGATCAAGCAAAACGATCAAAAAGGGATACCGATATCTGTACAAAGCAACAAAGTACAGATCATTTATTTGCCCACAGCAGTGGTAAAACAAAATGGGAATGACTTTTTACATGTATTGCACATGTGTGATGTCCATAATGTATGCAACACTCGATTTATCAAGTCAGAGAAAAGAATCCGATCTCGCTATATTGCGAATAAGAACATTTTAACTTTTGGACGAAGTAAAACTATTGTTAAGGATTTCCTAAATAGTTGAATGTTATCAAAATAAGGATCCATCATGGTTTTGTTTTTCTTTCGCATTGTATGTAACAAATACAAATTTAGTTGATTATTCATCTATGAGGAAATGCCTTGAGGAAAATCTATGGACCCTTTGCTCATCAAATATGTTGTCTGCTAAAGGCCAGATCATCAAGTATTTTATTTGGAAATATCTTTGTTTAGTTGCTATCTTGACTAAAAAGTAAGACAAATGATTGTAGAAGAAGGATGAGCAACTTTTTTTACTTGCTTGCCCTGCAGGATGAGCGTGTTTCTGAAAATTTTCTACATCTTGGAAAAGAAAAAAAACTACCCTTAACAAGAAATCCCTTGTTTTTCCCTCTTTAGATCTTTCAGCAGATTACAGTTTTAGGGTTCAACATTATGTTTTGCCCAGACCCATGGTTAAAATTTTACATGGATGGGCTTGAAGGGAGTCTTTGAAATATTTGATGTGTAGGGCAGGACTGTTGCACATAACTTGAAATACGATTTACAATTACAGAAATTCTATGGAAATAAGTTAAACATGTTGTAAACACCTTTTTTTCTGCTTGGTTTCACAGCTAACTAAACACTGCGAAGTGAGAAATCCATACAGTAAATTTCTGTGAGCAACCAATCTTTAAAAGCTGGATCTTTCAACCGTTGGTACTGAAATGACTGTCAATCTTTTTGAGTCGCCTGGTTGCATAGCAACCAGGCTCTCAGGGTTATCATCTGGATCCATGGGGTGACACAAACATTCCTCTAGCCTTGTACTGCTTCCTTTCCCAGTTCCGGTTTGCGTGATGTAACCTAGTTCTGTAATTATTCGGTGAACAAGCAAGTTTTTCTCCATTGTAAAATTTATTAGAACTCAGAAATGGTGCATTTTGTGATCATTAATATGTCTTTAAAGACCGAACTATTCAACAGTTCAAATCTTTGAAACAGTCATTTCATCCACTTGGATATACAATAATCAACTGTTTACACAAGCATCAAGTATAATTTGCATATATCTATGTTTATGGCAGTGGTAAAACAGTTTCTGGATACATCTAAAAAGAAATACTCCACGACTGCAAGCGTCTTTTCTATGGCAGGCTTCCATGTTTTGAAGAATTGTAAGCTTCTATACAACGTTTTATTCTAGATTTTATATTACTTTCTTAAAAACAGTAAGCTACATTTCTGAATAAAGATATACAGTAATTCCCAAATTTATATAACCGTTCAATGTTTTTTTGTTTAGATTTTGTGTGTGTGTATAAGTGACATAAAATTGAGGTTTAACCCTTTACCAAACAATCCCTGGTTTTCACGACCCTGGAAAAGAAGACTTGAAAACATTGTGGGAAAAGGAGAAAATGCTGGTAACCAGCATTTTCTCCTTTCCCCAAAATGTTTTCCACCCTATCAGAAAGCTTAAGCTCATTTGTACCAACTTTGAATTTGTTGTCTGCAGATGTTTTGAATTTGAAAGTCTAAAATTTGTTGTTTGGGAAAGGGTTAAGTATAGTTGTGGGACAAATATAGATATTGTGATCACGTGATATGATGTCATGTGTATGACAGGTTCTTCATAAATGTACATATTTATGAATCAATCGCTGTTGTTTGCGTTGTCCCTCATCAGCTTTTCATTT
Source organism: Tridacna gigas (assembly GCA_945859785.2). NCBI lineage: Eukaryota > Metazoa > Mollusca > Bivalvia > Cardiida > Cardiidae > Tridacna > Tridacna gigas. The sequence goes on along the minus strand of OX244041.2, from coordinate 26,473,130 downwards.
TGAGTGAATTCGGAATTTAAGTGGAAATTGTGATGTTCTTACAACCAGCAATTTGAGGCCTTGACCCTTTACTCTACCATGATTCAAATACCCAAAAATAAATCTGCAATATCCCACTCAAATTACAACTTCTTTATTGCAGTGTTTGCGAAAGGTGTAACGTTACATAGTTGTGAATCACGAATATTTAGTTTATACAAGGATCTTATAACGTTACGTAGTTGTGAATTGGGAATATTTAGTTTATACAGAGATCTTATATGTATATAAGATCCCTGGTTTATACAAAAGCAATGCATAGATCTACAGTTTCACCTGGTATGGGCGCAGTTCTAAATCCTACTATTTAATGATTGTGGCATCGAAGGAAATGTACAATTTCATCCAAACGTTTGAAAGAAAACCACCCTTGAGCTATGTGAACGTCACAATACCCAGCAGCCATTTTAAAATTGAATCATGTGACTTCACTGGAATTCGTCAAAAAATCAGTTCTAATGTGGCAGTTGGCGCCAATTTGTAGTCACATGATTTGAAAATATTGCCACATGATTTTAGCAGATTATCTAAATACGTCATCATGTCTGTTTGTTAGTAAAAGTGTGAGAAATAAAGGATGGGGTAAATGGTGTTTTAAAAACAAGGCGCCGATTACATTTCAAATCCAGGGTTTTACTCTTAAACTTTGCAGGAATTTTAGCACCTTGACGGGGCAAAGGGGTGAATATTGTCGGTTTAGATGATACCTACTAATTAAGAAGGGAGATTTGGTACCCGAGAAACTAATTCACAATTGCTTGTCAAATCGGACAGTTGAAAACAATTAATTTTGCTGATTGGACACCAGTTAGGAATCGTGTATGACACACTGTTAGGTAATAGATCTACACATGCTAATTATGTATTGAGTACCCGACGCATGGTCAATGTACTCGAGGGGACTTCACCATTTTTTCAGGTGACTTCAATTTCGCTTTGCCCGGCGAAATGGGCAAAGTTTTTTTCTAAATTAGGCAACTTTTTTGCCCATGTTGCCCACTCAGCCGAGGCCTGAAAAAATTTACACGTGTAAGTAACCAGTTTCAGTTTCAGGTGTGAAAGACAAGCTGTTGGTGTGAAATTTTCTGTATTGACAATGACAGTTTATAGCACTTGAATTAAGAAAACCTAAGTAGCAGGGAAGACAAAGTTAATTAAAAAAGTTTTTATAAGGCATCTTTAAAAACCCTATAAAAGAATTTTGACTATGGGGACAATTTCTCAAAAATTCAACCAGGGGACAATTTCTTCTGAGGATTCTCCAGGGATAGGAGAAAGAGCCACCCAGAGGCTTTAGTTTTGCCCAGATTCTTTTGAGGCATTAAGCTAAGGAGGAACTGAAATAGTGATGGAACTTCATCAGTTATTGTATTTTGATGATACCTTTTGGTAATTTTTCTTTTTTTTTAATTGAAGTCGCTAAGGTAAAAGACTAGGTCTCTTTGGACTTTTCAAAGCTGTTACTGATACATAAAATGCAGGTCTCTCCACATATTCTTTTTCATTTGAAGTTTGATGTTTTTGTTTGTAATGTTAGGATGACAATTCAGAACATATGCTTGCGTATATAAATCATTTTGCAGTTAGGTTATTTTCTATCTTGAATACAGTTAATATATTGTTGTTTTGAAATTTAAGAAAGGATGATGTAAAGCAGATTAGTTTTTTACCCAAGTCATATTTCCATCACATCTTGTGGAAAACTTAACCTATCACAGACCAGACGACTCTCAGGACTCTGAGTGCTTTGATTTCCTTTTTGTCAGGGAAGTTATCTTAAGCATCAGAGAAAAGCTAGGCAACAGTAAGCAGAAAAGGATCTCACTTCACACTTTGGAATGCCATGAAACAGAATGTTTGGCTCAGATCAATGATGCAGATTTTTCTTATTGGTGAAGGAAACAAGGTGAATTTAAAAAATATTAACTTCATGGCATCAGACGTTTACTTGCATTAAAATCCTCTGGCATTACATTGATATAAAGCCGTAACGAAACTGTGTAAATATACTTAAAAATATTGAAGTTGTTTGACGGAAGCAAGGAAGTTTCTTGTGTTTAGAATATCAAAGTATCATAACTCCACCAAGCAGTAAAGGAGTTTGACTTTAATCACACTCAATTATCATCATATTGATAGGAGGATCACTTTTCCATTTTGATAGCATCTGACAAAAATTGGAATTAGCCAGGGTTTTCCCTTTGCAACAAAAATAGGGGGTCATTAAGACCACCTTGTCATAAATAATGAGGGTCATTCTGATCTTTGTGGGGGTCACAACAAAATGTAAGTATGTTAGACACTAAGACCACTATTTATGAAAAAATGTGTGTTCTTGTGTTTCTTACTCACCCAAAGCTTTATATAACCTATTTATGAATTATTACATGATGTTCAATACCTTGTAACACCAGGGATTCTCTATATAGAGGGGCATACAGTCTAGATGGAGTATCTTGAGTACTGTATGCTTTATTAAAAGCCTGTTCTTAACAGGCAAAAATGCTCTAGCTGTAGACTAGATGTCGTATCTTTTAAGTAATTTTAACCTTTCAGGAGCATCAACCGGACCACTAGTGTTTTGGTGATGCACATGGGTTATATTGCACAAGTTTGTGCAGCCACTCTCTGTGGTAAAAGGGTTATTGTGTTTTGTTTTAATCACAGGAATCAACCACTTAACTGGTACAAATAGCTTGTTGTCGGCCAGATTTGATAACCTCTATTGTTTAAATAGTGAGTATCCATCTGACAACAAACCTTTTCATCAATTAAACGGCCGATTTCTGTGTTTTGATACACAGGTTGCATTCATGCTGCGTTTTCGATGAATAATTAAGCGTATGTCTTTGGCCAATATTCAGTGAACACATGGGGCCTTGAAATGTGTTTTTTGGTGCTCGTACCAGGCAATCATTGTCTGATTGTTGTTCAAGGTCTCTTTTCCTTTCAGACAGCAAGAATGACTTCAATTTTGACTGAGCCAAATTGTTTTCATTAGAGATCAACTGGTTTAGTTTAAACAAGTTTAAGGCGAAGGTATTCTGGTAAAATCGATACACAGTCTACTGTTCTGGCCCATTTTCTTCTGGTACTTCGGCTTTCTTACGTACTTGTGATGTAATATTGTCGGTAGTAAAGATGCTCATAAGTAACCCTTATTTGTGCATCCACAATGACACATTATTGGAAAAAGTATGAGTCATATTCCTTAAAAATGTGTCAAATTCACAAAATCCCAAGTTAGCTTATGACAATCAGTTACATAGATTACAGAAGAACAGACAGACATACAGATGGAATAAAAACAATATGTCCTTGATATATGATCTCAGAAGGGGGGGGGGGTAATTAACCCTAAGAGCTTCTTTCAAAACTGAAGCTGTTTTTTCAGCAGCCTGTGTAGATCAAGATTAGACTGCACAAAATATGCAGTCTGATCTTTGATCTACACTGTCTGCTGAGGTTAAACACCACAGACAAGAGCAACCACCAAATTGCAGTTAAGAAGGTCTTATTCTTGGTCCAAATTAATATGTCTGTTGGGTTTATTCGGCACTCTAGGGATAAAAAGAAACAATGTCTCGTGCAGTGTTGGATGTTAAAGATCTTAAATCCAAATGTGTAGCAATGAAAAACTTGGAGACATGGATTGCAACATAAAGTAAAGCCTGTTTTGTATAATTTGTCATGTTTTGTCAGAAAATTGCTAAAGTCAGAGTTTGATTGGTAATTTAAATCTGTTGATGGGAGTCCTTAAAATGGTTTTAGTAAAGTGAAATTACTGCTTTGCATTGGCAAATACGTAGGTGAAGTGAAGTTGAATTAACCTTTTTTCACCATCAGAGTGAATTATTGGGTGGGTTCCTGGAAAAATGGATGTCTTTTGACCAAAATGTTGGATGTTATATTTATTAACAGACTCAAAAATTGAGATAAACTGTCACCAATGACGGATTAAGGCAATCCAGAAAGGTTGTTGATCTATTCAGGGGCAGATAATTGTAATAAAATTCATTTCCGACAAGTTTCGAAACACTGTAGCTCCCTATCACAAGAAGGCTTAAATCCACACCCAGTTGTTTGCACATTCAAAGAAAGTCTGCCATATTTGAGTCTACAGCAGTAACCTGAGCAAGCATAGCTACTGACTGAAACCAACAAAATAGTCTGAAATTGAGTGTGTTATGTTACTGGAGCAAATAAGAGACTCAACAATTTTTGACAAATTCTTCCAGAACTAATGGCAGGTTCATTATAAATGCACTTATATGCAAACAGGGAGCTGATACAGTCACCAATGACAGACCGAAGTGAGCTCATCGGTCTATTCAGGTGCAGCCATGTTTCATTTGCAGAGTCAACCCTTCACATCTGAGCTTTTTGGTCAAAAGCCAAGTAATTGAAAAACAAATTATTGCAAGTACAGCACAATGACAAGAGACCATTTTGAAAAGCTGCATTAATAGATTTACTTTACCTTTCATTTACCAAGAAAATATATCAAAATTTTACAGATGGTATAGATAAAGATCAGACTAATATACAACTGATATTTGGACCCTGGACAGGCCAACAGCGTTGGTATATACATGTGGACTGAAACGGATCTTAATCCCTAGAGTGCCTACCATAGTTGGTGTTTAGTTACACCAGTGTAGATCAAGATCAGACAGAGCATGCAGTCTGATCTTGGATTTACGCTGTTCAATATGTGAAGAAATTCCAGCTGAATTCAGTCATGAAATTATGATAATTATGGTATTTTTATATCCCTGGGATCAAAAATGGAGATGCATATTGTTTTTGGTCCATCTGTTAGTTTGACTGCATAACTTGGTTCCCATTAATTAATGGAAAAAGTAAAACATTATGGTTGTATGGCTTAGTTTTAATAATATACCACATGAATTGATCATTGGTTACCAGATCTGTTGGTTACATCTGTTGACATTTACCAGGGTTGCAGGACTTCGACAAATATGAAATTTCATGTACTTGTCTAATAAATGTGGTATTTATTAACAAATATGAAACTGGATGAGTAACATGAGTAACACAGATTTCGTAAATACATGTGAAAACACTGTGAGAAAAAATGTCGCCTATTATGAGCTAATTTTGTGAGGCATTGTATTGCTGAAAACCACATTTATGGTACTATATGGCATTACGAAATACTATTAGGACAAGAGTATTCCAGGATTATTAATATTAATTGATTTTGTGAAGGCATGTGCTTCTCTTTGTCCATTATTCCACTAAAAGGGTTCAAAGTCACACCCTCTTATTAATCATTTGGTCTTTCATCATCTGCCATCTTTATGGCTTGTCATACGACAGGAAATAGTACTGTCAGCTATGTTACCACTAGTCTGGCATTACTTAAGATTTCCTGTTATTCTGACAGGTTTCATTTTCGTTGGCTATAGTGTGAGAAGTTTGATCAGCCCAATATTTCTTTTTTTTGTAACCAAAATTTGTAGTTGGGGAAAACACACATTTAATATATTACATCATGAAATACTATAAGGATAAGTATATTCCAGGATTATCAATGTTGATTGATTTTGAGAAGTTGTTTGATTAGTTTTGCTCCTTCTTTCATTTCCAAGTAAAAGGGTTCAAGGCCACACTGACCCTTGAATTGTTTGGTCTTTCATCATTGGCCATCTTTATGGCTTGTCACATGACAGAAAATAGTATTGTCAGCTACGCTACCACTAGTATGGCAAAACGAGAGATTTTCTGTCTATTGTGACAGGTTTCATTTATGATACTTATCATAATTATGATGACTCTTACCATACCAACATTTCTATCATTTTCATAGCCTGGTCAGACAAGGAGAGGCTTCAGTGTGATTTCAAATGCACAGTCTTAGCAGGGTTTCTATTTTATGTCATAAAAGTATGTACCATATTTAGGCATATACATGTAGGCCAAAGCTCATTGCATCCCTAGGATGCAGGTTTACCCTTACGGTGCCGACCACATATATTTACGCTTTACTGGGTGCCAGTAACACATATTTACGTTTTCAGGATTGAGTACAAAACTAGCCCGAGTAAATATGCAGATGTATGAATGGAAATTTACCTTTCATCTTTTACATAAATATCAAGCCAAGCCCCGTAGCTCAGTCGGTAGCGTACAGGACTTGAGAACAGGAGGTCGCTGGTTCGATCCCCAGCTTGGCCAATTTCTTTCTGAGGATTGATGATAGTCATCGCGACAGGATTCATTCCTCTCTCACCACTGACCATTGCTTCGACAATAGTTATGTGGGAAAGCAGCCAGTGGCTTGGAAAGAATATTGTGCGGAGTACTGGTAACAGAAACTCCAGGAAAGCATGGACAGGTGCACTGGCCGCCGTAATATAACTAAAATAATGTTGAAAACGGCGTTGAACACCATACAGTCAATCAAGCAATCAATACATAAATATTCTCACGTGATCTTGTCTATAAATATCACCAAGACCTCTTCAATACACAAATCTTGGAATTTTCCAACATCATTGCACAATTATTCATTAAGAAAACATGGCAGCAGGAAAGATAAGTGTCAACAGCGTTTTAGAGTTGATATTTAGCATTAATGATTCTGCAGACAAGGAAATGTTGGATTTTTGTAATTCAGAGATTGATAATTTTTTTCAGAAAGTCGCTATGTTACGCAATAAAGATTTGCAGCAATCTGTGAATGATGAAGACTGTTTACCTGACACCTAGAGTGGGTGGGGAAGGGAGGATACCATCTCAATGAATATGCTGTTTGCCACTGAAGCGGGAGCAAACATGTGATTAACCTGGTGATTGACAGCCCTCAGACCTTTTTTTTACTATCTATTTAACATGTTTAGTGTAAATATGTATTGAAAAGTGCAATACTCTTTTGAATGATGTGTATTGTAAAATTCGGAACTCTGGAGTACTATTCAAATTGCGAAAGAATTTGCAGGAAAAGGGGCCATATTGTCTTTGTACCACCAAAATTGTTTTTCATGTAGTCAGATATATAATGATACAGGTTTCCATGAACCAAAGAGATGTTGACTAGGACTTAAAACAATGGATAAAATCCTGTCAGACACAACTTTGTTTTTGAACATTAACCTGACATTAAGTTACCAGCAATTTATCTGTAGTTCAAATAAAGAGAAGAAAATTACATCACTGTAAAGCTTAAATATGGCCGTTTCCATTGATATAATCACAACCCCAATAGCACCACTGAAGTAGTGTATTGGTCAAGTGGCTATTTTTATAGCCTGTAGTAAATTTGCGGCACTGAGAGAACTGTTAAGCCACACACAGGCGGCACGCCAAAAGTTATCAAAGGACTGATAGTCCTGAGAGTCGGTGGGTAATGGGTTAGAAGTTTTCACCTTTTTTCAAATTTCAAATCTACTGAAAGCATTCAAGATACAGAATAAGCTAACCATAAGAAAGTATTATATGCAAGCCTAAGTTCTGAGTTGTCATCCAAAAATTACAAACATAAATATATAAATTCACTAGAAAAAAGTCATGAGAATTAGAATTTATGCACCAGGAACAGCTTTAAAATGTTCAGAAGTCTCTTGCGGCGGGTGATTTCATTTTAAAGATGGTTATCAAAAGATACAATCAATATAAAACATGTTATTTTGTTGAAATGAAATCCCCAGCTGAAAAAGACCTTTTTTAATAGAAACAGATCTAAGAGGTATTGTGTTTTGCATGTAAACATGGCCTTTTTGATATAGGTCCATAATAAAATTATACATTAAGCCCCCTTTCCCATGACATGGCATTTCATAAAATGAAAACAATATTTATACTGATTGTCTGTGGCTTATGATAAACAATCCATGTTTCATAAAATTTTGTCCAGTTGTTAAAGATATTGGTACATGATGGAAACATATATCAAGTCCCCTTTTTCCATAACAGGGCATCAAATAAAAAGAAAAGTATATTGGTGGACTATCGTAAGGAACACATGTATGAAGTTTCATCAACTTTCGCCAACAATTTTAGAAGACATATGTCTGGAGGAAAAGATGATTGGATGGATGGAGGACAAACGGACGGACAGGCAGACAACATGAAACTATATCCTCTTCCCCCTCTTATTCTAGGTTAATTGCACATTGAAGAAGAATCACAACAGACTTTGAAAAATTCACTTCTTTAAGAACAACAAACAATTAATAAAACACAGTTTATAACATTCTCTCTACATGGATGGGTGAAGCGTTAGGTTGGCATACGCTGAAAATAAATGTCAGTTCAGCGACTGATTCATAAACATGTAAATTTACAAAGAATTCTGTGGTACAAATGACATTATACATCACATGATTACAAGATCCTTATTTGTTGCACAGCTACATTCCAGAAAGCACTTGCTAAGCGATGACTTGGTACAACCAAGAACCATACACTTCACATACGCTATGTACGATCTCTGGTGTACCTAAATATGGTTGTGCAGAATTTGAAGTCTAGAATAAAAAGCTGTGAAGAAGCAACGTCTCAGAATGTCTAAGAAGTCATCGCAAACACTCTAGGTCATTGTAAATTTGTTCGAAAAAAACTAGCCTACTGTTGGGAAAAAATTCCATTTGAAAGCTTCTATGCTATTTGGTATTGCCTTTCTTTTTCCGATCATAGGATAAGTGCTGAATTGAAACAAGACTTACAGTTGAGGACAGATTGTGAGTTTCAGAGTGTACTTCTAATGGGTAATTATCAAACAATTTTCAGTGGGAATTTTCCACAAATAGAAACATGCCGTGGAAAAGACCCTTGTGGGTGAAGAGTTTTTTTTTTTTGTGGACGAAATGACTGTTTCAAAAATTTGAACCGTTAAATAGCTCAGGCTTTGTAGAAATATTCATAATCACAAAGGCTCAATTGTAAAGTTATTTACAACAGAAAAAACTGGTTGTTTATCGAATAAATACAAAACTATGTTTCGTCTTACAAACCAGAACTTGGGACAGGAAGCAGTACAAGGTCGATGGTATGCTTACATCACCCCATAGATCAGTATCATAACAATGAGAGCTTGGTTGCCACTCAAAAATGAGTCGTAAAACCTTTAGTTAATCTAACTACATCAATGACAAAAACAGTGAAAAATACAAAGTTTTTATTACTGGACAAATTGATCATCCAAATAACGAATTGTCTACAAATAATCTCAAACTGCCGGTGTACCATGATATAAACCAGATTATGCAATTGTTTTTCTGTTCAACCCTTTACCACACAATGATGACTTCTTACGACCCTGAGGAAGAAGGTTTTTGGAAACATTGTGGGAAAAGAAGAAAATGCTGGTAACCAGCATTTTCTTCTTTTCTCACAATGTTTTCTACTCTATGAAAGACAAATTTTATGTTTCGAGTAACATTTAATTTGCCATCTGCAAATGCTCTCAATTTGGACCAGGCTAAAATTTTGCTGTGTGGTAATGAGTTAATTCAATGATATTGCAATGTTCGAAAGGCTACCTGCTCAAGAGTAATATGGTGATGTCCAGCACATTGATCACAGATACCAACAAGTTTCTTTTTGTTACTGTATCTGCAGATGGCTTCCAAAAATTTCTCATTAAAGCAGTTTTGTGTTGTTCTTTTTTTTGTCACACGGTTTTGAGATATTTAACTTAAGATTTTTATATACAAATATGGAACTAAGGAGGACTTCACTTTTTCAATTACACTGAGTCTGATGGACTCCATAAGATTTTAGGCAAGTGGAAACACAAGTCCTGGTATTTGGAAATGGCAAAATTAACCCTTCACCACACAATCCGGAGTATTAATGACCCTGACAAAGAACATTTTGCAAACACTGTGGGAAAAGGAGAAAATGCTAGTAACCAGAATTTTCTCCTTGTCCCGCAATTTTTCAACTTATTCAAGGACATACTTTAATTTGAAAAACACTTGAATTGTTGTCTGTAAATTCCTTCAATATGGATGAGTCTAAAATTTTGCCATGTGGCAAAGTAATATAGTTTTATATCCAATCCCCACTAGTTGTATAGTTTTTGATCAAGGTATCCCAAAAGCAATGAATACTTAGGCATTGTTATTCTGGACACACCTTTCAAGGACAGTAAACTGATGAGTCACAGTTGCCGACTCCTTGTTGGAAGATGGGATCATTACACTAGAATACAGATGGCCTAAAGATGATTTCTGTCTTTGAAATGGAGGATAATATTGTGGAAAAACAAGAAAATGCTGTTTCCAGCAGTTTGTCCTTTCTCCACAATGTTTTCAAAAGCCTTTTCTGTTAAGGTTGTTAACACTCAGGATTGTGTGGTAACAGTTTTTAGTTCAGTGATTCGTTTCATTTCTACAAAGGGGGCATACCATTAGATTCAGTGCTGTAAATAAAAATTAACCCTTATCCTGCTGAATAAAAGAAATGAAAATTTCAAACTGATAGTATAAGCCCAAAACTGTCCTGTTTCAAAGGATTTTTTGGAGGGAAAACTCCCTTTATCGGACAGTGTAGATCAAAGATCAGACTGCACGTTCTGTGCAGTCTGCTCTTGATCTACGCTGTCCGAAAAAGGTCAGTGAGTCGCGATAAGCAGCCTATGGGTTAAAAGGTGAAATTTTGGCTGTTGAAAGCAAGTCGTTTTGCAATCAGTGACTCAGTTTAATGTAAAACTGGACATGTTTGCATCTTAGAAATCTCAATTTTTAGATATTGATAATAATTGGAAAGTAATCCATAGCATAAATTTAAACTACATTAAGGTATGCTAGTATTTTACCTGGACACTGGGTCAAGTGGGAGTGACTGACTGGTACCCGTGTAGATATCAATAACTCATTTTTTCATCAAAGTTTTACCAGAATGAATACCAGTTTAGTGACTAGTGACAGTTAATACTGCCAGTTAAACATACTGAATTGGAGTAAAAATGGAAATTTATTCAATTGAAAGTTTACAGTTTACAGAGTAGTAATTTTGGAATTCTGTCTTTAACTCATGGAAATTTAAGTATGCATAAGGTTAGTATTTGGTGATTTGCGAAATTTTAGATCCACAATAATATTCACGTTCACAGTATTTTTATTAGCTGACCTGAGCACAAAATTCTCAAGGTGAGCTTTTGTGATCGTGCTGTGTCTGTCATGTGTCATCCCTTGTGCAGTTGTCAACAGTTGCCTTGTGTGCACTGTAGAGGTACCATTTCCAGTTGAAACTGGGTCAGAATGTTTGTCTTGTTAATATCCCAAACATGTTTAAAATTGGGTCATTTGGGGGTTAAAAAGTAGTTAACTGAGACAAATCTTACAAAATCTTTCTGTGCACTGTAGAGGCCACATTTTTATTCATTTACACATAAACTTGGTCAGAATGTTTCACTTGACAATATCTTGGGCAAGTTTGAAATTGGGTCACATCAGGTCAAAAAGTAGTTCACTGGGACAAATCTTAGAAAAACATTGTGTGCATTCTAGAAGCCACATTTTTCAGTTGTATACTCATGAAAATTGGTCAGAAATTTTATCCTTGTGGTATCTCGGTCAACTTCGAAGTGGGGTTACACTGAATGAAAAAGTTGGTCACCAGATCAAAGGTTAAAAAAACTTTGTGTGCACTCTAGAGGCCAAATATCAGTCGATACAAATAAAACATGCTCAGAATTTTTTATCTTGATATTTCAGATAAGTTAGAAATTGGGTCACGTCAGCTAAAAAATTAGGGTACTAGGACAACTCTTTGAAAAACCTTGTGTGCATTATAGAGACCATATTTTCAGTCTGAGACCCATGAAATTTGATCAGAATGTTTGTCTTGATAATACCTTGAACAGTTACTTGAAGAGGGTTGAAAATGGATAAAGTTGGGTAAAAAGGTAGGTCACTAACAATCATATGTTTACATCATCACAACCAGGATGTCTTCAGCTTTATCAACTGTAGATGACTTTACTCGGGTGAGCATTTTAGGACCAACGTCCCCTTAAGTTATATCCAATATGACATCATCTTACTGATTTGAATATGAATCCTTATCATCAACGTGTTTTATTGATCATTTGATATTCCCACAAGTATTTGCAGAAATATGAGATCTTGAAATACCTCAAGAGGCTACATAGTCCATTAAAGAAATACCATTGAATTTTTTTTTCCTTACTTTTCCTTTTCCGTTCACTGATGATTTGCCAGCTATTTCTATACTTAATTCAATTATAAATCATTTTTAAGTTTGATGAGAATAGAGAAATCTGAATGTCCCCCTTTAACTCTGTACCAAATGACAAAAGTGTAGACTTGTCCATATTAAAAGCATTTCCAGACAACAATTGAACTGTGGCTCAAATGTCTTTTATAGGATAGAAAACAATGTGGGAAAAGCAGAAAATGCAGGTTACAAGCATTCTTCTCCTTTACCCACAATGTTTTCTAAAACTGTCTTTCTCAGAGTCGTTAAAACTCGGGACTGTGTGGTAAAAGCTTAACTCTTTACCAAATGACAAAATTTTAGACTTGTTGAAATGGAAAGCATTTTGCAGACAACAAATCAAATACTGATCAAATGATGAGATTTGACTGTAATAGGATAGAATACATGTTTGGAAAAGGAGAAAATTCTGGTCACCAGCATTTTCTCCTTTTCCCAAAATGTTTTTAAAAGCTTGTGTTCCCTGGGTTGTTAAAAGTCAGGATTACATGGTAGAGGGTTTAAAGGTCAATGGAAAAAATCATTGTAGACCACTAGCACTGATAGCACATGGATGTATGGGCTTGATCCTTCCAAGTTTCATGGAACAAGGTTGCTGAAATTAGATGTTGGGTCATCTGATCCTTTGCCCCAGCTACCAGCCACAATAGCTCAGGTGGTAGAGCATGAAAGTCAAATCTCAGGCCACTTGAGGGTATAGGTTCAATCCCATGGCTGGCCACCTGAAATGACTAAAAGGTCTTTTGGTTGAGACATTAAACCTAGGTCCCATGTGACAGTGCTATTCACTGAGCATGCTACAGGGACCAGGCATAACTTAGGATGGGTTTTTTATTTTATCTTGCACTGTCCCTGTAACATAACTAATAGTCTTCTTGGTGCGTCACCCATATGTGCAACTGATAGTCAGATAAAAATACAGTAATCAATCAATCCTTTTCTTTACTTTTGTTTAGTAATAGGTTTAGTTTAACTCTCTTCCTGGCAACAAATTTTAGACTAATTCAAATTGAAAGTATTTGCAGACAAAGAATTAAATTTGACCCAAATGTTGACATTTGTCTTAGGAAGGGTAGAAAATCAGTGTGGGTTAGGATTGTGTTGTAAAGGGACTAAAAAAGATTTTTTTTTTTTTTTTTTTTCAAAAGAGGCTATTGCTCACTTTGATCAATTTCTCCTTTGCCAAAATAATTTTCCAAAGTGTCTGTTACGCGATGAAAGTCATTAGGAGGTGTCTATGTGCTAACCCTTTACCGAACAACAATAATTTAGACTCAAGCAAATTGAGAGCGTGACATGCATAACAAATTCAATTTAATTCAAAAGATCAATTCCATCTTTGAAAGGGTAGAAAATACTGTGTGAAAAGGAGACCAACATGATATCCCTTACCCACAATGTTTTGTAAAGAAGTCTTTCTTATGGCTGTTAATACATGGGATTGTTTGTTGAAGGGTCCTATTTAGTTCTTGAGAGGTAAATCATAATTTCTTGTTCAACACTGATAAACACAACTAGATATATTTTTTCTTTGCAAAGGTATAGAATCTGTATGGTTACATTCAGTGAAAAGGTGCAATTTTGTGTGTTTGTATACTTGGATGGTTGTTTTGCAATTAGTAACTCTATTTTTTGTTACGCCGAGCCCCCGTAGCTCAGTCGGTAGCGTATAGGACTTGAGAACAGGAGATGGCTGGTTCCATCCTCGGCTCGGCCAATTTCTTTCTGAGGATTGATGATAGTCATTGCCAGAGGATTCATTCCTGTCTCACCTCTGACCATTGTTTCAACGATGGCTATGTGGGAAAGCAGCCAGTGGCTTGGAAAGAATATTGTGCATAGTACTGGTAAAAAAAAACTCCAGGAAAGCATGGATAGGTGCACTGGCCACCGTGATATAACTGAAATAATGTTGAAAATGGTGTTAAACACCATACAATCAATCAATCAACTATTTTTGTTACATCAGATATGACATCATGATGCTGATTTGAACATGATTTGAATAAATGTGACTCAAAAATTGAAATTTGTCTTGGGAAGGATAGAAAACATTGTGGGAAAAGGAGAAAATGCTGGTTGCCAACCAGCATTTTCTCCTTTTCCTACAATGTTTTCTAAAGGCTTCTTTCTCAGGGTTGTTAAAAGTCAAGATTGTGTGGTTAAGGGTTAAAAAAAAAAGAAATAAATGAAACAAATGAAAAGGATAAAACTAGAAAAATCAATGAAAATACAATTGAGCCTTGGTCTGGCAAAAAGAGCTTTAATGCATCTTTGTGATGTGTTATGCCAAGCAAGCCATCACATTATTGCCCAGCCGGGTAGCTCCATGGTTACCATACCTGAATCATGATGTTGTGGTTGTTTGTTTGAAACCCAGTTGAGGCAAACTTTCAGTCTGGTGACTTTTCGCCTCACACCTCTGATGCATGTGAGAAAGTAGTCAGTGACTCAGTGCTGGTATGAGAAAGCCAGGAAACACATGCATAGGTGCACTGACCACTGTGATATGGCCTAAGCTCTTAAAACGGTGTTAAACTCCTGTAAACAATGGATTGTAAGGTAAAGCTTTAAGAAAAGAAGATTTCACTTCTTTATCATTTTCAACAATCTGTGATCGGGCCTCAAAACCAGGAGGGTTGCTTGTTCAAATACTCAGTTGGGCATATCTCTTTCTGAGGATTGTTAATAGTAATTGTGACAGTATTCATTTTTCTCTCTTTGCTGATAACTGTTTTGATGATTATTTTGTCGAAAGTTTTCAAGAAAGTGTCCTTGCACAAGAGACTTCAGAGCCTTAGCCTAGTGCCATTCAAACATACATGGATATTGATCTTTTGTAGTGATATGACTTTAATAAAGTTGAAAGTGGTGACATAAAACACCTTTCAGTGTGTGGGGGAGAAGACAGTCAGTGACTTTGGAAGAGCACTGTGTGAAGTATTGGTAAAAGAAACTACAGGAAAGAATGGATGGATGCACTGACCATTGTGATAGAACTGAAATAATGCTACATACAGCATCAAACACCATGCAAGCAAAAAGTCATTAATCTGTAGAATCGGGAAAGGCAAGTCCAACACAGCTAGCATATAAGCTGACAAAGATCAGTATGCTTATCACATATAATTGGAGGGAGAGCGTCAATATGGGTCATTATTGTAGGTCTATTGCTGCACCAGATTGTAAGTTTTCTAGCTTCTCTCGAGCATGTCTGACTTCTTGTATGGAAATAAATAATATGGTGTTTTTTTGGGGGGAGGGGGGGTCCTGCATGGCGCATTGGAAAAGTGTAGGACATGTAACCTGGAAGCCTGGGGTCAGAGCTTCTCTGGAAGCACTGGGTTGTTTGTTGGGTGTCTCCTTGGGCAAGACACTTCAGAGCCCTAGCCTAGTGGTGGTGAAACCCAGGACATGCATGAATGTGAGTCCTTGCACTGATATAACTGAGATAAAGTTGAATAAGGAATAAAACATAATGAATCATGTTTGGGCCAATACTATGTAAGGTCTGCAATCAACCATACATTTCTTAAGTCTTTATCAAATGACAAAATTTTCAACCTGTCTAAACTCAAAGATGTGGCAGACAATAAATTAAAAGTTACTTAAGTAATGGGGTTTATCCTTGACAGATAGGATCAAAGTGTTGAAGGTACCGGTGTGGCATTTGTCAAGGAAGGCATTGTGTTGAATTAATAATATGAAAAATAAACGAGAAATAGTTTCAAAATATTTGCTTGAAGTCAACTGCTATATTGTCATGAACAATCCAATAGAGTAGGTGCACTCTTGTGGGACAAAATAGCCATGGCAAACAAGCCCAGGGACAAATAAGCCCAGGAGTGAACTGGTTTTGGGACAAATAAGCATGAAATCGATTGGTCAGAAGACAAAGATCGTGTGTATCATTACATAAATAGAAGGCCATAGCGATTAAAGCTATTTTCAATTGATGGCATAATTCATTTTAATATGCCATTTTCGATTGTATATCTGAGTGCAATTGAAAAACTAATTTGTCTGAGAAAACTTGAGTTTAATTGGGTTTACTTCTTCAGTTTTGCACAAATTAAATTACATGATTTTCAAATGCCGTATTGAACTCATAGTGGCATTGTCTTCGACAAATGCCACACACAAAAAAAAATGAGTAAAAGAGAAAATGCTAGTTATTACCAGCATTTTATCCTTTTCTCACAATGTTGTCAGAAGCTTTCTCCATGGGGTCATTATGACATGGAAATAGTTTGGTAAAGAGTAATCCCATGAAGTGCCTTTCACAACTACAGTAACTGTTGCTTTTGCAGCCAGTGTAGATTAAGATCAGACTTCACAAAACATGCAGTCTGATATTTGATCTACACTGTAGATTCTTTAAAATAAAGCGCATCTGCAGACTAAAAGAGAAATGTGTTTTGAATGATGGGAATTTTCAATGAAGGGTAGAAAACATTGTGGAAAAGGAAGAAAATGTTGGTTACCAGTATTTTTTCCCTTCCTTACAATGTTTTCAAAAGGTCTCTCTCTCAGGGTTGTTGAAACTCATTTTGCTGAAGATCTGATACAGTAATTATATGATTTAACCCTTTACCACACAATCCCAACTTTTAACGAAAGAAGCCTTTTGAAAACGTGGGAAAAGGAGAAAATGCTGGTTAACCAGCATTTTCTCCTTTTCCCACAATGTTTTCTATCCTTCCAGAAGCAAACTTTAATTTTTCAGTCACATATATTTTGTCATCTGCAAAAGCTTTCATTTTGGTCTGATCTAAAATTTTGTCCTTTGGTAAAGAGTTAAATGGCTTACTCAAGGAACATCCTAGAATAATGAATTCACATGTTGTATATTAAAGGGGCAAAATCAGATTTTGATAGATACTGTAAAATACTTTCTTTTCTGCAAGCATAAAGAAAAAGGTACAATTTTAGCCATTACCAGCTTTTCCCCCTCTTCCTTCAAAACCTTGTCATCAGGGCCATTATAAACACAATATTTCATTTCCTAGCATCCCAGGCACACATTTATGTAAAGAAATCTTCAGTCCAAAAGTAAAATACTGATAGTTCTGACAACAGCCTGGTGTGTAGTTGAATACATGTTAATTTATGACGTGTGATAATGGGGTTTTAACTTTGGAAAATAATGACCTTCGTTGTTTTTTATAATTTTTTTTTTTCTTCTATTCAGAACAACAATTTTTAACTACAATGCCACATATAAAATTGGCTCAAGACTTTTTTGTTGTGGACATATAAATGCCTATCTAGTCTTTAGTGGAAGTGACTTAGCACAATCTAATTGAAAGTTACTGTTTTCAATGGAGTAATGATTTCAATTATTTAATGGAACAGGTTTTCTTGAGGGTTGCTTTATTGGGTAAACAATCGTCTTACAGAGAGTATAGTGAACCATTACGTTAATAATTTAATTGAAAAGGCATTTCACTCTCTTTTCCCTTTTATTCCTTTCCTGAGTAAAAGGATTCAAGGCCACACTGTCCCTGAATTGTTTGGCATTTCATCAACCACCATCTTTGTAGCTTGTCACATGATAGGAAATAGTACTGTCAGCTATGCTACCACTAGTCTGGCAGCACAAGAGATTTCCTCTTATTGTGACAGGTTGCATTTTCATTACCTTCATTTTGAACGTTTTTCCCCCAACATTTTTACCAGTTTCATAACCTGGTCAGATAAGGAGAGGTTTCAGTGTGGCATCATAATTTGACTGGTGCTTGTAGGGCTGGGTATCGCCAGAAAAAAACATACCATGATATATTACAATAGTTATGGTTTGATATGATACAGTATCAGACTATTTTGAAATGTTATGTAGCAGGAATTAATTGGTAACGAAGGGAAAATGTTTCATAGAATTTCAATATTTAATATGAGTTTGAGCGTGTTGATTTTTCAACTCTTCTCTTTTTACCCTGCACCACTGGCAAAAACAATACAACAAAAGTAACAATGAACTCATTGAGCTTCAAAGTAGTGCAAGGTGGCATCACATTTTTCAGACGTAATGGCAGTATAGACACCTTGCTTACAAAACAAAATAATGCAAAAGTTAATTGGGTTAGCATTTGAAATATGGTCATATGGCAGTCTATGCAGGATGAGCTTGCTGAGACTGCAATCTTTAAATCTACGGTAGAGATAAAAGGCAGCAGCCTTAGCAAGCCCAACCTGCACTGTGTTTTGCTGGGAAAAAAGCATGGAAAAAGGTAAGTCATGATTTTAGAGTCGTGCATAATGACAGACAGACAGAGAAGGGGGGGGTTTAATGCACTCAGCAATAATCATAAATATATAACTGCCTAGAACTGTTCAGTAATGAAAGGAGTTTTTAGCACATACAAATAATGTAATATTTGTTCTCATATATCTTTTAATTTAAGGGAAGTTAGAAAATATTGAGCATTTTGTCACTCAAGGATACAATCAATACATCTGAGTTACCTCTACAGTGATTGTGTCATTGCAGAATCAGCGATTGAAAAAATGTGACAATGATTATTGACAATTACAATGGACGATAGTCTGCATGTGCCAGCAGACAAGTTTTTAATATGATACCAGTTCTCTCATACAAAATACCATAATCAAAGACATTTCAACACTAAAGGTGCGCTATTCTGATTTAGTTAATCCTTAATATCAACTGGTCAGGAATTGGTAGATCTACTTCGTACTCAATAATTTTCAGTAGGCCACAAATGTCCCATCAGCACCTGTTTTTATGCGAAATTTACATATTTTCACAAATATCTTCGAAAGTATGTCAACATAGGAAAGAAACTCATGTTAAAATGTCAATAAATTAATGCCAATTTCTTGTTTAGACAACTTTAGAGGAAGGCAGACATCTTGTTTTTCCATCATGACCCATTGGTAATTTCTTTTACCAGTTCTCTGCACAATATTTTTTCCAAGCTACTGGCTGCTTTTCCACATAACTATTATCGAAACAATAGTCAGCGGTGAGAGAGGAAGGAATCCTATTGCATTGACTATCATCAATCCTTGGAAAGAAATTGGCCAAGCCGGGGATCAAACTGTGTACCAGCAACCCCCTGTTCTCAAGTCCAGTGCGTTGCTGACTGAGCTATGGGGGCCTGGCATTAATGTCACGTATAGTAACCAAAGTTACAGAAAAGAATATTTGTATATTTTTTTTTATTCTTTTACAAGGTTGATAGGTTCTGTTATTCACGAAGAGTGATTTCTAAAGCATGATAATGGGCATTGCTGATCAGAAATGTCACATGTTTTATGTTGTATTGCTGTCCACTAGCAAACATATATTTTGACCATTCTGTCAAACTACTGATTTGTAAAAGACAGTTTGAAAAAAAAAGGGAGGGGGATCCTACGTGGCTCAGTTTGTCAGTTGTAAGGTGTAGGCTTTTTTTTTTTATGTCGTACCTAGTTCAATCAACTACCATTTCAGTTGTGATTTCAAACCAGTGTAGTTATTCAGTGTTGACCAATTACAGTGCTGATAGCACTTTGATTGTTTTAGGGTCAACATATTTAAGCAAATGTTCACTCAATTGCAGATGAAAAATAACTTGTTGAAAATCTGTGTCATAATTCATCAATGTATTCGGACAGAAAAAAAAAATAATTTTTACCTGCCGAATGTTTAGAAAATTATCATTTTGAAAAAGGGGGGGGGGCGGCCGAAATAATAGGTTTTACCTTGTCAGAATGTGTGTCCAAAATAATACGGGTAATATTCGACAAATTTAAAACTAGAATTATTTATAGCACCAGTGAAGGAATCAAAACTGTACTCAAATTTGTAGTTCAGGCGTATTTTCAGTCTTGAAATACATATGATTTTAATATGTTCTTACCTTTTCAGACCTAAAAGAAATAGCTTTCTAATTCCACTTAGCAGTGGAGGGTGTAGATACAAGATCAGACTGCAAATTCTATTTAATCTGATGTCTATCTACACTGTCTGCTAACACATTTAAAACAGCCATCTTGCCATCAGTAGAGTAAAATGGAACGACCAAAAATATGTGTAACAAGCCATCTGTCACCAAGATTTCATGCCTACCACAAATGTTTTCAGCAAAATTTGGATTTGTGGTATAGTATAATGTGCAAATCATTCAAAGCAAGAAGGTTGTACTGCTAGCATTTGTTGTAAATATTTACACAACACTTCTGCTCTAAGAAACTGTAGCCAATATCATGCTTGCTTTACAATGGCTTATAGTGCCATTTTACATTTACTGATGGTTGTTTCTAGAACACCTGTACTGTCATGTCACATGTTTTGTGTAATCAGCAGAAAAATGAGCTTGGCTATTTTCCTTACAAAAATTTCGTGCAGCTGAAATAAAAAGGAATGCAGATGACTGTTAATGCATTTGTTTTTTAAGTATAAATGGATTACTTGTAAATAAAGAAAGGAAACAACAATGTTTACCATATACTGATTCTTTAATAGATTTACTCTTTATTGAAGGACAACACAGTTATGGTTTAAACCATTTCCCTCACAGTCACAGGTACGACATTTCATGCTTCTTTGAAAACAATAAGAAATCAAAGCACTGAAGGCCTGGGCATCAGAACGGGTGAAGAGGTAGGAAAATGAGGCCCAGAAGCTCAAAATTGCTATCACATTTTTACAGGCTTAAAAACTGCTATCACATTTGTTCAGACTAATAAAAAATATCTACATGTCTCACACTGACAGTCTGTGGAGTTGACAACAGAATGGAAAAACAAAAATTTCTAAAGGCCAATATAATGAGTATTTTTATATAGCCTTGGTCTCATGGTCTTTATGGATTGAAAGGAGATGATTTTCAAAGGATTTTCTGCCTATTTTCTTCCTTTATGTTGCTTTGGCAACAAATTATGGTAACAAACCAAAATGAGCAGCGTGCAACAGCAGGGTATATTTCTGGAAAGTGCAAAAATCCACAATGGCCAAGCAATGAGTCATATTTTTAGCTCACCTGAGCACAACGTGCTCAAGGGGAGCTTTTAGGGTCACCCAGTGTCCGTCGGTCGTCGTGCACCGTGCGTCGTCAACAATTCTTTAAACATCAACTCCTCCTAAACCGCTGGGCCAATTTGGACCAAACTTGGCTGGAATGTTCCTTGGGAGGTCCTCTTTAAAAATTGTTCGCAGAATTTGATTCTGTCAAAAACTCTGGTTGCCATGGCAACAAAATGGAATTTTTTAGGAAATTCTTTAAAAATCTTCTCTGAAACCGCTGGCCAGATTTTAAAATAATTTCACAGAGATGTTCCTTGGGTGACCCTTTTCAGGTGAATGGGGGCTTCTTGCACTATACAGAAATGAAGGAATTCTTAAAAATTCTTCTTCTCTGAAACCGCTGGCCAGATTTTAAAATAATTTCACAGAGATGTTCCTTGGGTGACCCTTTTTAAAAATTGTTCGCGAAATTTTGATCCGTCAAGAAACATGGCTCTAGTGAATGGGGGCTTCTTGCACTATACAGAAATGAAGAAATTCTTAAAAATTCTTCTTCTCTGAAACCGCTGGCCAGATTTTAGAATAATTTCACAGAGATGTTCCTTGGGTGACCCTTTTCAAAAATTGTTCGCGAAATTTTGATCCGTCAAGAAACATGGCTCTGGTGAATGGGGGCTACTTGCACTATACAGAAATGAAGAAATTCTTAAAAATTCTTCTTCTCTGAAACCGCTGGTCAGATTTTGAAATAATTTCACAGGGATGTTCTTTGGTTGACCCTTTTCAAAAATTGTTCGTGATATTTTGATCCGTCAAGAAACATGGCTCTGGTGATCAGAAGGAAAAAGTAAAAATTATTCAGGTGAGCGCTTCAGGGCCATTTTGGCCCTCTTGTTCTTTCATTTTACCACACTCAGTCAATAGGTTGAAATAGTAACCATGTCCTTTGAGCATTAATTTATAATTTAAACATATTTTATTTGCATATTTTTATGAAATGTACACTACATAACATGACTTGTAGCTTCCTTTTTCCAACAAAGTACAACTTGTTTGGACTGGTTTTGTTATGATTCAGATAGTTTTTAAAACACAATAATGACTCTTCATTCCGTATTTCAATTGGTAATACATTCCAGTCCTCAATGACTGTGGGAAGGAAAGACTTTTTGTAAAGTTCAGTTCTACATTGTGGAATTCGGTGATTTTGAGAACCATGGAGGCTGTATGAGGATATGCTACGGACACTTTGAGGTACTAAGAGCTCAAACTATTAGGACTTAGTCCTTTCACCATTTTGAAATATAATATCTGTTTATGCTTGGTTCTTCTGTCATGCAGGGATTCCCATCCTGCCTCTTTTGTTAAATCATCAAGGGATACTAATTTTGTACAGCCAGTTCAGCATTTACAAGGAAAATCACAAAGGCTAACATCACAGAGCACGATTTGGTGTCTGAGAAGACAATCTTTTATGTATTTCTTTTTATTTTTAAGTTTTGGTTTCTATGGCAACAAATAAAAAGACATCCACATTCAGGTGCCTATGCTCGGTTGATTTTCAGTGAAAATACAAAGTTGAAAAAGGGGCATAACTTGATATTTATTTACCCCATATTGTTTATGTTTCCCTTTTGATAGTTAATAACTTGTCCAAGTTTTAAGTACACATTTTCAGTAATAACAAAGATATTGTAAAATGTCAAATACTTGGCATGGCGACGACACAAACGACTAAGATAATGATACTAGGGCTACGAAAATACCATGTCTTAAAAACAGCTGAGCTAAAAGTTCTCAGTCGAAAAAGGGGCATAATTAATTACTTTGCCAAAAATATTTTGGTGGTTACCTACCTCGGTTGTACTGATGTAAATTCCCCTTTTAATAGTTGACAAAAAGTTCAAGTTTGAAGTAAGTATCTTCATTAATGACAGATATGATAAAATGTCAAAGGTTCTGAAAATTCAAAGTAATAAAAAAGGGCGTAACTGTGTCAAAAATATTTTGATGGTTACTTGCCCTATTACATGGGTACCCCTTTTGACAGTAAGTAACTTGTACAAGTTTGAAGTAAATATCATCAGGAATAACAGAGATATTATAAAATGTCGAAGTTTTTGCACAACGACAATGACGCATAGGCTTTGACAACAGCATGATGCTTTCTTTGTAAACAGATGAGCTAAAGAGTACCAGTTAAATAAAATCATATTGATGATACAAGACTGCTGAAGGTACATTTCTATAAAAGTTTTGTCAAAATATCTGCTGTAAATGCCACTTTTCAACTTTTGCATTGAAAGTCTATGGAATCTCAAAGTTGCCATGATCAACCAAGTTGGAAAGCTGATTGTCATGAATAAGAGGGCCGTTGGACCTAAAGCCCTCATCTGAGTAAAGTCATCTAGGATTGATAAATTTGAAGAGCTCCTGGTTGTGATTATGGGAAAAAAAAAATGAGCCATGCTCTGGCAAAAGGGGGTTTAATGCATCTGCCTGATCCATCAATCCAAACGAGCCATCATATATTAATGGATCCATAAAATCCATTTTGTGGAGCAACCGACTGAATCATGAGGTACGCTGGTCCTTGGACATGCAGAAAATTTGCCAAAAGCAAAAAAAAGTTTCGACCCATGTCAGCCTAAATACCTATGGAGATCAAGGTCAGAATTGCACTGAATGTAAAGTCTGATCTTTGATATAAAACGCCCACGAGTTACTTAACTCTATACCACACATTCTCGAGTTTTAAGAACTCCATGGATATAGCCTCATGAAAACCTTTTGGAAAAGAAGGAAAATGTTCTCTTTTTTTCCTACAAGTTTTTCTGCACTTTCACAGCCAATAACCAACATTTCAGCTAAATCTAACTTGCCGTTCGCAAATGTTTTCAATTTAGACAAGTCTAAAATTTCATCGTTTTTTGAAGACTAACTCGTTTTCAATGGCACATACTACAAACTTTAATACATAATACGTATTGTATGCTCCGAGTTTGCTATGGGTTGAAATGCTTATGGGCCGAGATGTCATATCTGGACAATTCTGACAGTAAGAAATAAGGCATATATACCAATCAAATACCTACTTATAACTTCAGACACGAGGTGCACAGTAATTTTACGAAAATTAAAATCTTGCCGAGGTTTTGAGACACCATTTTCAGAGAAAGAGCACATCTGTGTAAAATACGCTATCATTATTTGTCATTCACATGGTGTGTAGAAAAAGGATAAACGAACGATCCCGATTAGTGCTCAGCAACAGCACTCGTCACAACTCGGTTGATTGCATACCGACATCAAAACATTTGATCAACGATCACCCAAGGTTTGTCAATTGTTTCTTTCACTGTTAAGCGCACGAATTTGCAGTTATGAGTAACCTTACGAGGGCCCCAAATTCTCAGTCAACACTTTCGTATGATTAAAATCGCACAACTATCAAAGTTTGTTGTGAAATTAAACCTTACTGTGATGTTCACATAGAAATATTTTATTATTTGAAGGGGTCATTTCCTTCAGTGTAGTGAGATGGACTGCAAGCGGTACTTTTCACTTTTACTCGGGTTTTTCCGTTAATGCTTGACTCGGTTTTTCCGTAAATGCTTGGATGGGGTTGAGATTTTGATATACAATTCCTATGGCCTTGGGCTTGGCAAGCCTCTTTGTATGTTATAACATCAAAAAGCCAGGGAAGATTAAAATCTTCAAGCATCTTTCAAAATCTTAGTTGCTTTGATGGCCTGTGTAGATCAAGATCAGACTATAGACAAAATGTTTGGTCTGATCTTTGATCTAAATCAACAGTGTTCGCTTGGTGAGAATTTTTCAACAAAAAAAGACTTTGGTGTTGTAATTATTTTGGTCTAATTTTATGAGCTTAAATTACTACTGAGTTGCTCAGCTCTCGAAGGATTCATAAATAACAATGAGCATTATGATTTAAAAATGTGCATTATCGAAAACATTTTCTGAAAAATCAACTACCCCATATTTTGGAAAATTAATGTTACAGACTGTCCGAATATATCGGAATATTTAGGTAGGAATACCGTCCAGAATAAGAACCAAAAAAACATTTTTTAACGATAAGTTAACATGTCCTAACATTTAGGGTCTCCAAATACATTTAAGTAGATAAATTTGTCCTATGGTACATTTCGTTTTTAACCAAGCATGGGGGAAAAACCAGTAAAATCACATGATTTATTTCACCAGTGGAAGACCAAAAAAATGTAAATGGATGTATAGTCATATAATTTTGTTTTTTAACTAAGCATGGGGAAAGCAAACTAAATCACATGATTTATTTCACCGATGAAAGCAATGTAAATAGATGTATAGTCAAATAATTTTGTTTTTTAACCAAGCATAGGGAAAACAAATCACATGATTTATTTCACCAATAAAAAACAACTGGTACAGCTCAAATTCACCAATGAAAGACAAAAGAATTGTAAAATCGATACAATTTAACATCTATGCTTATAATAGTCTTAGGCAAATTAACTGTTTTAACTGGTGCAGCTCATGCAAACTCTCTGTTTATAATCTTTTACCTTACCTTAACGACCCTGAGAAAGACAGCTTTTGAAAACAATGTGGGAAAAGGAGAAAATGCTGGTCACAAGCATTTTCTCCTTTTCCCCCAATGTTTCTTTACACTTTCAAAAGTGAATTCAATCATTTGAGCCACATTTAATTTGTTGGTTGGAACTGCTTTGAATTTGGAAGAGTCTAAAATTTTGTTGTTTGGTAAAGGAAAGAATCAATGGTACTGATTACCCATGCATATTTGAGTTTAATGACATAAAAAGACTGGTATCATTAAAATTTTGAAGTGCCTAAAAATACATAACAGTTTCATTTTGAAGTGCATTCTTATGAAGAGATATAAATCTTACTGGAATAGCTTTTTGTCCATTTTGGCATGTATCTTACTTCAAGCACCACATCCAACAGTATAGATTGCTTTTGTTAATACTTGTGCACATACAAAAAGAATAAAGTAGAAAACAAAATGTAAGAAAAACAATTGAAAAAGAAAAAGAGTAATACAATGACAATCGGTGGTTAAAAAAATGGTGGTAAGGGTTGGCTGTAGGGGTGGAGGAGGCCAACAGATTTCCCTGTATTCTAACATGCATTTAATTTCAAGCACTCTTCCAGCAGTATGCATATTTTTGGAAAATAAAAATACAAGTATGTCTATAGAAGAAAAATTAAAATAGATTCAAAGGAAAAAAAGAAGCATAATACATGTATAAAGAATAATACAAGTACAGTTGATCCAAGGTGGAAAGGGTTGGCTGGAGGGGAGGTGGAGGCCAACAGATGTCAGAGATTTACTGCAAAATCCAACACGTTCGGGAAATTTGATTTTAGTTGGGAAAAAGTCTGGGAAATTTGCCTTATTCAAATTGTGGACACCCAGTGAGTTTTTTAAATCTGTCAGGGAATTTTTTGAATTTAGGCAAAAAGTCAGGGAAAAGTCAGAAAATTTTGAATGAAAAAATCTATGAAAGATAGAAACAAAAAAGGCTAAGGCAAAATTTATCAAGAGCACGGCATTCAAGGGCCAAGGCCTGGCTGCAGATGCTTGATCTTTAATGAAGTTTCAAGAAAAAAGGGGCATAACTGTCAATATTACTTTGATAGTTACCTGCCCTTGTTGTATTGTTCCCATCGTGATGATTAACAACCTGTTCTAGTTTGAAGCAAATATTTTCAGTAATAACATATGATTTAAAAAAAGTTTTTCACATTACAACACAGACGCCGCCCCAAGGGCAATGACAAACCTCACTATCTTCTTCGAAAACAGTCAAGCTAATGTATAAAAAAGACTTGCAATATTATATTTTGAAGTACATAAAAAGACATACCAATTCCATTTTGAAATGGATACCTATGAAGAGATATATAAATCTTATTAGAACAGCTTGTATTTTTGTCCAGTTTGGCATGCATCTAATTTCTAGCACCACATTCAACAGTATAGATTGCTTTTGTAAATACATGTACATGTATGTATGTAGAAAAAAAAAAAAAAAAAGAAAAATAATTAAAAGCAATTAAAAATACAAAGAATAATACAAAGAGAGTTGGTGGTTAAAAAAGGTGGTAAGGGTTGGTTGTAGGGGTGGAGGAGGCCAACAGATTCCCCTCTGTTATGACATGCATTTAATCTCAAGCACTCGTCTAACAGTATAAATATCTTTCGAAAATACATTTACATAAATGTATGCAGAAAAAAGAAAAAATAATTTTGAAGGGAAAAAAAAAAAAAAATGAAAATACCTGTACATGTTTAAAATGTAAAAGAGTAAAAAAAATTACAGTGGGTAATGTAAAAGGTCGAAAGGGTTGGCAGTATTGGAGGAGCTAGGAGGCCAACAGATGTCAGAACTTAATGTGCATGTATCTAATTTCAAGCAGCACATCCAGCATGTATAGATAACTTTCATAAAAACATGTACGGTATGTATGTAGAAAAGAAAACAAAAAGGAAAACAATTTAAAAACAGATTTAGAAATACAAAAAGTAATACATTGACAGATGGTGGTTAAAAGGTGGTAGGGGTTGGCTGTAAGGGTGTAGGTGGGCAACAGATTTCCCTGTATTATGACATGCATTTAATTTCAAGCTCTGATCCAACAGTATAAATCACTTTTGAGATAAATGTACATGTATGTATGTAAAAAGAAACAGAGAAAATAAATTCAAAGAAAAACAAAAGAATTGATTGATTAATTGAATGGTGTTTTACCCCACTTTCAACATTATTTCAGTCACAGCGACAACTCACATATTCATGTATTTCCTGGGTTTTTACCAGTAATAGGCTAGGGCTCTGAAGTGTCTTACCCAAGGACACATCCACAAAAAACCCAACTGATCAGATGGGGCTCGAACCAAGGAGGCCTCCAGGTTCTGAGTCCCACACTTTACAAGCCACTCGGGACCCCGAAAAACAAAAGAAAAAAAAAGACATAATTTGTAATATGTCTATGAAGAATAATACAGTTTGTATATCAAAAGGTGGAAAGGGTTGGCTGCAGTAGAGTAGGAGGAGGCCAACAAATTACAGAACTTCATGTACAAAATACAGAAATGTTAGTCAGGGAAATTTGCTTTATTCAACTTGTGGACACCCTGCATGTGATGTCAAAGAAAACACATCATTGACTTTCAACATGAAATTCCCCCACTGCCTGTCAATTCTTTTGTACCAACAGCAACCATCACACCAGTGACAGGGACAAGGATTTAACAGTCACACTCACATGATCCAAGCTCCCCCTGACAAAGCATCGCTTTGCCATGCATGAAGCCAGGGCCATGAGCCATTACCATGAGGCACGGGGCAACACCCCATTACTTGAAACATAACTTTCTAGAATGAGCCACTACATCAGATATAACCGTTTATCACGCAATCTCGGATTTTAATGGAAATGAGATGTGAGGCTTTTGAAAGCACCGGGTGAAGGAGAAAAAAAAAAAAAATGCCACATTTTCTCAATTTCCTACAATGTTTTCAACCCTTCCAAAAACAAATATCAATTTTTGAGTCACATTTGTATTATCGTCTGCAGATGCTTTCAATTTGGAAAAGTTTGAAATTTTGCGATTTGGTAAAGCGTTACAGTGAAAGTCTGCCTGACAAATAGCAGCTACACTGCTGTGTACAATAAACTATAGCCCGCAATTTTTCTCCCAATAACAGCTTCCTCTCTCGCCATAATTGTCGATGAGAGTCAGTCTTTCTCCAGGACAAGTGTTTTATCTATAAATACCTGTTAATAGTGCCTCATCCCTTACAACATGGCTTAATGAAACATTCCTTTTAGTGTGTGGCAATGCTTTTCTACCGTTTGCTCCCATCCCTTTTCTGAATAGGACAAGCCGACATACCTGTATGCGGGTATATTTCTGGATAATCTAAGTGCATACTTTATTCATCAGATGGCATAGTTCATCTTTGAATCTTGCAATGAATTTTAAACTAAAGCTTAGAATTTTAGAGACCAGCCTCCCCCCCCCCCCCCCCCCCCCCCCCCAACCTGGTGCCAGATAAGGACTTAAGAGGAAATTATCGTCCAATATTTTCCAAATTTGTGAAGTTGTAACCAAATCAGACTTTAAAAAAAAAAATGTTTCATTACTGAGCTCAGTTATGCAAGTGCCGATAAGCTATCAACAAAAGATACAGTGCAGCGCAAAGAAAGAAATATTTTGAATTGTATTTCCCTGCTGCTGCACAGGGCCTCTAAAGGCATTGTTAGATCCCCTACAGAATTTCACAAAGACCCAAAACATCTGCCACGAAAGCATCAACATATATTTACCCTGTTGGGATGCATTAAAACAAGCATAACGACTTCACACTTGATCTCATAAAAACAGATTGAGTCGCCACCAACAGCAGCTCCCATTTTGTAGGGGAAAAAAAAAAAAACACATTCTGCAGCCTTTAGCATTGTACAGCTACCTCTCAGAAAGTGCTATTTTCAGTTCATTTTCATTTAAGACACAAAAGAAAATGTAATTTTATGGTAAATTCATCATTCAAAATTTATTAACCAAAATTCATGACTCAAAACATACCAGACGCTTACTGTATAAAAAACAAAAAGTGCATTCAATTCAGTTTTTCACAAATGGGTCGGTAAATTGACTTTACTTGGCATAATTATGCTTGGGAATCAAACAAAATGAACACAACAATAAGATTCCATTCCACTTGGAGAAATTAAGCCTGCACATCTTGTAAAGAGACATGTGACAGTCAATAGCTTATCTGTCTAATTGGTTAGTATCTAATGTGGTAAGCTTGACAGACAAGTGGACCAAGGAAGCAGTACAAAATGACAATTGAGTGAAGTACATTAAACTGTATGAGTGTATACAGAGTAACTGCCGGAATAGGGATGTCTGCTAGATTTCATCTGTAATCACATGGCATACCTGAATTGGTTTGTATTGTCAGTGTCAATCTGTAAAATGTTCTAGATAGATCTGGCAATGTGTGATGTGATTTCAGGTTTCAACTACCTTCATTAATCCATGAATCAAAACAGGACAATGTGAGTAATACTTTTGATATTTATTAGCTCCACTGGCCGAAGGGCAACGAGCATATGTCATGGTCCTGTGTCCGTCTCTAACTAGAGCCACCATAACATGAAATTGGTTTCAATGACTACCCTACTCATATGTGACTGTTACGTGTCCGCGGAAACATAAAGTCGACTTACAACACTTTCCTAAGGAACTGGTTCCTGTTGTGTAAGTAAGAAAAAGAGAACTGACTTTTGTCCTACCCTTTCTTCTCAATACATGGACAAGACCTGTAACTTTGCATTAAAGACTACCCGCTCGTACATTGCACTTTTAGATGTTGCACAAAAGCTTCCATACACGGCATTTGCGCGCATCCAAAGACTTTCCCATGACAGTAACTTATACAATGTTTGAAGTACTTTGAAACTGGCGAATGAAATAGAATTAGACATATAAGAATAACCAATAAGAAAAATATATTTAAAAAAAAAAAAAAAAAAAGAAAGACAAACCTCTGACCACCAGGACCAAATATGGCTTTTGGCGCACCCCCACATACATGAGCGATACGGGCCCCCTAAAACATATAATCAACATAAGACACTTTCCGGAAGGAATCCGTACTTGTTGAATAAATCAAGCAAACAGAACTAATTATTTTCCTTTCTCCCTCAAGGGCCACCGAAATATTAAATTGGTTTCGATGACCAACCCAACCTATGTGACCATTAAAAACAAACATAAAAGTGACTTACGACACTTTCGGAAGCAACAGATAGCAAACAAAGGGAACCAAATTTTTCCTCATTCTCTGATTAGGGCCACCGTATTGGTTTTGATTACTACCCTCCCCCCTCCCCACACACACAAATGAGACTGTTATAGGCCCACAAAACCATAAAAAATTGAATAATGACACTTTCAGAAGTACTTGGTTCATGTTGCGTAAGTTAAAAAAAAAGAGGGGTGACTTTTGCTTCAAAGATATAGCATGATAACAAAATCTTTCCCATGAAAATATCTTGTGCGTGTTTGAAGTATTTTGAAATTGGCCAAGGAATAGAATTAGACGCAAGAATGAATAACAAATAACAAAGGATATTAAAAAAAAAAAAAAAAAATCAAGGCAGAGGATTGAACCTGTGACCACCAGGCCCAAAAAATGGGTCTTAGCGCAGCGGTCTTACCCACTGTGCTATGGAGGCAGCTGATAGCCACTCTGGATAAACTAATCCCCTCCCTTCCCACGATTCACTGAACAAAACAAACAAAATGGCGCCCAAATTACCGATGAAATGGATGTGGGAAAAACAGTTTTAAAGCAATTTAAGGTCCTATTTGAAGGCTGACCGACATGCTATTTGGAAACTGACATACATTCCCCATCCATACACGCCATAATTTACTAATATTGGGTGAGAATTTGAGAGAACAGGGTGACAGAAGACCCTGTTTGGGTGTTTTCGCGCATGCTACCAGGTTGACTACCCTTGAGCCGAGCCTCCGTAGCGCAGTAGGTAGCGTACAGGACTTGAGAACAGGAGGTCGCCCGTTCAATCCCTGGCTCGGTCAATTTCTTTCCGAGGATTGATGATAGTCATTGTGACAGGATTCATTCCTCTCTCACTGCTGACCATTGTTTCGACGATGGATATGTGGGAAAGCAGTCAGTGGCTTGGAAAGAATATTGTGCGGAGTACTGGTAAAAGAAACTCCAGGAAAGCATGGATTGGTGTACTGGCCGCCAACTGAAATAATGTTGAAAACAGCGTTAAAGACCATACAATCAATCAATCAATCCCTCGATTCTGCTTCCTGGAAACTACACCAGTACTCACGCCGAATGTGTGGGCCATTGAACCGTCCCAAAGATGACATCCGCTCCCGGGTATCGAACTCAGGATCATTTGATCATGAGGCCGATGTTCTACCCACAACCACGGACACCACACTTCCTGTAATTCTTATAGGAATTATGTTATTTTCACCAAACTTTCTCAGAATTATCATTATCAAGTGTTGAAGTGCCTAACTTCATCTTTAGACGAGCGAAGCTAGTCTATAGGCATCATGACTGACTAAGAGTCAAAGTAAACAAAAAACACCACAGTTGCCAAATACTGCCTCACAGAAAATACTTCTTTCTGTTAAAAATCTTAATTCTGTTACATATGACAATTTTTACTAAAAAAAAAAAATAATAATCTCTACCACTCCAATTTGAACATGTCATCTTAAAGAGTAATAAACTGAACAAGATGCCATTTACAAGGTAAAAGATCTTTGCTTATATGTAAATTAAGTGACCTATGGAAAACAGAGAATCACTTATTTCTACACAATTGTAACAGTATGAATGAATCAATTAATAGATATTACCTAGGTAACTTGTAGCAAATCCCAGCTGTATGAACTCTCAGTGGACAGGGAACCTTTCTCATTCCTTCAGTCATTCATTATTTAGATCATTGTGTACAGTTAAACTGTTATCTTAAACTGTTATTTTAGTCTTGAATATTAACCGTTTACCAAACAATCCCAAGTCTTAACGACACCGAGGAAGAATCTCTTTGAAAACATTGCTGGAAAAGGAAAAAGCGCTGGTAACCATCCTTTTTTTCCTTGTCCCACATTGTTTTCTGTCCTTTTGGAATCGGGTTTCATCAGTTCAGCCACATTTAATTTATGGTCTTCAAAAGCTTTGAATTTGGACGAGTGTAAAATTTTTCATTTTGTAAAGAGAGTTAAATAGTTAACTACATCTTGTGCTATTGGATATTTACTAATTGACTGCATGGTGTTTAACGCCATTTTCACCATTATTTCAGTGATATTGCGGCGGCTAGAGCACCTATCCAGGCTTTCCTGGAGTTTCTTTTACCAGCATTACCGCGACTGAATGACCTTTTGAGGACAGTGTGGATTAAGTTCAGACTGCACAGAGCATGCAGTCTGATCTTTGATCTACACTATCCAATAAGAGGATATATTTTCTCCAAGATGTAACTCAGAAAAAGCAATATTCAGGTGTTTACCATCGGCTTGAAAGTTTCATTTAACATTTTTAAGCATTTTATGGGTTAAACTTAAACCGGATTATAGTTAACCATAAGCACCCATAGCCCCGGCAGCTCAGTCGGTAGCATAGCACACATAGCCCCGGCAGCTCAGTCGGTAGCATACAGGACTTGAGAACAGGAGGTCATTGGTTTAATCCCAGACTCGGCAAATTTCTTTCCGACGATTTATGATTAGTCGTTGGGACAGGATTCCTGTCTCTCTCACGTTTCGACGATGGTAATGTGGGAATGCAGCCAGGGGCTTGGAGAGAATATTGTGCGGAGTACTGGTAAAAGAATCTACTGGAAAGCATGGATGTGTGCTCTGGCCACCGCTACATAACTGAAATAATGTTGAAAACAGGGTTAAACACCATACAAACAATCAATCAATCAAATTAGCTAGTCTGTCAGTACTTTCAGTACTTTGATTTTTTTATTGTCTACTCAGTCATATTTGGGGGAAATTTGCCTTTTTGAAAATTTTAGGTCTTAATGGTTTTGTCTTTGCAATACCTCTTACAATTCGGATGTGATTTTCACCATACTTTGGCAGAATGACTGGTATCCTGTGCAGTAGAGCATATTCACAGGCTTTTCTCATTCAGTCATTTTTGGCAGATCTATTTTCCATTATTTAATTTTACCTCTCAGTGTTTCTGTCCTCACAACACCTATAAGGCTACCATAATTTGCATGTAGCTTCTCTTCCAAAATTCATCATATTATAGCCCTGGGGTCAATATTGGTCCCGGCCAAGGGGTTGTAAGTTTCCCATTGGCTTGTATGTTGTGAAACTTACAAAATCTTCTTGTTCCTAAACAGGATAGCTTAGGGCTACAAAATTTTGCATGAAGCTTTATCTAGTGAACGTCTATCCCTGAGGATCAAATGTTTTACAGGAGCTTTATATTGTTGAAAATTTAAATATTTTCTTGTCTATCACCATTTAGCTTAGACATGCCAGAATTGGTATGTAGCTTCATCTAGTGGACCTCTTTCAAGATTCAACTAGTTATAGCCCTAGAGTCATAAATGGACAGGGGGTTACACCTTTCATACATTTTTTTATAGAAAAAACTTTGAGAATCTTCTTGTTCCAAACCATCAGGCCTAGGATCAAGATGTTTGGTATGTAGCATGATATTGAAGACCTTTATGAAGAGTGTTTAAATTATCGAAGTGGGTCAAAAACTGGTCCCATGGAAGGAGGTGGGGTATTACAAATAGTTTTGTGTTGAGAGATAAAGGACCACTCTTGCCTTTTTGTTACTTTGTAAGAGTTCATAGATATGTGGTAGTGATTTTGCCTGCATTCATTAGGATCATCTTGGATGTGTGTTAAAAAATACGTATTTGAAGGTGGTACAAAAATAAGCTGAAAGCTTTTGGCAGGGTGGAAAACATTGTGGGAAAAGGAAAAAATGCTCGTATTTTCTCTTTTTCCCCACAATGCTTTCAAAAGGCATCTTACACGGAGTCGTTAAAACACGGGATTGTTCAGTAAAGGGTTAAATATGAAAGAATCTACAAATAACCAATTACTTACTGTATAGGCTGAATCTTACCATTGAACAACTAATACGAGCAATACAAAGGCAGTGCTCCAGATAATTTTCAATGACATCAGTACAGTACTGATGAAAATCAAGATTAATCAGTACCAGCATATGGGGATCAGTACCAACATTTGGTTAACAAGACTGATTAAAGTCAAAATTGGTTTTCTTGCATTTGCTTTTATATAAGCATAACTGTAAAACTACATAACATTTTGCCTAGTAACATTATGATGTTTACTGTACAAAGTGTAAAGCAGGTTTGAAGAAACAAATATGCAACTCATAATCTTTTTTTGAAGCGATCTTTTTTTCATGCTATTTAATTTTTGGAAAAATATTTGTGCAGGATTTGACATAAATTTGTCAAATATGGTCGCAAATAACTTCAAAACCTGTAATTTTACGCTAGAAAAGCAGATATCATAAATACTTTTGAATTCACCAGTGCTTCAGTTTTGGAGACATTTTTTCTAACTTGGCCCAAATTGGCGCCACTGGCGATCAACAGAGAGCCCATCTGGGTGCATGCGCTTTTTGCTTCATATTTTTTATGCGTGATTATTCAATTTAGAGTGTTTAAGTCTTGGCCTGTCTGATTTTATCTTTCAACGATTCTCAGTTTTGTTAGGATTATTTGTTCTGGAGATGGATGAAATAACCTAGCCAGACGTTTCTGTGTATTCCCCGATTTTTCGAAGTGCAAACTATTCATTCGGAACATACATGTACGTAGTACGATTATCCGCTGGTCCCACGCCGTAATCGATAAAAACTTGACTAAAGCCGAGATGCAGGGTCTAATTCCGGTCCGAGCCGATTTTCCCTCTTTATTTAACGGGAAAAAATTGGAAAATCGCTCGGCAATCCCGAAGATATCTGAATGTTTGTCTGAGAAAGAGTAAGCTCCCTTTCATTGTGTACCCTATATTTTACGTACCTGGGAAAACGTTCCGTATCGAGTACGGAATTTTGTAAAAAAAGATGCGTAACAATCAGATCGTCATCCGTAAATTACGTGAATACGGGCCTTATCTGGAGCACTGTAAAGGGGAGACACTTGAACAACTAATACGAGTAATACAAAGGGGAAACACTTGAAAGAAAGTATGACGAAAATGTTTGAGTGATGGAGAGACATTTTAGGAAAAGGAGGAGATAACTTGCTAAAAATTACTTCGTGCGGATGGAATGTTCCCTAAACCTTACCATAATGAAAAATTAGATAAAGTTCACTGTTCAAATGAATAGACGCGTCTCGTGCCTCACCCTTTTCCTAGTTTTAAAGAATAAGATAACATGAATGAACGTAAAAAAAATATTTAACCGCAGGCTGATGCGTCGTTCCAGATTTCGGCTTAGTCTTTATATGGCCTTCCTATTTATTGTAATGCAGTGTTCATCCCCAGTGTTTATCTTTTCTCTAGAAACAGATCTTAGGCTATCAGCGTCACTAAAAGTAAGAGTACTTCCTTATCACAAGAATCGCATTACTATAAGTAACAAACATTCTCAGAATATTGACCTGTCATGTTTCATATTATCTGCTATTCTTGGCTTTATAGCTACTTTTATTCCACATTGGGTCATATTTATTATTTATTTGGCTGGTGATGTTCATCCAAATCCAGGACCAGTAAACAATCTTGACCATAGCACTTCTTCAACTGATATTTATAGTTTTTTTAATCGTCCTCATCATCTCTCCACAGTCCACTATAACGTACAAAGCTTGAAAAATAAGATAGGTATACTGTATGCAGAATTTTCACAGTTTGATTCATATCCTTCTCGGAAACATGGCTAAATGATAACTGTCCTACTAATGATTTACTCTTTCCATCGTTCCAATACCCGGAGAGAAAGGACAGGACACATGACAGATATGGGGGTGTGATAGTATATATCAAAAACAACTTATCTTATATCAGGAGATCGGATCTTGAACCAAATGGTCTTGAATGTATTTGGATCCAGCTTATGCTTTGCAACAAAAAACATATCTTGTATGGAGTATTCTATCGTCCACCAAACTCTGACGCGGCATACACCTCCCTGATAGAAGATTCGATTGGCCTCGCTACTGATACAAATATTTGCGATATTATAATTACTGGTGACTTTAACTTTAACCAGTTGAATCCGACGTATTTTAATAAAATACAAGCACTATGCAGCCACTATAAATTGTTTCAATGCATCGAGGAACCCACCCATTTTACAGAGAATTCCAATTCATTAATCGATCTTCTTCTAGTTTCAAATAAGGATTCCCTCCTGACTTCGGGTATAGGAGAACCCTGCCTTGATAATAATATCCGATATCATTGTCCTGTTTTTGGTGTCTTCAACTTTATTAAACCTAAGATTAAAACTTTTAAAAGGAAAATCTGGAAATATGACCAGGGGAATTATGAAGAACTTAGAAACGACTTACGCCATTTTAATTGGAATAGAATATATGATAACGATGTCGATTCCCACGCTGAGAATTTCACCAATTTGCTAACTTATGTATCAGGAAAATATATCCCTTGGAAAGAAATAACTATTCGTCCTTTAGATCCAGTGTGGATGACCTCTGCTATAAAACGAAAGATCCGACAGAGAAAGCGAGCATATAAAAAAGCTAAAAAGACAAATAGTGCTATGCACTGGTCTAATTTCAGAAAGTTAAGAAATGAAATCATCTCGTTTATACGTCAATCTAAAAATTCACATTGCGAAATGGTATCTAATAAACTCAGATCGGGTCAATTAATATCTAGAGATTGGTGGAAAACATTGAAATCCCTCATTAAACAAAATACATGTACGTCTATACCACCACTTTTTGACACTGCTACAGATTCTTTGGTTGTTGACGACCATGAGAAGGCAAACGTTCTAAACTCTTTCTTTGCAAGTCAGAGTTCCATCGATGATTCACTGAATCAACTCCCAGCGGATTTTCGACCGCCTCGGGGAGTTAGCTTTAACTATTTAGTTATAAATCCGCGTGAGGTCCTAGACATTCTGAATATCCTTCCGCTTGGTAAAGCGTCTGGGCCGGACGGTATAAGTAACCGAGTTTTACGTGAGTGTGCTCATCAAATAGCTAGGCCTCTATGTGAACTTTTTAATCAATTGCTTAATTTCGGAAAAGTCCCCGTATCAGGGTTTTCCCTAGACATTTTCTTAAGGGGGTCATTGTGTCCCCCTAATCCTGATATTTGGGGGTCATTTGTCTCAGTAAGGGGTCACATTTTGAGAAGTAAAATATGGTCCAATAACAAAGAACTAAGTGTATAGTCACTTCAAACAGTTTAATTATCAGGTTTTATCTCTTAAGAATAGTTTTATCAGCAAGGAGTTAAGATAAAGATCTAGTGGTAACTCATCATAAGTGATCAGATGTATGTATTTCAAACATTTATCTAAATAGATGAATGTTAAAATGGCAGACTGTCATGCTACAAGAGTTTTTATAATGAATATACCGGTATATTGAATGAATGTGGATTCTCATACATTTACTTTTTCCTTGTCTTTTGAGCACCAAAAGCCTGTGCTGCTGCTATGGAGTCAAGCTTTTCATCTGGTTCATTCAGTCTTATCATTAATAACCTATTCAGCCTTTCAGGATTTAATCTGTTTCTCAGCTTAGATTTCAAGATATTTTGCTGTGAAAATCCTCTTTCACAAGGTGCACTTGATACAGGTATTACTAAAGCAATGGAAGCTAATAAAGCAAAATCAGGATAGATGTTAGAGTATTCTGCTAACAGTAATTGGATAAAGCTGTCAAAGTCTTCATAATCTGCTCTGTGAGACTTAACCAAGTGCTTGAATGGTAAAAACTGACCCTTGCATTTGTGCACATCAAGTAAAGTGGAATAGTGATCACATAACTTATTCAACTGGTCATTTCCATAAGCATATAGATTTACTTGGTCTTCAGGGTACCTCTTTGGGTTGAAAATCCTATCAAAACATTCCAACAGATTTAAATCATCATGTGGGAATCTATTGGAAAGATTTTCAGTCAGATTGTCAAGAAATTTTTCTCTCACACTATTGAACTGTCTCTGCAAATTTGCATTGTGTACTATTTGGATATTCTTGTACTTGGTTGACCCATCTGCATTTACTGCAATATTTAACTGATCTAAAACAGCATTTACAGTAAAAGATCCATTTCTCATAGTGTTGATAGTACTAATAGTAGAATCAACATTATGCCTAATGGATGAAAGATTCACAGTGTCCTTCTGGAATGTAAGGCTTAGTATACCAATGCAAGTAAGAATATCCATCAAAAGTGCAGTAATCATCAGAAATAGGGATGTTGCAATGAACTTCCATAGGCCAGCTGCCTTTCCTGTCTTATCTTTGTCATCCTCTAGAGTCATCACAAGAGCATCATAGTGTTCATATATCATTTTTACAGCACTTTCTACAGATAGCCACCTGACTGAGGTACCTTCTGGTACCTGTTTTACTTCCCCATGCAGCAGAGTTTGGAGATCTCTAAGTTTGTCATACCTGACTTGAGAGTCAGAGAAAAATCTGTATAATGTTTGGATATACATATGGTAGTCTTGCATGTAGTCAATACTTTTGCCAGCCTGGGAAACTGCCAAATTAAGTCTGTGGGCCACACAATGAACCTGTACCATCTTGTCATTCAGTTCCTTTAGCCTAACCCCCAATCCATTTCGGCAACCAACCATCACAGCAGCTCCATCTGTACCTAGACCCACTAAAGAAGAATAATTTCCATCCTCAATGATACCTATTTCCTCAAGATATTCACACAAAGCATTTTTCAAACCCAGGGCTGTGCAGTCAGTCACTCTTTTATTGCCCAAATAAGAAGTAAAGGCTCTCCCTTTCTTTATATACTTAACATAAACACATAATTTCTTTTCAACATTGATGTCACATGTCTCATCTAGCATAAGACCAAAAAATCTGCTGTCCAAAATATCATTCAATAGTGACTGTTCAACCTGATTAGCGAGCACAGACTCCATCTCTGAAACAATTTCTGGCTTAGTGTAATATTCGTCTGCTAAACTACAACCGTTTCCTTGTTGAAGTTTCATCAGGGCTGGAAAATTTCGGGCTGAAATTCCATTTTTGGCCATACAATAGACAGTCCGTAATTGTACAACATGACGCTGAACATTTAAACCACTAGTCTGGAGTTTCTCATGCTCCCTCTCGGCAATTTTCATACTTTTGGTCATGTTGCTACTCAACTTCAACGTTTTGAGGGCCATGATATGACTGGCAGTTTTTTGGTGTCTGACTAATGTTGAACTTCGATAGTTTTCACAGCCAGTTACAAAGGGGTTGTCTTGCCGAGTCTTGACGCATGGACTACACTTCATTTTACCGTCGTCGTCTAAATACAACCAGTCGTAATTAGATAGCCATTTATCGCAAAAGCCTCTTGTTTTAATACGGGCCTTCTTCGGAGAGCTTGGTCCGGGTACAGGACTATCATTTTCGGGATTTGATTGGTTTTCACTGACACTTGCAGCCTCGCTTCGCTGAAAAAAGTTTGTCAACTTAGACTGCGACATGATGCAGTTGCCTGGTAACGACTGGTTTTTGCATTCTATCGCATGTGTAAAGCGATTAAACACAGCGAAAAACGTATGCACAGTCTACAAATTATCGAGACTGGCTTACAACCGAATAGTATCATACGATAGTAGGTATAATAGTGAATCGATTGAAAGTGTATAGACGCAGTCTGTAATTAATTCGCCCCCCACATTATTCGTCAAATTTACGACGGTTCTCGATTCCCCACTTGAACTGCGTCCCATGCCCGCACTCGGAAAATTTTAACAGGTCATTTAGGTAAAATATGCGTCAAAACGCACAAATTTGTGCGTCAGGGAAAACCCTGCCGTATTATGGAAAATTTCAAATGTACGTCCCGTATATAAATCAGGTGATCCATCAATACCGTCGAATTATAGACCCATTTCACTTTTGAACACAATGGAAAAGACATTCGAAAGAATTATTTTTAAACATCTTTTTAACTTTTTAAAAGAGTCAGACTTTTTCACCCCCCAGCAGTCGGGATTTTTGCCTAGGGACTCGACGGTCAATCAGTTATCAGTTTTGTATGATAGAATTTGTAAAGCCTTAGACGATGGACTTGAATTCCGGGTAATTTTCTTTGACATAAGTAAGGCATTTGACAAAGTCTGGCATAGGGGTCTTCTTTTTAAATTGAAACAATCTGGTATAGACGGTAAACTTCTTAATTGGTTTAGAAACTATCTTACAAATCGTTCTCAAAGAGTGGTGCTTCCCGGTTCTTTTTCTGACTCGTGTTTTATCAATGCAGGAGTGCCTCAGGGCTCAATCTTAGGTCCGATTTTATTCTTAGTCTATATTAACGATATAGTTGAAGACATTAACTCCAGTATTAATCTTTTTGCAGACGACACTAGTCTGTCACTTGTTGTTCACGACCCAGTTTTGGCTGCTACTAACCTTCAGGCGGATATACATAAAATTGAAAATTGGGCGAGGAAATGGTTAGTGAAATTCAACCCCGCAAAGTCTGAATCCCTTATCATATCAAAGAAACTACTGAAACCTGTCCACCCGGATCTTAACATGTCAAATATTAATATACCTAACGTAGAAGTGCACAAACATCTTGGGCTTTATTTTTCCTGTAATGGATCTTGGGATTATCATATAAAGATAACACTGGAAAAAGCATGGAATAGAGTTAATATCATGAGAGCATTAAAGTTTAAGCTAGATCGGCACACACTACAAATAATCTACTTTTCGTTCATAAGACCAGTCTTAGAATATGCTGATAATATCTGGGATAACATTCCCGAGTACTTAAAAAATGATGTTGAAAAAGTTCAAAATGAATCGGCAAGAATTGCGACTGGCTGCACTAAA
Source organism: Tridacna gigas (assembly GCA_945859785.2). NCBI lineage: Eukaryota > Metazoa > Mollusca > Bivalvia > Cardiida > Cardiidae > Tridacna > Tridacna gigas. The sequence goes on along the minus strand of OX244041.2, from coordinate 26,431,286 downwards.
CTAGTTTCATTGGATTATCTTACAAATGAAGCAGGATGGGAATCGCTGAGACATAGAAGGAAAAAACACAAATTAATCCTATTTTTTAAAATGATTAAGGGCATTACTCCTGCTTATTTATCGTCTTTAGTCCCAGATACGGTTGGAAATTCTACGAATTATAACCTGCGACGAGCTAATGATCTCCAAGGCATTGCATGTAGAACTTCAATGTATAAGAATTCTTTTATTCCGTCAGTGGTGGACGATTGGAATGCTCTGCCCGATGACATTAGAAATTTAGATTCCCTTGCAGCCTTTAAGACATACCTTGACAGGGACAAACCTATACCTAATAAGCTTTATTTTATTGGTGAAAGAGAATATCAAATTATCCACACTAGACTGCGTAATAAATGTAGTTCTCTAAATTCTGACTTGTTCCAAAAAATTTAGTTGCTTCGCCTTTGTGTCAATGTGGTGGAATTGAAACTAGTCACCATTATCTGTTAGAGTGTGGGTATTATACTGTCGCTAGAAATAAGCTTTTTGCAACTATTGAGAAATTCACAACTGTCAGTTTGGATGTCCTGCTATACGGTTACGAAAGCCTCACCTTTCAAGAAAATGTAACAGTATTTTTAGAAGTGCAGTCTTTTATTAAGGATAGCAAAAGGTTCAAGCTATAAAGAAAATCTATTTAACTCTTTTAATAATTCTATAGTTTCGTTTTGCTATTATATCGAACGTATAAAGACAATAGAGTCTATTTCTTAATATTAGTTTAGAAAGCATCCCACATCGCACGATCTTCCTGTCTATAGCATCCGTAATTAACACATTTTCCCCTTTTGGCACTTTTTTTTCTTTTACTTGTTAAATCAATTAATAAATGAATAAAATAGGACTGATACCATCTAGAAACCATGGAAAGGAACATTATAAGCTTATGCTTTCGTTCCAATCCATTTTGTAGCATTTTCTACGTATATTTTGTAACTGTCTTATTATATTTTGTATCTAAAATGTTGCAAATGAAATATGTTTAAACTAAAAATTACTGAGCCCATTTCCACAATTTTTCCCAAACAATCAACTGCAGGATCGTTAGAAGTCCTATCTTGTATAGTACATGTCGTTGGTTAACCTTTGTACTGCTAAATAAATTGAGAAAATCTTTCAAGTCGATAGTAAAAGCACAAATATTGGTATTATAAAGTTTTTTTCCTCCTTATCGGACAATAAAGATCAAAGATCAGATTGCAGGTTCTCTACAGTCTGAATTTTGATCTACACTGTCCGCAAAATGTCAGAGAGTCGCGCTTAGCAGCTTAAGATTACGTTTGATATTCAACTCGATTCTACTGAGCCCATTTCCACAATTTTTCCTAAACCATCAGCTGCAGGATCATTAAAAATCCTATTTTGTATAGTAACAGCTTAAGTTTGATATTTAACTCGATCTTTACCAAACGCCTAAATTTTAGACTTGTCCAAATGGAAATCATTTCTATAAGACAAACAAAATGTGACACATGTGATGGAATTTGTCTTTAAAGGATAAAACACATTGCGAGAAATAGGGAAAGTGCTGGTTGCCATCATTTTCACTTTTTCCCGCAATGTTTTTAAAATGATGTGGTAAAGGTTTATGCATTACCTCTTCCGTCAGAGCAATCTCAAAACGATGTTTTTTTTTTCTCCGCAATAGTTCATGATTCTAAAATGGCTTACAAGTACTTTCTCGCGCGGATTTCGGTCGGTATAAGCTGGCCTGCAAGCTTTTAAGTAATCATAGAGGTAAAGAATTGGTACTCAAATGGCAAGGCGATATGCGGGCTGGATCACTGAGGATTTGGGTTCGAGCCCCATGGCTGGCCATCTAAAATTACTAGAGGTCTCTCGGGTGAGACGTTAAATCGGGGTCCCGTGTGAAAGTACTATACACCAATTACAGTAAAGAACCGGGCGTAATATAAGATGGGTTTCGTCCTGTTTCTTGCACTATCCCCTGTAACAAAACTAACAGTCTTCTGGGGAAACCGGTGACGGCGATAAATAAACGCAAATTCAATTAATCAGGTAGGCCTTGTAGCCTAAGTTCGTGACTTACATTACTGAGAATTGGGAAGGGCGACCTTCACTTGATCGGGTATGAAGCCAGCCAATATCCTTGGCAACTAGCAGCTTTTACATTGTCCTTTGTTTTTCTCTTTTCCTGCTTTGCTGGTATTTTTATTACAAAATTCGGTGTTGAAATGCCGATAGGCGAAGGTCAGCTGGTCTCTGCAGCTATCGCCCATGGGTGACACATAAATAAATCGGCCGTTTAGCAAAACCGTTATTTTCTGCTGTATTCAGCAACATCTGATACTGCGATACCAAGGATCGTCGTGTCCAAAAGAATTCCGACGTTATAGCAACGATCATGTCTAAGGGCAAACTGCTTGTTTTATGCAGCCTGTTAAAGTGCATTTGGACTGCGCAGGCTGACCTGGGTAGAAACTTTTCGCAGATGCATTAAGCCTTATTTTCACAGAGCATGGCTTGAATTGTAATTTCTAGATAGTTTTGCTTGTTATAAATAAACCTAGTTCAAAATCTATGAGTGAGTTCTGAGTGGCTTCTCAGTAAATTTTTTCACTACCAGCTCGCGAAATTCAACTTTTTTTCCCGAGGTCTACAGGCAGATTTCCACTGCAATTGACTCGGAACAAGAATTGTGTCAAAGTATAGCATCAGGCAGTGGATGGTTTAGATCCAAGATCAGACTGCACATTCTGTGCAGTCGTGCCTTTATCTACGCCATCCGCAAAAACTATCTATATCGCCATTGGTAGTGATAGAGTTAATGAAGGCATTTGGATTTTACCCTGGAAATCTCTGACGCTAGTCACCTGGAAGCGCCAGTGGCCATGATATATTTAGATAGAACCCAAGCCGGAGAAAAGTTAAGTCCATGATAGATATCAGTAAGCAAACTGTTCCTTTGAAATGCATGAGATGCTGTTTGAAGCGAAGTAAACTGACTTTATTACAACCAACAAACGTCGTCAAAGGTTTGACATTTTCTAATTTTCTCGTTTTGCTCGCAGTCAATTTTAATCATTAAGTGGTCTCCGTTGTATCAATCAGTTAATCAATCAAGTTTATCTTTCAAATCATACATATACATGATACACGAACAAGAGACATGATACAACTAACGTACAAAAGAATTACAAATAGTGACGGAATAAAATGGGATGGAATAGTTGGGGGCCGTAACACTATGGACCAACGTACAGTCTCGCAGATCGGAAGCTGCAGTCACTGTACACCCAAAATCAGTTAGCTGCGGTAAACAAGTTTGCAAAAACAGGCTCGCAAGGGAATTCTATTTGACAGAACCTTATCAGATGTATATCATGTGAAAGCTAAGATATTTTTCTACTCACATGTACTGCGATCTAGGACATAAAAACTGCCCTTTCTGCACAGTAATGCCGAATCACTGACTTTTGCCGCTGACGGTTTTTGTGATCGCTAAACTTTTGTTTTCTACTTCTCTGAGAAGACTTTAAACCACTTTCTGATAATGCACACAGATAAAGAAATCATTCAACTTCGCTTAAAAATAGCAGTAATATTACTCAGTGTTTTTCCTTTTGAAATTATTGAACTTTTATTGGGGTACTATCAAAATGTTGACTGTACGATCAGCTGCATCTGTACGCAATCATTAGCTGCGAAGGTCGATATAAAATCTGTACGCCAAGCTGCAGTTATCTTAACAATGGCAAGGAGAAAAAGGTTGACTTTATTATGCTAAAATACTAAAAACTTATTTTATCGCAGCTGCTATTCATACATGTACACTAATAACGCCGTATTAAGAACATACCTAGCAGCAGTAACAATTTATTTTAAGATTTGAAAAAAAGGGAAATGCACTGAAGAATTTAATGGACATTTGTGAGTGTAGATAATGAATCTGTGTTCATTTTCATTTTTTCTTTTCAATCTACAGGATTATAACTTAGTGGATTTATAATCGCCAAATCTTCTAACTGGCCACATTTGTTTTAAATTTGATAAAATATTTCATAAAATAATGTGCAACATGATATTGAACAGTTCTAACTTCGGCCTCTTTTGTTTTAAATTTTAGTACTGTACTCGTATGCAAATACTGTAATGTGCAACGTACATAATATAAGGCGTAAGTCATTGCATTTCGAAGAGAGAATTTTGATTTTTCCACTAGACGGCATGTAAATTTCCCATGAGTAGTGCATGGCAGGCGAAAAAAGTCAGTAATAAAATCCTACACGACTTGATTTTGTCAGGAACAAGAAAACTATCAAAGACTTTCTGGGCACATAAAGAAGGCGTTTCCAAAATCTCGACTGTTAGATTTTCAATGTTGAGTGAAAGAGTAAATCGACAAGTTTCTTTCCTGTGAGCAAGTAAGTGAATTCTTTTCAAACTTTGCAGTATCGTTTTGCATATATCAATAGCCCTATTCTGCAAAAAGTCACAACAGATGACCGTTATCTTTTTAAGCTGTCAAAGGCCATTCTATACAAAAGAAGACAAGTAAATGTATTCATACAATCTGTTAAGTAGAGCATACAAACAGGGAAATAGTCGTGCGAAACAACTTCCACAGAATTTTCTAATTTCGATTATCCCTTATGCCCGTTCATGACAGGCAAAACAAGCCTGCTGTCTGATTTTCTCCCGTGTAAACGCCGTTCATGCTATGACCTTGGTCCGTATTCACCAACCATTCTTAAGAACATTCTTATTCTCAAGAGAATTGCCTAAATTTGAAAGCAACACAAGTTCTGATTGGCTAAACCAAATGGGTCAGCCAATCAAAAGTTATGTTACCTTCTTAATCTAGAACAAGACAAAACCTATTTCTAAAGAATGAATGGTGAATACGGGCCCTTATGTCCATTGCGTTTTAAGTAATGTATACTCTACGTCCGGCGTATGATGATTCTGCCACGACCATGGTGTTAGCATGATGGCTATAGCACTGCTATTGAATACCGTCCGCGCTGCTGTGATAAAGTTCTGTCGTTTTCCGGACAATTTTGTTACAAAATGTATTTCAGTAAAAACTATCCACCTTAGTGATACAAATGTAACATTTCTGGCACATAACCTCCCAGGGCGGGGATTGAACCCAGGATCTCTAGATCTCAAGGCGAACGCCCTACCACGTTGGTACAAAAGCTAGTTCTATAACAAGGCAGTATAAGTGTCCCCTTATACAAATACAAGCTATACATTTATATCTATCTCTGGGATAGACCTGTATACTTCACAAAGGCAAAGCCTAAAACACACTGAGCTCATCATTCATTTCTGTTGAATTGGGAGGATTTTTCTGCAGCGAAACAGGGTCTATCTTCTGTCTGCCTGTCTGTCTCAGGTTGGGTATGGGACGGTTCTAGTTGCCCAAATGTATTTTGTGGGCTTGACCAAGCCATTGTCTAACCAAACATTTGTGCGTCACCCTCACCGTCCTTTCTTCTAATCAGGTTAAATACTAGTTGATAGCCGTTTACCAGCTGATGTAGGAGAGTCATTATGTTGTGCTGCACCTCTGGCACGATGTTGAAGATGTATAATTTACTTAGAGTTACGCTGGCTTGGAGAGAAAAGCTGATGAAGGCTGACTGAAAGAGTAGTCTTATAACTGATCGCCATTGACAACCGAGGTCGGTCTTAAGCTAGGTAATCCCAGAAACGCAGTGCAAACTAACAGGAAACTCCATGATCATATGAAGTACAAAGAAAGACTATCAATGCTATGCTAACGTACAGACTACAGGCAATGTTGTAGAATTGTACAACAAAGTTTTTCTTCCGAAAACAACCACGCTGACAGCGCTTAAATCGTGCAAAAATCATTATAAAACCCCAATAAATATAATTAAAACGTAGTATGCTCGCCGTGGCCCATGAGTCGTATGAATTCGTGCGTTTTCCATATATGAATATGAGGTCGCATTGTAAAAAATAAAGATTAAACCATACTGATCGAGTACTGGTAGCTCACTGGTTAAGTCAGGTCTAGTAGGTTCGAATTTCGGCTCGTTCGGGAATCTTTCTGATAATCGTGACAAGAAGTATCTTTAAAAAAGATAGACGGCGTAAATTTGCCAGCAAATAGGCAGGGACCCTTAAAATAAACATGTCTACATATTTGACCAATTACAAATTTATATATATTCATTTGTTATCAGTACCAAAAATGGGAAGTCAGAATTCACCCTGGGTCACTTTTGAACACACATTCCAACAAGTAACTAAGCAAGCACCTATGGAATACTAAAAATGTGCTTTCTACAGACGGGTAATTGATTGATACAGCTACATCTAAACATATTTTTCTTCTCTTAGAACTGAATATATTGTTCCTTAAACAGTTATGTACAGATTTTTACCCAGTTGAGGGGGACAATAAGACAGGTTTTATTGTAGTTTACGTGGAAAAGTAGCACATGGTCTTGGAAAACGTTTCGTACGAAGAACTGGTAAAAAACTTAGGGATGTATGGATAGATGCACTGACTGCAAAAATAGTACTTAAAACTATTGAAAAACGCCGTTACACTCCAAAGAAGTATTCATATGGCTTACATAGTCCACAAACCTTGTCAAACTAAGCACCTCTGTTACTAGTAACCCTAGAAGATACTGAGCAAAGCTCAACCATTTCAGCACTTTGCAAATTATACGCTTTTTGCAAAAAATTCAGATCAAGTTCACACTGCGTGGTATGTTAAAAATACCTGGTTGGAGATCTTTTTATTAGCAACTCTGAGAGATATTTCTGCATGTGCAAAGGAACTTGGACATCATTTCATGTCACTATATGTTCGGCGACAGCTCAGATATTCATATGTGTCATGAGTTTCATCAGTCCTAGGCGGGGTTCTTAAGTGTATTGCCCACAGGCACTTCCATGAGAAACTCGATGGATGGAAATCGAACCAAGAACGGTAGAATAACGATTTCATCAGCAATGAGTCGTGCAGGAAAACTGACAGCTAATCGTACAGTAAGAAAAAAACGTTGGGCAGCTAAGCGTACAGTCAACCTGTAGACAGTACCTCAATAAAAGTTGAATAATTTCAAAAGGAAAAACAATGAGTAATACTATTGATATTTGTAAGTGAAGCTGAATGATTTTCTTTATCTGTGTGCATTATCAGAAACCGGTTTAAAGTCTCCTCAGAGGAATAGAAAGCAAAAGTTTAGCGGTCACAATAACCGTCAGCGGCAAAAATCAGTGATTCGGCATTACTGTGCAAAAAGGGCAGGTTTTATGTCCTAGATCGCAGTGCATGTGAGTAGAAAAATATCTTGGCTTTCACATGATATACATCTGATAACTTTCTGTCAAATAGATTACCCTTGCGAGCCTGTTTTTGCAAACGTGTTTACCCTAGCTAACTGATTTTGGGTGTACAGTGACTGCAGCTTCCGATTTGCGAGACTGTACGTTGGTCCATAGTGTATATGTTTACATTACTCCTCGTGCCATTGCGGGCAACACGCTCTTCAGCTTTTGACGGGAAAAAATCTTACAGAGAGCCCGGATGAAATGAGAAAATGCTGTGTCAACACATATGCACACACATGTGAGTAGAAAATATATCTTAGCTGTCACATGATATACATCTGATAAGGTTCTGTCAAATAGAATTCCCTTGCGAGCCTGTTTTTGCAAACTTGTTTACCGGAGCTAACTGATTTTGGGTGTACAGTGACTGCAGCTTCTGATTTGCGAGTTGGTCCATAGTGCGTAACCTTGGTCAGAATATGAAATATACTCTAGTAGGTCTTTGTTTTTCTCTTTTCCTGCTTTGCTGGCATTTTTATTAAAAATCCGATGTTGAAATGCCGATAGGCGAAGGTCAGCTGGTCTCTGCACCTATCGCCCATGGGTGACACATAAATAAATCGGGCGTTGTCGGAATTTTACGAACAGTATCCGTCGGCGAATTTTGGAATCGGATAGGTGCCGCGTGATTTTCATATTTTTCTGCGCAGCGAGTATCAAGCAAGTCTTTGGGTATTTATCCTTCCCAGCCTTTAGACTCGCTCATATTAAAGAAATCTTGATACAACTGTTGATAGTGCTAGACACTGTGAGAAGAGGTGACATTGCTCATTAAGCAAAAGCGTTATATTCTGCTGTATTCAGCAATATGTGATACTGCGATACCAAGGATCGTCGTGTCCAAAAGAATTCCGACATTATAGCAACGATCATGTCTAAGGGCAAACTGCTTGTTTTATGCAGCCTGTTAAAGTGCATTTGGACTTCGCAGGCTGACCTGAGTAGAAACTTTTCGCAGAAGCATTAACCTCATTTTCACAGAGCATGGCTCAAATTGTAATTTCTAGATAGTTTTGTTTCTCATAAATAAACCTAGTTCAAATTTATGAGTGAGTCCTGAGTGGCTTCTCAGTTAACTTTTTTCACTACTAGCTCGAGAAATTAAACTTTTTTTCCGAGGTCTACAGGCAGATTTCCACTGCAATTGACTCGGAGCAAGAATCGGGTCAAAGTATAGCATCAGGTAGTGGATGGTTTAGATCCAAGATCAGACTGCACATTCTGTGCAGTCGTGCCTTTATCTACGCCATCCGCAAAAACTATCTATATCGCCATTGGTAGTGATAGAGTTAATGAAGGCATTTGGATTTTACCCTGGAAATCTCTGACGCTAGTCACCTGGAAGCGCCAGTGGCCATGATATATTTAGATAGAACCCAAGCCGGAGAAAAGTTAAGTCCATGATAGATATCAGTAAGCAAACTGTTCCTTTGAAATGCATGAGACGCTGTTTGAAGCGAAGTAAACTGACTTTATTACAACCAACAAACGTCGTCAAAGGTTTGACATTTTCTAATTTTCTCGTTTTGCTCGCAGTCAATTTTAATCATTAACTGGTCTCCGTTGTATCAATCAGTTAATCAATCAAGTTTATCTTTCAAATCATACATATACATGATACACGAACAAGGAGACGTGATACAGCTAACTTACAAAATAATTACAAATAGTGACGGAATATAATGGGATGGAATAGTTGGGGGCGTAACCTTGGTCAGAATATGAAATATACTCTGGTAGGTCTTGAAAAAAGTTATAGTAAATGGGCCTTTTTTGATGGGTCAATATATTTTGCACACAGTGGCATAGTTTCATTGATCAAGTTCGGTAAATAGACAAAGTGCACGTGAATGGCATTCTTTTTTGGCCTGGGCATGACTTGCCAAGCCCAACGCCAAAGGAATCGTATACCAAAATTTCAAGCCCATCCAAGCATTTACGGAAAAACCCGAGTAATAGTGAAAAGTACCGCCTGCAGTCCATCTTACTACGCTGAAAGAAACCATCCCTTAATATAGTAAAAATATTTCGATTTGAACATCAAAGTAAGGTTTAATTTCACAACAAACTTTGATAGAAGTGCGATTTTAATCGTGTGAAAGTGTTGACTGAGAATTTGGGGCCCTGATGAGATTATTCTTAACTGCAAATTCGTGCGCTTAACTGTGAAAGAAACTATTGGCAAACCTCGAGTGATCGTTGATCAAAAGTTTGGATCGTTCGTTTGTCCTTTTTCTACTTACTTACTGTACTTACTGTATGTAGGCCATATGAAAGCCTACGGCTTCTTTGGGCCCGTCTGTTTGTGTTCGTCTCACTTCATTAGTGTAGCATTCTGCAGTAAACTTGTGAGAGTGATGGCGCCAGTGTTTATTTAATCTACTCTTGAAGGCATTTATGCTCGGGGATTTCACAATTTCATTTGGCAAAGTGTTCCAAGTATCAACAACACGATTTGTGAATGAAATTTTTCTTGTTTCGGTTCTAGTATAACTTTTAAAGAGTTTTAGGTCATTTCCTCTGGTGCGAGTAGAAATGTTTCTTTTTAGTAGATTTGGTTTTGAAGTGGTATCGTATTTGTTCAGTATCTTAAAGGTTTGTAGCATATCAGCACGAATTCTACGATATTCCAACGTTGGTAATCCCAGTTGTTTAAGTCTTTCATTGTATGGTAGATGTCTTAACCCAGGAATTAATTTAGTTGCTCTTCTTTGTACGTTTTCTAGAGCTTTTTTGTGTTTTTTAAGGTATGGTGACCAGACTGTACAGGCATATTCTAGGTGGGGTCTAACTAGAGATTTATAGAGATTTAAAAAAATTTGTTTGTCCATATAAGTGAAGGGTCTTTTTATGACACCAAGATTTCTGTTTGCTGTTTTGATTTTTTCACTAATATGTTGAGTGAAAGTAAGTTGTTCATCTAGCAGTACTCCAAGGTCTTTCTCTTCCTTAACTTGAACAATTTCCTCTTTAATGTTCTGTTCATTTGTCATGTAGTATTTGCTTTGTAGATTCTTCTTGCCAATGTGTAGGTGTTTACATTTCTTCGAGTTAAATTTGAGTTTCCAGTCCAACGACCATTTACAAAAATTATCTGTTGTTTGTTGAAGAAGTTTTGAGTCATTTTCATTTTTAATCACAGAATAGGTTTTGGTATCGTCAGCAAATAGTCTTATTGGTGTCACGACATTTTCAGGAAGATCGTTGATAAAGATAAGGAATAGGATGGGGCCTAAAACACTCCCTTGAGGAACTCCACTAGTTACTTTGACAGAATCGGACTTTTTCCCATTTATAATAACATTCTGTGTTCTGTTCGTGAGGAAATCGTTAATCCATTTTAAGACTTTGCCAGTAATTCCATATTTTTCAAGTTTTAAAAGTAATTTTACATGTGAGATTGTGTCAAAAGCCTTTTTGAAATCATAAAATATTACATCAGTCCCTTCTCCATTATCAATCGCTTCTGTCCAATCGTCTACAGATTCTAAAAGTTGAAGGGTACAAGATTTCCCTTTTAAAAAGCCATATTGAGCTGATGTAAAAAGTTTATTTTGTTCCATGTGAGATTGGAGACTGTTTCTTACAATTTTCTGCATGATGTTAGCGCATGTGGAACTTATACTAATGGGTCGATAGTTTTCAGGCAGTACTTTGTCACCAGATTTGAAAATAGGGGTAACATTTGACTTTTTCCACTTTTTCCTCGGGCACTTTTGAAGTAGCCATGGATTTCTTGAATATTTTTGTTAGGGGATAAACCAGTGATTTTGAACATTCAGCAATAACTTTTGGGTGTATCCCATCTGGTCCCTGCGATTTGTTGGGCTTTATTTCATTCAGGATTTTAGCAACTGTATCTTCATTGATTTCGATATTTTCCAAGATTTTTTCAGTTATAATTGTGGAAGATTTATTATCTTCCGATGTTTGTGGTTTTATTATAACAGGATCTTTTATAAAGACACTGGCAAAGTAGTTGTTTAGTAGATTGGCTTTAGTTTCATCATCTGAGATCAATTTTCCGTTTTCATCCTGTAAGGCACCAATACTTGTTTTGGTTCTATTATTTTCCCGAACGTATTTCCAGAAGAGTTTCTGGTCGGTATTTATCTTTGATGCCAGGTCCTTCTCAAATAGATATTTTGAGATGCGTATTGCCGCTGTTACTTCATTTCTCGCTCTTTTGTAAATTTCAAAGTTCTCGGATGTTGGGCAGTGTCTATACTTTGACCATTTAGCATGTTTTTTCTTTATTTTCATTTTTGTTTCTGTATTCATGAATGGGACTTTGCTGCATGATTTACTGTTGTCTTTGCACACTGGTATGTTTTTGTCTAAAATGTAATTGAAGGTATCGGCAAAAGACTTCCAATAATCATCAACTTCCCCGGTTAAGATGTTTTTCCAATTCTTGGTATTAAGTTCTTCGTTTATTGCCTTATAATTGCCCCTTGAGTAATTCCTTTTGTTTGTTGAACTAGATACATTGGACGTATAACAGATGAAGTTAAATAACAAAATTATGTGATCACTTTTACCAAGCCCTGGTAGGTATTCAACTTTATCAATCATGTTTTCTTCATTTGTTAGTACTAAATCCAATAATGACGGTGAAACGTGTTCTCTATACCTTGTTGGTCTATTTATATGTTGAGTAAGGAAATTATCTTTGATGCACTCTAAGAATAAATTAGCAGGATTATCTTCCCTTCCACAAACTTCTTGCAATGACCAGTCAATTTCTCTATAATTGAAGTCTCCAACTATGCATATATGTGAATATCCTCTATTTGAAGCATCTTCTATCAGTTTACAAGTATTGTAGGTTGATTGGATATTCGTCGATGGGTTTCTATAAATGCATCCCAGTAAAAGATTATCTTCATTCTTCAATTTGATACGAATCCACAGTGACTCTATAAGTTCAATATATAGATCAACTTCAGTGACGGTTAGATTTTTCTGGTAATAGAGTATAATTCCTCTTCTGTTATCTTGTGTTGTTCGGAAGAATTCATAACCGTTCAAGGTAAAATTGCTCTCCGTAGTTTCAAATAAAGAATTTTTTGGTTCAGTTTCTGTGATGGCAATTATATCCGGTCCTGTCACATGGGTAATAACTTTCAATTCTGCTAATTTATTCGTGAGAGTGTCAGCATTAGTATATAGGATTTTGATATTGTTCTTGTTTAAAAAAGTAGTATTTACATTATTTTTGTTTACGTTATTAAAAATAAAACATTCATCCTACTTCCTTTCTACGTCTGGTGATGTGGGGGGTTGTGGATGTACCACAATACCACCAATTCTGGTCCTGTTCTCTTCTTCTTCCTTCTCATTTAATGTGTCATTCATAACTGTGTCACTTAGGAAGACTGACATAGTTTCTGTTAAAAGATCATGTTCGTTCTCTTTTGTCTCTATTATTTTGGCTTGTTTTTCTCTTTGTGACTTTAGCAGTATTTCGTGTTTTGTGGTTTCTTTCGTTGTAATGTAGGTTTTGCTACCTATTATTTTACCATCTTTGATTTTTGCTTTCTTGTCTGTAAGTCTAACAGTCTCAAGTTTCTTCAACAGTTCTTTACGTTCTTCTCGTTGTTGCGGAGTATAATCTAGAGACCATGTGAATGACAAATAATGATAGCTTATTTATGACGGTGTGCTCTTTCTTTGAAAAAGGTGTCTCAAAACCTCGGTAAGATTTTAATTTTCGTAAAATTACTCGTGTCCAAAGTAATAACTATGTATTTGATTGGTATATATGCCTTATTTCTTCCTGTCAGATTTGTCCAGATATGACACCTTGGCCCATAACCATTTCGACCCATAGCGAACCCGGCGCATACAATATCAAATATGTATATATCATGAGCCGTTGAAAACCAGTTAATCTTTAAAAAACGATAATATTTTAGGCTTGTCTAAATTGAAAGCATTTGCGCGCGGCAAGTTAGATTTAGCTGAAATGTTGGTTATTGACTGTGAAAGTGTAGAAAGCAGTGTAGGAAAAAAGAGAGCATTTTCTTCTTTTTCCAGAAGGTTTTCACGAGGCTATATCCTTAGAGTCTTTAAGACTGGGGATTGTATGGTAAAGAGTTAACTCGTGGGCGTTTTATATCGAAGATCAGACTTTACATTCAGTGCAATCTGATCTTGATCTCCATAGGTATTTAGGCTGACCTTGGTCGAAACTTTTTGCTTTTGGCAAATTTTCAAAGGACCAGTGTACCTCAAGATTCAGTCAGTTGTTTGACAAAATGGATTTTATGGATCCATGAATATATAACGGCTCGTTTGGAATGACGGATCACGGAGATGCAATAAACTCCCTTTTGCCAGAGCATGGCTCATTTGTGTTTTCCTTAATCACAACCAGGAGCTCTTCACATTTATCAATCCTCGATGACTTTACTCAGATGAAGGCTTTAGGTCCAACGGCCTTCTTGTTTATGAAAATCGGCTTTCCAACTTAGAGATTCCGTGGACTTTCAATGGGAAACTTGAAAAGTGGCATTTACAGCAGGTATTTTGACAAAAATTTTATAGAACTGTTCCTTGAGCAGTCTTGTATCATCCATATGATTTTATTCAACTGTTAGTCTTTAGCTCATATGTTTACGAAGAAAGCGTCATGGTATTGTCAAAGCCTATGCGTCATTATCGTCATGCAAAACTTTGACATTTTATAATATCTGCTATTGCTGAAGATAATTACTTCAAAATTGGACAAGTTATTTACTGTCAAAAGGGGTACGCATATAACAGGGGCAAGTAACTATCAAAATATTTTTGACTCATCTACGCCCTTTTTTATTACTTTGAATTTTCAGAACCTTTGACATTTTATCATATCCGTCATTAATGAAGATACCTACTTCAAATTTGGACTTTTCGTTAACTATTAAAAGGGGAACTTATATCAGTACAACAGAGGCAGGTAGCCACCAAAATATTTGGCAAAGTATTTAGTTATGCCCCTTTTTTGACCAAGAACTTTTAGCTCAGCTGTTTTTAGAGACAAGGGATTTTCATAGCCCTAGTGTAATCATCTTCGTCGTTTGTGTCATCGTCATGCAATTTTTTTGACATTTTACAAGATCTTTGTCATTATTGAAGATGTTTACTTCAAACTTGGACAAATTGTTAACTATCAAAAGGAAAACATAAACAACACAGGTAAATAAGTATCAAGGTATGCCCCCTTTTCAACTTTATGATTTCACTGGAAATCAACCTAGCATTGGCGCCCGAATGCGGACGTCTTTTTATCCGTTGCCATAGAAACCAAAATGCAAAAATAAAAAGAAATGCCTAAAAATTTGTCTTCTCAGAAACCAAATCATGCTCTGTGATATAAGCCTTTAAAGACTTTGTGTTTTTTCCTTGTCATTGCTCAAAGGACATTGTTACTATTTCAACTTCTAGACTGAGTATGGTAAAAAAAAAATATGATTCATTGCTTGGCCACTGTGGACTTTTTGCACTTTCCAGAAAAATTCCCTGGACATGTCCTCTATCAGCAATTTTTGCACGCTGCTTATTTTGGTTTGTTACCATGAATTCTTGCCAAAGCAACGTAAAGGAAGAAAATAGGAAACAGAAAATCCTTTCAATCCATAAAGACCATGAGACCACGGCTATAGAAAAATACTCATCATATTGGCCTTTACAAATTTATGTTTTTCCATTCTGTTGTCAACTACACAGACTGTCAGCGTATGACATGTAGATATTTTTTGTTAGTCTGTACCAGTGTGATAGCAGTTTTTAAGTCTGTACAAATGTGATAGCAACTTTGAGATTCTGGGCCTCATCTTCCTACCTGTTCACCCGTTCTGATGCCCAGGCCTTCAGCGCCTTCAGCGCTTTGATTTTTTTTTTCGTGGAAATAAAAACTTCCATATACGCTTATTGAATCAGGGGAAGTAACCAATATACTTCATTCACAGCAAATATTTATCTCCCTTTGACAACTACCTGCTGTTTTGATGAACACTCCATTGTCTGCGCATGGGGGGGCGGGGGGGGGGGGGGGAGTGTGTGTGAAGAGAATTCACATAATTTCGTCTGTTTTGGAGAAGTAGATTTTCTCGTAGCCCGTCCCGTGTATGATTATGTAAACGGTTACCATGGTAAATAATGAGATTATAAAGATTTAGTTAATGTAGGATGTTTAATAGCCCCTTCGTTCTACCCCTCTTATTGTAATTTAGAATTTGTTCGTCCTTATGAAAGTCAGTCAGGGGTATGGGTTTTCCAATTGCAAAGCTATAGCGCGACCAATCAAAAACCAAAATCGCGTTTGGGGACAGTTACCTGTACTACGACCCATGTTAATCTGCGCAGTCCGCGCGTGTGACATGGTTCGAAACTTTTTGCTATTTGTAAATCTTATGTATGTCAAAGTACCATTCTATCTCCTGATCTAGTCGATTGTTACTGAATGGATTTTACGGGTCCATAATTATGTGATGAATCGCTAGTTAGTTCACGAAGCCCCCTTTTGCCAGAGCATGGTTCAAGTTCTTCAGAAGCTACATCATAAGAAGAAAAACAAGACGTATCTTCAAAAAAGATGGCGTAAATTTGCCAACAAATCGGCAGGGGCTCTTAGAAGAAACGTGTCTACATTTTTACAACAGTGGTCCTGAGAATAAACATGTCCACATATTTGACCAATGACAAATGTTTATTTATTCATTTTTATCAGTACCAAAAGTAGGTAGGCTAAAAAGCTAGCACGTTTAGCTATGCCGAACAAAAAAAAAAAAATGTTCTGCCATAAAAAGGGTGAAACATAAGTTACGGGTAGGCGATCAGATCATGAAATTCGGTTAACAGCTCTGATGACAGTTGTAATTTTCTTTCACCATATTTTTTAAGATTTTTCACTCTATCAGATGACAATTTCAGACTTGTCCAAATTCAAAGCATTTGCAGACGACAAATTAAATATTGCTCAAATGGTGAGATTTGACTTTGATAAAATAGAAAACATCGTTGCTGCCTAATAGTATTTTATCCTTTTCCCACAATGTTTTCAAAACCCTCTTTCTCCAGGGCAGTTAAAAGTCGGGATTGTTTGGTAAAGGGTTAAATGACGCCTGCCTCAAAGAGAAGGAAAAAAAAAAGGGTTGAAGATTTAGGAAGCCCAGAATTTGCATATCTCGCCCGGATTTCAATGGAGTGTCTTTGTCGGTAAGGAGTGAAAATAAAAACCCAGACGTAATCAAGGTCTGAAATCCTTTTCCAGACGACAAAATTTAAGACTTGTCAAATTGAAAGCATTCGCAGGCGACACATTTAATAAATCTCAGATGATGATATATGTCTTTGACAGGGTAGAAAACATTTCGGGAAGAGGTGAAAATGCTAGTAACCAGCATTTTCTCCTTTTTCCACGATGTTTTCAAAAGTTTTCATCCCCAGGGTCGTTAAAAGACAGAATTGCGTCATAATGGGTTAAAATCCTGTATTGCGTATTATCAGAGGGCTTTTAAGAAAATTGTTGGAAAAGGAGATAATAATGGTAAAAGGGTTTTTGTCAGTCTCCCACTGTATTTTCTACCATCACAAAGACAAATCCCAACATTTGAGTCACATTTGATTTGTCGTCTGCAAAGGCTTTCAAGTCTACAGTTTTGTCGTCTGGTAAAGGGTTAAATCTTATCAAGTAAGTAATAAAAATTAGAGCAGACGATAAAAGTGACAAAAGCGGGTCGTCTGACGGCTTTACCTCATAAAGGGTAACGATCTGTGGTGGACATTGAAATATTGATTGATTGTTCTACGCCGCTTTCAACATTATTTCAGTCACATCAAGGCGACAGCTCACATATTCTTGTATTTCCTAGTTTCCACTAGGACTAGGCTAGGTTTCTGATGTGTCTTGCCCAAGGACACTCCCAAGAAAAACCCAGTGGATCCAGTGTGGCTCGAACCCTGGGCCTTAAGGTCACGAGTCCTACACCTTACCACTGACTCACAGACATTAAACTAGACTGAGCATTTTATCTATTTCCCGTATTATTTGGTGATTTTATTTACTTCTGTAATCTTTTATGTTAGACTTACAGAAAGGAGAAACAAGTGAATCAAATTTGCCCCACGTTGTTCTGTGGGTACACAGCTGTAGGACTGGAGACCCGAAGGCCCCGGGTATGATCCTAACTTTAAGCGCTGTTTTTTTTTTTCCATGTGAGTCTTGGGGTCCTGTGTGGCTCAGTGGTAAGATTGTAAGTCGTAGCCCGGAGGCCCCAGGACGTACATGCATGAGCGAGCTGTCGCTATGATATGACTGAAATAATGTTGAAAGCGGCGTAAAAACACCATCCAATCAATCGTATGAGACCGCCGTGATATCTAAGCTGTTAAAACGGCGTTAATATCTAATATAAAAATTGATCATTTGAGCAACGGTCCAATTGTCATATAAACCTTTTCAACCTGGACGAGTCTAAAAATTTGTTGTAGTGTAAAAAATTCAAAAGTCCATGAGGGGAAGTGTTATTTACTTAGTGATAGAGAGGGCAGGCTGACGGAATCTTCACGACGAATTATGCAAGCAACTTAGGCAAATAATTCACCCTTCAGTGACAATTTCACCACGTGACGAAATACTACTCTTAAACCCGACCTCAGGCTGGCAGGCGCGACTCAAGGACCTAGTGTGGACAATGTAGATGAAGATCAGACTCACAGAAAGTGCAGTCTGATCTTGGATCTACACTATCCGGTAAGGAAATATTTCTCTCCCCCCCACCCACAAAAAAAAAAAAAAACTTTGAAATAGCAACATTTGGGGTTTTACTGCTTTAAAAAGTTCGACTTGAGAACAGGAGGTCGCTGGTTCGATACCCGGCTTGGCCAATTTCTTTCCGATGATCGATGATAAGTCGTTGCAACAGGATTCATTACTCTTTCACCGCTTACTATTGTTTCGGCGATGGTGTGGGAAAGCAGCCAGTGGCTTGGAAAGAATATTGTGCGTAGTACTGGTAAAAGAAACTCCAGGAAAGCATGGACAGGTGCACTGGCGATATAACTCGGAAATAATGTTTAAAACGGCGTTAAACACCATACAATCAATCAATCAATCAATTAAAAGTTCCATTTCACTTGTATAGCAGGATAAGGGTTAACTCATAGCTGCTCTCAGAATCGTCTGGGACGTCATCGGAGTCCATTTCCCCCTGTTTTCAAGTCCAAGTGTTATGTAGATATATCAGTAAAATAATGTCGGGGCGTTCATGCCATGACGTCACGCGTAATCTCTCGTAGCTCAATCGATAAGGTGATGAAGTCGGAGTTATACAGGTGCAAATCCGATTTTGAAACCGCGATTTTTGACAAATTACATATATTTTTTTCAAGCGAGTAACACAGATGCGATCTTATTTGAATTATCCATAATATAAAGAAGTTGTGAAATTTATTTTTGGGCTGGAGGTGCTCTCTAAGAGGCGGCTGAAAATACGATCCACTGAAACTCAAAAAAGATTCTTATCCTGAAGGATTGATTAAACAAGTGGGCGGTATAGTGATCAGCTTAGGCCCCCTTTTAACGATTATGGCACTCCACACAATCCCGACATTAAACGACCCTTAGGGAGTACCTTTTTAAAACAAAGTGGGAAACGGAGAAAATGCTGGTAACCAGCATTTTCTTCTTTTCCCACAATTTTACCCTTTCAATGACACAGCTCATTATTCGATCTACATTTCTCTCGTTGAGTGCAAATGCTTTAAACTTGGACTAGTCTATTTTTTCTCGTGTGGTAAAGGGTTAAACAAGTCAGTATTGAACGCATTTAAAGAGGACATCTAAAACGCACCTAAAGTGGTGCAAGTAGTCTTTTAAAGGGTAGAAAAAAAAAATGCTGGTTACCGCAATTTTTTCCAAGGCCTTCTTCTTCAGGGTCGATAAAACACCGGGTGGGTCCTTATTCACCAACCATTCTTGTAAACGCACGCTCTTGGTCTTATTCTTGATTTAGAAAGTAACACAACTTCTGCTTGGCTACACCATTTAGTTAAGCCAATCAGAAGTTGTGTTACTTTCACATATAGAAAATCTTGGAGAATCAGACTAAGAATTTTCTTAAAAATGGTTGGTGAATGCGGATCCTGGGGTCTCTGGTTCGAATCTCAAGCCCAGCTTTTTTTTTATGAAAATAATTGCGACAGGATTCATTCCTCTTTAACCGCTGGTCATGGTTTCGACGATGGTTATGTGGAAAAGCAGCCAGTGGGTTTGGAAGAATATTGAGCAAACTACTGGTAAAAGAAACTCCACGAAATCATGGATAGGTACCGCCTCGACGTAACTGAAATATTCCTAATTTTGAAAACAATGATGAACACCATACAAACGAACAAAACTAGAAAACACTGTGGGGAAAACAAAACCTTGAAAATAAATAAGTCATGCTCTGTAAAATGGGGGCTTAATGCATCTGCAAGTATCGACCCAGGTCGAAACGTTTTGTTGTTGGTCAATTTTCTGCATGTCAAAAGATTAGTCTACCTCATGATTCAATCCATCCTCGTTAACCCAGTTCCGATGTATTCCGTAAACTACATTCATCGCATGATGAATGGTAATACTTCACACCTGGGTTAACGAGGGTGGATTCAATCGGTTGTCATACAAAATGGATTTTTGATCAATAGCTATATGATGACCTGCTTGGTATCATGGATCACGGAGATGCATTAAGCCCCATTTTCCAAGAGCATAGCTCAAATGTAAATCACAGGAACCTTGCCAGCATAGTTATAAAAGGTGACTTTGTGGGGATGAAAAAGGGCAAATGAGCGATTCTTTATAACAAAATACAAAAATGAAAGCATTAATAGACAACTTTATGAATAATTCACAAAAGTATGGGGATTTGTATCAGATACACTTGAGAACATCGTTGGAAAAGGACAAATGCTGGTTACAAGCATTTTCTCCTTTTCCCACATTGTTTTCCAAAGGCCTCTTTCTCAGGATCGTTAAAACTCGCGATAGTGTTGTAAAGGATTAAGTTTTTACAAGATAATATTTTAGACTTGTCTGAATTGAAAGTATTAATTGAATTTTGAAGACTAAAATTTAAATGTGGCTCAAACTTTGGAATCTGTCGACAAAAAGGAAGATAACATTTTGGGAAAATGAGAAAAATGCTGGTTACCAGCTTTTTCTCCTTTTCCCAAAATGACTTCAAAGGCCTTTTTTCCTCAACGTCGTTAAAACTCGGGATTGTGTGGTAAAAGGTCTATGCAATGCAAATTTTGTCCCTTTCCCTTGTAAACCATGCCAGTCTTGCGTTAAAGACCCTTTGCCAAACAGTCACATGTTTAAAAAATACTGTGGAATAATGACTGTAGAGAGTAGTGAGAGAAAGAAAGAGATTTGCTTACAAATGCCGGTTCAAAGTCAAATTCCGTCTTATTAGCCATGTTTGATTTTTCGTCTGCCGATGCTTACAATTTGAAAGATCAATAAAATTTGTTATCTGGTACAAATCTAGGGAGTTAAGAAGACGACAAAGATTATATATAAGCTATAGAAATTTTACAGTTCATCCAACTGCACCTGTAAAAAGAGTTTACCAAATTACTTTCTTTTTGATTGACTGCATCTCCCAGACGACGGAAGAAGTTAAGAATGCGGACGGTGTATTTAAAGAATAGACTGCACACAATGTATTATCTAATCCAACAAAGGCAAATGTCATCACTAGAACAAAATTTGATTTGTCGTTTGCAAATGTTTTGAATTCGGGCGAATCTAACACATTGTCGTTTGTTAAAGGGTTAATATCAGTCTGTTTCACTATTATACGATGACAGTGGACCCGTAGAAGTTGTTTCTAAAAATAGATCATAAAGGTAATGGCTAAAACCCGGTGTATTCGCAAGGAGTAGGTAACCTGTGTCTTCAACCGCCCGTGTCAGACTGTGTATTTTGTGTATTTTTAGCTGATTTGCTATTTCAGAGAATAGATTCTCCGAGAGAGGGTTGAGTGAGGAGAGGGAAAGCTATTTTTTTCCTGTCTTATTCCGCTGCTGAATTACTCCGAAGTTAGTCAGCAAAGAGAGAGAACACCGCTTGGATTATTTGCAATATTTGCGGCTTCTCCGCTCAAGTATTCTTTTTCCTGTTTTTAGTTCATCCACTTAAACGCACAGTTTTTTCGGATGAGACGGATTTAAGTCGTGGTAATATCTCGAAGGGGTCTTCTTTGAGCCCAAGGAGGACTTGGTTACTTATTTTTTCTGAGATTTATTAACGCCAGAATAAAAGGGCCAAAAATGGGTCTTTTAAAGGCCCTATTACTAATTTGTATATTGATCGGCTACATTAGAACGGACTCGGTAAGTAACTTTTCTTTTTAAATAAATGTTTATCAGGAAGTTTTTACATATCAGTTTTCCCTTTTATACATGTACCTGTTTCTATGCAAAGAGATTTTTAACTGGTCGCTTTGAACGTCTCGGGCACAAGTTTTCCTTACTGAGGAAAATTATTATAAGTAAACATTCACTCTTCAGCTAGCCTGGGTTCCAGTCCGACTGGAACCCAGGCTGCTCTTCACCAGACGACAAAATTTTAGCTACACTTCGTTTGTCGTCTGCAAATGCTATGAATTTAGACAAATCTAAAATTTTGTCGTCTGGTAAAGAGTTATTCAGGTAACCATACCATACCTCAGGACTTTTTTAATAACCTTGACACCCATAATGTATTTTATTACCGGGTTCATACGTGTTCTTATTTGGAAACCCAAAGATAAACTGTTGGGACCACATATTTCAAAAGTGAAAAGCATTTTAACCCTTTACCAAACGACAAAATTTTAGACATGTCCAAATTGAAAGCATGCGCAGATGACAAATTAAATCAAGCTGAAATGATGATAACTGTCTGGGAAAAGGTAGAAAATGTTGTGGGAAAAGGAGACCATAAGGTTTTCATAAGGCTATTTCCTCAACGTCGTTAAAACTCTGTATTGTGTGGTAAAGGCATTTTAATGAAAACATTCTGTTGATTGTTATCGCATAATCATGGCCCTCTCGGACTACACAGTGTTTTATTGTCCCTTTAACTCTATAAACCAGACGACTACATTTTACATTTGTCCAAATACAAAGCATTTGCAGACGATAACCTAAATGGGGCTCAAATAAAGGGAGCTTACTTTGAAGGATGGAAAACAATGACCGGAAAAGGAGAAAATGCTGTTTATCAGTATTGTTTGATGTTCCACAATGTTTTATACCCTTTCAGGGAAAAAATCCACCATTTGAGTCACACGTAGTTTGTCGTCCCTAACTGCTTTAAAATTGGTCAAGTCTAGTTTTTCTTCTTTGTTAAAGTGGTGTTAAGATAGGCTTTCTGCAGGCGAATACTTTTGCTCTTCTGGTTTGAAACTGGAGATATATAGCCGAGTTCTTTTAACCCCTATCCTGCTAAATAAGTGAAATGAAACTTTAAAGCCGATAGTAAAAACCAAGAATTTGCTATTTCAAAGGTTTTTTGGTGGGCGGCGGAAATAGCTCCTCGTCGGACTGTGTAGATCCAAGATCAGACTGCACGTCCTGCGCAGTCCGATATTGATCTACACTGTCCGCAAAAGGTACTTGAGTCGCGCTTAGCAGTGTAAGGGTTAACTCACTCCCATGACCAAACAGCAAAACTTTAGACTCTTTCAAATTCAAACTTAAAAGTTTGCAGACGACAAAATAGTTGTGGCTGAAAAATAGAAATTCAGCATTGGGAGGTTAGAAAACATTGTACAAAAAGCAGAAAATGCTAGTCACCAGCTTTTTTTCTGTTTCCCACAATGTTTCAGATGGCTTTTACCTTAGGGTCGTTAAAAGTGTCCAGTAAAGGACTATGAGGCTATAGCCTACTTTTTTTTTGTGGGGGGGGGATGGGAGGAGAAACCCCTCGCTTTTTTTTTTTTCATTTAACTGAACATGCACGTTACATAATAACGGCAGCACGGAATTCCGAAGTCTACCCAATTCTTTTCCAAATCTTCCCAAATCTACCCAAATATTTCCAAATCTACCAAAATCTTCCCAAATCTACCTAAATCTTTCCAAATCTACCCAAATCTTTCCAAAATCTGTCCAAAATCCTATCCGTTTTTTTTTTTTTTAAAGAATCTGCTAGGAATGGATTTTGTCAGCGTTACGTTGTGCACTTTATTAGCATTTGAACAGTAACTAATGCGTGTAATATATGGTAGTAGATCTGGGGTTGTTTAGGGAAAGTTGTGGGAAGATTTGGGAATTTTGTGCTCCCACATAATAAGATAGACAGACAGCTCTGTGATAATCATTTTTGACATTTTACATGTAAACAGTGTTGAAATGAGATGCTTTAGACAAAGAAATATTGTTTGGTGGTTTCTTGCCGTTTCAAGACGGCACACCCTTCGCTAAGCAATCGAGTGTTTTAACCCTGAACCATACAGCGACATGTCCGATCTGAAAAAAAAAAACGTCAAAAGGAATCCACCTTCTATGATGGTATTGTCTTTGAAAGGTTAGGTCTAACCCATTTTCAGCACTGATGAGGCGTAAACAGTCGTACATATTAACTCTTTACCGAACAACAAAATTCTAGACTTGTCTGGAAATGGAAAGCATTTGCAGCAATAAATGAGACTCAAAAATTGAAATTTTATTTGAGAAAGGTAATAAACATTATGGGAAAAGGAGAAAATGCTGGTTGTCAGCATTTTCTCCTTTTCCCACATTTTTTCGAAAGTTTTCCTTTTCAGATTCGTTAAAAGTCGGGATTGTGTGGTAAGGATTGACTACCAATCAATCTGGTTTAACTTGCCTTGATTACCTGCCCCTACCACCACGTTGTAGGGCCGTACTGTTGTAGTAAAGCGGGATACCAGACTATGGTTAACCACCTTTAGAGAAGCCTCTTGAAAGCATTGTGGAAAAAAGAGAAAATGCTGGTTAGCAGTATTTTCTCCTGTTTCTACAGTGTTTTTCACCCTTTCAAATACAAAATTGAACTACGTTTACTTAGTTGTCTGCAAAGTCCTTTAGCCCTTTACCAAACAATCCAGGGTTTTAACGACCGTAAGGCAAAAGGCTTTTGAAAACATTGTAGGAAAAGGAGAAAATGCTGGTAACCACCGGCATTTTCTCCTTTTCGCACGATGTATTCCACCCTTTCATAGAGAAATTCTAGAGTTTATTTTATATGTCGTCTGCTTTGAATTTGGTCGAGCCTATAAATTTGTCGTCTGGTAATAGTTTAGAGGAGTCTGTATCATATTGTCTTCTGGAAAAGATTTTACGACACGACAAAATCTTGGAATGGACCAAATCGAAAGCATTTGCAGACGTCAAATTGAATGTTGCTAAAATGACAATGTCTGCCTATGATAGGGTAGAGAACATTGTTGGAAAAGGAGAAAATGCTGGTTACCAGCATTTTCTCCTTTTGCCATAACGTTTTTCCAAAAGCTTCTTTTTCAGGGTCGTCAAAAGTCGGGATAGTGTGGTAGAGGTTAGATTTAGTACTTTCCTTGTCTATGACTCCGTTTCAGATCGTTACTGAAACAAACTTACGGCCAAAGATCCACTCGTCCATGTCGGTCATTGCACTCAAGTAGAAATATTTTCTGAGTAGATCTAGCCTTAGCTTGTTTCGGATTCATTGAATTTTTTTCTGCTCGAGACACTAACGATCGACATGAATCACCTATGGGGGAAGTAAAAAGAGTAAAATTAATCTGTTAAAAAAAATAAAAGGACATTTTCACTTGATTAAACAACCTTGTGAATTGTAATTTCAAGGGTTTTAAGCCAGATTAGGATTTTATAATAACAGACAGTGTCGACTAATTTCGAGAGTTTTGCGCACTCCGATCTTTACTATTGAGTACGGCAAGCAGCGGTGATTATCAGGCACTTCAAAGGACTCCTTAGAAACCTCAGCTGTTGAACAGGACAACTTCGTCCGGATCTGAACGGCTATCTGAACGTTCTGTCAACCGAAGTTTCGCGTCGTAGAGAGTTTAACACCAAAGGTACTTTCAATAGCAAGGGTTACAGCCTACAATCCCTGTTCGATATTTTAATTTAGGCCATTCTTATGGTTTGTTATTTTATCGATTAACTTTCTGACATTATTTACGATTTTACGCGTCATTGAAAGACAAACAGACCGTGGTTTTCAATAATGGGCGCCATTTTGCTAAATGGAGTCTCAGTTGGATAACTTCGGTTCTCATGCTTCAATGATGGAGATTGATAGAGTTGCTGACGAACGCTATGGCGTCATACTTGTATTTCGCATCTCAACGATTGTGTGCAGCTTTCAACCGAGAGGAATGAAGATAATCATCAAGGGTAAAATTCTTAAACGTCGACTTAAATGTATCGTGTCAGATGATAATAAATCTGACAATAATTAAAGCCGATTTATGCGTCCTAATCTTTAAAGAGCGTGCGGTCCTATGTAACGAGTGGTTACTCTAAACTCTTCCCAAACGACCCCGTGTTCGACCGACTCGTGTTCGAACGGATTGATTGATTGATTGTATGATGTTTAACGCTGTTTTAAACATTATTTCAGTTATATCGCGGCGGCCAGTGCACTTGCTTTCCTGGAGTTTATTTTACCAGTACAATATTCTTTCCAAGCCACCGGCCGCCTTCCCACATAAACATCATGGTCAGCGGTGAGAGAGAGCATTTTATACTTTTTAAACTATGTTTTCTTCCCTGTCTTTAGTAAATCCCATCACGTAAGCCACATTTGCCATAGATCTGCAAAGACTTTCACTTTGGACAAGTCTTAGGTTTTATTGTCTTCTAAAGAGTTTAGTCTTTACCAAATGACTAGTCCAAATTGAAAGCATTAATTTTGCAGACAACAGAATAAATGTAAATCAAAAATTGAAATTTGTTTAAGAGGGCTGGAAAACATTGTGGGAAAAGGAGAAAATGCTGGTTACCACAATGTTTTCAAAAGGCTTCTTTCTCGGGGTCTTTTAAAGTTAGGATTGAGTGGCAAAGAGTTGAGATAAAGGAACTTTGATCAATGTCACAGTGAAACTCAAGGTCATTTGTTAGACACTGTAATGAACACCTTTTCATTTTGAACAGTATCTTACCAATAGCAATGTTAATGATTGATTTCATATTTTTTGCTATGTTTGATGACTAATAACACTTTGGAGACAGGGATTTAGAGGCCCACTAGTGACCAAAAGTAAGTAATTCATGGATCAAATTGCAGGCAAGTTCAGTTCCTAAAGTTTTACAACCCTATACTATGTTTAACGACCCTGAGGAAAAAAGAGGAAAACATTGCGGGTAAAGGAGAAAATGCTGGCAACCAGCATTTTCTCTTTTTCCTGCAGTGTTTTCTGCCCATTCTGATACATTTCCAGTTATTTTTGTCCTGTTATATTGTTGTCTCCAAATACTTTCATTAATTGATAGATTGATTGTATGGTGTTTAACACCGTTTTCAACATTATTTCAGTTATATTGCGGCAGCCAGTGCACATATCCATGCTTTCCTGGAGTTTCTTTCACCAGTACTACGCACAACATTCTTTCCAAGCCACTGGCTGCTTTTCCACATAACCATCGTCGAAACAATGGTCAGTGGTGAGAGAGGAATGAATGCTGTCGCAATGACTATCATCAATCCTGGGAAAGAAATTGGCCAAGCCGGGGATCGAACCAGCGACCTCCTGTTCTCAAGTCCTGTACAGTACCGACTGAGCTACGGGGGCTCGGCTAAATACTTTCAATGAAGCAAGTTCAAAATGTTGTTTGGTAAACAGTTTACCCTTTAGCACACAATCCCGACTTTTAACGACCCTGAGGAAGAAGCCTTTTGAAAACATTGTTGGAAAAGGAGAAAATGCTGGTAACCGGCATTTTCTCCTGTTCCCACAAACCCTTCCCAAACAAATTTCAATTTTTCAGTCACATTTCTTTTATCGTCTGCAAATGCTTTCAATTTGGAAAAGTCTAAAATTTTGTTGTTTGGTAAATAGTTAAAAGTATGGACTTGGTTATGGGTCTGACAATGTATTACAGTAAATTCTGTCAAAGTTACAGTTGCTAGCAGAAAAAATGAATTTTAAAACTAGAGTTAAAGTTGGCAAATTTATTTTACTTGTGGTCCTCACCAATACAAATGAGCCATGCTCTTGCAAAAGGGGGCTTAATGCATCTCCATGATCATTGATACCAAGCAAGCCATCATATAATTATGGATCCGTAGTAGCCACTTCTTTTTAACCCTTTCCCAAATGACAAATTTTGGACTGGTCCAAATTGAAAGAGTTTGCAGACGACTATTCTAAATTTGATGAAAATGGCAGAAAGTTCTCAAAAAGGGTAGAAAACACTGTGGGAAAAAGAGAAATTGCTCGTTACGAGCAATTTCTCCTTTTCCCACAGTGTTTTCAAAAGACTTGTACTGCAGACACGTGAAAACCAGGGCTTGTTTGGGAAAGGGTTAATAAGTGGACTGGTCCTTGACATACAGAAAATTGACCAACAGAGAAAAGTTTCGGTCCAGGTCAGCCTGTGCGGAGTACGCAGGCTGACCTGGGTTGATATTTTTACAGATGCATTAAGCCCCCTTTTCAAAGAGCATCACTCAAATAAAATCGTCTTTTGGGGGTTGTATAATTGAGCGGGAACTTGTCTAGTGCACTTTAACCCTTAACCAGGCAATCCTGTGTTTTAATGACCCTGAGGAAAAAGGACCATTTTAAAACATTGTGGGAAAAGTAGGAAATGTTGCTGACCAGCATTTTTTCCCTGTTCCTACAATCTGTTTTACCCTGTAGAAGACAATTTATCTCTCGAAATTCAATCTGGCATCTGTAAATGTTTTCAATTTGGATCAGTCTTAATTTTTGTTGTTAGGTAAAGAGGTAATGTTTAATTTTTGTATGGCACATGCTGATGTCTTTGTAGGTTTAGGCAGACATGTTGATGGGTAAACAAAAAATGTCTTCTTTGTGCAGAGGGGAAGTGATTCAAACATTTACCTTTTCCCACACAATCCCAAGATTTTATGTCTCTGAGAGAAATGGCTTTTGAAAACATTGTGGGAAAAGGAGAAAATACTGGTATCCAGCATTTTCTCCTTTTCCCACAGTGTTTTCTAACCTATCAGACACAGAAGTCATGACTTAAGCCAAATTTATTTTGTTGTCTGCAAATACTTTCAATATGGTCCAGTCCAAAATTTTGTCGTATGGTAAAGAGTAAACGCAGTAACACACTATACCATGTCTTAATGGCTTTGAGGTAGCTGTCTTTCAAAAACATTTTAGGAAATCCCACAATGTTTTCTACCCTTTCAAAGACATATCCATTGTTTGAGCTACTTTAAAATTGTTGTCTGCATTTTTTCTCAATTTGGACAAGTCTGAAATTTGTTGTTTGGTTTAACCCTTTACCAGACGACAAAATTGTAGCCTTGTCCAAATTGAAAGCATTTACAGACGACAATTTCATTGTGGCTCAAATGGTGCAATTTTTCTTTGGTAGGGTAGAAAACATTGTGGGAAAAGGAGAAAATGCTGGTTACCAGCATTTTCTCCTTTTCCCACATTTTCAAAAGGCTTTTTTCCCAGGGGCGTCAAAAGGCAGCATTGTGCGGTAAAGGGTTAAAAGCTTAAGAACCTGTCTCTTGGACCATAACTCTTTTGTTAACTCTTTGCTATGTTAAATTTTGTTGTTTGGTAAAGAATGTTGCTGAAATGATGGAATTTGCTGTAGAAAATGTGGCAGGAAAAGGTGCTGTTTACTCCTTTTCCCATAATGTTTTCAAAAGTACTCTTCCAATGGGTGCCTGTTACTTGTGATTATTTTGTAAAGGATTAAAAGAGTTTTGTGAAGTTTTGAAGCTGGGTAACCATGTAATTATTCCTTAAGGAAATATTAACTCTTTACCACACAGTTCCGAGTTTTCACGACCCTGAGGGAGAAGCCTTTTGAAAACATTGTGGGAAAAGGAGAAAATGCTGGTAACCAGCATTTTTTCCTTTTCCCACAATGTTTTCTACCCTTCCCAAAACAAATTTCAATTTTTCAATAACATTTATTTTGTTGTCTGCAAATGCTTTGAATTTGGACCAGTCTAAAAACTTGGCGTTCGGTAAAGAGTGAAGTTTTGAAGTTGGGTAACGTGTAATTATTCCTTGAGGAAATATTAAAAAACACATGCTTTGAATAATATCCAGTTTCGCATATTTTTGCCCTTTTTATTATACTAGGATACAGCATTTTATCCTATTTTTTTTTCATTTCATGAAGACACAAATTGAAACATCTCCATAGAATGGCCTCTAAAATCAGTTTCATAATGGCATACTGTTCAAGATGAGTAAGGTTTCTTCAGTTTGGGACTTCTTGTATAATTATTTTTCCTCTAGTCCTCTTCATATTTTAATACTGTATTCCAAAGTGCTGTAAATCAATGAAGTAAGTATTTTCAGGTTGTTAAAGAAACTCCAAGAGACAAAAATACTGCATTGTCATTACCAATCTGGACAGGATATCACACAAGAAGAAAAAAAAAACAGACTGTAGGACCATGATTATACATAGACTGCACATTTGGAATGATTCCTGTCAGTCTAATTTAGATATATACAAGTACATTGCCATGACAGTTACAAATGTGCAGGCATTACGAGAGTTTAGATTTTACCAAACGACAAAATTTTGGACTTGAGCAAATTGAAAGTATTTGTAGAAGACAAATATAAATGTAGTTCAAATGATGATTTCTGTCTTGATAGGGTAGAAAATATTGTGGGAAAAGGAGAAATTGCTGGTTACCAGCATTTTCTCTTTTTCCCACTATGGTTTCAAAAGGGTTCTTCCTCAGGGTCATTAAAACTTGGGATTGTGTGGTGAAGGGTTTAGTATTTTTGAAGTGGTGCAACATTATGCAGCATAAAGCTGGTCAGGCTGACATTTTCTGAAGGGCTCTGATAGAACCCTTTGTGTCTGCTGTGAATAAATGGAAAATCAAGACATGTTGTTCCAATCCATCCTCATGGTTTGTGGTTCAGGCTGAGTCACACTATATAGCTTGGTTGGCCCTGTGAAATTATTATGACTCAGAAGGCAAGTTTAGGTTAACTCTATGAAACAACAAAATTTTAGATTGGTCCAAATTGAAAGCATTTGCAGATGACAAATATGACTTAAAATTTTGAAATTTTATTTGGGAAGGGTAGAAAACATCATGTGATCGACAAGGCTAGTTAAGTGTTATTTACAGTATGGTGTTCAGTACTTGCAAGCTGATCTTGAATCTAGTGAATAATCTTGTCATGACAAAATGGAAAAACTTTTAACTCTTTACGAAAAAACAAAATTTTAGACCAGTCCAAATCGAAAGCCTTTGCAGACAACAAAATAAAAGTTTATGTAGCTGCAGTGATGGTAGTTGTCAGTGGAAGTGTAGAAAACCTTGTGGGAAAAGGAGAAAATGATGGTTACCAGCATTTTCTCCTTTTCCCACAAGGTTTTCAAAAGGCTATTTCAGGATTAAAACTCGGGATTGTGTGGTAAAGGGTTAAATGATGGTAACCAGCATTTTTACCATTTCCCACAATGTTGTGTACCCTTTCAAAGACAAACCCTATAACTTGAAGCATATAATTTTTTTTGTCTTTCAATTTTGTCGCTTGGTTTACAGTTATAAGTGATCATAGTAGCAGCAAAACATTTGTATAATTCATTTATTTAAAAAAAAACATCATGTCGACTACTTTGTATATGCTTATTATTTTGCATAATGTGCATTGTTCATATTGAAGCAAATAAAAGTAAAAGTATTGTATGTAGATGGAGCCTGAAAGACGTTGTTGTTGCTGTGTTGGATATGATTCAACACTGGAATGTTCTAAAGGTTTTTATGGTTATGTTTTTCGGCTACACCTGTCTTTCTTGTGTAAGAGCAACAATTTTGACATTCTAGATAAGTGAGCTCTGTATCAAACAACAAAATTTTACACTGTGAATAAATGAAGCCATCTGCAGCTTTTGAAAACATGGGAAAAGGAGAAAATGCTGGTTAGCAGCATTTTCTCCTATCCCCACAATGTTTTCTAAAGCTTACTTTCTCAGGGTCATTCAAACTTGGGATTGTGTGGTAAAGGGTTAACTCTTTACCAAACAACTAAATTCTAGGCCTGTCTGAATTGAAAGCATAAAATTTTGTAGACTACAAAACAGAAGTGACTCAAAACTTGAAATTTGTTTTAGGAAGGGTAGGAAGCAGTGTGGATAAAGGAGAAAATCCCTGTAACCAGTACTTTCTCCTTTTCTCACAATGTTCTGATATGTTCTTTACCTAATGTCATTGAAATTTGGGAGTATGTGGTAAATGGTTAATGTGGGTTAAAAGGCAGGATTTGTGTTTAAAGGGGCAGCAGACTCTATGGATAACTGGAAGGAAATGTTGGTTACCAGCATGAAGCTGGATTGTTAAGTATTAACGGGTTAGTGGGTGATTTGATATTAACCCTTAGAGCGCCGAATAAACCTATCAGGCATTCTCGTCCTAGAAATACAACCCAAATAACTGCAATTTCATGGTTGCTTTTGTGTACAGTGTTTCTGCACAGCGGACAGTGTAGATCAAAGATCAGGCTGCATGTTTTGTGCAGCCTGATCTTGATCTACACTGGCCGCAAAAGCAACTATAGTCATGAAAGGCGCTTTAAGGGTTAAAAGAGCCCGTATCAGACACAGACACATCAAGTGCTTATTCAGAATTTTGCACTTTAACGAAAGTTGAAACAATCACGAGTTTTAACAACCCTGAAAAAGAAGGCTTTTGAAAACATTATGGGAGAGGAAGAAAATGCTGATAACAAGCATTCTCTTCTCTTTTTTTTTTCCATGATGTTTTTATTCCTTTGCATGCAATTGCAATCATCAGAGCCACATTTTATTTGTTGTCTACAAATGCTATAAATATAGGAGAGTCAAAAATCTGATGGTGTGGTATAGAGTTGACCTTTTACAACACAATCCTGAGTTTTATACAACACTGGGGAAAGAAGGCTTTTGAGAACATTGTGGTAAAAGGAGAAAATGCTGGTAATCAGCATTTTCTCCTTTTACCACATTGTTTTCTGCTTGATCAAAGAGGAATTTCATTAAGCCGTATTTGTTGTCAGCAAATGCTTTCAGAATGGCCATGTCCAAAACTAGTTATTTGGTAGAGAGACAACTCTCTAACTTTGTACCAAAAGACAAAATTTTAGACTCGTCCTAACTGAAAGAAATCATTTTGTAGGCCACAAGTTAAATGTAACACAAAGTGTGGGACTTTTATCAAAAAGAGTAAAAAACATAGTGGTAATAGGAGAAAATGCAGGTTACCAGGATTTTCTCCTTTTTTGCTCCGTGTCGTTGCAACTCGTGACTATGTGGGAACAGTTAAGACCTGTCCAAATTGAAAGCATTTTGTTGACAACCAAATACAATGTGGTTTAAAATGAAAGCTGAAATTTATCCTTGGATGGATACAAAACAATGTGGGAAATGAAGAAAATGTTGGTTTTCAGCATTTTATTCATGTCCCAATGCTGGTTACTTGCATTTTCTCCTTTTCTCACAATGTTTCATAAGCTATCTTTGTTAGTGTGGTTTAAACTCACGATTTTTTGGTAAAGAGTTAAGCACCTTCAACATGTTTTGAGCAAAATCTGTTTTTAAGTGGCTACACTGTATTTCAGCTATGTCACAGTTACCCTTCACTTATTAACCTTTTACCACAAAATCTCAAGTTTTAATGATCCTGATGAAAGGGGCGTTTGAAAACAATTTCGGAAAAGGAGGAAATTTTCGGCCTCCCCCCTCCCATTTCCCACTATGTTTTCAACCCTTCTAAACTACAAATTTCAATTTTTTCATCACATTTCTTTGTGGTATGCAGATGTTTTCAGTTTGGACAAGCTAAAATTTTGTTGGTTGGTAAAGAATTTACACTTTTCCTGGGTTTCACTGGCATTGAGCTGGGGTTCTGCTTTTGATTGATTGATTGTATGGTGTTTAACGCCGTTTTCAACATTATTTCAGTTATATCGCGGCGGCCAGTGCACCTATCCATGCTTTCCTGGAGTTTTTTTTACCAGTACTCCGCACAATATTCTTTCCAAGCCACTGGCTGCTTTCCCACATAACCATCGTCGAAACAATGGTCAGCGGTGAGAGAGGAATGAATCCTGTCGCAATGACTATCATCAATCCTCGGAAAGAAATTGGCCAAGCCAGGGATCGAGCCAGCAACCTCCTGTTCTCAAGTCCTGTACGCTACCGACTGAGCTACGGGGCTTGGTGGGGTTCTGCAATGGCTTGCCAAGGACATTTCTATGTGACTACCAGCACAAGGTGGACTCAAACCAGGGTTTTCTGATAAGAAATCTAATGCCTTAAACACTTTACCAAACAATCTCTGGGTTTTTAACAACCATTGTAAAAAAGGCTTCTGAAAACTTTTTGGAAAAAGAAGAGCATGCTGAGACTATGAGGACAATAGCCATTATTCTGGTCGTACATGTACATGTTTTGCCACTCTGAAAAAAGTCTTTTGGATTATTCAGTGATGAAAGGGTATGTTTTGAAAAGACTTCTGCCTGGCACTCAGGGGCATAGCTATCCCGTCTATTCATGTGGATTCAGAAATGTGCTGGTAGCTTGGGTTAGGAACATTCCAATCCTCCCTTCATATCATTTTGAAATAGGCTTGCTTATGGCTTTTTGAGGACACTCTGAGGTGCTTGATTTTTAACCCTTTACCACACAATCCCGGGTCTTAACAACCCTGAGGAAGAGGCCTTTTGAAAATATTGAGGGAAAAGGAGAAAATGCTGGTAACCAGCATTTTCTTCTTTTCCCACAATGTTTTTTGATCCTACCACCTACAAATCTTACCATCAGATCATCATTTGGTATGTCATCTGCAAATGCTTTCAATTTGGACCAGTCTGAGATTTTGTCGTGTGGTAAAGGGTTAAAAAAAGATTGACAATTTTGGAGTTGTAAACCAAAAAAAAATCTTTTTACATTTTTGTAAGAACTGACTTAAAGATTCAGCCTCATACTCACATGTAGGCAGCTACACGCCTGCATGCACTAAGAGGCAAGACTGCATGATGGAAATAATTTAGAGAGGTTGAAGTGGGCTCATAAAAAAGATGTTTGTGTTTGAGTATTTATGGTATTTACAAGCACTTGATGTACTTTTGTTGCCCACACATTTTCTGCTCCCCTCCTACATGTGTTGTGTAACCCTAAAGTTTGCCAGTTAGGCAACATACATGTAGGTGCATATGCAGACAGTGTGAATTTCGATGAAATTGCCCATAACATGCTCCTTTCCTTTTAATACTACCTTTTCTGGCCTTTCAAAGACAAGTTCAATAATTTGAGTCTTGTTTAGTCTGTCACCTTTAAGTGTTTTCAGTAATCATGGATCAGTTAGAAATTTTGTTCAAGAGTTAAAGTGAGTTTGTTTTGTATAACAGCTGTCCTATTTTAAAGAAAAGCCCAAGTACCATACAAGTGTTCACCCTTTAATGTTGAGCATAACCCGGCTGTAGATGCTTTGCAGACAGGGTGTATTAAGATCAAACTGCATGCAGAATGTGCATTTTGATCTTGGATCCACACTGTCTGCTACTGTGTTACATATCATGCCCAAAGTATCCTTGAAATGGTAATATTTTGGCTGTTTTTAGTTGCTTTTCCATAATGATAAGGCACACTTCATTAACTCTTTTCCAAACGACAAAATTTTAGACTGGTTGAAATTGAAAGCATTTGCATGCATCAAATTAAATGACTTTAAAATTGAAATTTGTTTTGGCAAGGGTAGAAAACATTGTGGAAAAGGAGAAAATGCTGGTTACCGGCATTTTCTCCTTTTCCCACAATGTTTTCAAAAGGCTCCTATGTGAGGGTTATTAAAAGTCGGGATTGTTTGGTAAAGGGTTCGGTCATTGCTGT
Organism: Tridacna gigas; assembly: GCA_945859785.2. Classification (NCBI taxonomy): domain Eukaryota; kingdom Metazoa; phylum Mollusca; class Bivalvia; order Cardiida; family Cardiidae; genus Tridacna; species Tridacna gigas. The sequence goes on along the minus strand of OX244041.2, from coordinate 26,395,862 downwards.
ATGAATTAGTACATTTTAATGTTAATTTTGTGCCACTTGAATATGTACACAAAAAGTCGAAAACAATGAAGAACTTGAATCATGAATTTTGGAAATGATTGTATAGTCGTGCATTTCAGAATATTTATAAAGCAACGCCGGGTAACATCCACAGTCGGCAATTACCGTCAATTCTTTTAGTCCTTTAACTCTTTACCAAACGACAAAATTTTAGACTCGTCCAAATTGAAAGCATTTGCAGATGACAAAATTAATGTGACCCAAAGATTGAAATTTGTTTTGGAAAGGGTAGAAAACATTGTGGGAAAAGGAGAAAATGCTGGTTACCATACATAGATTTGAGATTTATGCAAAAACTTATATGAACTACTTGTTCAGTCCTTTTAGGTTGTTATCTTATACAGGAGAATTTTGTAACTTCACATGTTGCTGATTCGCAGCTATTTGTTAGTTCGTATGCTATCTATGGTCCTAATATTTATCCTTCTTTATCATTGTTTTATTCCTCTAAATACTTAGCATGTCGGTGGTTCGTATTCCATAGTGTATTTCATGCCCCAAAAGTAGATTTCGAACAAAATCTCCTACCTTTAGTTGTTATATAATCAATCCGCTTGCAAACTTACAAAGGTGTAAAAACTTGTGAACAAGCTTGATTTTCACATCTGTTGATTGACAATGTCATTAACTTCAAATGTAATTAATAGACTGGTACCAGTTGTATCTCCCATTACTGTCAGACAGACCAAATCCACAAATCAAACAGCCCATAACAGAATGCCTGAATTTTTTTTAAAATAATTGAGCAATATTCTCCCGTAAGCCAAGATTTTTAAGACAGACAAAGATTTTCTGACCTCAATCAATTGATCACCCTCATTAAAGAATTTGGTCTTTATCATTAAGGTCTATCTCTAAGCTTAAGTGAAATCACAATTTTAATTTCCAAGTCTGATGTTATCTCATGAAATCTGAAATCGGGCAGAAACCTTACTTGTAAGCATTGGGTGTTACCTGTTGTTGATACAAAGGTCGATGACATTCTGCCACTTTAATGTAATTATGCCCCCCTTCGAAGAAGCGGGGGTATATTGCTTTGCACTTGTCCGTCGGTCCGTCTGTCGGTCCGTCGGTCGGTCCGTAGACCACATTTTTGTCCAGAGCATAACTCAAAAAGTATTTCAGGTATCATCTTGAAACTACATAGGTGGATAGATCTCATTAAGGAGAAGTGCAGTGCACAAGAATCATAACTCTGCCCATCATATTTATGGAGTTATTGCCCTTTGTTGATTTTCATACTTAATTTTTGTCTGGAGCATAACTCTAAAAGTATTTCAGGTATCATCTTGAAACCTCATAGGTGGATAGATCTCATTAAGGAGAAGTGCAGTGCGCAAGTACCATAACTCTGCCCATCATATTTTTGGAGTTATTGCCCTTTGTTGATTTTCATACTTAATTTTTGTCTGGAGCATAACTCAAAAAGTATTTCAGATATCATAGGTGGATTAATCTTATTAAGGAGAAGTGCAGTGCACAAGAACCATAACTCTGCCCATCATATTTTTGGAGTTATTGCCCTTTGTTGATTTTCATACTTAATTTTTGTCCGGAGCATAACTCAAAAGGTTTTTCAGATATCATCTTGAAACTTTACATGTGGATAGATCTTATTCAGGAGAAGTGCATTGCACAAGAACCATAACTCTGCCCATTATATTTTTGCAGCTATTGCCCTTTGTTGATTTTCGTACTTAATTTTTTTCCGGAGCGTAACTCAAAAAGTATGTGAGGTAAAATCATGAAACCTTATAAGTTGATAGTTCACATAAATGGGAAGTGCAGTGTCCAAGAATTGTTAATTTATCATTAATAATTTTTGAGTAATTACCCTTTGTTCGTTTTTACACTTTGAACTTAACAGTTTATAATCACATGTTATATGTAGAATTGGATGCCATTAGGGGGGCATACATGTTTTACAAACATCTCTTGTTAAAGGTGTTATTTGGTTTGTAGCATCAATTAACCGATCAAAATGACAATTAAGAGTTCTTAAATTCCTTAAACTTATGACAAGGGATAAACGGATAATAATGGTTTGAAGTCCCCTGAGTGAAGGGGATATCACTCCAATGGATCAATGACAAAACCAGCTGATAAACTTTATTCATGTGTTTATTGTTATAAACATGTAAGTATAGATGGATGAAAAATAAAGATAAATAAATTTCCTAGTTTTGGATGGTCAGGGGAGATTACCCCAATCTGACGGCTTGCTCTGATGTTATTTTTTTATTGTGTCTCCACTAGATGCGTGGAGAAACACTCACAAAACTAACATCGGAGCAAGCCTTCTGGTTGAAGGTAACTAGGACACTGCAAGACATGCTGTGTAAATCTGATTGTCTATTTTCATATATATATATATGGCATAGATAATACAGTCACACGTTTTGTTAGTACTAGTATGTTTAATTCCTATTAAAATTCCAGTCCCTTGCGATATGAGATACCGCAATTTTACTATATTATGCATTGACCAGTAGTTTTGACTTCATATCAACTAGCCAACAAAGGACTGGAATGAAACCATAAGGGTTAGATGATGATTTTAATGTTTATTTCATAAAAATTGTATTCTGTGTTGAATAACTAATCCTGTCAATTAAACACCGACCATACACTTATGTAATGTTGGCATTATTTTCTACAATTATGCAATTTGGTGCCATCACCTTGAGCCCATAGAGCAATAGAGTATCAGCAAAATAAATCTCAGATGTCTCTGGTTTGTACTTGTATTGGCATTCATCTACATGGTACTGTTTGATCTCTGATAGTGTCAATAATGACAGACACTGCTTTGGTTAAAAAGATTTACTTAAGTTTTTTTATCTACAAAAAAAAAAACTATTCATTTAGCCCTTACCAAGTGACACAGTGGATCTATGCCCCTTACAGTACTATAAGAATTCACATTTTCAGATTGGCTACAAAAATACCTCATTGTAGTGGAAAAAAATAAGTATGTCTAATGTATAATATACACTATTGATTTCTATCACAGGCCAGCACCCCATATAACAAACCCAGGGCTAATTTGTTCAATATGAATGCATCTAGAGGTAATCAGCTGGAAACCAGACTGTGATGAGGGACACTGGGGAGGCTAAAGTGACTAAAAACTTGCAAATATTGACCGTATGACCCAGCAGTGAGCTTTAAAATGTCATTAACTCTTTACCCAAATAATAATCTTGTGTTTTCAACCCTTTACCACACAGTCCTGGTTTTTAACTTTTTAATGACCCTAATTGAGAAGGGTTTTGTGGGAAAATGAGAAAATGCTGATAACCAGACTTTTCTCTTTTTCCCAAAATTTTTCAAAAGCCTTTTTTTACACATATCCAATCATTTTTGCTACATTTATCATCTGCACATGCTGCAATGTAAACAGGTTTTAAAATTCTGTGGTCTGGTAAAGGGATAAGCATTTTTCCTTGAGGATGTTGATATTTTTTTGCACTTACATAGTGATTAGTGATGTTGACTTGCCAAGAGTTCAACCATTTAGTACCTAAGGGATATTCAAAATGTGCCTTCATAACCCTGTACAAAATGCCTCTGAGTTTTAATGACCCTGATGAAAAAGTCTCCGAAAAATGCTGTGGTCAAAGGAGACAAATGCTGGCAACCAGCATTTCTCCTCTTTCCACAATGTTTTCTACCCCTCCAAAGCCAATTACATTGTTCTGAGGCATGTAATTAGTCATCTGCAAATCCCTTCGATATGGACATGTCTCAGATTTTGTCATAATTATGGTAAAGAATTACCCCTCCACCAAATAATCCAGGGTTTTGACAACTTTGGTATAAACTTCTGAACACACTGTGGATATCAGGGGTATGGAAATACTATGCCCGACTGGGCCGACTCTGTAAAATTCAACATCGAACAAGTGATCTTTTACAGTCTAGTTGTCAGTGGACAAGTAGGAAATATGAGGACAATTTTGAAATGAAAATCTGCTCTATACATACCCAGTGAAATATGTATGTTCTCACTTCATACAAAATGACATTTCGAATGATAAACAGTCTCTTGAGATGATCCCTGATTTCTGGAAACCCAAAATACACATTTGGCCTACCTCCGCATTGACTGCATACCACAAGATCGGTAGATATGTGGCTGTTTCTGCATGTCCATTTTAATTGCTTTGAATAAATGTCTGAACATCTTCAGGGTCATCATTATGGATTAAAATGATTTTATTAGTACTGTATCATTTTAGTACTGAATCAAAGATCTTTCACGACAGTGTCGTGAAAATTTTAGCCTTTAATCTGATTTTGAACAGCTTCGGTGCAAAATGGGCCGTGATTTAACACAGTCTCTGCTAGAAGCTGTCTGAAACCAAATCAAACCAAATGTGTTCGATTCAGCAATCAGTTGCTGTGTAAAATCGGGGAAAATATTTTTTTTAAATCAAATCTTCGATGCAAAGGTAAAGTGAGAAGTTTGAGACTCTGTAACGATTTGGCAGCTCCAAACGTAAATCTAAAATGGACCATGACAGGAAATATGACAATAACGTGTCTTTTTTTAACCAGGTATGGTTGAAAAAAATCACGTGGTTGAACATGGACAATTTTTGCAATGGTTTTTGTAAGGGTTGTCGAGAATATCCCAATATTGCTGACATGTTGCTTTATGTGTGACATTTAAAATTGTTCTGTGTGGACAAGTGAGCCACACTGGTGGACAAGTGGATTTTTGTAATTTACTTGTCCGAGGACAAGTAGAAATTTCTAAGATTTCCACATCCCCGGATATATGAGAAAGTGCTGGAAACCATCATTATCTCCTTTTACGAAAGTGTTTTCTAAACTTTTAAAGGCAAATCCCTTCAGTTGCGTCAGATTTCATTTGTTGTCTGCAAACTCTTTCGGAATAAATGAGCCTAAAATTTTGTTGTCTGGTAATGAGTTAGAAAGGGATGTAGGATCAAAACAGTGGTCTCTTAACTTCTTACCACACAATCCCGAGTTTTAATGACCATAAGAAAGAAGCCCATGGAAAACATTGTAGTAACCAGCATTTTGTCTTTTTCCCACAATGTTTTCAGCCGTACCAAAGACAAATTCCATCATTTGAGCCACCTTTGTCATCTGCAGATGCTTTCAGTTTGAACAATTCACGTGTGGTAAAGAGTTAAAACCCTGTACCAAATGAAAAAATTTTAGTCTGGTCCAGATTCAAAGCATTTGCAGACAACAAAATAAATATTGCATAAATCTGGAAACTTTTCTTTGAAAGGCCAGAAAACATTGTGGGAAAAGCAGAAAATGCCAGTTACAAGCATTTTCTCCTTTTCCCACAGTGTGTTGAAAATTCCTTCTCCTTGTGGTCGTTAAAATTTGGGATTGTGGTAAAGGATTAAAATAGCCAGTTGCTCTTAATTCAGGGCTTTTCTAAGAGAGTTGACTGCATGCGTTAGTGAATGAATTTGAATATCTATGTACTTGATGCAAACACTGTGGGAAAATACTGCAAAATGACCGTAGGGTTAGGATACAACAAATTTTACATCTAATTTGAAAGGAACTTGACTGTCCCATGGTAGGCGGGGGTTTTCCTGTCAGACAAAGGTTTTTTCCACAGTTGATGAATTGTAGGTATCCCACATGTGTGACTTGCACAAAGGCGGATAATTGTGTGGCCATTAATCTTGAGGTGGACAGTCAGAAGTGGTGTCTCATTATATCCAATTTAACCCTTAGAGTGCCAAATTAACTTAACCCTTAAAGCAGCTTTTTCTACTATAGTTGCCTCTGGGGCCAGTGTAGGTCAAGATCAGGCTGCACAAAACATGCAGCCTGTTCTTTGATCTACACTGTCCACTTTCCTAATACTCTGCATACGAAAAAACAACCATGAAATCGCCATTATTTGGGTTGTATTTGTAGGACAAAAATTTCTGTTGGGTTTATTGAGTGCTCTAAGGCTTAAAAGACATTTCTAATGTAGCTGTTTTTGAAGAAAATATTACGGTATAATAACACAGCCTTGGTGACTGTGTCTGCAGTGTTGACACACCAAAACTTTTCTAATATGTGTGATATTACTCAAGATATTCCATTCAAATTTGGGCTAGTCGCTCACCCCTCACAAAACTATCCCGAGTTGTAACAACCCTGTGATAGATGAACCCTATGAAAATATTGTGGGAAAAGGAGAAAATGCTGGTTAATAGTATTTTCTCCATGTCCTACGTTTTCTACTATTTTACAGACAAATTGCATAATTTGTGCTACTGGTATCTTTGTCATCGGCAAATGTTCGAGCCCTACCTGATCCGCTGGGTTTTTCGTTGGTGTGTCCTTAGGCAAGACACTTCAGAGCCCTAGCCTTGTACTGGTAAAATCCAGGAAGTACATGAATATGTGAGCTGTCGCCGTGATATGACTGAAACAATGTTGAAAGCGGTGTAAAACACCATTCAATCAATCAATCATCGGCAAATGCTTTCAATTTAACTCTTTACCACATGACAAAATGTAGACTTGCTCAAATTGAAAGAATTTGCAGACGGCAGTTCAAATGTAGCTCACATGATGGACTTTGTCTTTGATAGGATAGAAAACATTGTGGGAAAAGGAGAAAATGCTTTTCTCCTTTTCCCACAATGTTTTCAAAAGTCTTCCCTCTTCAAGATTGTTAAAATACGGAATTTAGTGGTCTTTACATAACCCTTAAAGCGCCTTTCACAACTATAGTTGCATTTGCGGCCAGTGCAGATCAAGATCAGGCTGAACAAAACGTGCAGCCAGATCTTTGATCTACACTATCCACTTTGATGAATCACTGTAGATAAATGCAAACATGAAATTGCAATTATTTGGGTCATGTTTCTAGGATTAAAGTGTCTGGCAGGTTTATTCGGCGCTCTAAGGGTTAACTTTTAGTTCTGACTGAGAATTTCCACTTCGCTCATGTAGCATTACAAGGGTATTAACCCTGAGAGTGCCGAATAAACCTATGAGACATTTTTAATCTAGAAATATCACCAAAATAATTGAAATTTCATAGTAGCTTTTGTCTAAAGTGTTTCAGCAAAGCGGACAATATAGATCAAAGATCAGGCTGCACTTTTTGTGCAGCCTGATCTTGATCAACACTGGCCGCAAAGGTAATTATAGTCATGAAAGTTGCTTTAACTCTTTACCAAATGACAAAATTTTAGACTAGTCCAAATTAAAAGCATTTGCAGACGACAAATTAAATGTGACTTATAATTGAAATTTGTCATGGAATTGGTAGAAAACATTGTGGGAAAAGGAGAAAATGCTGGTTACCAGTATTTTCTCCTTTTCCCACAATGTTTTCAAAAGGCTTCCTTTTTAGGGTCGTTAAAAGTCGGGATTGTGTGGTAAAGAGTTAGGGTTAAAACTTCTTTTTGTTGCTTTAAAAGTTGATATTCCTTTCATTTCTGGATGACTGCACTAATAAACATATATGATTTTTATGCAGCTCAGTTTCAAAATCCTGTTCCCTCATTTAGACACATTATCAACCGCAGAAGGCATATTGTTTTTAGCTGATCTGAGCACAAAGTGTTCAAGGTGAGCTTTTGTGATCATGCTGTGTCCCTTGTCTTTCGTTCCTTGTGCAGTTGGCAACATTTACCTTGTGTGCACTCTAGAGGCCACATTTTCAACCAGATACTCAAGAAACTTGGTCAGAATGTTTGTCTTGATAAAATCTATAGGTTTGAAATTGGGTCACATTGGGTCAAATAGTAGGTCACTGGGCCACATCTTAGAAAAACATTGTTTGCACTCTAGAGGCCATATTTTCAGCCTTCTACTCATGAAACATGGTCAGAATATTTGTCTTGATGAAATCTAGGACAAGATTGAGATTGGGTCACATCAGGTCAAAAAGTAGGTCACTGGGCCAAATCTTAAAAAAAACTTGTGTGCTATGTAGAGGCCACATTTTCAGCCTACAACTCATGAAAATTGGTATGAATGTTTGGCCTGGTAATATGTCGTACAAGTTCAAAATTGGATCACATATGGTTAAAAAGCAGGTCACTGGGCCAAATTTTAGAAAAAATCTTTTGTGCACTCCAAAGGCTACATTTTCAGTCTAATACTTATGAAACTTGCTCAGAATGTTTGTATTGATGAAATCTTAAACATGTTTGAAATTTTGTCACATTGGGTCAAAAAGTAGGTCACTGGACCAAATCATAAAAAAAAAACCATGTGTGCACTCAAGATGCCAGTTTTCAGCCCAATACTTACAAAACTTGGTCAGAATGTTTGTCTTGATGATACATTATCTGGGACATCTTGATATTGGGTCAAGTAGGGTTAAAAAGTAGGTCACTGGACCAATTCTTAAAAAAAAATTGTGCACTCTATAGAGGCCACATTTTCACTCAGATACTCATGAAACTTGGTCAGAATAATTGTATTGGTGATATCTGTGACAAATTTGATATTGGGTGATGTCAGTTTTAAAAGTAGGTCACTCGGCAAAATCTGAGAAAAAGCTTGTGGTCACACTAGAGGCCACAATTTCAGTTCAACACTCATGAAACTCAGAATGTTTGTCTTGATGATATCGCTGACAGATTAAAAAATAGGTCAAGTCTGTCTAAAAATAGGTCACTTACACTCACGTGTTTTACATCATCACAACCAGGATCTTTTCAGCTTTATCAATCCCAGATGACCTTACTCAGGAGAGCCCTATAGGGCCTTTTACCTTCTTGTTTTTCAAACTTACAGCAAACCAGTTTTAAAAAAGGATAAGTTGCTTTATACAACAAGATTTCCCTATTCCACATTTTTTCACAGGTATTTTTAAGTTGGTTGTTCCTATTTTAAAAGGATGTTTTCTACGTCACATGTTTCCTTGAAAACTGAAAAAGGAGAAAATAATTGTTACCTGCAGTTAATGTTATATTTTATTCTGAAGAGTTCCTTTACACTGGCCCAGCCATGTAGGTCAGTGCTCAGCATACCTGAATAGTGACCTGGTGGTTGCAGGTTTGATACCCGGTCGAAGCACACCTTTTTACAGTGATGTTTTGTCTCTCACCTCTGATGCTTGTGAGAAAAGTAGTCAGTGGCTTGGAAAGAAAGTTGTGTCAGTTCTGGTATGAGAATGCAAGGAAACACATGCATAGGTGCACAGACCACTGTGATATGACCTAAGATGTTAAAATGGCATTAAACTCGAATGCAAACTTACAAATAAATCCTCTAAACAGCAATGCGTAGTTTTTGCTACTTTCTGAAATTGTTACTTTTTGATACAATTTAGCACGCTGAGTGTTTAACCTGTTACCATACAACAACATTTTAGACTTTCCCAAAATGAAAACATTTTCAAACAGAAAATTGCATTGTGAATGAATTGATGGATTTGTCTCTGAAAGATTAGAAAACATCGTGGGAAAAGGAGAAAATGCTGGTTACCAGCATTTTCTCCTTTTTCTACAATGTTTTCAAAAGGCTTCTTACTCAGGGTCGTTAAAACTCTTCATTTTGTGGTAAAGGGTTAAACATTAAAATATTTTGTATGAAGTAATTGATGGATAAAGTCTCAGTTTCTAACCAAGATATTGTGTTGATGATATATGGTTTGTTACCAGTATTTGGTTACATATATAGTATGGGCCATGCTCTGTGAAAAAGGGGCTTAATGCATCTGCGAAAAAGTATCGACCTAGATCAGTCCATGCAGGCTGACCTGGGCTGAAACTTTTCGCTTTTGGTCACTTTTCTTCATGTTAAAGGACCATTCCACCTCGTAATTCAGTTGGTTGTTAAAAAAAATGGCTAATGTGGATCCATAATTATGTGATTTCTTGTTTGGTATCATACATCCCGGAGATGCAATAAGCCCCATTTTCACAGATCATGGCTCATAGGTATTTTTTTTGAAACCAATTTTATAAGGTACTGTACCTCTTTCAGTCTCACTGTTGCTTTGCTTCTTCAAGTTTGTTGTCGAACACATTTTCATCTGCAGAACTTTATAAACTTGGCTTTGTTCAAAAAGATTTTGTCACAGCCTTGTCCATCTTCTTTGTTGTTGTGGCCCTGGACAATTTGATATTTTGTGGTATCTCTGTCATTACTGAAAATATTTACCTCAAACATGGGCAAGGCTAGTAAGATGTTTAACCCTCAACAATCCCATGTTTTCACAACCCTGACAAAGAAAGGTTTTGAAAACACTGTGGGAAAAGGAGAATATCTGGTAACCAGCATTTTCTCCCTTTCCCCCAGTGTTTTCTGAAAAGTCTATCCTCAGGGTCGTTTGGTGAAGGGTTAACCCTTTAATAGATGACAAAATTTTAGCCTTGTCCAAATTGAAAGTGTTTGCAGACGACAATTTCAGTGTGGCTCAAATGTTGCAACTTTTCTTAGATAGGGTAGAAAACATTGTGGGAAAAGGAGAAAATGCTGGTTACCAGCATTTTCTCCTTTTCCCACAATGTTTTCAAAAGGCTTCTTTCTCAGGGGCGTCAAAAGGCAGCATTGTGCGGTAAAGGATTAAAGTATTTCAACTCTGTTGCTGCAAACTTAATATAATTATGTAAGCGGCCCTCTGGCTGCAAGTCATAATATTATTATGTTTCCATTATATCCATTTTGTGTAACGATCGACTGAATCATGACGTAGAATGGACCTTGGACATGCATAAAATTAACCAATAGCAAAAGTTTCAACCAGGTAAGCCTTCGGGGCTTGACGCAAGCTGACTTTGGTTGATACTTTTTGCAAATGTTTTAAACCCCCTTTTTGCAGAGCATGGCTCATGTATATTTTGTTTTTCCCCAAGATCTAAAGTAGATTAATACTATTGCAGGTAAAGATGGTTTTAGTCATTGTTTACAGTATTGGGTAATGGATGGTGTAGATCAAAGATTGGGCTGCATGTTTTGTACAATCTGATCTTGAGCTATGCCAACCTCAAAAGCTGTTTAAGTCACCACTGACAGTGAAAAAAGTGGTTTAACCCTTTACCACACAATCCCGACTTTTAACAACCCCGATGAATAAGCCTTTTGAAAACATTGTGGGAAAAGGAGAAAATGCTGGTAACCAGCATTTTCTCCTTTTCCCACAATGTTTTCTACCTTTCCAAAAACAAATTTTAAATTTTCAGTCACATTTATTTTGTCGTCTGCAAATGCTTTCAATTTGGACTAGACTAAAATTTTGTCATTTGGTAAAGAGTTAAAGCAAAAATCCCATATCAGCAAAAAATACAAATGTGTCAGCCTCTACTTGGGGCAAATCGGAAAGTAAATAACACCCTCTCATTAAAGTTTAATTTGATGGCCACTTTGACAGGCCCTAGACAAATTGTGTTGCGACCTCTGACTTGCACACATATAAATCTGCACGACTCTTGGCTTCCGTTGCAGTGCTGGTTTCTCCTTGTGCCATAATGTTTTAACTCTTTACCAAACAACAAAATTTTAGACTGGCCTCAGTTGAAAGCATTAATTTTGCAGATGACAAAATTACAGATGGCCCAAATGAGAAAATTTCTCCTTGATAGACTAAAAAACATTGTGGAAAAACGAGAAAATGCTGGTTACCAGCATTTTCTCCTTTTCCCACAATGTTTTCAAAAGGCTTCTTCCTCAGGGTAGTTAAAAGTCAGGATTGTGTAGTTAAGGGTTAAATAAACTTAGGTAGTAAAGCAGAATTAATTTACCAGTACTTTAATCCATATTCTACATGTATGATTACAAAGTTGGCTGCAAATTTGAATTGAAAGGTCACAAGTTAACTCTTTTATCAGACAGTGAAATTTTAGGCTGGTCCAAATTGGAAGCATTTGCAAATAACAATTTAAATGTGGTTCGAATGATAAGATTTGGCTCTAAAAGTGTAGAAAACATTGTGGGAGAAAATGCTGGTAACCAGATTGTGTGGTAGAGGGTTAACAAGACAGCTCTCCATTATAGTTCTTTACATTTCACCAGACCAAAAAATTTTAGACTTGCCAATTTGAAAAGATTTGCTAAAACTATAGTACAGTTGTTCAAACAATGGGATTTGTCTTTGAAATTGAAGATAACTGTCAGGGAAAATGGAGAATGAATACCAGCATTTTCTCTTTTTTTCTAAAATGTTTTCTAGGGCCTTATCATCCTCTAGAATGTTAACCCTTATCCTGTTAAGTAACTTGAATGAAACTTTCCAGCCAAGAGTCAAAAAACCACAATAATGAAATTTCAAACTTATTTCTTTGAGGAAAAATATCTCCTCATCTGACAGTGCAGATCCAAGATCAGACTGCGCATTCTGTGCAGTCTGAACTTGATCTACACTGTCTGCAAAAGGTCGGTGAGTCATGCTTAGCAGCCAAAGGATTAAAACATTGGATTGTTTGGTGAAAGGATAACTAAAACTTGATATCATTCATTTGTGCTTAAGTGCATTTGGGCATAATTATTTACAGTGTTCTGTTGTATCTCCTCGAGGCTTAGCGGATGTATGCAGAAAAAGAAACCATTGTTCAATGGACAATTCAATGCTTGTTTCTTAAGTGATACAATATCTAGCAACTGCTGCTGTTTGACTTTCGTTAGATAAAGATTAAATACAAAATATTATAAGTCAAGATTTATCAGATTTTCAAAGCTAGGTTATTAAATTTTGTGATAGGTCTTTGACAGAATAGAAAACAGTGGAAAGGGAGATAATGCTGGTTATCAGTATTTTTTCCTTTTCCTCCAATGTTTTTAAAAGTTTTCTTTGTAGGATTGTAGAAACGTTGGACTGTTTCATTAGAGGTTGAAAAGATCACCTATATAGCTTGCCCTAAGATGGGAATGAGGCTGACCAAGATTGAAGTTAAACTTAACGCTATACCAAACATTTTCCTGAGTTTTAATGACCTTGAAGAATGAGCCTTTTGCAAACATGGTGGAAAAGGAGAAAATGCTGGTAAAACCAGTATTTTTTCCTTTTCCCGCGATGCTTTCCTACCTTCCAAGGACAAATCCTACCATTTGAGCCAAATTCAATTTGTCGTATGTGGATTCTCCCAATTTAGACGAAAACAAAATTTCATTTGTGTGTTACTGAGTTAATGGGTTTTATGTCTGAATGAACAAAGGCTAAATTGAGGGGTGCAAATAAATTCTCTTACGCATGTACTTTTATTGGGTAACAATTTAGTGGGGGATAAATTTGTCATAAAATTTTATTATGTTGGTTTTAGTTGGTTACCTCCTGGACACTTTATCAAACAATTAGGTGTCTTAATGAACCTGGAAGAAGGCTTTTGAAAACATTGGGGGAAAAGGAGAAAATGCTGGAAACCAGTTTTTTTTTTCCTCTTTTCCAAAATGTTTTCTACCCTTTCAAAGACAAATCTAACCATTTAACTTTGTACTACACAGGCAAAAGTTTAGACTTGTCCACTTTGAAAGAACTTGCAGACGACAATTTAAATGTGGCTCAAGTGATTAAATTTGTTCATGATAGGATAGAAAACATTGTGGGAAAAGGAGAATATGCTGGTTACCAGCATTTTCTCTTTTTCCCACAATGTTTTCTAAAGGCTTCTTCCTTGGGGCATTAGAACTGGGGATTGTGTGGTAAAAGGTTAAAACACATTTAATTTGTCATCTGCAAATGCTTTCAATTTAGACCAGTGTAAAACTTTTTTCATATGGTAAAGAGTTACTCTTACAAAATGAGAAAATTTTAGACTTGTCCAAATTGAAAGCATTTGTAAGGATCAAATTATATGTTACTCAAAACATAAAATAATCTTTCATAGGGTTGAAAACATTGTGGGAAAAGGAGAAAATGCTGGTTAGCAGCATTCTCTCCGTTTCCTACATTTTTTTCAAAACTTTTTTTTCTGAGGGTCATTAAAAGTCTTGATTGTGTGGTAGAGCATTAACCCTTAGGCTGCTAAGCGGGACTCGCTGACCTTTTGTGGACAGTGTAGATCAAGATCAGAATGCACAGAATGTGCATTCTGATTTTGGATCTACACTGTTCGATAAGGAGATATTTTTCTCCAAAATGTAACTTTGAAATAATATTATTCAAGTTTTTACTATCAGCTTGAAAGTTTCATTTCACTTATTTAGCAGGATAAGGCGTAAACAAATTTGCAGCTGATGATTTTGTTAATATCCTTGTAAAATAATCATAAGACCTGTCTCTATCATGGGCCATGTGTTTGGAAACTTTGACATTGTCTGGAGGTACAGACAACTGCCCACCCAGACATTTGCCCACTAGGACAATGGCCACCTGGACAAAAGCCCATCTACAATAGTAGCAGCCCGGACATTTTCCCATCCAGGTTTTCCCCCTTTGTTTTCACATAGCATAGAAACATTGTGGGAGATGGAGAAATGACAATGTTTATAAGTCTTCAACTGCAGACACGTATAAACACAGGTCTTCTTCCCCACATCATAAAAAGAAGGCTTCATCTGGTAGACTGTTGAGACAGTCAATCAAAATTTGCATCGGCCATTGAATTTAGATGAAAATTTTAGATGCGGCAAAAATGGACGAAAATTTAATGATAGGATAGAAAACATAGTGGGAGATGGAAAAATTGCTCAATATGAGCAATTTATTCTTTTCCAACTATGTTTTTCATAAGTCTTCAACTGCCGGCACGTAAAAACAAGGGTCTTCTTCCCCACAATGTAAAAGCAAGGCTTCATCTGGTAGAGGGTTGAAACAGTCAATCAATGACTAGCAACATAATATGGGAGGGCTTTTGTCCTAGTGGGCTTTTGTCTTGGGTGGCAAATGTCCGAATGGGCAAATTTCTGGGTGGGCAAAATTTTGTCGTTTGATATAGAGTTTATGCCGAGGTCCTTTCAATTTCTTTCAATTTGGATCAGTCTAAAATTTTGTCTTTTGGTGAAGAGTCAAGTCAGATGTATAAATTATGGTGATAGGTATCAGACCATGTAACCAAGATTCCTAATCATGAAACTCAAAATTGCAGCGTGAATCTTTGGTCATTTTCAGATATTTTAGCCTTTTAGAGCAGTTCACGGTTTGTTAAGGAGCAAAAGTAAATCCCTTTAATCCCTAGGATAAGCAGATTGTGTGGATTAATGGGTTATCAATGTCTAGGAGATTAAGATAAAGGGACTTTCTAGGGATAAATCTAGGGATAACAGTGGTTTGACTTTACTACCTTTACCTATTTTCAGATTTATGGGATTTTATTGTCCTTAACTCTTTACCACACGATCCCGACTTTTAACGACCCTGAGGAAGAAGCCCTATGAAAACATTATGGGAAAAGGAGAAAATGCTGGTAACCAGCATTTTCTCCTTTTCCCACAATGTTTTCTACTCTTCCCAAAACAAGTTTCAATTTTTGAGTCAGATGTATTCTGTTGTCTGCAAATGCTTTCAATTTGGACAAGTCTAAAATTTTGTCATCTGGTAGAGTTAACTTTACCAGACAGCAAAGTCTTAGACTTATCCAAATTGAAAGCATTAGCAGACGACATATAAATTGAAGCCCAAATCATAGGATTTGTTTGTGATAGGGTAGAAAACATTGTGGGAAAGTAGAAAATGCTGGTTACAAGCAAATGCTGGTTACCAGCATTTTCTCCTTTACCCACAATGTTTTCAAACACCTCCTCTTTAAGGGTTGTTAAAACGCGGGATTGTGTGGAAAAGGGTTAAGTGTTGCAGATTGGTACCCTTGCAGATTGCTTTCTGTTATCATTCCATTTGATTATATTATATTCAAGACCATAGTAAAGCCAATCTGTGAAGATTTGGCCAAGAATCAGGACAGCGTTATGCCAAAGATTATTACAGGATTGGACTAATGGTGAAAATTATCTTTGAAAGGGTAGAAAAAATTGTAGAAAAAGCCTTCTTCTTTAGGGTCGTTAAAACTTTCCTTCCTGGATTTCATTGCAATAGAGCTTTTTTTGCCCATAATGGTTTATATTTCTGATGAATAACATTATTTTCTATTCTTGCAGGTGTTGTTCCTTTGTGAAATTTGTAAATAGTTTTTGAGTAGCTTGCACTGTATTACAATGGCCATAATGGGATAATGTAAGAAGAGATGTCTCAGAGAGGGACATCAGTCACTTTGAATCTTTGAGGCAGAGTGTTGATTGAAATCTTTTATCATAGCTCTGTAATAAGCAATCAAAAGGCTTTCACAATGTTTGTTGCCTACGGGGCCATTGCTGTTAAGATCAGACTGCACAAAACAGGTGGCCTGATCTTTGATTCATACTGTCAGCTTTGCTGAGACAGTCTAGGTAAGAGGCAGTTTTGAAACTGCATTTACTTGGGTCTTATTTCTCGACTGGAATGTGCTTTGGATTAATTCTGGGTTCTAAAGGGAGAACCCTTTACCTCACAATCCCAGGTTTTAACATTCACCAAGAAAGACGGCTTTGGAAAATATTATGAGAAAAGGAGAAATCAGAATTTTTTTCTATTTCCCACAATGTTTTCTAAGCTTTCAAACGTAGATTCTTTTACTTTTCTTTTGTTGTCTGCAAATGCTGTCAATTTGGAAAAGTCTGAAATTTCGGACACTCATGAAGAGGCAATGGCCATAATGGGATAATGCAAGAAATGATGTCCGAGAGCCTTCGATTCTTGTAATGCTTACCACTCAACCCGACTTTTATTTTTAGGACCCTGAGATGAGAAGCTTGTGAAAACATTATGGGAAAAGAAGAAAATGCTGGTAACCAGCATTTTCACCTTTTCCCACAATGTTTTCTTCCCTATCAAGGACTGAAAATCATCATTTGAGCAAATTTTTTTGTCTCCAAATGCTTTCAACTTGGTTGAGACCAAAATTTTGTTAAGTGGTTATGAGTTTTGCAAAGTGTTGATTGAAATCTGTTTTCACAACTCTATATAAGAGGGTTGTGTGCCCTGACTTATATTTGTAGGGCTATTAGCTGTATTTATTAATAATTTCCAGATATTTACTGTGATTAGGAAATGTAAATAAAGCTTGGAAATCTGGAGGAACTCAAGGCAAATAGTCAATTTGCAGATATAATATTTGTTTAATGATTTAACAATACCGTCTACTTTTGTATACTATGAAAATATTTTACTTTTGACCCTTCAGACCACTTGGAACAACTTTATTGTTTTTGACGGTTAAAAATGTGTACAGCTTCTAGTTTATTTCAGCTGTGCCTTGTTCTGTGTACAGTGTAGCGACAGCTCAGCTATTCATGTTTCTCTCTGGTTCAACTAATCAGTCTCTCGCAGGTTTCACAGGTGAGTGTACTTGGGAAAGACACGTTAGAGCCTATACAGATGACAAATTAACCCTTAGGGCGCGGAATAAAACGATCATTTTCATCCTAGAAATATGACCCAAATAATGGCAAGTACATGGTTGCTTTTCTCTATAGTGTTTTAGCAAAGTGGACAGTGCAGATCAAAGATTATGCTGCACATTTTGTGCAGCCTGATCTTGATCTGCACTGGCCACAAAGGCAGCCATAGTTGTGAAAGGCACTTTAACCCTTTCCCAAACAAGCCTTGGTTTTCACGTGTCTGCAGTACAAGTCTTCTTAAAACACTGTGGGAAAAGGAGAAATTGCTCGTAACGAGCAATTTTTCCTTTTCCCAGTGTTTTCTACCCTTTTTGATAACTCTGCCATTTTCATCAAATTTAAAATTGTCCTCTGCAAACTCTTTCAATTTGGACCAGTCCAAAATTTGTCATTTGGGAAAGGGTTAAGGGTTAAATGTTACTAAACGCATGTACATGAAGTTTGTTTTTTGAAGGGTAGAAAATATTGTTGTCCTGGGTTTCACCAGTTCTAGGCTAGGGCTCTAAAGTGTCTTGTACAAGGACAATCCCATGAAAAACCCAGCAGTTGCAGTTAGGCTCGAACCTGGGGCCTACAGGTAACTAATCTGCACTTTACCTCTTAACCATGCAGGACCCCAGACCCCCTTTTTGAAAAAAAAATTAGCTAAAAATAGGAAGAGGGATATTCGTTGTGACAATCAAAATTTTGTCCATTTGCAAAGCAGTTTTCATGCTTTTTCATCTGTCTTGCTTGTTCTTAACCCTTTACCACACAATCTCGAGTTTTAACGACCCCCATAGAAAAGGACTTTTGAAAACATTGTGGGAAAAGGAGAAAATGCCAGTTACCAGCATTTTCTCCTTTTCCCACAATATTTTCTACCCTTCCACTACAAATGTCATAATTTTTGCATATTTTAATTTGTCGTCTGCAAATCCTTTCAATTTGGATGACTCTAAAATTTTGTAATTTGGTAAAGAGTTAAAGGCTTACGAGCTATTTCCTTGCCACAGACAACACAAAAAGCTCCAGTGGTACAGTTTAAATCAGATCATACTGCACAGAATGTATGGTCTGATCTTCAGGTCTACGCTGTCCACTACTTTACTCTAGATTATGACCAAACTGTCTCTTAATTTGCAGTATCTGTATAGGGCCATGCTCTGTGAAAAAGGGGGTTTAATGCATCTGCGAAAAGTATTGAACCAGGTCAGCCTGCACAGGCTGACCTGGGCCGAAACTTTTTGCTATTGGTCAATTTTTTGTATGTCCAAAGACCAGTCTACCTCAAGATTAAGATGGTGGTTAACTCTTTACCACATAATCCCGACTTTTAACAACCCTGAGAAAGGAGCCTTTTGAAAACATTGTGGAAAAAGGAGAAAATGCAGGTAACCACCATTTTCTCCTTTTTCCACAATATTTTCTACCCTTCCCAAAACAAATTTCAATCTTAAAGTCACATTTATTTTTTCATCTGCAAGTGCTTTCAATTTCAACCTATCTAAAATTTTGTTGTTTGGTAAAGTGTGAAGAGATGTGGCTATTATTTACCATGATTATATGATGACTTGCTTGGTATCATGGATCACAGAGATGCATTAAGCCCCCTTTTGCCAGAATATGGTTCATTTGTATCTGTTTTTGAAGGTATGATTCATCTTCATGTATTTGATGGTGGAAGTTAATAAAGTATTTTACAAGAATGTGTTCCATTTTGATTGCTGCAAATTTGTTACTGGGGTATTGACATGAATAGAATTTTCTCCTTTTTCCACATTGTTTTCTATTCTTTCATTTGTCATCTGCAGATGCTTTCAATTTCGACCAGTCTGAAACATCATCATTTGGTATAGAGTAATTTACTGAAAGATATCTTTAAATATTCCTCAAAACTGGTGTCATTGTGGCTGACCAACATACCAGTATCTTGAGATCATGTTTCAGATGAATTTTGATGACAGTTTAGGAAATCTGATACAGTGAAGAAATGCTTATAGAGTCCTTTTTCATTTTTTCAGTGTTTTGTATAGAAATAGGTTCTGTGTGCTAGGCATAGGAAACTTTATAAACCCTTTAACACACAATCCCAGGTTTTAACGACCCTGAGAAAGACGGCAGTTGAAAGTGTTGTGAGAAAAGGAGAAAATGCTGGATATCCAGTAATTTTCCTTTTTCCCACAATTTTTCCAATTCTTTGTAAGTCAAATTTCTTATTTTGAGTAACATGTCATTTGTCTTCTGCAAAGGTTTCAATTTAAATAAGTTTAGAATTTTGTTTTTGGTAAAGAGTAAAACAATGAATGTACTGTTCTCAAATGATACTGAGTAGCTACAGTATTGGGCCCATGTGAAGCATTTTGGGAGGGTTTGGGAATAAACAAAACTATGAGTCATGCTCTGTCAAAAGGGGGTTTGGTTTAATGTATCTGCTAAAAGTATCGACCCAAGTCAGGTGCACAGTCTCTACAGGCTGAGCTGGGTCCAGACTTTTTGTTATTTGTAAATTTTCTGTATGTACAGGACCATTTGTATGATTCAGTCGTTTGTTATACAAAATTGACTTTATGCATCCTATTTATATCATGACTTGCTTGGTTTAATGCATCACAGAGATGCATTAAACCCCTTTTGCAAGAGCTTGAAACCTAAGAACTGTGCTCATACAGGTTTAGGTTTTTGCTATTAGTTAACTTGAATGTAATTGAAGAAAAAGTCAAGTTACTGTCATAGCCCTGGCGTCGTCTGCATCTTTGGGCAAAAACCTTTGACATTTTATGATATCTCTGTTATAACTGAATATATTTACTTCAACTTTGAATAAGTTGTTCACTATCGAAAAAGTCACCCATACAGCAGGGTTAGGTAACCATCAAAATAACTGATACAAAGTTATGCCCCTTTTTCGACATGATAATTTTAACTTAAAGGCAACTGCAGCTGAACATTGGCACACGCATGTGATGCTTTTGTTTTAAACATCTTCTAAACTTCTAAACAATGTTTAGGTCGATCGCAACCAAACTGCACAGGAATGTTGCTAAAGGGTCAAGGTCTCTCAAAGTTGTTCAAAGAATTGGATTCAAAGCAGAACTTTGGTAGCCATGGTAACAAAAAGTGGAAAATTGGGTAAAGCTAAAAATTCTTCTTGTTTACTCTTTACCACAAAATGTTAGATCCATCCAAATATTGAAAGCATCTGCAGATGACAATTTCAGTGTGGCTCAAATAATGTGATATTGTGTGGTAAAGGGTGAAAACCATAAGGCCTGAGTGTGGCTGCCATATTTTGTATGGAGCCTCATCTTGTGTGCGTCTACTAAGTTTGATCAAATGATGCTTCCGATGTCCCTACACCAAGTGAGTAAACTGGCACCCTGTTATCGATCTTCCTATTAACAACACCCGATGCTTACTAGTCGGCTTTCTGCCCGGTCTGAGATTTCATGAGATAATACGAGACTTGGTGATTATATTTATGCACAGAGATAGGCCTAATCGTTAGGGATTAAATTCTATAGCGAGTTTATCAAATTGATCGCCGTCAGAAATTTCTTGTTTTTCATGAAAATCTTAGCCATAAGATCTAATATTGCTTGATTATTTTAAATCAAATGAAGACATTCTGTTGTCTGATATGTTGGATTTTGTATGAAAACCAATAACTGCCCTAGATAAATCGGGTGTTGCCTGTTGTCTTTCGGACGGTTACGGGAGATACAACGGGTACCAGTTTACCGGATGAGGGGAGGGAATTTCACAAGCTTTCATTTGTAAGACTTTATATCTAAGGGACACTGTACTCGGCCATCGAAGAGTAAAATTAACTCTTTATCCAACGACAAAATTTTAGACTGGTCCAAATTGGAAGCATTTGCAGACGACAAAATAAATGTGATTAAAAAATTGAAAAAAAAAGGGTTAAAAACAGTGTTGGAAAAAGAGAAAATGCTAGTTACCAGCATTTTCTCCTTTTCCCACAATGTTTTTGAAAAGGCTTTTTCCAGAGGGTTATTAAATGTTGGGATTGTGTGGTAAAGGGTTAGCAGATCCCTAATGCATTGCATAAATAAATATCATCTAGCAACAGCCTGTAAATCATCTTCAGTAAGTGTCTTGTAAAAAAAAGATGGCTGAGTAAATAGGATTTTTTATTTAAAACACACATTAAATATCAAGATTCATTCTCGGATAACTTGAATAAAGCTGTCAACTTAATTTTTTTTTTTTACTTTTCAATGTTGTTTTTTTTTTCTATCATTAAAATTCAGACTGGATCTATTTGCCGATTCAAGATTACAACATTAAATTGGCATTAAACCAGACTTGGTTAGTCTGATTTTTAAAAAAATCTCATTAAAGACAGGTAATTTGCATTCACTTGCAAAATTTAGATGGAAGTACATGCAGAAAACATAAGGAATTGCCCAATTTTTTGGTATTTTTTGTAAAAAATTCCTGTTCCCCTAGTTAGGAATAGCCTTTTTGGGTAACAAGGAATAAAGACATTTTTATCTCAGAAGAATCACAGTTGCACAATTAGCCCAGCTCTGTCTTATAGTTATGAAGATCATGGTTCAGATTCCAGTGGAAGCAGTATTTTTTCGGTGTATGACATTTCATTGAAAGGCTGTTTTGTCAAAATCCATGTATGTTTTAAAATACCAATTCCTAAATTCCCAGATTTATTTCGTGAAAAACTCTTGTTTGGGAGGAAGATTTGAGCCACAATTTGTCTGTGTTAGGGTAAGGTTCAGGGCTAGAGATTGTTTTCGACGAACATGGCTTTTGACGAAATGTCGCAAACCCGTATTTTTTTTCCCTAGACTAAGATTTAAAACAGTCATGTCCTTACGATTTTTCCAATCAGAATGTCAAGGAGAAGATGCTTTGACTTTCAAATGCTCCGTTTTCCACCATGCTTTCGAAATCTGTAAGAATTAATGATTGTGTTTGTAAACTTAAGTGAAAGAACAAGGTTGCTAGGTTTCGATCACTTTTGCAAGCTTTGGTACCATGGAGATAAGTGTTGTGTATAGTTGTCAAGGGTTTGAATGCTCAAATTCCTTAACTCTTTAGCACATGACAGAATTCTAGATGCTTCCAAATTGAAAGCATTTGCACATCAAGGAGGGCTCAAATCATGGAGCCTGCCTTTTGTACAGTCAAAAATGATGTGGGAAAAGGAGGAAAATGCTGGTTACCAGCATTTTTCCCTTTCCCACAATGTTTTCAAAGGCCTTCTTCATTCGGGTTGTTAAAACTGCCAGTTGTGTGGTATTTTAAGGTTTAAACTTGCAATTATGAGTAAATGATTTTCTAATCCAGGTAAAGATGGTTGAATCATAAAGCTTGCAACCCAAACATGTCATTAAAACTCTGTACCAAACAACAAAATTTTAGATTTGTCCAAATTGAAAGCATTTGCAGACGACAAATAAAAGAGACTAGAAAATTTAATTTTTTGGGGGGGAAGGGTAGAAAACATTGTGGGAAATGGAGACAATGCTGGTTACTAGCATTTTCTCCTTTTCAAAAGCCTTCTTCCTCAGGGTCGTTAAAAGTCGGGATTGTGTGGTAAAGAGTTAAAACTCTGTGCCATAGGATCTGGCATCTCAAAATCCCTGATGGAAAAAAGCTTTTAAAAACATGGCTTTTAATCAGCTTTTTCTCCTTTTCGACAGTGTTTTCTACCCTTTCAGAAGAAAGTTCAAATTCGGCAAGATGGGTCTTCGATGAAAATTCCTTTAGACAAAACCGTTTTCGGCAAAATGTTATGGATCTGTTAAAACTCGGGACAGTTTGGTAAAGGGTTGATTCATATTTGTAATCCATATTTCACAAGGATGACCTCAGTCCTCTGTTGTAAATTTGTTTCAGTAGGTTATCAGTTAATCCTCCCACAAATTCCTTTTAAAATACTTTTGCAAAGAAGTCGACAGTTTCTCATGCATAAATTTGCATGTTTTTGATGGTGATTTTCCTCTATTATGAAAGATTAACCCTTAACTCTTTACCAAACAACATAATCAAATTGAATGCATTTGCATACAATATCTGGGCCAAAGGAGGTGAATTGTCCATGAAAGCATAGAAAACACTGTGGGAAAAGGAAACATTTCTGGCTACCAGTATTATCTCTTTTTTCCACAATGTGTTTGAAAGCTTTCCTAAACCAAATCAACCCAATACGTAATTATATTCCATCTAAAATAAAAATCTTAGCTTTAGTTCAGAAAGTCTCAGCAAAGCTTACAGTGTAGATCAAAGATCAGACTGCACTTTCTGTTCAGTTTGAGCTTGATTTTCATCTACATATTTTGACTGTTGGGTTGGAACTTGCCCAACTCTTCAGACAGACTGTCTTATCCCTTTACAGTACAATCCTGAGTTTTGACGACCATAAGAAAGCTTTTGAAAACAAAGCTGGAAAAGGAGAAAATACTGGTAACCATCATTTTCTCCTTTTCCTAGTATGTTTTCTGTGATTTCAAAGAAAATTCCCATCATTGGAATCACATTGAATTTGTCATCTGCACATGCTTCCAATTTGGACAAGCCTAAAAATCTGTCATCTGGTAAAGAGTTGATTTTAAAGCTCAAATGACGAAATTATAAATCAGCAGGAAAGGGCTGGGAACAAAGAGGGGTGTTTCCCCAGGGAGAGCCACCAAGGCACTGCTTTGGACCCACTGTTGGCTCCCAGACCCGTAGGCTGGACATCCCGGACATCATGGGACATTCTGGTCCTGTGAATCATTCATTAATAAGCAAGGGCCACTGTTCAGTGTGAGTTCAACAGGTCCATTTATGCATTGTTATATTGAAAGAGCATGGCTTTTACTTGATCCAGAAATTATGTCTTTCTATGTATACAGAAGGTGTTGCCAGGAGATATTGCCAAAGAATGCTGCAATCTCTGAACCCTATACCAAACAGCCCTGTGTTTTAAAGACCCCAGAAAACATCATGGGGAAAGGAGAAAATGCTGGTAACCAGTATTTTTTCCTTTCTCACAAAGTGTTCTTGTCTCTTGGATAAATCTCTCATCATATGTGCCATATTTAATTTGTTGCCTGCAAATGCTGTCAATTTGTACCAGTCTAAAATTTTATCCTCTGGTAAAGAGTATCATTGTCTAGATGAACTTTCCAATAAAACTGGGCGTGATGCTGCGTTTAACCCTATACCACACAATCCCAAGTTTTATTGACCCTGAGAAAGATAGCTTTTAAAAACATTGTTGAAAAAGAAATTGCTAGCATCCAGCATTTTCTCCTTTTCCCATGTTGTTTTCTACCCTTACCATGACAAATTTCAGGTTTTGAGCCACAATTATTTTGTTGTCTGCAAATGCTTTCAGTTTGGTTGAGTCTAAAATTTTGTTGTTTGGTAAAGAGTTAACTCCTCTCTGCATTTTTTTCATAAAGATCAAAATGCAGAATTTTTTCATGGTATTTTCCCTACTGTGAGATGTGGGTAAAGTCACTTGACAGAACCGGATCAGACTTAATAGCCGGATAGGACTAGGCTGATGTAATAACCTTGTTGAATTGGATCAAACTCATTCAGACGTAATAACCAGATTGGACCTCTTATCTTCAGTTTTTATAGACCAACCTAGTTTTGTCTTTACCAAAGTGGCTTATTCCAAATTTCCAAGTCTGTCAGTACTTTCAGTACTTTGATTTAAATAGAATAAAAGTGATTCATGGAGAAGTAAGCTGAGCTTGTCAAACACAAGACAGATTTACTTGTTACTGACAATAAAACACATACCCTGCACTTAACCCTTTCCCAAACAAGCCCTGGTTTTCACGTGTCTGCAGTACAAGTCTTTTGAAAACACTGTGGGAAAAGGAGAAATTGCTCATAACGAGTAATTTCTCCTTTTCCCACAGTGTTTTCTACCCTTTTTGAGAACTTTCTGCCATTTTCATCAAATTTAAAATTGTCGTCTGCAAACTCTTTCAATTTGGACCGGTCCAAAATTTGTCATTAGGGAAAGGGTTAACAGAAATGAGAAATAGTGGGTGGGATGTTGAAATGATCTATTATTTTTACCAAGTCACCTCGAATACCCATTCCCTCAAGATGTATGTTACAAAAAGCAACTAAACCTCAGACTTAGGGCAGCATCAGGTGCTGATCAAGATCAAATGGCACAGAATGTTTACACTAACTCTACCATACAACAAAATTTTAGACCAGTCCAGGTTGAAAGTATGAAATTCCCAGATGACAGCTAAATGTTGCACAAAATTAGTGAATAAAAAGGTTTATCTTGAATTCTTTACCAAACGACAAAATTTCGGACTCAACCAGATTGAAAGCATTTTCTGGCAGCCAATTAGATGTAACTCAAATGATGATTTCTGTCTTCCATAAAGTAGAAAACATAGTGGGAAAAGGAGGAAATGCTGCTTACCAGCATTTTCTCCTTTTCCCACCATGTTTTCATAAGCTTTCATCAGGGTCATTAAAATTTGGGATTGTGTGTTAAAAGGGTTAATGGGTAGAAAACATTGTCTGAGAGAATAAGTTAATGGTTAATGGCATTTTCCCCATTTCCCACAGTGTCTCTACTCTTGTGGTTGTTTAACCCTTTACCAAATGACAAAATTTTAGACTAGTGCAAATTGAAAGCATTTCCAGATGGCAAAATAAATGTGACTAAAACTGAAATTTGTTTTGGGAAGGTTAGAAAACATTGTTGGAAAAGGAGAAAATGCTGGTTACCAGCATTTTTTCCTTTTCCCACAATGTTTTCATAAGGCCTCTCTCAGGGTTGTTTATAGTTGGGATTGTGTGATAAAGGGTTAAACTTGTGATTGTTGAGAGGGCTTAACTCTGAGGGTGCGTTACTTACTCAGTCAAGATAGAAAGAGATACGGTGTCCATGTATTGCGATTCCAAGACAACTAAAACAGGGAATGCAATCTTATAAATAACCATGAGGAAAAAGGCTGTTGGAAAGTTGTATGGAAAAAATAGAAAATGCTGATCAACGAGTGTTTTCTTTTGTCACAGGGTTTTCTATTCTTTCAAAGATCAAGCTCGGTAGATGTACTTGAACCATTTTGTTTTCTGCAAATGCTATGAATAGTCTAAAATCTTTTATCTTTAAATAAATACTGACTCAGATTAAGTTGCCTCATTCTACTGGTTCCTATGCTGTAACCCTTTTCCACACAATCTCGAGTTTTAACGACCTTGTGTGGTACTTTCTGCGTTAATGTATAGGATAGGATTGTTTGGTGAAAGGTTAATATACAGTAAAAGTCTAAGAGACTATGGGAACCACTACATCTAATCAAGGAAAGACTTGTTATTAGTGAGCCATGATCTATGAAAAGGGGGTTTTATACATCTGCAAAAAGTACTGACCCAGGTCAGCATGCACAATCCATGCTTGCTTAATACCTCGGTAAATACAATGTACTTTTAATTGCTCTTGGCGGATTTTCTGCATGTCAAAAGACCATTCTACCTCCAGGTTCAGTTGGTTGATAAGGCAAAATGCATTTTTAGAATCCATATTATGACTTGCTTCGTATGTGTATAATGCATCACAGAAGATGCATTATCCTTGTACAAAAATCATGTCACCTGATGAAAGAATAACAGATTTTGTATGAATTGAAAGCACTTGCAGGAGACTTGATGTGACTAAAATTATGAGATTTGTGTGTGAAAGGCTAGAAATTATTGTTAAAGAAGAAAATGCTTGTTACCAGCATTTTCGCCTTTTCTCACAATGTTTTCAAAAGTATTCAGCCTCAGGGTTGTTAAAACTAGGGGATTACATGGTAAAGGGTTTAAACCCCTTTTGCCAGAGCACAGCTGCTCATGTTTTACTTGATAATTATGGATAGACTGGTAATATGTTCTTATAGTAGATAATTAGGGTAAACCTTTGATATTACCTACAAGTAATTTACTGTTCATCTACTGGCTGATGTACTCCGCAACCTGAGTACCAGACATGATGTACTTTGCAGTGCTGAATATTATAGCTTATAGACAGTGTAGATCAAGATCAGACTGCACAGAATGAGCTTGATCTACACTGCCTGCTTCTTTGCCAGAATTATTCAGACTAAAAATGGCTTTGAAATTGCAACAATTGATTCTGAAAACCTGAATGAAAGAAATCATAATTACTGTGCATTACGGAACATATCGTTATCCACAATTTTCTGTTTTGCTTGGAACTTAGCTATATAACTCTAACTGATAAACCTTTCATTAACTCTTTACCACACAAAAAAATTTCAGACGGGTCCAAATTGATGGCATTTGCAGATGACAAATTCAGTGTGGCTCAAATGATGGAATCTGTCTTTGATAGAGTAGAAAACCTTGTGGAAAAAGGAGAAAATGCTGGTTACCAGCATTTTCTCCTTTTTCCAAAATGTTTTCAAAAGGTTTCTTTTTCAGGGTTGTTAAAACTTGGGATTGTGTGGTAAAGGGTTTACAGTTTATGTTATTGTTTGTTTATGGGAATATATGTTTAACCCTTTACCAAACAACAAAACTTTAGACTGGTCCAAATTGGATGCATCTGCAGATGACAAAATAAATGTTACCAAAAAATTGAAGTTTGTTTTGGTTAGGGTAGATAACATTGTGGGAAAAGGAGAAAATGCTGGTTACCAGCATTTTCTCCTTTTTCCACAATGTTTTCAAAAGTTGTTAAAAGTCGGGATTGTCAGGTAAAGGGTTAAAAGCGAATCGTGACGAGATAATTTGTAAACCCATCTTGATAACGTTATCAGGTTGGGTTTACAAATTATCTGATCATGGTATGTGATTGTAAACCTATTATCCCAAACATGAACAATAACATAAATTGATAACGAAAGGTTTATCGAGTAAGGGCTATACAAGTGCTGCAAATCTCATCTTATTCAGTTAGAAAACTGTCCTTTCCATTGTGAATACTGTTTGTCTAAGTGCTGAGAATCATGCAAAAAATTATAATACCTAGGTGTCCATGATGTGAGCATTGTTACTTTTTCAGTCATTTTGGATTGTTATTCAATTATTATCACACGGTGATGCATGTACATGTAGTTTTATTTGAATATATTAGGGATTGGAATAAAGCTATTATGACAATTTAGATGAGGACTTTGTTTATTTTATAAAATTGTATAATTTGTAGAAAACAGGCAAATCATGTCAATAACACCCAGCATACACACATGTAATGTTGACGTTACTTTCGACTAAACACAATTTGGCTCCATTTATATTATACCCTCAGATCACAGAGTATCCACAAAAAAAGCAACCAACAACTTTCATTTGTATTTGTAGTAGCTATCATGGACATTTCATACTTTCCAGTTTCCTAGAGTTTTGATAATAACTGACATTACTTTTAACTATATGAGACATGCTTAGTGAAAAGGGGGCTTAATGCATGTGCAAAAAGTATCAACTTGGGTCAGCCTGCACAGTCCATACAGGCTGACCTGGGCCAAAACTTTTGCTATTGGTCAATTTTCTGCATGTCAAAGGACCATTCTACCTCTTGATTCAGATGGTTAGTAGACACAATGGATTTAAACTAAATTATACCATGACTTGCTTGGTATAACACATCACAGAGGTGCATTAAGCCATCTTTTGCTAGAGCATGGTTCATATATTTTCTTTACCAATGTTGTTTTCTACCCTATGAAAAACAAATTGTATCATTTGAGCCACATTTATTTTGTCACCTGCAAGTCTTTTAACCTTTTACTGAACGATCCCGAGTTTCAACTACCCTAATGAAAAAGACTTTTGAAACCATGGAGGGAAAAGGAGAAAATGCTGGTAACCAGGATTTTCTACTTTTCCCACAATGTTTTATACTCTTTGTAAGGCAAATTTCAGTTTTTCAGTCATGTTTGTCATCTGCAACTTATTTCAATTTGGACCAGTCTATAATTATGTTGTTTGATTTACTCTTTACCAAACGACAAAATTTTAGAGTGGTTCAAATTGAAAGCATTTGTAGACATCAAAATAAATGTGACTGAAAAATTGAAATTTGTTTTGGGAAGGATAGAAAACATTGTGGGAAAAGGAGAAAATGCTGGTTACCTGCATTCTCCTTTTTCCACAATGTTTTCAAAAGCCTTCTTCCTCAGGGTCATTAAAAGTTTGGATTGTGTGGTAAAGAGTTAAGCGTTAAACATGGACAAGGCTTAACCCTTTACCACACAGTCCCGAGTTTTAACAACCCTGAGAAAGAGGCCTTTTGAAAACATTGTAGGACAAGGAGAAAATGCTGGTAACCAGCATTTTCTCCTCTTTCCACAATGTTTTCTATCCTTCCCTAAACAAATTTCAATTTTTCAGTCACACTTATTTTGTCATCTGCAAATCTTTCAATTTGGACTAGTCTAAAATTTTGTTATCTGGTAAAGAGTTACATTTTATTGTCTGGCAAAGAGTCAATTTTTCATAAAGATGCTTATGAAGCATGTAATGGATGAAGGCTAAGCAAGTGCATTTTCTGTAGAGACATTTTTCCTAAATTTATCTGAAGTACCAATATTATCTAAGATACCCAGAGCAGGATTTCAACAACTACATGATAATACAAGTGGATGTGGTCTTTCAATTTTCTGAGTTGAATACACAGCCAGTCTTCAAAGCTTTGAAGCTTTAACCCTTTACCAGACGACAAAATTTCAGCCTTTTCCAAATTGAAAGCATTTGCAGATGACAATTTCAATGCGACTCAAATGGTACAATTTTTCTTTGATAGTGTAGAAAACAATGTGGGAAAAGGAGAAAATGCTGGTTATCAGCATTTTCTCCTTTTCCCACAATGTTTTCAAAGGGCTTCTTTCCAAGGGGCATTAAAAGGCGGCATTATGCAGTAAAGGGTTAAACCTGTACGACAGGATGCTGAGTTTTAAAGACCCTGAGAAAATAGACTTTTGAAAACATGATCCTGAGAAAAGAGACTTTCTAAAACATTGTGGGAAAATGAGAAAATACTGATAACTAGCATTTTCTCCTTTTCCCACAATGTTTTCTATCCTTCCCAAAACAAATTTTAATTTTTGAGTCTCATTAATTATTTTGTTGTCTGTAAATGCTTTCAGTTTGGACTTGTATAAAATTTAGTTATTCGGTAAAGAGTGAGTCAGTCTGATATTTTGTCACCTGATTTGGAGTTAACCCTTTACCACAAGAGTTTTTCTAAAAACATTTTGGGGAAAGGAGAAAATGCTGGTAACGAGCATTTTCTCCTTTTCTCGGAGTTTTTTATTCTGCCTCAAAGAAGCCAAAATAACAATGCAGGTGTTAAAATGCAGTTTAATATAAATCATACCATTTAAATGTATGGAAAATATTGAGGACATGACAATCTGTTATTGTGTGGTCGGTCCAATAGTCTGGATTACCTGCCCCTACCACTATGTTACAGGGTCATGCAAAGTGCAATAATGGTGGCCTCCATGGGGACCTCAAGCTTAGCCCTAAATGCTTTCCTGTGTTCCTCAATTTCATGTGATCCCGTTTGATCAGTGAATAAAATGAGATCAATTTTGTACAAAATATACATCACCGAATCTAAAACGTGCTTTTGGGATATGGTTTAAATATAAATTTGACCATGAATCATTTTAATAGTAGCCCTGTTTTCGGAGGTCATATTGGTCCATTGACATTTCGGATACTTGAAGCATTTCTGATATGTAGTTTTTCTCGCTAAATAAGAAAGACAATTAAAAAAAAAAAACAACTGCCATTACTTTTTTGCAATCAATCTGTTTTCAAGTCAGTCTATAGTAGGATTTGATCAAGTGAAATAACAATAATCTATTACTTCTGCATATTACAAACGAGGCCGCCATTATTGCGCTTTGCCTGACATACTTTTGAAGTATGGTGGGGTACCAGACTATCGGTCCAAGTGTTAGTCGCTGGCAGAAAAAAATTAACTTTAAAATCAAGTAAAAAGTAAACAAAAGATAAAGTGACCTGGCAACTTTTAAGCTAGTTTTGAAATTAATTTCTCTGCCAGCGACTAACACTTGAGCCAACTGTCCAATAACAGATTGTGATCTTCACAATAATTTCCATACTTTTAATTGGTATGATTTAAATTTAAATGCATTTTAACACCCACTTTGTTTACTTGTGGCAGCTATTGTTACTTTAAGAGTTAAGGGTGACAACTTACCCTGTCATTTTCTCATTACACCCACCCTACCTATGGGCAAAGTAACAGGTGTCAGAAATGAATTATATACCTCATTAGACAACAGCAGAAAGAAACGGGTCTTTGACTGGTTTATTGCAGGTGTAATTTACCATAAAAAAACCCTGTATATTGTACAGTTCATATGGCCAACTTATTTTACATGTACCAGGTTGATTTTTCTTTCAAAATTCTCTATTGAATATACCACTCACCCTTTTCATATATCATGAAAAAAAAATCTTTAACTTCAAGATACATTATTGCTTTGTATTGCAACTGTAATAAAAGTCTTAGACTTTATATATTATGTACTATGGCTGTGACTTCAAGTCGACTAGACTAAACACTGGGTTTTTTTATTTAATTTTTTTGGTTCCTGATCCCAAGCCATAATGAGACTTGATTGGTTGATCACCTTTAAAATGATCCCTCCCTCTAGAATAATAGTATCAATAATTATAATTCTAATATAAATATTTCTGACAAATATAGAGCTATGCATTTATGATATTAGATGTTCATAACATAGGATACAAGAAATAAACCATGGATCTTTTTGGTCAGCATTTTAGGGTCTGTATTCACCTGTAAGATAAAATACATTCAAGAAATAAACCATGAATCTAGTTGATCAGCATTTTAGGGTCTGTATTCACCAACCACTCTAAAGTGCATCCTTAGTTTAATTCTAGATTCAGAAAGTAATTCAGTTTCTGATTGGCTGAACCATTAATTTTGGTTTCACCAGTCAGAAATTCTATTACTTTGAAATTCTTAGAAAATTCTGAGAAATAGCCTAAAAATGTTATTAAACCCTAGGTTGCTAAGCGTGACTCACTGACCTTTTGCAGACACGTAGATCAAAATCAGATCTTGGATCTACACTGTCCGATAAGGAGAAACTTCCTAAACCCCTATATCTTTGAAATACCGAGAGTTTGGTTCTAACCATCAGCTTGAATGTTCCATTTAGGTTATTTAGTGGGATAAGGGTTAATAAGACAGGTTTGTAAATACAGGCCTTGGTTTACACTCCATTCCTACTTTGTATTTGGCTGATGTCAGACATCTGGAGAGGACCTTTGTGTTTGGGCGGGGAGAAGTTTTGACTTGAGTGGAGGCATGGAAATGACCCGATGAGTGCTTTATGAAAATATTTAATGTACTGTTTACCCATACTTCAGTGTAACAAAGTGCCCTGACATAATAACAGCTGATAGATTTGCCCCATATGTTTGCAAAGTTTGGTACACAGAGAATGTGTCTGTTTACTTTACTTAGTCTTTCTATTTATTATCTTAACCCTTTCCTCCATTTCTGCATATTTTGCTACGATGCCTCTCCTTCCAGGCCTTTTCTTGTCTTCTGGCAGACCCCTATTAAATCTTTACCAAACAACAAAATTTTGGACTACTCCAAATTGAAAGCATTCATAGACGACATAATAAATGTGTCTGAAAAATCAAAGTTTGATGTGGGAAGGGTAGAAAACATAGAAAAGGAGAAAATGCTGGTTACCAATGTTGTCAAGAGGTTTTTTCCCTAGGGTGGTTGAAAGTCAGGATTGTGTGATAAAGGGTTAACTTTTTACCAAACGACAAAATTTTAGACTGGTCCGAATTGAAAGCATTTGCAAAACTCAAAAATTGAAATTTGTTTTGGAAAGGGAAGAAAACATTGTGGGAAAAGGAGAAAATGCTGGTTACCAGCATTTTCTCCTTTTCCCACAATGTTTTCAAAAGCTTTCTTTTTCAGGGTTGTTAAAAGTCGGGATTGTGTGGTAAAGAGTTAATGGTTATAACATTGGTTGTGGCAAGCCAAGTGGTTTTTTTTTTTTGCAGACTCGTCATTATTCTGTCAACAGTTACTGTTTTGATCTTGAAAAAGATCACTTTTCAAAAAAAAAACTGGAAAGGAAAAATTGGTTTTCACTTGTACTGTAACTCTTTCACCTGACGACCAGGTCTAAAAATTTCAGACTTGTCCGAAATATAAAAACATGAGAACATTTGAAGATTT
The DNA here is from genome assembly GCA_945859785.2 of Tridacna gigas. Lineage (NCBI taxonomy): Eukaryota > Metazoa > Mollusca > Bivalvia > Cardiida > Cardiidae > Tridacna > Tridacna gigas. The sequence goes on along the minus strand of OX244041.2, from coordinate 26,362,264 downwards.
TAAATTTGGCTCTAATAAAGGGTTGTGAACTGAAGGGTAGAAAAAAAAGGGAAGAAGTAGGAAAGGCTGGTAATTGCCATCTTCTGCTTTTGCTACAGTGTCTTCCATAGGCTTTTTTTTTTTGATACATGTGTATTATCCAAATTTTATTGGTTGACAAGTTTAATTGAGAGATCTGCATACCATATTCTGTGAACCATTTTTGAGATGGTTTTATCTTCTAAACTGACTTAACTCTATACCAAACGACAAAATTTTGGACTGAACCAAGTTCAAAGCATTTGCAGATAATATATTAAATGTAGCTTACATGGTGATTTATGCATTGGATAGGGTAGAAAACATTGTGGGAAAAGGAGAAAATGCTGGTTACCAGCATTTTCTCCATTTCTCACAATGGTTTCCAAAGCCGTCTCTTTCAGGGTTGTTAAAACTTGTGATTGTGTGGTAAAGAGTTAAATCTATATATCCTTTCTGACCCTGGTAAATCCATGTAAAAAAGGGCTTCACGGAACAAGATAAAGTGTGTGCAGGAGTAGAATTTGTCTCAGTTCAATGATGTCACATTATACAGGGATGTATTAAAATTTGTCAAAATTTTAGACTGGCCCATATTGTAAGCAATCGCAGATGACAAGCCAGTGTGACTTAACAAATGAAATATTTTGTTTAAAGGGTAGTAAGGATTGTCGGAAAAGGAGAAAATTCTGGTTTTCATCATTTTCTCCATTTCTGACAGTGTTTTCAAAAGGCTTCATTCCTCAGTTTTGTTGAAAGAGAGGATCATATTGAAAAAGGTTTACTGTTAAAACATCAGGATTAAGTTGAGATAAAGGTCAGAAATTGAAGAATTTTAAACCTTTTAAGTTAGTAAAATGACTCATTTAGATTTTTATCTGATCTTTTCTCACAAAAGAGGGTTACTTTTTAAAAGACAATGAACCATTTTGCTATCAGATGTAACATTTTGTAGGTATAACCTCCCAGGTTGAACAAACCTCTCACAAAGTAGAATAAGATAAACTCTTAATAATGATCACTGAAAAAATTTCTGGGGTGCATATGGTTGCCAATTGTTGTCTTTGCTTGCTTCCATCCTTGCATCTGTGCATTCATGAGAAAAAGAGAGAAAGAGCAGAGACAGAAAAATAAGAAATGAGAGAGAGAGAGAGAGTTGTATCACATGGGACATATTGAAAGTTTTTGGTTGTAATTGACTATGTACAGTCTGTGTAAGTCGATTCATTCATTCATTATTTTGTTTATGTGCTATATCTCAGTAACTTCAGGATGGAATTCAACCGAACTTTGTAGGAAGCCTACCCATAAGAGCAACATGTGCATATTGCCAGCATGTTCTGGTTTGTTGATTTTTATCAGTTATGGCCCTGTTAATATTTAGTCCCTGATTTTGTTTCTGCTCTATTTCTCAAGACCACTGGATGGAATTCAGTGGAATGAAATGGGCAGGGTCCCTATATAAGGAGGACATGCACATACATTGCACTGTCAGCATGTTCTAGTTTGAATTACCCTTGGTAAAGGGTGAAATGCTGGAATTTGTCTTAGAAAGGGAAGAAACATAACCAGCATTTCCTCCTTTTTTCCTGAAAACTTACTTGGGGTCATAAAGTATATGGGATCATTTTGTTAACCTTTTACCAAAAAAACCCAAATTTAGAAAACCCGGAGAAAGAAGGTTTTTGGAAACATTGTGGGTAAAGAAGAAAATGCTAGTTTGGCACAAAGGTTTCTACCCATCCAAAAACAAGTTTCAAGTTTTGAGTCGCATTTGAATTGTCATCTTCTAATGCTTTCATTTTGGACACTTCTAAAATTTTGCTGTTTGATAAACTTAAAAAGAGAGCTAAGCATAACTGCACTTGGTCTTGCAGACTTCATTTGTGTTATGTATCATTATGAGGGCAGACACCAGTACAGTTATTATAGACTGGAATTTATGGTCTCAGTTCCTCATTATCTCAAATTGCATAGAATAAGTAGGAGAACATTTCATCAGGATGTCGGAGTGAATCTTCACCATCCAGGGATGAATGGTTTTATCATTATGATCCTGGTATATTAAATCCTTTCCCAAACGACAAAGTTTAGTAACTTCCAAATTGAAAGCATATGCAGATGACAGATTTGAAATTGGAACAAATGAACTTGAGTTTTTTGACTGGGTTGAAAACATTGTGGGCAAAGGCGAAAATGCTTTTCTCCTTTTCCTACAATGTTTTCAAAAGGCCTCTTCCTTGGGGCTGTGAAAACACGGGATTGTTTTGTAACGAGTTAACCCTACAAAGTGCTTTTCGCAACTATAGTTGCCTTGGCAGCCAGTGTAGATCAAGATCAGGCTGTGCAAAATGTGTAGATTGATCTACACTGTCTGTTTTGCTGATACACTGCAGACAAAAATAAACATGAATTTGGGCTCATTTGGGTCATATTTCTATGGAAAAAATTTCTCTTGGGTTATATTGGGCACTGTAAGGATTAACACTTTGCCATATGATAGAAATGTAGATGTGTCGAAACTGAAAGCATTTGCTGACAACAATTCAAATATGGCTCAAATGATAAAATTTGTCGTTGATAGGGTAGAATACATTATGGGAAAAGGAGAAAATGCTGTTTACCAGCATTTTCTCCTTTTCCCACAATGTTTTCAAAAGGCTTCTTTCTCAGGGTCTTTAAAAGTTGAGATTGTGTGGTAAAGGGTTAAGCTCCAGAGCTACAGGTAAGGGAAATATTCTGAGGTACAAAGAGCAACATCATCTTAATATTTTCTTCAAATAAACCTATTATGTAGGTACTCATTACAATTGTCTTTTTGAAACAATTTCTAATGAGCTCCAACTACATAGATTTTCAGTCAAGAAAAAACATTTCTAGGATTTGAATTCTTCCATAGACTTTGCTGACTGTTACCAAGGAACTATCCCCATGGTGAATATAAATTAAATTGTTTATCTGGAAAGTTTGTTGAGACTGGCAGGAAATAAGTGCCTGCACTTTTATGATCTTACCTGTGTGATTAATTTCTGGCAATAATGGCCTTCAGAGTGCCACATAGTAACTTGTTTATTTGTTTGTTTGCTACTTAACCCTTTACCAGACAACAAAATTTTAGCCTTGTCCAAACTGAGAGCATCTGCAGACAACAATTTCCATGTAATTCAAATGGTGCAATTTTCCATTGATATGCCAGAAAACACTGTGGGAAAACTAGAAAATGCTGGTTACCAGCATTTTCTCGTTTTCCCACAGTGTTTTCAAAAAGCTTCTTTCCAAGGGTCATTAAAAGGCTGCATTGTGTGGTAAAGAGTCAAATCTTCACTAGAGATCAGAATTTATGACTTGCCCATATGAAATCAATTGTAGACTACACTTTTCAATTGAAATTGTTTGAGCAATGTATTTTGTCATAAAAAGACTAGAAAAATATGTGAGAAAAGAGATACAAGTTGCAGGTTACCAGCATTTCTTTCCTATTCCCATGGTGGTTAACCAGCATTCTTCCAATGCACCTATGTTTTTTTTTTAAGTTCTTTTTTCTAAATACTTACATAACACTCTTTCAAAACCACAAACTGTCGGTAGCATACAGGACTTGAGAAGAGGAGGTGGCTGGTTCAATCCCCGGCTCAGCCAATTTCTTTCAGAGGATTGATGATAGTCATTGCAACAGGATTCATTCCTCTCTCACTGCTGACCACTGTTTTCACGATGGTTATATGGGAAAGCACCCAGTGGCTTGGAAAGAATATTGTGCGTAGTACTGGTACAAGAAAGTCCAGGAAAGCATGGATAGGTGCACTGGCCGCCACCATATAACTGAAATAATGTTGAAAACGGTGTTAAACACCATACAATCAATTAAAACCACAAACTGCTTTCCCACATTAAGATTGTCAAATTATTTTCAGTACTGAGAGAGGAATGAATCCTGTAGCATTGGTAATCATCAATCTAAGAAAGAAGTGTTAAAAGCCAGCAAGCGATTAAATCCTGTTATCATGGAAAAAGATCAGTTTGACAGCCAGTAAGTACATTGTGTTGAAAGCCATATCTGATTATGAAAGGTATAACTCTACCTAATGACACAAGTCTAGACTGGCCAAAATCAAAGGCATCTGCAGACAAATTTGATTAAGAAATTAAAATTCCTCTGCTTGAAGGGTAGAAAAGAGTTTTGGAAAAAGATTAAAATCAAAGAAAAATCAGATGATTTATGCCCTATATAAGTGGTTGTCTTCAAAATGCTTTTTTTAAGAGTCCAGAATTGTATGGTTTTGTTAAGCAATATGGGTCAAAGCTCTGAATAAACCTTGGGGACATTTTCAATGTAAAAATAAGACCCATGTAATTACAATTTTAAGGTTGCTCTTGTCCAGAATGTTTCATCAAACCAGGCAGTTTAGATCAAAGATCAGACTGCACATTTTGTGCAGATTGATCCTGATCTAGACTGCATGCAAAGGCAACCATGTATAGTCATTAAAGGTGCTTTAAGGGTTAAGCCTCAAAATAGCCCCTTGTCTGATAATGTCTGTGAAAGGGGAAATGTAGGTTTCTAGGCCAGACGGATAACTGTGACACTTTTTAACCCACAGGTGCCTATCACAAATCTAGTGGCTAAGATTTGCAGCCAGTGCAGATCAAGGTCGGACTGCAGGAAAACCTGCATTCTCATCTTGGATCTTCTACTATCTGCTGTATTAGATGTACTGGACATTGACAAAGTGCAACGTTAAGATTATTTGTAATTTACAGCTTTACAAAATAAAGGTCTTTTCTGCCATTGGAATGGTTTAACTCTTTACTACACAATCCTGCCTCTTAACAACCACGAGAAAGAAAGCTTTTTCTCCTTTTCCCCACAACGTTTTCTACCCATTCAGAGACAAATCTTATTGCATGCGCCCCATTTGATTTGTTGTCTGCATTTTGTCAGTTGGTAAGGGATTAACCCTTTAACACACAATCCCTAATTTTAACAACCTTGACACAAAAGCCTTTTGAAAACATTGTGGGAAAAAGACAAAATGCTGGTAATCAGGATTTTCTCCTTTTCCCACAATATTTTCTACCCTATTCAAGGCAGAAATCATTTTAGCAACATTAAATTTGTTATCTGCAAATGCTTTCAAATTGGACCAGTCTAGAATTTTGTTGTATGGTAATGACTTAAAGTAATTGATATTCTAATGTTTATGGGGGTAAAAGATCTACTGTAAACCAGGAAATCATTTCGCGCTTTTTATGTTAGCGAGATTCGCGACACGGTATGTGACGCGAACATAATCTGCCGCGAATCAGCCTGAATTCATGAAATCGCGAACATTTGTCGCTGTTCAAGGTGTTTACTTACAGTTCGGGGGATATTGTTTATTTACGCCATTACCGATTTAACAAGGGAAACAACTGTGTTCTATTCTATGGTGGTATTGAACAGTTTAGGTTTATTTTTTATATTTACATACATGCATTCAAGAAATAATATTGTTACTACAAAATGAACAAGTGAAATATCTTGTCAATATGCAAACTGTCTGTTATTTAATTAAATGATTGTCTATAAAACCACCAAGGTTGTGTTCATTGTGAATTACTTTTCTAATGTTCCCTAACGATACCAGCCAAATTTGATTACGTCAGTTTGATTTTTAATCTTTTCAAAGGCCCGGATCATCCATTGTGCGTGAATGGGCTTAACTGTCGATAGCTTTAAGTCAATATCAAGTTTTTCAACAGAGCCACCCTTTTGCAATTGTTTCCCAATAATGTCTGAATACCACAAAGTAAACTGGCGTTTCACTTCATCCTTAATTTGTGCGTTTCCGGACAGATCGTGGTAACTATCATTTTCTCCTTTTCCTACAATGTTTTCTACCCCACCCAAATCCATTTGGACCAGTCTAAAAATTTGTCGTTTGGTAAAGTGTTAATCTGTTGTCCGCGTGATTTACAGTAGTTGACGTCGTCACGGGGATTGACTTCTCACTATAGGTTGTGACCAACAACGTGAAAAGGTGAGATGTTCACCATAGAAATATAAAGTTTTACAAACTAACTGTAAGTTTGTAATCTCGATCATATAATACAATACTGCTTGCTTTAACCCTTTCACACATAACAAATTTGGACTACCCTAATTGAAAGAGTTTTGAGGCGACATTTGTAAATGTGACAGAACTTGCTGAGTTAGAAATCTACGTATGGACATTTTGATAAAGATATACCGACTGATACACACTGCACACATACTATTATATTACGATCTCAGTTGAATGAACAATTCTGACTTAAAACTGTTCACTCATACATTTAAATCGAAATCGATAAGTAGATGTCACCTGTAATGCCGAGTCACGAAGGAAGGTCAGTGTACAGTATTTATGATTTCGTTCTCAGCGAGAATTGTTTCGCTAATTTCGCGACCCCCTCGTGATCGCTAAGTTAAATTGTCGCGAATAAGCCTGTGAGGAAAAAAACGCGGACATTTCTTGTTGCGAACATTTCCCGGTTTACAGTATTTTTGTATTTTTGTTTTTGCCTTTTATCTTTATTATATAATCAATAGCTGTTCATAATCGAAATCATGCTTTCTATAAAACGAATTTTTGTATTGACTGATTGATTGAATTGGAGTTTAACACAGTTCTAACAGCCAAGGTCACATCATGGTGGTCAGTGCACCTACGCATGTGTTTCTTGGCTTTCTCACACTAGTACTGACACAACTTTCTTTCCAAGTGACTAAGTGCTTTTCTCACATGCATCAGAGATGAGAGGTGAAAAATCGCCAGAAAAAAAGTTTGCCTCAGGTGGATATTGAACTCACAACCACCAGGTCACGAGTCAGATATGCTTATCACTGAGCTACAGTATGGAAACAGTAAGTCTGATCTTGGATCAAGACTCAAGGATATTTTGTCAGATAGTTTGGAAAAATAGGCATTTACCCAATCTTTTCTGAATAACGAAAATTGCAAGCAACTGAAGAGAAAAAAATCAATGTGACTCAAACGATTTGATGGATCTTAAAAATCTTTACCTCATGACAGAATTGTAGACTGGTCCAAATTGAAAGCATTTGCAGTCGACAAATCAAGGTGGACCAAATGACAAAATCTGTCCTTGATAACTTGATAGGGTGGAAAACATTGTGGGAAAAAGTTGCTAGCATTTTTTCCTTTCCCACTATGTTTTCAAAAGCCTTGATCCTCAGGGTCGTTAAAAGTCGGGATTGTGTGGTAAACAGTTAATTCTTTACCCAAGGAGCAAATTTTAGACCAGTCCAAATTAATAGCATTTGCAGAAGAAAAATTAAATGGTGCTTAAATGGTGGAATTTATCATTGAACGGGTACAAAACAGTGTGGGAAAAGGAGAAAATGCTGGTTACCTGTTTCCCAAAATGCTTATAGGAGCCTTTTCTGTCAAGAGCCCTTACTGTCAGGGTCATTTTAGAACTTCGAATCATGTGGTAAAGGGGTGACTCTTTACTAAAGACAAAATTTTAACCCTTAGAGCACTGAATTTATGAAATAAACCTTTTCAGTGAAGAAAAACATATGAAATATTGTCATTTCAAGGTTGTTTTAGCCAGAAGGTGTGTTGAAGTAGCTGATGGTGTAGATCAAAGATCAGACTGCACGTTCTGTGCAGTCTGATCTTGATCTACACTGTCAGCAAAACAAGTTAAGTTGGTTCCAGCGCTTTAAGGGTTAAACAATTCCAAATTTGTGGACAAGAAATTAAATGGGTCAGGTTATGATATTTGATTTCAAAAATCCAGAAAACTCAGTGAGAAAAGGAAAAAAAAAATGCTTGTTACCAGCATGTTCTCTTTTTGTGACAATATTTCTAAAAGCTTTCTTGTTCATGATTGTTAACTCTTTACCGCACAATCCGAAGTTTTATTGATCCCGAGGTCCATCATGTAACCAATTGAAAACATGGTGGGAAAAGGATAAAATGCTGGTAACCATGTTCTCCTTTGCCCACAATGTTTTCTATCATATATCAGACAAATCTTACCATTCAATCAATACTAATTTTGTCGTCTGCAAATGCTTTCAATGTAGACTAGTCTAAAATTCTGTTGTTTGGTAAAGAGGTAAAGGTGAGATTATTTAGTGAAGGGTTAGCACCTTGATACCATCTTGATTCTTTATTCATTCATCACAAGGGGGCAGAATTACATTGTTTTAAGTGCAAAATAATTACATGTATAATATCCATGACCTGTTACATTCTAACCTATTTCCACAGTATCTCAGATCTCCATAAAACTCTTTTTCTCCATAAATAATGTTTCATCTATAATGCTTAGTTTTATAAAGGATTTTTAAACATTTTTATAAGCAGTGGGCCATTGTCCTTCCCTGCCAAATTTAGCAGTGGGCTATTGTCCAGTGGGCTGTTGTCCTAGTGGGCTGTTGTCTCCCATCTTTGCTGTTATTTCCTTGATTTAGATAGACTCAAGAAAGCATTGTGGTAAATAGAGATTATAAGGTACATTTCTCATGAGGCAGTTTCTATTTTTTTGGCCTCAATATTTTTGGGCATAGCTGAATGCACTGGCTTTTGACAATACTTCTTGGTATAATGAAATCGAATTAATACATGGGGATTTGTGACTGGTAAAAAATGTACACTGGCCTATTTGCCTGCACTGGCATAAAGGCCAAATAGCAACCAAAAAGACAATGCAGGTGTTGAAATGCATTTAAATGTAAACAATACCATTCAAAGGTATGTAGAATATTGTGAAGATGACAATCTGTCATTGTGAAGTCGGTCCAACTGTTTTTCGCCGGCAGAAAACTGAATTTTAAACTCAGGCAAAAAGTAAACAAAAGATAGGGTGACCTGGCAAGTTTTAACCTAGTTTTGAAATTAGTTTCTCTGCAAGCAACTAACACTTGGACAGACCATACAACAAGAGATTGTCATCTTCACAATAATTTCCATGTTTTTAATGATATGATTCAAATGCATTTTAACACCTGCTATGTTTACCTGTGGCCGCTATTGATTCTTTAATCAGTTAATTTAATCAATTAGTTACTGGAAGTTATTGAGAATTGGATTAAGGTTATCATATAGTGGAAAATGGATGGAGAATACGGGCCCAAAGTGGGTTGTTGAACTCTGCAGTAAATGGGATACACAGTGGCTATCTTAATAAATTGTGACTGGTTATTGTTGGGTATTCATGGTAATCTGATCTTAGTCATTATGAATCAAAATCGTCAGTCAGAAGTCTATGTTAATCATTACTGCAATATGTCACAAATTACATTGTGTTGTTATGGGAGTTTTGGTCATTTGTGTAACAGTTTACATAAATCTTTTGATATGACTGTTTCTTCCCCATCAACATGCTGCCATTGCCAGATGACTTTGTCTGTCTTTTGATAATAGAAAAGTTGTGTGCCAGTATTAAATATTTACTGCACAATGCCGTCTTTTAACGACCTGTGGAAAGAAGCCTTTTGAAAACATTGTGGGAAAAGGAGAAGATGCTGGTTTCCCACAATGTTTTCTGCTCAATCAAAGACAAATTGCACCATTTGAGCCACATTGAAATTGTCATCTGCAAATGCTTTCAATTTGGACAAGGCTAAATATTTTTCGTCTGGTAAAGGGTTAATTTGGGCCTTATGGCTCAGTAGGCAACATATAAGGCCCTGTGAAACCTGGAAGGGATTGCTGGTTCGAATATCCAGCTTAGCCAATTTCTTTCAGAGGATTTCTGAGAGTCATTGTGTTTCACTGATGGTTATGTGGGAAAGCAGCCAGTGACTTTGAAAGAATATTGTGTGCAACAGTTGTAAAAAAAACTGAGTCATACATCTACGATTATAAAGATACTGTCAAGGTCAAGGTCATATAGTCTACAGATGATGTCAAGCTCAAGTGCAAGATCACAATCAAATCAGAAAAGAAGAGCCAAGCTCTTCAGCTCAGCGGAATTTCCTTTTTCCAAAAGACCAGCTGTTGGTATCCATAACCCTTAACCACACAGTCCTAAGTTTTAGTAACCCTGAGAAAGACAGGATTTTGAAAACCTTGTGGGGATAGGAGAAAATGCTGGTAACCAGCATTTTCTCCTTTCCCAAAACTGCTTTATCACCTTTCACAGACAAATCCAATGATGTGGACCACATTGAATTTGTTGGCTGCAAAGTCTTTCAATTTAGATGTGTCTTAACGATCCTGAGAAAGAAGCCTTTTGAAAAAATTGTGGGAAAAGAAAAAAAAGCTCGTAGCCAGCATTTTCTGCATTTCCTACAGTGTTTTCTGTACAGTTACAGACAAATTTCACCATATGAGCCATATCGAATTTTTGATGTTATTCTTTTCAATTAATTAGGCATTAAGATTAGCTGAAAAGAAATTTGTAAATGAAGTAAAGAGTAAAATGATTGATTAAGCCATCCATCTTACAGAAATTATTTGACATTGTTGAGATTCAATAGGATAAAAAAACGGACAATGCAAACACAAACAGATTGCAGATGTAATTGTGTTGTGTCTTAGAGACACAAAAATGTAACAGTAATGATCCATTTTGATTGATTGGGCTTGTTAGGAATAAAAGGAGACTTTACTGGCACTCGAAAACTTATTGTCACAAAATTCTCAAAACATCCCTGTTTCGGAGAAGCAGAATAAATAGTCAAAATTCCTGGATGGACAGAAGTGTTTTTTTTTTTTTCAATTAGTGTACCATGGAAAAACTTAAAAGTAACCTTTCATTATAAGTCAGTGGTCCAAGGTATTACTGGAGGGGGCAATGGCTTAGATGGGGAGGGGATTTCCAAGGTGGGTCTGGGGGAGCTCCCCCAGAAAATTTTTGAATTGTAGGAGCTATTTAGTGGCCTCTGGTGATGTTCAAAATCAAACATACATTAACATAGGCTTGAAATATATTATTTCGGCGTAGCTGAATGCCCCGGCTTTTGACCTAGTACTTGTTATAATGAAATCAAATGAATAGATGGTAACATGCAGTTGCCAAAAAATGTGTACATGTTTATTTGTCGGGACCCTGCGCAGTAAATGTTCAAGAAGCTGTCACAGCAGTACGGTATGATGAAGTTATTCAACACACACTAAAGTTAGTGTGTGGATGGTTGAGCAAGTTGTAATTGGAGACTAAAGTGTGTCCTTACAGTCTTTTCTTTTTCAATGATGATTGTAATCTTGAAATAATATATATCTCATTATATCTTTTGAAAATTCCTCTTTTCAACAAAACCAAAAAGAAAAAACATTGAGTAAAAAGTGCTTTGAAGATATCTATTTTTACTATTGAAAGTATTAATCTTCAGTTTGAGCCACAATAAAAAAGTTTAAATATTCATTTTCTAGTTCCTCTTATGTCGTCTATTTTTTTTTAAAGATATTTCTTGTTAATATATTTTGGTCAGGAACTGCCTTGAAATTGCTGCATTAGTTGGTTCTTAGGACTGATTGTACACACTAGCACAATCATTTGCTACAATGTCTGTGTTACAGTTGGAGGGTACTCTGAGCTTTATTATTATGAATTAAATCTAAACCAGACAACAGAGTTCTTAACCTGTAAAGCGCCTTTCATGGATATAGTTGCCTTTGCAGCCAGTGTAGATCAAGATCAGGTTACAGAAAACATGGAGCCTGATCTTTGATCTACATTGTTGGCTTTGCTTAAACATTGCAGACAAAAGCAGCCATGAAATAACAATTATTTGGGTAGTATTTCTAGGATGTCTGATAGGTTTATTCGGCACTCTATGGGTTAATATTTGGATCGTTGGTAAACGGATAAAAGACAATTTATGATCATTATGCAAGAAAAAAAAAACCTGTTTTGTAACTAAAGAAGTGCATGTTTATTGAATGGTGAAATTCTTGTCTCATATTTGACAATTTAATACATGAACACCTGCAGATGAGTGTCACGGAAGATTACTTTTGGAAATTTGCTCATAATAATCATTTTCTCTGTTGGCCACACTATTTTTATGTGTAATCATGTATAACTTAAGGACCATAAAGGCAAGTTAATCAATATTTTACAGGGTTGATTATAAAAGTTATAGTTGCAGATTTCTTAACCCTTTACCACAAAACAAAATTTTAGACCCATCCAAAATGAAAGCATTTGCAGACAACAATTTCGATGAGGCTCAAATGAAGTGATTTTTCTTTGATAAAATTGAAAACATTGTGGGAAAAGGAGAAAATGCTGGTTACCAGCATTTTCTCCTTTTCCCACTATGTTTTCAAAAGCCTTCTTTGTTAAGGTCGTTAAAACTCGGGATTGTGTGGTAAAGAGTTAAATGGTGTTCTATGCCACTTTCAACAATTTTTAGCTCCATTGGCCGAAGGCCAGAGGGCTAATGTCATGGCCCGGTGTCCGTCGTGCGTCCGTGCGTCCGTCTGTCCATTAACTTTTATTTCAAACATCTTTTTCTCTGAAACTACCCATCCAATTTTCATGAAACTTCACAGAAATGATCCTGCCATGGTCCTCTTCAGAATTTCTTGAAAGAATTTGATTCCTTCAAAAACTCTGGTTGCCATGGCAACAAAACTGAAAAATATTGGAAATCTTTAAAAATCTTCTTGTCTGAAACCATAAGGCATAGGGCTACCAAATTTGGCATGTAGCTTTATGTAGTAGACCTCTATCAAGTTTCTTCAAATTATAGCCCTGGGGTCAAAATTGGCTCTGCCTCAGGGGTCACAAGTTTTACATAGGCTTATATAGAGAAAACTTTAAAAATCTTCCTGTATCTAGCCATAAGGCCTAGAGCTACCAAATTTTGCATGTAGCTGTATCTAGTGGGCCTCTACCAAGTGGGCCAAAATTTTAGCCCTGGGGTCAAAATTGGCCCTGCCGAAGGGGTCACGAGTTTTACATGGGCTTACATAGTGACAACTTAAGAAATCTTCCTGTTTTTATTTTTTTTTTTAAAATCAGCCTTGCATCAGGGGTCTTATGGTTTACAGAGGCTTCATATGGACAAAACTTGAAAATCACCTTATTTATAACCATACAGCATAGACTTGTATTATTTTGGCCTGTGGCTTTATCTTGTGGACCTCTACCAGGGTTCAAGTAATTATAGCTCTGGGATCAAAAATGGCTTTGCCCTGCGGGTCTCAACTTTCACATGGGCTTTTACAGAGAAAACTTTGTAAGTCTTCATTTTGAAACCATTTGGCTCAGAATTGAAATGTTTAGTATTTATGGTTTATATTTATAAGCCAGTGGAGCGATACAGGGCCATCATGGCCCTCTTGTTCAGTCATATCATGGCAACAGCTCACATATTTATGTATTTCCTAGGTTTCACCAGTACTAGGCTAGGGCTCTGAAGTGTCTTGCCCAAGAACACTCCAATGAAAAAGCTGGTGGGCCCAGAGACGCCTGAGCTCAGGAGCTCTGGATCAAGAGTCCTACACCCTTAACTACACATGAGCCTAATAAACAGACAATGATTGAAAAGGCAGAAATGCTAGTTACCAGCATTTTCTTCTTTTCCCTTTATGTTTTTAATCTTTTACTGCACAATGCCGCCTTTGAATGACCCTGGGAAAGAGGCCTTTTGAAAACATTGTGGAAAAAGAGAAAATGCTGGTAAGTGGCATTTTCCCTGTTTCCCACAATGTTTTTTACCCTATCACAGAAAAATTACACCATTTGAGCCACATGTCTGCAGATGCTTTCGATTCGGACAAGGCTAAAATGTTGTTGTCTGGTAAAGATTTAAAAGCCTGCTTCCTTCAGGATCTTAACCCTATACCATACAACAAAATTTTACACTTGTCCAGACTAAAAGCATTTGCAGCAGACAAATTAGATATATCTCATACGATGAGATTTGTCTGTAAATGTCAAGAAAACATTGGTGGAAAAGGAGAAAATGCTGGTTATCCTTTCTCCTTTTCCCACAATGTTTTCAAAAGGCCTTTTTCTCAGGGTCATTAAAACTTGGGATTGTGTGGTAAAGGGTTAAGAATAGGTGTATGTTCAGGGAAGAGAAGGCTCTTTGCTAGCTGACAGAATTTTAGGCTTTTGTCTCTATTTCAAACCTATGCTTAACATTTTGTCAAAAGGGTGTTTCGTCGAAATCTGTGTATGTCTTAAAATACCGTTTCCTAAATTCCTAGATTTATTTCATAAAAAGCTCCGTCTGGGAGGAAGACCTGAGCACAACTCATCAGGGTTAGGATAAGGGTCATGCTAGGGATCATTTTCAATCAACATGGTTTTCGATGAAATGTCGCAGATCCATTTCAAATGTTTGCAGAAGACAAATAGGTGTGGCTTGGATGTTGGAGTATGTCTTGAAATAGTAGAAAACATTGTGTGAAAAGGAGAAAATGATGATAATCCAGCAATTTCTCCACTTCCTACAATATTTTCCTAAGCGCCAAAAGGTTGTAAAAGTGTGAGACTGTTTGCAGTAAAAGACTTAATGTGACAGTTTTCACACAAATCAAACCCCCAGGGTCAGGATTGGATTCAGCTCACCTGACATGTCAATCCAATGTCAAATCAGCCAGAAAACCCATGAATGACTCTTTCACTAAACTCTTTACCACACAATCCTGACTTAAAGACCCTGAGAAAGTTTAAGCATCTGAAAACATTGTGGGAAAAGGAGAAAATGCTAGTAACCAACATTTTCTCCTTTTCCCAATTTTTTCTACCCTATCAAAGACAGAAATCATCTCTTGAGCTACATTTATCTTCTCGTCAGCAAATGCTTTCAATTGGTCCAGTCCAAAATTTTGTCATTTGGTAAAGGGTTAACCTTAAAGCACCTTTCATGACTATAGTTGCTCTTGCGGCCAGTGTAGATCAAGATCTGGCTGCACAAAACGTGCAGCCTGATCGTTGATCTACACTGTCCGCTGTGCAGAAACACTGCACACAAAAGCAACCATGAAATTGCAGTTATTTGGGTTGTATTTCTAGGACAAGAATGCCTGATAGGTTTATTCGGCACTCTAAGGGTTAAAAAACAAAAAAAAAAGAAAGTTCCCTTCTGCTACAACCAATAGACAGTTTAGTCCTAGTTTAGATCAAGTAGCAAATGATGTTGACTGGAGCTCTGACTACATGTTCTGTGCAGTCATATCTTGATCTTCAGCATTCTATTTGACTCTGATGGCAAAAGAGGACCAAATCAGTTTAAAATACAACTCATTCTTTCATATGAAACCCAAACATAGTATTAAAATGCATTGTTTAAACAACATTAATTTACACTTGCATTTTAGCATGCAAGTGTGTGTGAAAAATGTAAATTTGAAGGCAATTAACATTTTACCACACAATCCGGACTTTTAATGACCCTGAGAAAGAAACCTTTTGAAAACATTGAGGGAAAAGGAGAAAATGATGGTAATCGGCATTTTCTCCTTTTCCCACATTGTTTTCTACCCGTCCCAAAATAAATTTTAATTATTTTGTCGTCTGTAAATGCTTTCAATTTGGACAAGTCTATAATTTTGTTGTTTGGTAAAGAGTTAAGACCACAAATTCCATGTTGTTGAAATAATGCTAATTTTGCCTGAAAAGCTTGTGGGAAAAGGAGAAAAAGCTGGTCATCAGCATTTTCTCCTTTTTCCACAAGCTTTTCAGGGTTGTTAAAACTCGGGATTGTGTGGTAAAGAGTTAATTGTCATATAAATCAAAGAACATTTGGTACTCAAGTGAATTTAAATAATGCAGTTGTCAACCAAACAGGTGATATGTCAAGTTCAACCTTGTCGCTTTCTCTTTGTATTGCTTGAAGAACACTTTACCAAACAATACTTAGTTTCAATGACCCTGAAGAAGAAAGCTTTTGAAAACATTGTAGGAAAAAAGGAAAATGCTGGTGACCAGCATTGCTCCTCTTTCCACAATGTTTCATACCATGTCAAAGATAGATCACATCCTTTTAGCCATGTTTAATTTGCCGTCTGTACTGCTTTCTTCAGAAGATTAAAAGATATTGGCGTTAATAGACAAAATGCTGGTATTAACCAGCATTTTCCCCTTTTCTTAAGTGTTTTCAAAAGCATAAAATGGGGGTTTTGAAAACATTGCGGGAAATGAAAGAAATGCTGGTAAGCAACATTTTCTTCTTTTCCCACACAGTAACTATCTTCTCTCTTCTCTTTCAAAGACAGTTTTCACTACCGGTATTTCAGCCACATTTCACTCTACCAAACAACAAAATTTTAAACCAGTCAAAATTGAAAGCATTTGTAGATGGCAAATGTAGCTCAAAAACTGAAAATTGTCTTTGGAAATGCAGAAAACAATGTGGGAAAAGGAGATAATGCTGGCCACCAGCATTTTCCTCCTTTTCCTACAATTTTTAGCTCCACTGGCCGAAGGCCAGCGGGCTTATGTCATGGCCCGGTGTCCGTCGTGCGTCCGTCCGTCCGTCCGTCCGGTCGTCCGTCCGTCAGTCCGGTCGTCTGTCCGTGAGTTAACTTTTATTTCAAACATCTTCTTCTCTGAAACTACCCATCCGATTTTCACGAAACTTCACAGAAATGATCCTGACATGGTCCTCTTCAGAATTTCTTGAAAGAATTTGATTCCTTCAAAAACTCTGGTTGCCATGGCAACAAAACTGAAAAATATTGGAAATCTTTAAAAATCTTCTTGTCTGAAACCATAAGGCATAGGGCTACCAAATTTGGCATGTAGCTTTATGTAGTAGACCTCTATCAAGTTTCTTCAAATTATAGCCCTGGGGTCAAAATTGGCTCTGCCCCAGGGGTCACAAGTTTTACATAGGCTTATATAGAGAAAACTTTAAAAATCTTCTTGTCTGAAACCATAAGGCATAGGGCTACCAAATTTGGCATGTAGCTTTATGTAGTAGACCTCTATCATGTTTCTTGAAATTATAGCCCTGGGGTCAAAATTGGCTCTTCCCCAGGGGTCACAAGTTTTACATAGGCTTATATAGAGAAAACTTTAAAAATCTTCTTGTCTGAAACCATAAGGCATAGGGCTACCAATTTTGGCATGTAGCTTTATGTAGTAGACCTCTATCATGTTTCTTGAAATTATAGCCCTGGGGTCAAAATTGGCTCTTCCCCAGGGGTCACAAGTTTTATACATAGGCTTATATAGAGAGAAAACTTTAAATATCTTCTTGTCTGAAACCATAAGGCCTAGAGCTACCAAATTTGGCATTTAGCTTGATCTAGTTGGAGTCTACCAAAAGTGTCCAAAGTATAGTCCTGGGGTCAATTTGGCCTCATACTTGGAGGGGGGGGTTCACAAGATTTACATAGGCTTACATAGGGAAAACTTTTAAATCTTGGTGTACATAGCCATAAGGCTTAGGCTACCAAATTTTGCATATAATTATAGCATTATTTAGTGGACAGTTACAAAGAGGGCCCAAGTTACAGCTCTAGGATCAAGTTTGGCCCTGCACCAGGGATCACAAGTTTTACATGGGTTTATGGAGTGAAAAGTTCAGAAACCATCTTGTTACCAGCCATAAGGCCAAGAACTCCCACATTTGGCATGTTATTCTTCTAATACAATATTCCCCATTTAGTCAGACTGTAGCCATGAGGTCAAAGTTTTATAAGGGCTTATATAGTGAAGACTTTTCTTCGTGGTTTATATTTATAAGCCAGTGGAGCGATACAGGGCCATCATGGCCCTCTTGTTTTAAAAGCCTTCATCTATAGGGGTGTTAAAACACAGGATTATGTGGTAAAGGGTTACTTTGTTGTCGGCTACAACTTCAGATTTTGATGAATCCAAAAATTTGTGGTTTGGTTAAGAGTTAATGCTTTGCTACACAATCCCGAGATTTAACAACTCTGAGGAAATGAGCTGTTGAAAACATTGTGGGAAACAGAAAAATATTGGTGACCAGCATTTTTTCCTTTTCCCACAATGTTTTCTACCCTTTGAAAAACAAATTTTATGTTTTTAGTAACAAGCAATAATATGTCATCGGCTATGCTTTCAGTTAGGACTGTGCTTAAATTTTGTCGGATCCACGGCATTTTGTCGAAAACCATGTTCGTTGAAAAAGATCCGTAGCCCTGACCCTTACCCTAACCCAGACGAATTGTGGCTCAAATCTTCCCACCAGACAAAGCTTTTCATGAAATACATTACAATACAATACAATACATTTTATTCAGTAATAAGGCCTCTGGCCTATAATACATGCATAAATACAAATGTTTGTACATATTATGTTAATGTCCCGCATTTATCAATTCTAACAGTTTTGTCACATAAATTCCTATGTTTTTTATTACATTCAAATTATCATTAGACAAAAGTAAAGATAAATTTTCAATTGTTGGGTGGCCATTGTACCAAGAAAATAAGTAATTAGTTCTGATCTCATCATATTGTCCACATGTAAAAAATGCATGAAATTCATCTTCCACAATTGTTATGGCTCTTTTAGAAAAGCAAAATGTACATATTCTTTCTTCTCTATTAGCATTACAATAGTGTCTGTATTTAGTGCTAAATTTGTGGCTGAAGCAGCGAAAACATGCAAGAGAGTATTTGAATTGGTGACATATCTAAGTCTAAATACCTTTCCACATGGAGCAAAGTTTTGAATAAATATTGGAATTTAGCAATCTGTATTTTAAAACATACACGGGTTTCGATGAAACACCCTTTCGATGAAATGTTGTGCACCAATTTTGTCGTGTGGTAAAAAGTTAAGGTTCATTCAGATGTGATATTGCAGGGTGACAGGTGATGGTACTCTATCATATGACAAAACAGGATGAAGGGATTGCAAGAAAATAAATAGAAATTGATATCATTAACTGAGGGCTTAACTCTCTACCAAACGACAAAATTTTAGACTAGTACAAATTAAAAGCATTTGCAGACGACAAATTAAAGGTGTCCCAAATGATGAAATTTGTCATTGATAGGTTAGAAAACATTGTGGGAAAAGGAGAAAATGCTGGTTACCAGCATTTTCTCCTTTTCCTACACTGTTTTCAAAAGGCCTCTTTCAGAGTCATTAAAAGTCGGGATTATGTGGTAAAGGGTTAAACCGTTTTTGGGTCAGACATAATTTGTCTACATTGAGTGCATTACCCACTAAGCACTAGGTATCTTTAATGTCTTCCCACATAAATGTTTTTTTTTGGGGGGGGGGGAGAATTTTTCTTTGGTAAGAGTTGTCTGTCTGTCTGTCTGTCATGTTTTTGCATCTGCTCCACATCCCTTTAAACCCCGCCCCCCTGTCTGACTTAATGAGTTTTTCACAGGCCTATCTGTCAAATACACCTGTCATTATATCCTATGATTTACTAGTACAAGGCTAGGTCTCTGAGATGTCTTGCCCAAGGACACTCCAAAAAATCGAGTGCTTCCAGCAAGGCTGGAACCTTGGGCCTTGAGGTTTAAAGTCCTACACTTTACCACTTATCTAGACAGGACATGCTTAAAAAGTTAAGAAATATTGTGGGACACTGAAGATGACTTTGGGCACTTTTACCTTTTCCCTATAATGTTTCCAAAAGCTTTATGGGATTGTTTGGTAAAAAAAAGGTAAACCAGTCTTTGTTTGAGCAGTCTCAAAGCACTCGGATGTAATGGCTGACCTCCATGGTTTTAGCACATTTTTATGAATGATCTTATCTTTCCTAGGGTGACAAGCACAGCCAAATAAGGACCTATTACTCATTCTGTCTTATCAGATAAAGAATTGAATAAGTTCACCTGCTGATTAATTTATTACTGGCTGTGCAGATTTCAATTGAAAAAAAAAAAAGTGATAAAGATTTGTAATTGTATGAAAAATTGGAGACAAACTCATGTCTGCTTATACCTATATTTGTACAAATTTTAAAGTTTATGTCCTTTATTTTAGAAAGCTGATGAACTCCTTACCAAACGACAAAATTTAAGATTCATCCAAATCGAAAGCATTTGCAGACGACAAATTCAGTGTAACTCAAAAATTGAAATGTAATTTGGGAAGGGTAGAAAACATTGTGGGAAAAGGAGAAAATGCTGGTTACCAGCATTTTCTCCTTTTCCCACAATGTTTTCATAGGGCTTCTTACTCAGGGTTGTAAAAAGTCGGGAATGTGTTGTAAAGGGTTAACCTTTGGGCTGCCAAGCGCGACTTAAGGACATTTTGCGGACAGTGAAGATTAACATCAGACTGCACAGAACATGGAGTCTGATCTTGGATCTACAAGGAGATTTCTTTCCCTTCAAAATACCCTTGAAATTGCAGAATTTTGGTTTTTACTGCCGGCTTGAAAGTTTCATTTCAGTTATTTAGCAGGATAAGGATTAAAACATTGTGACTGGATGACTACCCAAACCAAATTGATCAAAATTCTGTACACAACAAAATTTTAAACTTGTCCAAATTGAAAGCATGGGTGTGCGACATTTCATTGAAAACCACCGTCGTTGAAAACGATCCCTAGCCCCTACCCTTACCCAAACCCAGATGAATTGTGGCTCATACCTTCTTCCTAGTCAGAGCTTTCATGAAATAAATCTTGGAATTTAGCAATTAGTATTTTAAAACATATGTGGATTTCGATGAAACACTTTTGACGAAATGTTGTGCACCAGAAAGCGTTGTGCAGATGTCAAATGAAATCCTGTTAAAATTATGGAAGTTGTCTTTGATAGGGTAGAAAACATTCAGGTGGGAAATCATTGTGGAAAAAAATGTGGGAAAAGGAGAAAATACTAGAAATCAGGACTTTCTTCTTTTCCCATTATGTTTTCCACTCAATTAAAGGCAACTTTCATCATTTGAGCCACCTTTGATTTGTCATCGGCATATGCTTTGAATTTGGACAAGTTGAAACTTTTGTGGTCTGGTAAAGGGTTAATCCTGTACTGAACAATCCAGTGGCTAAAAAACATTGTGGGAAAAAAGAGAAAATGCAGGAAACCTTTTCTTTCAACATACTTTGTGACCCTTTCAAGACCAAATCCCATTATATGAGCCAGTCTTGATATTTTGTCAGAAAACTGTTTTGATTTGGACAAATGTAAAATTTGTCACTTGGTAATGAGTGAAGCTGAATTTCTCTATGACTCACTATGTTTGAAAAATGAAGTTGTCAAAATATGGACTACATGAAGGAAAGGGTAAAGAAAAAGTCAGTTACTATTTTTATTATATGGACAAGATTAAATGACTATAAAAATTCTGGGTGCCATTCAAACTGTGACACTGAATTGTTTCACCTCTTTGACACCCTGAAACCTGATAACGTTAGTCTCTTATAGTTGTCTCCCTTATCAACATTACTGAATGACTCCCATATTAATCACTTTTGAAAACATTGTGGAAAAAGGAGAAAATGCTGGTAAACAGCATTTTCTCCTTTTCTTTCAATCTTTCCTACGCTATTAGACTTAACCCTTTACCAGTTGATAAAAGTTTAGACTTGTCCAAATTAAAAAGCATTTGCAGACAAAAAATTGAAGATGGCTAGGATGATGGGGTTTGTCTATGAAATAGTAGAAAACAACCAGGATTTTCTCCTTTTCCCACAATGTTTCCACAATGTTTTCTTGGGGTTCTTAAATCAAGGAATCATTTGGTAAAGGTTTAAACACTTTATTTGTGAATAATATTTGTTGGAATAGTGTTTTACTGTTTTTTCATGCCTTTTCTTAGTATTACATTACATTACATCAGAAATCCACTAAATTAAATGTTCTTTAATGTAATGGGTTTCACTAGTACTAGGTGGGGCCATGCCTGTAGTGCTTTGACAAATGACTCTCCCAAGTGCCAAGTGCTGCAAGCAGAGACTATGTAATTTTTTGTCTGCAAATGCTTTGGATTTTGACAGGTGCAAAATTTTGTCATTTGGAAAAGAGTTAAAACATTGTATAGATATTACAAATGGTGAAGCACAGGACATAAACATGAATATGTGAGATGCTAGGTCAAGATCAGACAGTATAAAACATGCAGGCTGATGTTAGATCTTCATGGTTAGCTTTGCTGAGACATTCCAAACAAACTTGACCTTGAAATTGCATTTTTTTTAATGCTTATTTCTAGATTTAAAGTGTCTATTGAGTTTTTTGGGCACACTAAGGTTAGATAAGTCTTTTGCTTTCATTTCATTTTTTTTTTTGTTTTAAATTTACGTATGAAAATTTGTGTGACTGAAATTAAAGTGTTTCTCCCAGAATGGATAGAAAACTTTGTGGGAAAATGAGAAAATGCTTATCACCAGCAAATTCCCCTTTTCCCACAACGTTTTTAACAGCCTTCTTTTCTAAAGTTTTCAAAACGCCAGTTTGTGTGTTAAAGGATTAAAGGTGACGAAAAAGGATTGGTAAAAAATCAAACAGGAAAGAAGATGAATCATCAAAGCGGGTTGACATGTAAATGATCTTTTATACAGCAAAAATTTGCAAAATATATCAGTGATAAGTGTATCAATTAGGTAACCAAGGTTGAATGAATAGCGATCCTTAATAAGATTTTAGCACACTAACATAAAGTCTTTCCCAAACAATACTGTGTTTTCAGGAACCCTAGGAAGAAGCCTTTTGAAAATGCTATTGGAAAAGGAGATAATGATGGTTACCAGCATTTTCTTCTTTTCCCACAATGTTTTTACCCTTTCAGAAAACAAATATCATAACTTGAGGTACATTTAAATTGTTGTCTGCTAATGCTATCAATTTTAACAATTTTTGGCATTTGGTAAAGAGTTAACCCTTTACCACACAATCCCGTGTTTGAACGTCCCTGAGAAAGAGGCCTTTTGAAAACATTTTGGGAAAAGGAGGAAATGCTGGTAACCAGCATGTTCTCCTTTCTTCTGCGATGCTTTTGATCTTTTCCAACACAAAAATTTGTTTCCAAAACACATTTGTTTTGTCATCTGCAAATGCTTCTAATTTGGATAAGTCTAAATTTTTGTTGTTTGGTAAAAAGTGAAAGTCTTTACCACAGGACAAAATTTTAAACTTGTTGAAAATGAATTCATTTGCAGTGGACAGATCAAATGTACATGAATGATGTGAATTTTTTCCTGGATGTATGGAAAACATTGTTGGTAAAGGAGAACATGATGGCGACCACCATTTTCTCCTGTTCCAACAATGTTTTCAAAAGCTTCCTCTCTCTGGGTAGTTAAAACTCCAAATCGTTTGGTTAAGAGTTAACTCTTTACCACACAACAAAATTTTAGACCAGTCCAAATTGAAAGCATTTGCAGACAACAAATAAAATGGGGGTACAAATGACAGTATCTAGCTGTCTTTGAGATTGTTGAAAACATTGTTGGAAAAGAAGAAAATGCTGGTCACCAGCATTTTCTTCTTTTCCCACAATGTTTTCTAACCTATCACAGACAAATCCAACCATATAAGTCAAATTTAATTTGGCATCTGCATATGCTTCGAATTTGGACTAATCTAAAATTTTGTCATTTGGAAAAGGGTTTAAGTCATCTGCAAATTTGAGTAGATTAACCCTTTACCAAATGACAAAATTGTAGACCAGTCCAAACTGAAAGCTTTTGCAGATGAGAAAATAAATGTGACTGAAAAATTGAATTTGTTTTGGAAAGATTAGAAAACATTGCAGGAAAAGGAGAAAATGCTGGTTACCAGCATTTTCTCCTTTTCCCACAATGTTTTCAAAAGGCTTCTTTCTGAGGGTCGTGAAAATCCAGGATTGTTTGGTAAAGGGTTAAGTTGAAAAATACTGCTGGGGCTGGGTAATTTTCAGTATCAAATAGTTCCTTTTACTATATATGGTATAGAATTATGCCTGTAGGAGTTAGTTCCCTTATTAGACTGTATCCATTTCCAACAATTTTATGGCAATTATTCAGTAACTGTTGGTGGAGAAAACAATAAAGCAAGTCTGCAGAAAAGTTCCATTTCAGAAGTACTTAGAGTATTGTTTTGCCTGGATATGAGCCGTTGGTGCTTTTAGTTTTGCTTCTAATTTCTTGTACAATCATTGGGTAATTTGTGACTTTGATTGTGAGCAATTTACAAGTAATGTCAATCATATCATTGGGACAGATCCTTTGTTTGTGTCAATCACTATTCACTCATTGATATCTTTCATTGGTACCAGGCAAGGGCTCTGCAATGACTTGTGAAAGACAAAAGGAAACCAGTGTCAGCAGCAGGGATTGAACTAGACTTTCCTAATTTCAGATCTAGCACTTTTATCAATGAACCACAGAGGAACTCTGTGGACTTTTCAAGCCTAACAAACAAGCTCACCGTATCATTTTGATACCTCTGTACTAAACAATCCTGAATTTTAATGACCCTGAAAGGGAGGCTTTTGAAAACATTGTGGGAAAAGAAAATGCTGGTACCCAGCATTTTCTCCTTTTGCCACAATGTTTTCTACCCAGTTAAATACAAATCCTAAAATTTGAGCCACACTGGATTTGTTGTCTGTACCTGCTTTCAGCTTCTGCCTGTCAAAGATTTTTCTTGTGGTAAAGAGCTATATGATTATCACTAATGAACCTATATTTTCACAATTAGAGTAAAAATGACTTAGAAACATTGTGGGAAAAGAAGGGGGGGAGGTTAGAGTTTCATGCAATGCTGCTGTCTATATGAAACATTCTATCGAGATCAATATGTTTTAATATTTTGCTTTCTTCTCTTTACAGGAAAAAGATTTTGAGTTTGCTGGGGAAAAAGATTCTTTTAGCGATGACGAAGATTTGCTAGCGGATGAAGCAGGTTCCGGAGAAGGGAGCGGGTATATTGGTGTAGTCAATGTTTTACAACCCACAGGTGTTCCAGGTAGGTGGATGTATTGCTTCTCTCTTGCATGAGTCTTTTAACCCTTTACCAGATGACAAAATTTTAGACTGGTCCAAATTGAAGAGCTTGCAGGGGACAATTTTAAATTTAATGAAAATGGCAGAAAATTCTCAAAATGGGTAGAAAACACTGTGGGAAAAGGAGAAATTGCTCGTTACGAGCAATTTCTCCTTTTCCTTCAGTGTTTTCAAAAGACTTGTGTTGCAGACACGTGAAAACCAGGGCTTGTTTGGGAAAGGGTTAAACCTTAGGCTGCTAAGTGTGACCCAAGGACCTTTTGCACAGAATGTGTAGTCTGATTTTGGATCTACACTGTCTGATATGGAGATACCTTTCCCCCCAAAATACCAAGGAAATAGCAAAATTTGCATTTTTACTATCAGCTTGAAAGTTCCATTCCTCTTATTTCGCAGGATAGGGGTCAAGTCTTTACCTCACAACAAAACACACATTTGTCCAAATTGAAAGCTTTTGCATTGTAAAGTGGCTAAAATGATGGAATTTATCTTTTAGAGGGTAGTTGTGAGAAAAGTATATTCTTTTGCTTTTCTCTCTATATTTTCATACGGCTTCTTTGTCAGGGTCGTTAAAACTTGCGATTGTGTGGGAAAAATTTAAAGGCCCACTTGCAGCCAAAAATTAATGATTCTGATGTCAAATTGCAGGCAATTTTAATTCATAGCATGCTAAAGTATGGATATTGTTATACATCCGACATTGTGTTACAGTAAGGTAGGTTAAAGTTCCAGTTCACAGTTTAACTCTTTTTACCAGATGACAAATTTTTAGACTGAACCAAATTGAAAGCATTTGAAGACGACAAATTAAGTGTTGCTAAACTGATGATTTCTCTTCTTGATAGGGTATAAAAACATTGTGGGAAAAGGAGAAAATGCTGGTTACCAGCATTTTCTCCTTTTCCCACAATGTTTTCCAAAGCCTTTTCTTTCAGGGTTGTTAAAAGTCAGGATTTTGTGGTAAAGAGTTAACTCCAGCTTTCAGACTCATTTGTCTGCCCGCAAGTGTATCATATTGTCAAACTCCTTATAACATAAATATTGAGGGCTTTCACAGAAGACAAAGAAAACGTGGCTCAAATGATGAGATTTATCTTTCAAAGGGTGGAAAACATGAAGAAAAGGAGAAAACCTGATTACCAACATTTCCTATTTTTCTTCAGGAAAGGTGTCAAGATTCAGTATCAAGTGATAAAGGGTCAAATGAGGACCCGCCTCATGGGTTTAGTGAAAAGGGCAAACATGGCAAAAAAAAAGAGAAATAGCTAAATCTCTTATCAAACAATCCCTGTTATAAACGACCCTATAGAAGAAGACTTGAAAAAAGAAGACTTCAAAAAATTGTGCAACTGGTAACCAGCATTTTCTCTTTTTCCCACCATGTTTTCTGCCCTTGAAAAATCAAATTTCAAGTTTTGAGTTACATTTATTTTGTTGTCTGCAAATGCTTTCAATCTGGAGAAGTAAAAAGTTTTGTCGTTTGGTAAGGAGTTAAGGTGGACGTGGTCCCATCAGCAAAAATGTCACATCACTGTCCTATTAACTCTTTACCACACAATTCCGAGTTTTAACGACCCTGAGAAAGAAGCCTTTTGAAAACATTGTGGGAAAAGTAGAAAATGCTAGTAACCAGCATTTTCTCCTTTTCCCGCAATGTTTTCTATCCTTCCCAAAACAGATTTCAATTTTAAAGTCACATTTATTTTGTTGTCTGTAAATGCTTTCAATTTGAACCAGTCTAAAATTTTGTTGTTTGGTAGACTTAAACCCTTTACCTAGACAGTCTGCAGAGCGAGGTAGTTTGTAAATCCAAAAAATCTATTACAGCAAAATTTAATCATAATGTTTTGTAAAACTAAATTGAATTTCAGATCATGCAGGGAAAATTGCAGAAAAATATCCCATTTGTATGAATGATTTATATCAGTGCAGGTATTGGGAAGAATGATTGATATCAAATAAGATATAAAGTTTGAGTGAATATAAATCCCTTTCTAAAGTAAACAGGTGCCCTGTAGTATGCTATGCACAACATGCTTTTCAGACATTGTAGCTTTCGGATCAGATTCTATAGTATGTGCAATCTGATCTTGATCTTCACAGACCACTTTTAAACTATGACATATACTGGTCAAAATAGTATTGCAAATGCTATGACTTAACTCTTTACCACACAACAAAATTTTAGACCAGTCCGAATTAAAAGCATATGCAAACCACAAATAAAATGGGGTACAGATGACAGTATGTGTCTTTGAGATTATTGAAAACATTGTGGGAAAAGAAGAAATGCTGGTTACCAGCATTTTCTTCTTTTTCCGCAATGTTTTCTAAAACCTTCTTCTCCAGGGTCGTTAAAATTCGGGATTGTGTGGTAAAGAGTTAATTAAAGGCCCAATAATGGCCAAAAATACAATGCAGGTGTTAAAATGTATTTAAATTTAAATCATACCATTTCAAACTATGGAAAATATTGTGAAGATGACAAACTGTTATTGAGAGGTCAGCCCATTAGTGTAAGTCACTAGCAGAAAAATGAATTTCAAAGTCAGGCTTAAAATAAGCAAAAGATAGAGTGACCTGGTAGCATTTAACCTTGTTTTGAAATTAATTTCTCTGTAGTAGATGATTTATTTAGATATGGACCACATTTAATGTATTATCAGCAAATGCTTTGAATTTGGACTCATTCAGAATTATGTTGCTTGGTAGAGAGATAACCCTATACCACAAAATTTTAAGTTTTTTTGACCATATTAAGGAAGAAGCTTTTTGAAAATCTTGTGGGAAAAGGAGATAATGCTGGTTACAGGCATTTTCTCCTTTTGCCACGTTTTCTATCCTTTCAAAGAAATTTCATCAGTTGAGCCATTCTTAATTTTTCATCTGCATGCTATCAATTCAGACAAACTTCTGTTGCTGGACAAAAAGTTGAGTGCAGATTCCCAGCAGAAATTTACATACCAAAGCCACAATATATAATTGGACAAAAAAATTGAAAGAGAATATTTTTTGAGAGCTTGCCAAATAAATTTTACCGTATAACTTTAACTGCAGGCCTGTCTGATTGTGAAACCTATTCCCTCATAAGTCTAAATGGATTATCTTAAGTCTTTACTAAACGAAAAAATTATAGATTGGCCCAAATTAAAAGAATTTCCAAAAGACAAATAAAATGATACTCAAATGAGGGGACTTGTAAGGGTAGAAAACATTGTGGGGAAAAAATGCTGGTTACCACAATGTTTTCTACCCTATCAGAGAACTTAGTTATGTTTGTACCAATTTTGAACTTCTTGTCTGCAGATATCTTGAATTTGGACCAGTCCAAAATTTGTCTTGTCGGAAAGGGTTAAGTTAATTATCAAAGGGAAATAACTCTTCATGAAAGAGACTTAATGTTACCATGTATCTGATGTGATTATTATACTATGCTCTAACATATTTGTTTATGTTAATTCAGTTTTCTGGACAGAAAAATGATCATATATGACAAAAATTTTCGAAACCTTACTGTCAAAAAATCTGTTTGTTAGAGGTCATTGATATTTTGGAATGGATGGCCCTTGGAAACACCTTTTTCATATATATTGACACCATCTATGCATGAATGGAATCGGCCTATTTCCTTGATGAATGAATTTTTTTTTTATAATATACCCGGTAGGCTTGTTACAGACTGATTCTGTACCATCCTGACTTTTAACGACCATGAGAAAGAAGACTTTTGAAAACATCATTTGAAGAGGTGGAAATGCTGGCAACTAGCATTTTCTCCTTTTCCCAAGATGTTTTCTACCCTTCCCTAAACAAATTTCAATTTTTTAGTCACATTCATTTTGTCTACAAATGCCTACAATTGGGACTAGTCAGAGATTTGTCGTTTGGAAAGAGTTGGCTAAATTTTGGACTGAACCAAATCTAAAGCATTTAAGCCAAGCTCTGGCAAAAGGGGGCTTGAAGTATCTTTGTGATGCTCCATACCAAGCAAGTCATCACATGATCATGGATGATGCATAAAGTCCATTTTGTCTAACAACCAACTGAACCCTGAGGTAGACTGGTCCTTTGACATACAGAAAATCAACCAGTAGCGAAAAGTATCGACCCAGGTCAGCCTGTGCGGACTGCGCAGGCTGGCCTGGGTTGATATGTTTTGCAGTTGCATTAAGCCTCCTTTTCACAGAGCATAGCTCATTTGCAGAATGACAAATAAAGTGTGGCTCAAATGGTTGAAACTGTCTTTGAAAGGATAGAAATCATTATGGAATAAGGACAGACTGCAGGTTATCAGCATTTTCTCCTTTTCCCATGATGTTTTCTAAAGCTTTCTTCTTCACAATCATTAAAACTCGTGATTGTGTGATAATGTGCCATTGCTCTATTCCATTTATGGCGCAATTTGTTATCGACAGTAGAGTGACAGAGTGCCATCAAGGTTCTCTTGTTTGTCAACTGCAGCAGTCTGTGGGGGAATGATGCATGGGGAAAAAATTGTCTCTACAAATTACTTATGATGAGCCTTTTTAACCCTTAAAGCGCCTTTCATGACTATAGTTGCCTTTGTGGTCAGTGTAGATCAAGATCAGACTGCACAAAATGTGCAGTCTGATCTTTGATCTACACTGTCCGCTTTGCTAAATCTCACTAGAGAAAAGCAACCACTTGATCACAACTACTTGAGTGTTATTTTTCAGCTGAAAATGTCTGTTGGGTTTATTCGGCACTCTGGGTTAAAGTGATCGCTACATTAATTTTGTCATGCTTCTATGACAGTAACTATTCTCTGTATTCTGATAGCATTTAGGATTCAAGTGGCTGCCTGTAACCCATTGCTAAATGACAAATTTTAGACTAGTCCAAAATTGAGAGTATTTTGCAGACAGGAAAATAAATGAGTCTGAAAAACCAAAATTTGTGTTGGAAAGGTTAGAAAACGTTGTGGGAAAAGGAAAAACCAGCATTTTCTCCTTTTTCCACAATGTTTTGAAAAGGCTTCTTTCTCAGGATCATTAGAACTCAGGATTGTGTGGTTGAGGGTTAACCAGACTACAAAATTTTAGACTTGTCCTAGTAAATTGATTGAATGGCGCTTTACCTCTCTTTCAACATTTTTGTTATATCACAGCAACAGCTCACATATTCATGTCTGTCCCAGGTTTCACCAGGACTTTGCTAGGGCTCTGAAGTGTCTTGCCCAAGGACACGTCCGCAAAAAATCCAGTGCTTCCAGTACGCTAGAACCCAAGGCCTCTAAGTTAGGTCCTACACTTTACCACTGAGCCACGTGGGACCTCTGTCCAAATTGAAAGCATCAGCAGACAACAAATGAGTCATGCTCTGACAAAAGGAGACTTAATGCATCTCCGTGATGCATTATACCAATCAAGACATCACATAATTATGGATCCATAAAAGCCACTTTTCTGACAACAGTCTGAATCATGAGGCAGACTGGTCCTTGGACATTACAAAAAATTGACCAATAGCAAAAAGTTTCATGCCTGCGCAGACTGTGCAGGCACCCCTAGGTTGTATCATACTTTTCGCAGATGCATTAAGCCCTTTTCACAGAGCATGGCTTAAATGTGGATTTAACAGTCTTTCCGAAACTCTGTTGGATCAACACAATTATATAGCTTGTAAAAGTTTTAAAGATTAACATGTCCACAATGAAAATTTTGGTAGTTATCAGGATCTGAGGCTCATACATTACATTAACCCTATACCAAACAATCCCTAGGCTTAACGACCCTTAGGTTAAGGGCTTTTGAAAACATTTTAGGAACAGGAGAAAATGCTAGTAACCAGCGTTTTCTCCTGTTCCCATAATGTTTTGTAACTTTCCAGATACAAAACCTAACATATAAGGCATATTCATTTTGTCATCTGCATCAGTTTTATATTTGGTTGCCTGGTAAAGAGTTACTAATGTACTTGTAAGGCTTCCAGGCAGTTGGCAAAGAATGACATAAACTCATTATCTTCTGCAAACAACTTTTTCTTCATCATGCAGCAGATTACTTATGAAGACAATTTGGCAAAAGATGAAACCTTTAATTAACCCATTAATACTGAAACAGTCCGGAGAGTTAACCATCCTGAGGGAATTGGTTTTGGAAAACTTATTGTAAAAAGGAAGAAATGCTGCTAACCAGCATTTTCTCCTTTTCCCAAAGGTCTGCCCTTTCAAAGACAGATCTGATTATTTGAGCCCTACTTCTGGTCTGAAAATGCTCTAAATTTTACCCTGTACAACACAACCGACTTTAAGGACCCTGAGAGAGAAAGCTTCAGAAAACATTGTGGTAAACAGTATTTTCTCCTTTTCCCACAATGTTTTCCACCCTTCCCAAAACAAATTTCAAATTTTCAGTCACATTTATTTTGTCGCCTGCAAATTCTGTCTATTTGGAAGGGTCTGAAATTGTGCCCTTTGGTAAATACTTAAACAATTCTAAAACTTTGTCATTTGCTAAAGAGTTTAGACTACTTTTTTCTTTTTTCAAAAATGTATTTGTTTGTGTTTGTATTTGATTTTACCTGTCATACAAAGTTGTTCAGGGTCCATATTCACAAACCATTGTCAGCAACATTCTTCTCTTATTCTCCGAGATTTTCTAAATTCGAAAGTAACACAACTTCTCAGCTGTTTTACTTTCAATTTAGAAAATTTTGGAGAATAAGACTTTAGAATGCTCCTAATACTGACCCTGAAAATGTTTTCCAACCAGTGCATGACATTTCGTGAAAAATATCTTTGGTCGAAATCCATGTATATTTTAAAATATTGATTGCTAAATACCTAGATTTTTTTCAACCCTTATCCTGCTTAACAAAAGAAACAAAACTTTTAAACCAGATATTACAAACCAGAATTTTCCTATTTCAATGGTATTTTTGGAGAAAAGATATCTCCTTATCGGACAGTATATATTCAAGATCAGACTGTATATTTCAGAAACATGGTCAGGGCTAGGGATTGTTTTCAACAAACATGGTTTTCAGTGTGTTTTTTGATGAAATGGCGCAGATCCTTTCCAACATATCTGCTGCACTGTTATATTCAGAGGTAATGAGTTTTCATGTACATGTAAGATTTCCAGACAGTTGGCAATGAATGGGATAAACATCTGTCGGGAGAATTTGTTTATGCAACCAAGGCTACATTTATCTCTCATGGATTCTATCACTTTTTACATGTACTTTTATCCATTCAGGAACTATTTGGACTCTTTCCATAGTAATGCTCTATCCAAATGATAAAAGAATGTTAGGGGAATAAAATACATTAACTCTTTACCAAACAACAAAATTGTACACTAGTCCAAATTGAAAGCATTTGCAGATGACTACATACTTGCTGCTGAAAAAGTGAAATTTGTTTTGAGAAGGGTAGAAAACATTGTGGGTAAAACAGGGTCGTTAAAACTCAAGATTGTGTGGTAAAGGGCTAATAGAAAAAGATTACAATTGCATACAATGAGCAATTTCATGTTTGTTCAAAAGAAGGGAACTTTTGCCAAGGATTTCCCCCTTCTTTTGAACGAAAATGTAACTTACATAATGTAACATTACATAATGTACCCAAAAACTCAAATTTTGTCACCTTGTGCAGGGTTTTTGAAAACAATTTGGAACAAGAAATATCTTTAAAAAAGATAAACAGAAAACACAAGAAATGTACAGAAACCGAATGTTAAAATGGTGAATATTCAGGACTTGCGTTATTTACCATTTCAGTATTCATTCTGTATACTTTTTGCATTCTACCCCAGAAGTTTTGAAGCAAAACCCATGGTGGGGAGTTCCCAGGGTTATTGACAAGTCTTAGATTTTGCCATCTGCTAAACTTTACCTTTTTACATAGATGGCATTTAGGCTGATGGCAAAATTTTAGACTTTTCTAAAGCCAGGGTCACATCTTTTAGACATAGTGACTAAATAACCCTAGGCATTTCACTTGCAGTTAAATGTAGTTGACTGTATTTTCATGTAGTTCAACCTACTGAGAATTTCTATATTTCCTCTTTTTGCCAATTTTGAACCTTCTTCAAACATACTTCAACCTAGTTGAAGGTAATAACACTGTGGCAGACTAGGTTTGAAATGAACTACGGTCAACTGTGTGAATGACTGTAAATGTGACCATGCCATAAAATAGAAGCATTTGCATGTCACTATGTAAATGTTGTTGGAATTATACAATTTGGCTGTGGAAGAGAAAAGCAAAATTTGGGTAAAGGACAAAATGCAGGCTACTGCCTTTTTTTTAATTTCTCACGATGTTTTCAGAAGCCTTTCACTTCTGGGTTGTTGAAAATTGGGACTGTGTGGTTAATGGTTAAACCCGTTGATGGCTTATAACATTGTGCTTGGTTAATTACATGTTCTCTTTAAAGATTTATCTGATACTGGTTTGAGAGACCCCGGGGACGTACAGATAGATACACTGTCTGCTTTGATATAACTATTGATTGATGAATTGAATGAATGGTGTTTTATGCCTCTTTCAACATTATTTCAGTTATATCACAGCAACAGTTCACATAATTATTTGTGTATGTCATGGGTTTCACTAGCACAGGGCCAGGGCTTTAAATTGTCCTGCCTAAGGACACTCCCACAGAAAAACCAGTGCTTCCAGTGAGGCTCGGACCTTGGGGCCTCCAGGTTGCAAGCCCTACACTGTACCACTGAGCCACATAGGTCCCCTTACCATGCCTCCTTTTGATTTAAGTCTTTACCACATGGCAAACATGTGGATTGAAAGGATTTGCGGACGACAATTGACAATTGACAAATAAATGTGGCTGAAATGATGGAACTTATCTTTGATATGGTAGAAAACATTGTAAGAAAAGGAGAAAATGCTGTGAACCAGCATTTTCTCCTTTTCCCACAATGTTTTCAAAAGGCTTTTTCTCAGGGTCGTTAAAATTCGGGATTGTGTGGTTAAGGGTTAACTAGAATTGTGTTTGAAGCATTGAAGAAATACCAACAAACAAAGGAATGATCTGATTGATTGAATGGTGTTTTACACAGCTTTCAACATTATTTTAGTCATGTCACAGCACAAGCTCAAATAGGTAAGTACACTGCAGGCCTAGGGCTCTGAACTGTCTTGTTCAATGATGACCGCAAGAAAAACCCCGAGCTTCAAGGTAACAAGTCTACGCTTCACCACTGAGCCACACAGGACCCCAGAGGGATGCATGGATAGGTGCACTGACTAGGTTTATATTACTGATATTGTTTAACCATTTGCCAAAAATCTGGAGTTTTAACCAAACTGAGGAAAATTACTTTAGAAACCTTATACATGGGTAAAAAAGAAATTGCTGGTAGCCAGCATTTCCTTCTTTTTCGACAATTTCATCTACTCTTTCAAAGACATATTCATCATTTATGCCATATATTTAAATTGCATCTGCAAAACAGTGAAGAATACTTACATTATCAAAAGACGATCTGGCAAAATGAATGATGTAACATACAGGGATACCCAAGCCACATCCGAGTACAATATGTACATGATAAACCTTAGAGCCTTTAACAAACCTCTTACTACACGACAAAAAAGTAGACTTGTACAAATTGAATGTATTTTCAGACAACAGTTTAAATGTTGCTTAAGCTATGGAAGTGCCTTTGATAGGGTAGAAAACATTTTGGGAAAAGGAGAAAATGCTGGTTACCAGCATTTTCTCCTTTTCCCACAATGTTTTCAAAAGGCTTCTTTCCCAAGGTCGTTAAAAGTCGGGATTGTGTGGTAAAGAGATAAACCCAACAGACATTTCCAGCCTCGTAGTAAGACTCAAATTTCATGGTAGATTATGTCTATGGTGTTTCATCAAAGTGGACAGAGTAGATCAAAGATCAGACTGCATGTCCTGTGCAGTCTGATCTTGTTTTACATTGGCTGCAAAGGCAACTCTAGTTGTGAAGGGCGGTTGAAGGGATAATGTGTGAGGAGAAAATGCACCTGTCAGCCATCCTGTCTGGGATGCTGCTTCAGCACAAAGTATATTTGTTCAACACTTTTTGAGTACAAAATGGTCCCCATTATATTGTGTAACTGTGTGCTAATTGTTCCTTTTTGTTGGGTTGCAGCCTTTTAAACTTATCAGATTATCTGCAATTCTCTACATCCTGAATTTTTAAGATAAGTTGTAGGATTTTGTTGAAATCTTTTATCTTTCTCACACAGTCCTGTCTTATAATGAACCTTTGGAAGAAAGCTTTTGAAAAACATTGTGGGAAAAAAAATGAAAATGGTGGTTACGAGAACTTTCTTCCTTTTCCCACAATTTTATCTACCATGTAAAAGACAAATCCCATCATTAGCTTACCTGAGCACGAAGTGCTAAGGTGAGGTATTGTGATGGGTCATTGTCCGGCGTCCATCTGTCCGTCTGTCCACAATTCCTTTAAACATCTTCTCCTCTGAAACTGCTGGGCCAACCTTGATGAAACTTAGCAGGGATGTTCCTTGGGTGAAGCTCTACCAAAGTTGTTCAAGAGATTGAATTCCACCCAAAACTCTGGTTGCCATGGCAACAGAAAGGCAAAAAATAGGAAAATCTTTGAAAATCTTCTCCTCTTATTCTAGAAGGCGTAGAGCTTTGATATTTGGTATGTAGCATCTCCTAGTGGACCTCTACCAATTTTGTTCATATGATGCCCCTGGGGTCAAAACTGGCCCCGCCCCGGGGGTCACAAGTTTGAACATAGGAACAAAGAAGGAAAACTTTAAAATTCTTCTTCTCTGTAATTGGAAGGCGTGGATCTTTGATATTTGGTATGTAGCATCTCCTAGTGGACCTCTACCAAGTTTGTTCATATGATGCCCCTGGGGTCAAAACTGGCCCCGCCCCGGGGGTCACAAGTTTTGAACATAGGAAGAAAGAGGGAAAACTTTAAAAATCTTCTTCTCTGATTCTAGAAGGCGTAGAGCTTTGATATTTGGTATGTAGCATCTCCTAGTGGACCTCTACCAATTTTGTTCATATGATGTCCCTGGGGTCAAAACTGGCCCAGCCCCGGGGGTCACAAATTTTGAACATAGGAACAAAGAAGGAAAACTTTAAAAATCTTCTTCTATGATGCCCCTGGGGTCAAAACTGGCCCAGCCCCGGGGGTCACAAGTTCGAACATAGGAACAAAGAAGGAAAACTTTAAAAATCTTCTTCTCTCAAACTGGAAGGCATGGAGCTTTGATATTTGGCATCTAGCATCTCCTAGTGGACCTCTACCAATTTTGTTCATATGATGCGCCTGGGGTCAAAACTGGTCCCGCCCCGGGGGTCACAAGTTTTGAACATAGGAACAAAGAAGAAAAACTTTAAAAATCTTCTTCTCTGATTCTAGAAGGCGTAGAGCTTTGATATGTGGTATGTAGCATCTCCTAGTGGACCTCTAACAAATTTGTTCATATGATGCTCCTGGGGTAAAAACTGGCCCCGCCCCGGGGGTCACAAGTTCTAACATAGGAACAAAGAAGGAAAACTTTAAAATTCTTCTTCTCTGAAACTGGTAGGTGTGGAGCTTTGATATTTGGCATCTAGCATCTCCTAGTGGACCTCTACCAAGTTTGTTCATATGATGCCCCTGGGGTCAAAACTGGCCCCGCCCAGGGGGTCACAAGTTTCGAACATAGGAACAAAGAAGGAAAACTTCAAAATTCTTCTTCTCTGAAACTGGAAGGCGTAGAGCTTTGATATTTGGCATCTAGCATCTCCTAGTGGACCTCTACCAAGTTTGTTCGTATGATCCCCCTCGGGTCAAAACTGGCCCAGCCCGGGGGGTCACAAGTTCTAACATAGGAACAAAGAAGGAAAACTTTAAAATTCTTCTCCTCTGAAACTGGAAGGCGTAGAGCTTTGATATTTGGTATGTAGCATCTCCTAGTGGACCTCTACTAAGTTTGTTAATATGATGCCCCTGGGGTCAAAACTGGCCCGGCCCTGGGGGTCACAAGTTCGAACATAGGAACAAAGAAGGAAAACTTTAAAATTCTTCTTTTCTAAACCTTGAAGGCATAGAGCTTTGTTATTTGGTATGTAGTGAACCTGTTCTAAGTTTGTTAGCCCACCTGAGCACAACATGTTCAGTCAGTTTGAAATTGGGTCACCTGGGGTCATAAACTAGGTCACTAGGTCAAATTAAAGAAATACCTTGTGCACACTCTAGAAGCCACATTCATTGCTCAAATGACCTGAAATTTGGTCAGAATCTTTGTCTTGATAAAATCTTAGATGAGTTTGGATTTGGGTCACCAGGGATCATAAACTAGGTCACTAGTTCAAATTAAAGTAATACCTTGTGGGCACCTAGAGGCCACATTTTTGGCTCAATTGACTTGAAAATTGGTCA
The DNA here is from genome assembly GCA_945859785.2 of Tridacna gigas. NCBI lineage: Eukaryota > Metazoa > Mollusca > Bivalvia > Cardiida > Cardiidae > Tridacna > Tridacna gigas. The sequence goes on along the minus strand of OX244041.2, from coordinate 26,325,038 downwards.
GAATGTTTGTCTTGATAAAATCTCACATGAGTCCGAATTTGGGTCATGTGGGGTCTTAAATTAGGTCACTAGGTCAAATTAAAGAAATACCTTGTGTGCACTCTAGAGGCCACATTTATTGTTCAATTGATTTGAAAATTGGTCAAAATGTTTGTCTTGATGAAATCTAGGATTTAAAATTGGGTCACCTGGGCTCATAATCTAGGTCACTCGGTCTAATAAAAGAAATACATTGAGGTCACTCTAGAGGTCACATTTCTTGCTCAATTGACTTGAAAGTTGTTCAGAATGTTTGTCTTGATGAAATATTGGGTGAGTTTGAAATTGGATCAGCTGGGGTCATATACTAGGTTACTGGGTCAAATTTAAGAAACACTTTGTGGGCACTCTAGAGGCCACATTTATTGCTCAATTAACTTGAAAACTGTTCAGAATGTTTGTCTTGATAAATTTTTTGATGAGTTCTAAATTGGGTCATGTGGGGTGATAAATTAGGTCACTAGGTCAACTTAAGGAAATTCCTTGTGGACGCTCTAGAGGCCACATTTTAAGCTCAATTGACCTGACAATTGGTCAGAAATTGAATTATGCATGTTGAGTGAATTTCGCCTATTGACTCAGGTGAGCGTCCAGGGCCATCATGGCCCTCTTGTTTTTAGCTATGTTGAAATTGCCTTCTGCAATTGATACTTTGAATTTTGATTAAGTTCAAAATTTTTTTGTCTGATTAAAAGTTAACCTTTTACAACACAATCTCTTGTTTTAACAATCCTGAGAAGAAAGCCCTGTGGGACAAAGAGGAAATGCTGGACACCAGCACTTCTTCCTCTTTCCACAATGTTTTCTAATGTTTCTTAAAAAATTGTCCCCTGTTTGAGTGACATCTGATTTATAGTCTGCAAAGGTTTTCAATTTGGACATGTCTGAAATATTGTCTTTGGTCTTTTTACCAGACGAAAAAATTTTAGACTGGCCCAAATTTAAAGCATTTGCAGACGACAAATTAAATCTGATTTAAATGATAGGATTTGTTTCTGAAACTTAGAAAAATCATGGGATAAGGAGAAAATGCTGGTTACCAGCATTTTCTCCTTTTCCCACGATGTTTTCAAAAGTGTATGTGCCCAGAGGCCTTAAAACTTGGCATGGTGTGGTAAGGAGTTAATGAGGCATCAACTTACTGCTTTCTGTAGACTACAAATTTTTCCGAGATACTGGCATAGCCTTGTTGTCCTCTGTGTTGCTACGCAGAAATTTTGAAATCTGATGATGTCTCTGTCGTTACTGAAGATATTTGCTGAGCCCAGTGGCACAATTTGTAGTCACTGACTGCTTTCCCGCATAACCATGGTTGCAGCAATTATCAGAGTTAAGAGAGGAATGAATCCTGTTGCACTGACTATCATTAAACCCTGGAAAGAAATTGGCTGAGCTGGGCTTGGGCTTTGAACCAGAGATTCTCTCAAGTCCTGTGTGCTACTGACTGTGCTACTGGGGCTCTACCATTGAAAAAGCATGTGCAACCCAGCATCGGCATGCAATGCTCTTAATGTTTGTCTTGCATAAGAATTAAAATGTCTTTGAAAGTATTTGGGCAAAAGGACAATGGTAATGCTGATTATTATTTTACAAAGATGTTTACAAAGATGTCTTCTGCAAGCTTGTTGGACAAGTTAACATTTTACCACACAGTGCAACCTTTTAATGACCCTGATGAAGAAGGCTTTTTGAAAATATTGTGGGATAAGGAGAAAATGCTGGTAACCAGCATTTTTGCTGTATCCACAATGTTTTCAAAGTCATTTTTCCCCAGTATCCCCAGCATCATCAAAGCTTGGGATGTTTTAATAAAGAGTTTAGGGCTCTAAGAAATCTTTACTCATTATTTAAAATGTTCTAGTTACAGACAAAAAAAAATGAGACTGCCATAAATAAAGTTCAAGTATCAAGAATGAGACCCTTACATTGAAGCGGAATACCCAGTACTTCTTTAGCCTTAACTCTTTACCACTCGACAAAATATTTGGACTTGTCCAATTTCAAAGCATTAGCAGACAACAGATTGAGTGCGGCTCAAATAATGGATTTTGTCTGTGAAAGGGTAGAAAACAATGTGGGAAAAGGAGAAAATGTTGTTTACCAGCATGTTCTCCTTTTTCCACAATGTTTTCAAAGGCCCCTTCTAGTCAGGGTGGTTAAAATTTGAGATTGTATGGTAAAGGGTCAAGCTGATCTCCAGTCACACATTTTGTAGCGGACTTGAGACCAGGGGTTGGTGGTTTGAATCCCCAGCTGGGCCATTTTTTTTCCGAGGAGTGATGATAGTCATTGCGACAGGATTTATTCATTTCTCACTGCTGAGCATTGTTTCAACTATGGTTATGTGGGAAAGCAACCACTGGCTTTGAAAGAATATCGTGCCTAGTATTAGTAACAGAAACTCAAGGAAAGCATCGATAGGTGCACTGGCGGCCGCAATATAACTGAAGTATGTTGAAAATGGACTTAAACACCCATACAATCAATTTTAACAGTTTACCAAACAATAATTTCTTTTCACAACCTTGAGGAAGAAACTATTTGAAAACATTGTGGTAACAAGCATCTCCTCTCATCTTCTCACTTTCTATTCATATGAGCCATGCTGTGTGAAAAGGGGCTTAATGCATCTGCGAAAAGTATCGACCCAGGTTAGCCTGCGCAGTCTGCGCAGGCTGACCTTGGCCGTAACTTTTCGCTATTGGTCAATTTTCTGTATGTCGAAGGACCAGTCTATGTTAGGATACAGTTGGTAGTTAGACGTAATGAATTTTATTGAGCTCTAATATGTGATGTCTTGCTTGGTATGATGCACCACGGAGATGCATTAAGCCCCCTTTTTCCAGAGCATGGCTGATATCCTTTCAATGACAAATTCAATCATTTTGGCCACTTTTGTCATCTGCAAATGCTTTCAAGATAGAGTAGTCTAAATTGTGTTGTCAGCTAAATGGGTAGTAGAGAAAAAAGTAAATTCTTTACCACATAGAAATTTAAACTTGTCCAAATTGAAAGCATTTGCAGCTGACAGTTCAAATTTGCCTCTTATGATGGAATTTGTCTTTGATTTGGTAGAAAACATTGTTGGAAAAGGAGAAAATGCTGGTTACCAGTATTTTCTCCTTTTCCTACAATGTTTTTAATTCAAAAGGCTTCCTTCACAGGGTCATTAAACTCAGGATTATGGGGAAAAGGGTTAATGAGAATTACTCTCTGTGCCAAATCTGGGTGCATGCTAATTTTTTGTGGCTTTTTTTTTGCTGGATGTAAAGTCAGTCTGTCTACAGGTTTGCCTTATACTTAACCAAACATGACCATGATTTAAGAACTCTGCAGATCTATAAGGGTTATAGATCTATAAAGGTTTTTTGGAACATTGTATTATATACTTTCAAAGACAGAACCCTTGATTTTGGACATAATGTATCTAATTTAACACCTGCAAATCTATTGAATGATTATTATGGACAAATCCAAATTTTGTTGTATTGTAAAGAGTTAAAACTTTACCGTAGAAGACGGCTTATGAAATACATTTTGGGAATGGGAGAAAATGCAGATAACCAGATTCTCCTTTTCCCACAATGTTTTCTAACTTTTCTATGACAAATCCCATCGTTTGAGCCATATTTAATTTATCATCTGAAAATGCTTTCAATTTGAATGAGTTTATAATTTCATCAATTGGTAAAGAGTTGACCCTTTGTGTACTAAGCACTACTTTAGCTGATTTTGTGGACAGTAGATCAACATCAACCTGCACAGAACATGCCATTCTGATCTAAGCTGAACACTATCCAGTGATCTGTATGCTTTTCCACTTGATTTCAACTTCTTGGATATTTTTTCAGGACTTATTAATATTAATTTTTACTTGTTTAGCAAACAGAAATATTGTTGTATAATGTTGAACAGGTACATGTCTGCCTTTATGGTTTGGATTTGATGTTATACCGTAATGTCCCTTACTGACGTAATGTCCCTTATTGATGTTTCCCCTCCCCCACCCCTTAACACTCCCCTAGCTTTTTTCTATCTAAAAACTGTCTTACAAGATGCCTAATCTATCGATAAAGTTGAAATAAATCAGCAGGAATACACTTACAGTATCTACATTATCCTAATTATTTCACAAACCAGTATCGTCTTCTTGGAGAATGCTACGTTGTTTTACCTCTATTAAACCCAGAAAATGTAATGCCCTTAGGGGTGTTGAAAAGAGAAAGTATGGTAGAAACCATAAATCATTATATTTCATAAGTTTGTACCCTGAGATCCATAATTTATCATCATGTTCTTCAATTCCAAAGTCAGCTTTTTAAGTACTTAACCCGTTACCACACAGTTCAAACTTTTAACGACCCTGAGGAAGGCAGCTATTGAAAAACATTGTGGTAAAAGGAGAAAATTTGTTTTGGGAAGGGTAGAAAACATTTTGGGAAACGGAGAAAATGCCGGTTACCAGCAGTTTCTCCTTTTCTCACAGTGTTTTCAAAAGCATTCTGTCTCAGGGTTGTTAAAAATCATGACTGTTTGGTAAAAGGTTGACTTGGGCATTTCTGAAAGTTGGCAGTCTGGTAAAGAGCTATTCTAGTCACAACCTGGGTAGGAGTGTAGAGGAACAGTTTTTATGTAAAATATGATGATGTGCAGATTTGCAATATCATGTAAGCAATTATTGATACAAGAGCCTTCTTAACTGTGTAAAATATGGTTTTTGTAAGCAATAAAATCTAAAATGCGAACAGGTGCATTATAACAAAATTATGGCTAGAATGTGATTCATGAATATCCACTCATGTTGCCTATTGCAGACCTATGTATTTAGCTCCACTGTCCTAACTAGCGAGCTTATGTCATGGCCCTGTGTGTCCATACGTGAATCTGTGGGTGCCAGTGTGGTACATTTTACTTCAAACAACTTTGCTGAAACTACCCATCAAATTTTTCAATAAAAAATTCACATAAACTATCCTGCCATGACCCTCTTCAGAATTCCTGCAAAGAATGTGGTTCCATGAAAATAAAAATGAAAAATATTGAAAAATCTGGTTGCCATGGCAACAAAACTAAAAAAAAAAAAATGGAAATCATCGCCAATAAAACCACAGTTCGGAGTTCTCTTCAGATTAGCCAAAATGATCCTGGCCTCTTTCAGATCTTTTACATGATTTTGATCTGGCAAAGAACAAAACTGCTTTATGATTGTTCATAACAAGCTTTAGTTAAGCTTATTATGTTTAAGGGAAGTAACTCCAATTTTTCAGATTACAGTATAATACCATTTACCTCCCATGGTTGTCATACTGCATGGTAACATGTTTTGTAACTAGCATTTCTCCTTTGCAGGCAATGCTTTTTCTTCTCTTTCAGAGATCAATTCCATCATTTGAGCAGCCTTGAAGTTGCATTTATAGGACTTATTTCTTGACAGTAAAATTTTAATGTCTTTTGAGAATTTTGTTTGCTCCTACGGTTAGGTCTTTAAGGGGCATAAAACTAGATTTTGACCAGAATTATTTTGCAGAGAAAGTTGATATTTTCTAAGAAATAATTTTAAGGCTGTGACCATTTATTCTTAGTTTAGGAAAAAAACAAAGAAATACCTTTAACCCTTTACCCCATGACAAAATTTTATACCTGTCCAAACTGAAAGCATTTGCAGACAACAATTTCAGTTTTCCTTTGATAGGGTAGAAAACATAGTGGGAAAAGGAGAAAATGCTGGTTACAAGCATTTTTTCCTATTCCCACCATGTTTTCATAAGGCCTCTTCCTCAGGGTCGTTTGAAGTTGGCATTGTGTAGCAAAGAGGTAATTCTTTACCACACAACAAAAATGTAGACTTGTCCAAATTGAAAACATTTGCAGATGACAATCATAAATGTGACTTCATTGATGAATTTTTTTCTTTGATAGGGTAGAAAGCACTATAGAAAAAGGTCAAAATGCTGGTTTCCGGCATTTTCTCTTGTTTGGGCAATGTTTTCAAATGTTTTCTCCTTTAAGGTCGTAAAAACTTTGAACCTTTCAGTAAAGGTTTAAATTTTATTTTGTTCTCTTTGCAGCACTGTACAGGGCAGTTATCAATGTAACCAGTGTTTCCTACACAGATGAGATTGCTGCTGCAGGGCGAGATATTTCTAGTTTAGCAATTACTCAACAACTCCAAGAGGCCATACAAAAATTACTCAATACTCTACCAGGTTCTATACGAATTAGAATTGTAGATTTACAGTAAGTATACACTACCATTGCATGCCTAAGTTTGAGGAACTCTTTTTGCAGGCAGCTGAATTACTGACTTTTTTTTTTAACTCTGCAGCAAACCACAAAATTTTAGACCGGTCCAAATTAAAAGCATTTAAAGACGACAAAATAAAAGTGACTGAAAAATTGAAATTTGTTTTGGAATGCATAGAAAACATTGTGGGAAAAGGAGAAAATGCTGGTTACCAGCATTTTCTCCTTTTCTCACAGTGTTTTCAAAAGGCATCTTTCACAGGGTCGTTAAAAATCGGAATTGTGTGGTAAAGAGTTAAGCGCACAGTTCCCAGCTTTGATCAAAGTTTTGCACCGGGGATGGTGCATCAGGTTGCTTGTACTTGTGCAGTCAGATTTTTGGACTTTGGATCAACACCATACCATAAAGTGATTTCAGGCACCATTGGCAGTGAAAGACGTATCTCATTGGATAGCCCATAGCAACAGAAAAAATCAAACAAATAAAGATATTTAACCTTTTACCGTATGACAAAGTTTTAGAATTTTCCAACCCAAAGCATATGCAGACACTAAATTAAATGTGGCTGAAATTGTGGAGGTCATTTTTAATAGGGTATAAAACATTGTTATCAGCATTTTCTCCGTTTCCTACTTTGTTTTCAAAAGGCTTCTTTTTCAAGGTTGTTAAAGGCCAGCATTGTGCTTGTTAGCATGGGATTTTCAACAAAAAAATCCAAAAAACAGGAGAAAACTATGGACTGCTGCATGCACTGCTAATATATAGTAAAGGACTGATCTGCAGTAACTTCAACAAACTCAATCAAATTATGCAGGGTGATATATGGAAAGAGAAATGCAAGAGCACAAAAAAGAATTACACAGCAAGGGGCTAATTAAGGATGGAAATTTATAGCAGTTGAAAAACATGTTTTATCTACATCAGAAAGTTCCTCTGTTTACCCTTTCTTGTAGAAATTTGTGGAGAAAAAAGACCTTTATTCTCAATAGCTTACTACCAATTTTCAATATAGAAATACTGGGGATTGGGGGATAGGGGAGGAGAGCAAACAACTGTTCAGAATGGGAGGGGGGACGGAAAACTTTTGGCTTCAACTTTCTGGAGATTGCCTGGCTAATGCTGGACTAAGCCCCTAGCTTTGAAGTGCTTATCTCTTTACCAAAGGACTAAAAATGTAGAGTAGTTCAAACTGAAAGCATTTGCAGATGATGATTTAATGTGACTTGAATCATGGAACTTTTCTTTATTTGGGTAGAAAATATTATGGGAAAAGGAGAAAATGCTGGTAAGCAGCATTTTCTCCTTTTCCCACAATGGTTTTAAAAGTCTCTATCAGGGTTGTTTAAACTCAGGATTGTGAAGTAAAGAGTATTCTCAAGGCCTGGTTACGCTCTTGGCATGGAGTTGTCAGTCTGATTTTGGATCTACCCTGCCTTCGACATGGGGACAACTAGACTAAGTGCTTAAAACCCTTTGCCAAAAAATTTTTGAGTTTCAGGAAAAAGGCTAACATTTTATGAAAAGAAGAATGATGCTCATAACCAGCATTTTCTCAATTTCTCACAATATTTTCCACCTCGAAAAGTAACTTTCATCATTTAACCCTTTACCACACAATCCAAACTTTTAGCAACCCTGAAAAAGAAAGCTTTTGAAAACATTGTAGGAAAAGGCAAAAATGCTGGTAACCAGCATTTTCTCCTTTGCCCACAATGTTTTCTACTATTCCCAGAAACAAATTCCAATTTTTGGTTCACGTTTATATTGTGGTGTGCAAATACTTTCAATTTGGACAGGTCTAAAATTTTTTCGTTTGGTAAAGAGTTAAGTTTTCATCTGCAAATGCGATTGATTTGGACAAGTCTAAAATGTTGTCATCTGGTAAAGGGTTGAAGGTCTGTTTTCATGCCCAAGTTGGCTGAGCATGAAATTTCAAAATTAATAGTTATATTATTTATTGCGAGTGTAAATATAAAATGTAATAAACCTCACGTATGTGGAACTTTCTAACATTCTCTAATTGAATTAAGTTTTAAAATGACTACAGTTTAGACTTGTCTGTGTTGGCAGCCTTTGCAGAATGCAAAAAAGACTCCGATGAGATATGGCCTTAACTCTTTACCACACAATCCCGACTTTTAACGACACAGAGAAAGAAGCCTTTTGAAAAGAGTGTGGGAAAAGGGGAAAATGCTGGTAACCAGAATATTCTCCTTTTCTGACACTATTTTTCACCCTATAAAATACAGAAATTGTCATCCGAGCTACATCTAAACTGTCGTCTGCAACTGTATTCGATTTGGACCAGTCCAAAATTTTGCTGTTTGGTAAAGGGTTAAAAGGATAAAACATAGTGGGAAAAAGTAAAGATGCTGGTCAGTAGTATTTTTTCCTATTCCCACAATGTTTTTGAAAGGCTTCTTTTTGCAGGTTCTTAAAACTCAGCATTTTTATGAAAGAGTTAAAGAACTGTTTCCATGCTTTTGTTTGCTGTTTTCTATATTTTTAAAGTTATATTGGTGTGGCCACTGCACTTATCTGTACTTTCCTGGTGTTTCTCTTACCAGTACCGTACACAATATTCTTCCCAAACCACTAGCAGCTTTCCACATAATCATTTTTCAAAGATTAATAAGTGGCAAGAGAGGGACTAATTTTGTCGCAGTGACTATCGTCAATCTTCGGAAAGAAATTCTCAGTGCTGGGAATTTTAGACTCGTCCAAATCAAAAGCATTGACAGGCCACAAAATTAATGTGACTCAAAGATTTAAATTTGTTTTGAGAAGGGTAGAAAACATTGTGGGAAAAGGAGAAAATGCTGGTTACCAGCATTTTCTCCTTTTCCCACAATGTTTTCAAAAGGCAATTAGAGTTAATTAATTGTCAGCAAATACTTTCAGTTAACAAGTTTCAAATTTTGTTGCATAGTAAAGAGTTTAACTCTTTACCAAAAGACAAAGTTTGGTCTGGACCAAATCGAAACTGTTTGGAGACGGCAAAATGAATGTAGCTCAATAAATAATGATGATTTCTGTCTTTGATAGGGTAGAAAACATTGTGGGAAAGGAGAAAATGCTGGTTCCCAGCATTTTCTCCTTGCCCACAATGTTTTCAAAGGCCTACTTCTTTAACTCTTTACCAAATGACAAAATTCTGGACTGGACCAAATTGAAAGCATGTGCAGACAACAAAATAAATGTAGTTCAAAGGATAATTTCTGTATTTGATAGGGTAGAAACATTGATGTTAACGGAGAAAATGCTGGTAACCAGCATTTTCTCCTTTTCCCACAGTGATTTCAAAGATTTTCTCTTTCAGGGTCGTTAAAATTCGGGATTGTGTGGTAAAGAGTTAAAGTCGTTGGAACTCGGGATTGTGCTTTGAAGGGTTAAGGCTTTACCTCAAATTTCTTCCTGAACTCAGTTGAGCATGAACCCAAAATATAAAGCAGGCTCCCGTAGTTATAGGTAGAAACCGAATGCCATAAATTTGCCATCCATCTAGATAAATCAATCAAACTTGAATTGTTTCAAATTGACAGTCTTAGGAGACCTGACCACTGTGCCAGTAGCAGATACACTGCTGGCTAGTAAAATAACAACTAGGTATTACCAAACAGAATTAACCTGTCACTCATTAATATTCCTTTGACCCTCATTAGTAGTGGGTTCAAACTTTATAAATATAATTATGTTTTCAAACAATAATTTACGAAAATTATGCCTTTCCAACATTACAGATAAATAGGCACTCTGGTAAGGTGATTGGCCCTCCTCTGGCTTGGATTTTTATTCTGTTATCATTTTTTTTTCAATATCTTTTAGTATTAATCAACAAAATTGACCGGTCACTCATTTACTTTCGTCACTTTGTGGTAAATTTTGTTGGATCATTTGTTTGTAAGGTACCCTTATATGAAATTGTACGATAAAAGTTTGAATATGACCCTGCAAAATTCACTGAGTATTGACAAAAGTAAATGAGTGACAGGTTGATTTGTTGAATAATATATTCACATCTGATGGCCTGTGTTTATGTTTTCTTGGAGCCAGTGTTCGTAAACAAATACATGTACGATAATTATTGTCAAAAGCCTCTTGAAAACATTGTGGGAAAAGGAGAAAATGCTCCTTTTCCCACAATGTTTTCTACCCTTCCCAAAACAAATTTCGATTTTTGAGTGATGTTTATTTTGTCATCTGCAAATGCTTTCAATTTAGACAAATCTAGAATTTTGTTACGTGGTAAAGAGATAATAGGCAAAGGGTAATAATATCAGGAAAACAAGGGGAAAGCATTTATCCCAAACAGCAGGTGTTTTATCTATTAGAGATAATAATTTTGCTATCAAAGTAAAGTATTCTCTTTAATTAAAACCCTTTACCTTACAATGCCTCCATTTGATGCCACTGGGAAAGAAGCCTTTTGAAAACATTGTGGGTAAAGGAGAAAATGCTGGTAACTAGCATTTTCTCCTTTTCCCACAATGTTTTGTACCCTATCTAAGAAAAGTTGCACCATTTGAGCCACATCAAAATTGTCGTCTGCAAATGCTTTCAGTTTGGACAAGGCTAAAATTTTGTTGTCTGGTAAAGGGTTAACCTTTAATCTGCTAAGGGCGACTCACTGATCTTTTGCGGACAGTGTAGATCAAGATCATACTGCACAGAATGTGCAGTCTGATCTTGGATCTACACTGTCCGATAAGGAGATATTGTTCTCCAAAGAAGCAAGTTTGAAATATCATTATTAGGGTTTTTACTATTGTCTTGAAAGTTTTATTTAAGTTATTTAGCCGGATAGGAGTTAAGATTTGGCCTTATCAAATGGTATACCTGTACCCTGTACAGAATGATTTGAAACATAACATATAACTACTACATGGAAAACATCACTGTAGAAAATTTGGTAGTTTTTATTAGATTGATCCATTTTTAGCTCACCTGAGCACAATGTGCTCAAGTTGAGCTTTTGTGGTCGTCCGATGTCCATCGTCCATCATCAACATTTACCTTGTGGACACTCTAGAGGCCACATTTCTCACTCAATTAACCTGAAAATTGGTCAGAATGTTTGTCTTGATGAAATCTCGGATGAGTTCGAATTTGGGTCACCTGGGGTCAAATTGTCAAATTAGAGTGCCCACAAGGTATTTCCCTAATTTGACCTAGTGACCTAGTTTATGACCCTAGATGACCCGAATTCAAACTCATTGGAGATTTCATCATGACAAACATTCTGTCTCAAGGTATTTCTTTAATTTGACCTAGTGACACTGTAGGGTCAATTTCTCAATTGACCTGAAAATTGGTCAGAATATTTGTCTTGATAAAATAAGAAATACCTTGTGGATACTCTAAGGCCACATTTCTTACTCAGTTGACCTGAAAATTAGTCAGAATGTTTGTCGTGATGAAATTTCAGATGAGTTTGAATTAGGGTCATAAACTAGGTCACTAGGTCGAATTAGAGAAACACAGTAAAACATCTCCTCACGACCACCCCTGCAATACGAGCAACCCGCTGTTACGAACGATTTTTGTCAGAATGGAATTTTTCCTTCTTCATAATCAATGACCACGACCCCAGAAATACGGGCACCCGGCTATTCCGATATTACGACCACCATTTTCAGTACCGATGAGAAATTACCTATAGATTTTAAACCCCTGAAATGACCACTAATTTTCACAACTTCTTTACGACTGGTTAATTTTCATGCGTCCATAATCCATGTAGGCCGTTCTTCATGTGCGAACATTCTTGGGTCCAATGGAATCGACAATCAGTTATCGGTCTTTTGTTTACCTATCGACTATTGTAACACGGTGGTGTGTAGTGATCAAGGTGTTACCTTACGTAATCAAATGACTGATGAACTGATAAGAATTAATTCGGCTTTTATGCGGTAATCAAGCGTTTATCACACATTGCTGACCCGGGTGAAAAACATGTCGACATCCGGGTAAATACGATTTGTTTTTTGCTTCCAGCTGTTGTAATTTGAGACGCTTTGGTTAGTATCTAGTGATCGAGATTGGCTAATTATTTTGTTTTTGTTGCACATCAAAGCCATACTTATATCGTACAGAATATGCGATTTGTAAACTGGTGAACACTTCAACTGTGCAATCAACGATTAGAAGGACTGTTCGATCATTCAACTTGAATCAAAATGGGAAAAAAAAAACGAAAAGGGACTCTAAACGACATGCTGTTCAATAATTAGCACTTACGTGAAATTCTTTGCTCAAAAATGAAAATCTGCATGTGAAATATGAGTTCTTGAGACTACACAAAACAAAAAAGCAGACCAAAACAGGAAATATGACAAGTTCTATCAGTAACATTAAATTTTGTAGACTTTAAGTTCAGTCTCTTAATTTATGCACATATCTGACTGTAAGAGTTTAAATAGGCAATTATGAGTGGACGTGCACTTACATGTGGATCTATTCATAAAATTCAAGAAACATATCAACTTTTCAATAAACTTGAAAATTTTCTCGTTGTCATTTTCATGTGTTGGCATAGACTTCCCTGACTAAAATACATGAATATTACTTTAAACATACATGTAATTTAAATCTACATAATTATGTCTACATAGAGTCCGGGTTTGATTCAAAATCTAGGTGGGTGAAACCTGGAAATCAGACCACCCAGCCAATAAGACCAATTTTCAAAAGTACCACAGATGGTCTTAATAGAGGGGTTTTACTGTACCTTGTGGACACTCTAGAGGTCACATTTCTTACTCAGTTGAGCTGAAAATTGTTCAAAATGTTTGTCTTGATGAAATTTCTGGTGAGTTTGAAATTGGGTCACCTAGGTTCATAAACTAGGTCACTAGGTCAAACTAAAGAAATACTTTGTGGGCACACTAGAGACCACATTTTTTGCTCAACTGACTTGAAAATTGGTCAGAATGTGTGTCTTAACCCTTTACCATACGACAAAATTTTAGACCTGTCTAAATTGAAAGCATTTGCAGACAACAATTTCAGTGTGGCTCAAATGATGTGAGTTTTCTTTGATAAGACAGAAAACATTGTGGGAAGAGGAGAAAATGCTGGTTACCAGCATTTTCTCCTTTTCCCCACAATGTTTTCGAGGGGCTTCTTCCTCAGGGTCGTTAAAAGTCAGCATTGTGTGGTAAAGGGTTAAAAACAAGTCTCGGATGACTTTGAAATTCAGTTGCCTGGTGTCATAAATTAGGTCACTAGGTCAAATTAAAGAAATACCTTGTGGACACTCTAGAGGCCTTATTTCTTACTCATTGGACCTGAAAATTGGTCAGAATGTTTGCCTTGATGAAATTTCTGATGAGTGAATTTGGCTTACCTAGGGTCATAAACTAGGTTTCACTAGATCAATTTACAAAAATTCTTTGTGGGCGCTCCAGAGGCTACAATTCTTACTCAGTTGACCTGAATATTGATCAGCATGTTTGTCATGATAAACTCTTGGATGAGTTCAAAATTGGGTCACATAGGGTCATAAACTAGGTCACTAGGTCAAATTTAAAGAAATATCTTGTGGGCGCTCAAGCGGCCACAATTCTTGCTCAATTGACCTGAAAATTGGTCAGCATGTTGGTCTTGATGATATCTCGTATGAGTTCAAAATTGGGTCACATAGGGTCATAAACAAGTTCACTGGGTCACGTTGAAGAAATACCTTGTAGGCACTCTAGAAGCCACAAAAATAGCTAAATTGACCTGAAAATTGGTTTACATGTTTGACTTGATGATATCTCGGATCAGTTAGAAATTGGGTCTCATAGGGTCATAAACTAGGTCACTAGGTCAAATTAAAGAAATGTATTGTAGGCATTCTAGAGGCCACAATTTTTGCTGAACTGACCTGAAAATTTGTCAGCATGTTTGACTTGATGATATCTTGAATGGGTTTGAAATTGGGTCTCATAGGGTCCATCCTTGTTGACCCAGTTCCAATGTATTCTGTAAACTACATTCATTGCACCTGGGTTATCTCGCATATGTTTTCTCGTTCTCATGAGTTATTCATGAAGCATTTTGATTGGTAATATCAGTTTTTCAGTGAGAAAATTTAATCTATTTTTATCAACCATATGCCATCACTTCTATTTTTACCTCGTCTACAACCAATCAAATCAATGAATGTAGTTTACGGAAAACATTGGAACTGGGTCAACGAGGATGACATCGCTCCTGTTACATACCCCTAAGGACTGCAGCAGGACGCTGTATTTCTGAAAATTTGCCTTTGCATACAAGGATTTGTAATGTCTACCCTGGATTGTCACAAGGCAAATGCCACAGAAGGAAGGCCCACAGGCAGCCGCCATATTCGTTGATAATGAATGGGTTTTACCCGGTTTATTTACAGTAATGGAAGAAATGTGATTATCCTTCACTATAAGAGAGTATTGTTATGTTATCGACAATTCGACTGGCTATTGGGTGTAATTCGCAATCTTATGAATATTTATAGAAACGAAGATTTCGCAAATGAATGTCCCAGGGGTGATGAATGTTAATTCTCCACACCTGGGTTAACGAGGGTACATAGGGTCATAATCTAGGTCACTAGGTCAAATTACAGAAATACCTTGTGGGCACTCTAAAGGCAGCAATTCTTGCCCAGTTCACCTGAACCTTGGTTTACAAGTTTGTCTTGATATCTTGGATGAGTTTGAAATATGGTCACATAGGGTCATAAAGTAGGTCACTAGGTCAAATTGAAGAAATACATTTTGGACACTCCAGAGGCCACATTTTCAGCTCAATTGACCTGACAGCTGGTCAAAATGTTTGTCTTAACTCTTTACCAAACGCCAAACTTTAAGACTGGTCCAAATTGAAAACATTTGCAGAAGACAAAATAAATGGGACTGAAAATTTGAAATTTGTTATGGATAGGAAAGAAAACATTGTGGGAAAAGGAGAAAATGCTGGTTACCAGCATTTTCTCCTTTTCCCACAATGTTTTCAAAAGGCTTCTTATACAGGGTTGTTAAAACCCATGATTGTGTGGTAAAGGGTTAATAATATCTCAGATGAGTTTTAAATTGGGTCATTATGACCCTGGAGTCAAATTTCGGCTATTGACTCAGATGAGCGATCCAGGGCCATCAAGGCCCTCTTGTTTTTAACCATTTATCAAATAATCCCATGTTTTTACAACCCTGTAGAAGACGCCTTTTGAAAACAAAGTGGGAAAAGGAGGAAGTGCAGGTAACCGCATTTTTTTCCTTTTCCAAAAGTGTTTTTAACCCTATAAAAGACATAACCTACTTTTTGAGTCATATAAGAGGTTGTTGTATGCAAGCACATGTACTGTAATATGGGTGAATCTAAAAGTCTGTTCTTTAGTTTTAAGAGTCTTTTCCTTTATTTTTCAGACCAGGTTCTGTAATGGTCACCTTTGATATAGACACAGATGGCCAACAAACAGAAGAAGAAATTGTAGCACTTCTTAGGAATGTTTTAAACCAGGGAAATCTAAATGGGTTCCGTGTCAGTAAAGATGGATTTGAATTCAGAAGAATCCGAGGTAAGATCTTGTATTTCATTATATACCTAAACATTTTCCAGCTAGTAATGCCATTGATGGGAATATTGAAACGATAAGGTATCAGCATTAGGATATTGGAAGTAAGAAGTGGGATATTTAGAAATATTGTTTGAGATATCACTAGACCCCTTAATCGTTTACCATATAACTTATCTCTGAGTTTTAAGGACCTTGAGGAAGAAAACTTAATCCTTTAGCAGACAATCCTGGGTTTTCACGACCCTGAGAAAGAAGCCTTTTGAAAACATTGTGGGAAAAGGAGAAAATGCTGAAAATGCTGGTTAACAAGATTTTTCTCCTTTTCCCACAATGCTTTCTACCCTTCCCAAAACAAATTTCAATATCTGAGTCACATTTATTTTTGTCATCTGCAAATGCATTCAATTTGGACGAGTCTAAAATTTTGTCGTTTGGTAAAGAGTTAAGGAAAAAAAATTATTGTGGGGGGAAAAAGAGAAAATGATAGTAACTAGCATTTTCTCCTTTTTCCACATGGTTTCCTATCCATTTAAAGACAAACCCCGTCCTTTTTGGCTGTATTTATGTTGTAGTCTGCAAATACTTTCAGCTTAGGTGAGTAAAGAATTTGGCTGTGTGGGAAACAATTAATCCCTTTTATGAGCTATCACATAAACCACATTTAATCTGGTGTCTGCAGTTATTGTTTTCAATATTAACACTTCTATAAGTAAAGAGTAAACTCTATGGTAAAGAGTTCACCATTTACCAAACTACACAGTTTAGACTTGACAAAAAAATAAGCAGTTGCAGACAACAAATTCATTATAGCTGTGAAGATTATTTCTGTCTTTGATGGTAGACAACATTGAGGGAACAGAAGAAAATGCATTTACTGCAAATATGTGTCAGGAGACAATTAGTAAAATGATCATTTTCCCGCTATTTTTCAGATATTTTCACCTGCTCAGCAGAAGTGGGACGAGAGCCGTCTGCTCTACCAGAACAAGGGAACCTCTGGGCTAATCTTATGATAAACAATCAATTTCCGTGCAATGGTTTTGTGGTTGGTTGGAGATATTATAGATCTTCTTACTTTGGTACCACTATTGTTGGTGTGTTCAGGCAGATATCGGATACAGAATTTATTCTTGTCGCAAAAACCGAACTTCCATCTGAAAATGCCATCGGCATTTACACAACAGAACCAGATTCTCCAATCCTGGTACGAAAGGGAGATTTTATCGGCATTTTCCATCCACAAAATTCAAGAGGAAGTATAATTCCATTTGCGAGGGTTGGGTCAATCCCACAAGTTCCAGAGGCAGAGCTATATCAGAACTATTACACCAATTTGTATGAGTCAGATCTGGTGCAGGATAGACCATTTAAAATCACTGATTTTGTCTACTCTGAAAACTTGGCAACCTATGCCCTTGAAGCTGTCATGAGCTATGATAATGTTCCAGGTAAGGGCATTTTAACCCTTTACCACACAATCCCGACTTTTAAGGACCCTGAGGAAGAAGCCATTTGAAAACATTGTGGGAAAAGGAGAAAATGCTGGTGACAAGCATTTTCTCCTTTTCCCACAATGTTTTCTATCCTTCCCAAAACAAATTTCAATTTTTGGGTCACATTTATTTTGTCGTCTGCAAATGCTTTCAATTTAGACTAGTCTGAAATTTTGTCATTTGGTAAAGAGTTAATCTTTCCCCCACAATCCTGACTTTAAATGACCCTAAGGAAGAAGGCCTTTGAGAAAACTGTGGGAAGAGGAGAAAATGCGTAAACAGTTAAGCAACCCTCTGCCTTAACTATTTACCAAACTATAAATTCTTGGATTGGTTCAAATTGAAAGCATTATTTTGCAGATGACAAATTAAATGTGTCTTACATAATAAGATCTGTCTGTATAAGGGTAGAAAACATTGTGGGAAAAGGAACAAAATGCTAGTTACCAGCATTTTCTCCTTTACCTTCAATGTTTTCAAATCCTTCTTTTTCAGGATTGTGTGATAAAGGGTTAAGAGACTACTATTCAGATTCTACATTCCTTCTTAAATAAATTTACTGTATTTGGACTTGCATTAGAGACCGGTTGATGAAGGAAACCACTTTTATTACTTTCGTTGGATGGACACTGAATACAGGTTTAGCTGTATCAGCATAGGCCTTTATGAAATAATAAAGATTTGGACTGGTCCAAATTCAAAGCTTTTGCAGATAACAAATGAAATGAGGCTCAATGTCAGGATTTCTCCTTGAAAAGGTAGAAAATACTGTGGGAAAAGGAGAAAATACTGGTTACCAGCATTTTCTCCTTTCCCACAATGTTTTCAAAAGCTTGTTGCATAAGTTACGATGGACAGAAAATGCATTTCATTTTCTGAAGGCCTTCCAAGAAATCACAGCAGTGACTTTATCTGTTTTAAATCGAAGATTTCCTATAGGTGTATTTGTCCCATACACTGTATATATTGGTAACTTTTCTATGTTAATACAGCTGATTAATTCTGAACCATACTACAGTCTATCATGTTTTAACCACGTTTTTCGCTCTTGCTGTAAGGATGTATCTTTAATAGGTAAATCACTCAAAATGTTTGTATGTATTTAGATAGGTATGTCATTAGTATTATGGGCCGGAGGCCTTGATACTTCGAATAAAATATTGTATTGTATTGTATTTCACAAGGTAGTTAAAACATGGGATTGCTTGGTAAAGTGTTAATATAGCACATATTGTGTGTTATTCTTTTACAGATATTGAAATCCAACCACGTCCATCCACATGTGCCCCTGACCAATGGCAGTGTGCCAATGGAGAATGCGTCAATGGAGAGTATCGCTGTGATAACCAGCGTGACTGCTATGATGGCTCTGATGAGGAAAATTGCCGTAAGTATGACATTTAGACTCTTTCTCCATGTGTTGCGATATTGCTGTTATCTCAGTTACCAACAGCAGGAATATCACATTCACTTTATCCGTTCTTGTATTCAATCCTTAGAGCACCTTTTATGACTTAACTTGCCTTTGCGGCCAGCATAGATAAAGATCAAACAAAACAGAATACACGTATACAGTTTGATCTTTGATTCACACTGCCAGCTTTGCTTAGATATCCTGGACAAAAGCAACTTCGAAATTGCAATTACTTGAGTCTAATTTCCAGAATGAAAATGTGTGTTGGGTTAATTTGGGCTGTTCCTAAATCTTCCATAAATTACATAAGGAACCCTGGACTATTTTTTGAAAGAAAGGTTGAACTATTTACCCTTTACTGCACAGTGTCACCTTTTAACTCTTTTCCAAATGACAAAATTTTAGACTGGTCCAAATTGAAAGCATTTGCAGATGACAAATTAAAGGTGGCCCAAATGATAAAATTTGTCATTGATAGGTTAGAAAACATTGTGGGAAAAGGAGAAAATGCTGGTTACCAGCATTTTCTTCTTTTCCCACAATGTTTTCAAAAGGCCTCTTTCTCAGGGTCGTTAAAAGTTGTGATTCTGTGGTAAAGGGTTAATGACCCTGGGAAAGAAGCATTTTGAAAACATTGTGGGAAAAGGAAAAAATGCTGGTAACCAGCATTTTCTCCTTTTCCCACAATGTTTTCTACCCTATCAAATAAAAATTGCACCATTTGAGCCACATTGAAATTGTTGTCTGCCAATGCTTTCAATTTTGAAAAGGCTAAAATTTTGTCATCTGGTAAAGAGTTAACCAAATGACAGAAATTTCACAGGCAAATCTGAAGCCATATCTGATCAGTTGTCTGCAAATGCTGTCAATTTGGGCAGGTCTATCTGTTAACGTGTCAAGCTTACAAAGGCTTACCTTTGAAACCAATGAACAAAAGAAGTGGAGTTTTTCAGTGTGGAAAAATGACATAACTATTGCAATCTTAACTCTTTACTAGAGAACATAATTCTAGACTTTTCCGAATTCAAAGCATTTGCAGACAACAAATTAAGCATAACTTGAAACATGATATTGTCTTTTCAACCCTTTCCCAAACAAGCCCTGGTTTTCACGTGTCTGCAGTACAAGTCTTTTGAAAACATTGTGGGAAAAGGAGAAATTGCTCGTAACGAGCAATTTCTCCTTTTCCCACAGCGTTTTCTATCCCTTTTAGAGACATTTCTGTCATTTTCATCAAATTTAAAATTGTCGTCTGCAAACTCTTTCAATTTGGACCAGTCCAAAATTTGTTGTTTGGGAAAGGGTTAAAGGAAGGAAACACTGTGGAAAAAGTAAAAGATGCTGTTTACCGGCATTTTCTCCTTTTCCCACAATTTTGTTTAAAGCCTTTTTCATGAGGGTCATTAAAAAGTTGGATTGTTTGGTAAAGGGTCAAAGCCAAGCTAGTATCTCTATAGGACATCTGGGTCTGTATTTACAAACCATTCTTAAGAATATTCATTGTCTTCTTCTCTAAGATTTTCTTAATTTGAAAGTAACACAACTTCTGATTGGTTAGACCACTTGGTTTAGCCAATCAGAAGTTGTGTTACTTTCAAATTTATCAAATTCTGGAGAATAAGATTGTAGATGTTCTTGAGAACGGTTGGTGAATATGGACCCTGCTTCAGATAGTATAGGTTCAAGATCAGACTACTTGTTCTGTATGTTCTCTGCCATCTGATGTTAACCCACAATGTCTGAAAACTGTGCTGAATACAGTAGTGGATACTTTACCATTTGACATGTCAGACAATTGTAAAATTAATGTCGAGAGCAATTTGGATGTCAGATTGTGAACCCTTTAGGCCCCTTTCACAACTACAGTTGCCTTTATGGCCAGTGTAGATCAACATCAGACTGCACAGAACATGCAGACTGATCTTTGATCTACACTGTCCACTTTGCTGAAACACCACAGGCAAAAAGCAACCACGAAATTGCAATTATCTAGGTCTTGTTCTAACTTGAAAACATCCACAAGATTTATTTTGCGCTTTACGGGTTAAAAGGGTAATTGCTGAGGTAGACAAATTGCTCTGTAAAATTCCTTGTGTTTGACATTTGCTACTGTGACTTTTGTTTCATTTTACTCAAACATTTTACAAGATGACAAAAATTTACTCTTGTCCATATTGAAAGCATTTGCAGGCAACAAATTAAATGTAGCTCAGATGATTGGATTTGTTTCTGAAAAGGTCGAAAGGTTATCAGCATTTTCCTCCTTTCCCCAGAATGTTTTTAAAAGCCTTTTTCTTTGGGGTCCTTTAACTCTTTATCACACATTCCCAACTTTAAATGACCTTGAGAAAGAAAACCTTGGAAATCATTGTGGAAAAAGAGAAAATGTGGGTAACATTTCCTACCCTTTCAAAGACAATTATTATTATTTGAGCCACATTAAGCTGCCATCTGCATAGGATTTCAGTTTGGAGGAGTATGAATTTTCCTCATGTGGTAAAACACATTACTGCCATCAGGGCACCAATTTGGCTTGGCTGTTTTCAAAGAAAGAGCCGAGATATTGTGTGAGCCCTGTATTTATCTGCAGCAAGATGCAAACATGAGAAAACTTCTTATATCTTGGTCAGAACTGAACTTTATTTATATCAAACTCAAGCTTGTTGTTAACTATCCAATGGGGAACCTATTTACTTCATTGGTAACCACACGACAAAAAATTTGATGTGTCCAAGTTGAATGCATTTGCAGACAAAAAAATTAATGTGGTTCAAATGATGGGATTTGTCTTTGATAGAGTAGAAAACATTGTGGGGAAAAGGAGAAAATGCTGGTTACCAACATTTTCTCCTATTCTCACCATGTTTTCAAAAGACCTCTTCCTCAGCGTCATTAAAACTCAGAATTGTGTGGTAAAGGGTTAACGGGCAGGTACCGTAACTCACAAAATATTTTAGACAAAGTTTCCCCTTTTTTGACTTGGGTTTTTCACTGAATAAGCATTTGTAGCCCAGTATTGGTTCCCACATACATTGCATTAGTTTGTCTTGAAGCAGACCATTTTTGTAAACATTTGTAGCAAAAATGTATTAACCCTGTACCACACAATCCCGACCCTGATAGAGAAGCCTTTAAAAAAAATTTTGGGAAAAGGAGAAAATCCTGGTAACCAGAATTTTCTCCTTTTTCCCACAATGTTTTCTACCCTTCTCATAACAAGTCTTAGTTTTTCACTCACATTTAACCTTGTTGTCCTGCAAATGCTTTCATTTTGGACTAGCCTAAAATTTGTTGTTTGGTAGAGTTGAATCACCAGGTATGACAGTTCTAGTTAACCCTTTGATGCACAATCCCAACTTTTAACGACCTTGAGAAAGAAGCCTTTTGAAAACATTGTGGGAAAAGGAGAAAATGCTGGTAACCAGCATTTTCTCCTTTTCCCACAATGTTTTTTACCCTTCCCAAAACAAATTTCAATTTTTCAATCACATTTATTTTGTCGTCTGCAAATGTTTTCAATTTGAACCAGTCTAAAATTTTGTCGTTTGGTAAAGAGTTAATGATTTGGAATTCTTGCATGAAACATGGTCATTTTGTCTTCTTTTATGCATTATACGTTGACCTAGTTTAATTCTTTACTAAATGACAAAGTTTAAGACTCGTCCAGATTGAAAGCATTTATTTGCAGATGACAAAATATATGTGACTCTGGGATTGAATTTTGATTTTGGAAGGGTAGAAAACATTGTAGGTAAAGGAGAAAGTGTTAGTTACCAGCATTTTCTCCTTTTCCCACAGTGTTTTCAAAAGCTTTTTTTCTCAGGGTCGTTGGAATTGTGTGGTGAAGGGTTAAAGCTGGGTCAAGCACAGCCAGAAACAGTCAAGTGTCTTTGATTTAAGTTCTTTGAAATCTAACCTTCATGGAACAATCTGAAATTTTAAAGACCCTTAAAAAGAAAGCTCTTGAAAACATTGTGGGAAAAAGAGAAAATGCTGATGACCAGCATGTTTTTTTCCTTTTCCCACCATGTTTACTTCTGCTAAAATCACAGACTAATTCCATGTTTAATTTGTCATCTGGATATGCTATCAATATGAGGTCCAGAGTTTTGTTATCTGGTAAAGAGTTAACTCTGTACAAAGGGACAAAATTTTAGACGGATCGAAATTGAAAGCATGTGCAAATGACAAATTAAATGTGGTAGAAATGATGAAATTTGTAATTGAAAGGGAAGAAAACAGTGTGGGAAAAGGAGAAAATGCTGTTTACCAACATTTTCTCCTTTTACCACTTTGTTTTCAAAAGCCCTCTTTTTCAGGGTCGTTAAAACTTGGGATTGTGAGATATAGAGTTAAAAGAAATTTGAATTAATTGACCTGTCAAAAAAAAAGAAAATTTTAATTTTCAAAGGAAAACATTTATTTGTATTGCTAAGTAGGTGTAATATTATCTTAATACTGGTACTTCTTGAAAGAAATTTGCAGCAGATCTCTTTATTCCTTTACCCACACAATCTCCAATGACCCTAAGAAAGAAGGCTCTTGAAAACATTGTGGGAAAGGAGAAAATGCTGTTTACCAGCATTTTCTCCTTTTTCCACAACATTTTCTACCCTATGACACACACATTTTGTGTTTGGAGTAACGTTTATTTTGTCATCTGCAAATTCTTTCATATGGACAAGGCTAAAATTTTGTTGTGTGGTAAAGAGTTAATCCTTGACCGAATAATCCTGTTTTAATGACAATGAGAAAAGAGGCTTTTTCAAAACACTGTGGGAAAAGAAAACATGCTGATAACCAGTATTTTCTTTTTTTCCCCAAAATGTATTTTTTTACTGTTTGAAGGGCATACCTTATCATTTAAGCTTTCTTTAATTTTCTTTTACCAGAAAATATTTTATAAGAAGTATTACTAGAAAAATTGTAGATTTGTTCAATTGAAGGCATCTGCAGGCAAGAGGTAGAAAACACAGTGGGAAAAGGAGAAAATACTGGTCACCAGCATTTCCTACTTTGCCAGAAATGTTTTTAAAGGCCCTTCTCATTTTGTCAAACAAGGGATTGTTTGATGAAGGGTTAAAATAGTTGATCAGGTCTTCTAAAATATGGATAATCAACATTGATGAAAGTTTGATACATTTGAAAACATTGTGGCAAAGGGAAAATTTTCATTACAGAGCTTTTAACATACTTGTCCTTTTGTAGCAATGTTTTCAAAAGCCTGCATCCTGAGTCTTAAAAATTGGATTATTTGGTAATGGATTAGAATTATGCACAGTGACCCATATTACGTAAGTACACATTTATGTGGGATAAAACAAACAGTTTGAGAGGGGGAAAGATCTGTCAATGGTGAAAATTATATCTTGGTTTGAAATGTCACGAAAATTAAGCCCTTATCCAAAAATTGTGTGTTTTAACAAAGTAAGGCTGTTTAAAACATTGTGGGAAAAGGAGAAAATGCTGGTAACCTGCATTTTCTCTTTTTTTTTTCTCTGTGTTTTCTTCTCTTTGAAAGACAAATTAGATAAATTGAACAACTTTCATTTTGTTGTCTGCAAATGCTTTCAATTTAGACAAGTCTAAAATTCTTTTATCTGGTTAACCCTTTCCCAAACGATAAATTTAAGACTGGTCCGAATTGAAAGAGGGTACAGACGACAATTTTAAATTTGATGAAAATGGCAGAAGGTTCTCAGAAAGGGTAGAAAACACTGTGGGAAAAGGAGAAATTGCTCGTTACGAGCAATTTCTCCTTTTCCCACAGTGTTTTCAAAAGACTTGTACTGCAGACACGTGAAAACCAGGGCTTGTTTGGGAAAGGGTTAAGAATTAACCCTGTTTTACTTAGACACATTTCTAATTTTGTTGGAATCTGCCTCATAAGAGAAACATTGCAAAACAGTGACCCCGAGTTCTCAGAGAGGAACTAGTCTTCCTCATGAAATTTGTATTTGCTGTTTACTATGAAAGATATCGGAAATTGTTTTAACCCTTTACCAAACGACAAATTTTTGGACTGAACCAAATTGAAAGCATTTGCAGACGACAAATTAAATGTTGCCAAAATGATTATTTCTGTCACTGATAGGGTAGAAAACATTGTGGGAGAAGGAAAAAAATGCTGGTTACCAGCATTTTCTCCTTTTCCCACAATGTTTTCAAAAGGCTTCCCTGTCAAGGTTATTAAAAGTCAGGATTGTGTGGTATAGGGTTAAATCAACCTGTATCATGCTTGTTTAACCCTATATCTCTCAATTCCAGTTTTTTATGGACCCTAAAGAAAAAGACTTTTGAAAGCATTGTTGGAAATGGCGAAAAGTGCTAACCAATATTTTAGTCACCTTTATTTTGGCGTCTGCAAATACTTGCAGTTTGGACAAGTCTAAAAATTTTTCAATTTATAAAAGTGTGAAGAATATACCTTTTACTATATGATTGAATTTTACACTTGTTCAGACTGACAGCATTTGCAATTTGAAATACGCCCCATGTGATGGGATTTGTCTGTGAAAGGATTTAAAAAACATTCTGGAAAAAGGAGAAAATACTGGTTAACAGCATTTTCTCCTTTTCCCACAATATTTTCAAAAGCCCTTGGTCTTTAAATCAAGGGGCTGTTTTGTAAAGTGTGAAGAGCACTAAATAAATGGTAACAGACATTTCCATGCATCATGATGGATCCAGATAATTATTGCAATACTCATGGGTTTTTTTTGCCAAACTTTGTCACAAAGTGTCATACACTGTTATACACCAATCAAAGATCAGACTGCATAATATATTCTATACAGTATGATTTTGATCCTCAGTGTTGACAAAAGCAGATGAAAATCGGCAAGCACTGTTGGGGTAAATGGTAGATGCCGTATTATCCTATAAATCACAACTTCAGCAAAAGTGTTTGACATTGCTTGTGCAATGTTTGACAAGATTTTTCCATTTTTGTGAATCCAAATTGTTAGGAATTTATTTTGATATGGACCTTCTTCTGCTTGTTGTATGTGCACTGGCAAACTTGCAATTAGGTATTTACATGCATGGGATTTTTTTTTCTTTGTAAATTTTGTATTTTTTTGCTGTAATAATTCCTTGCTGCAAAAAACCGGACCTGAGGAAGAAGGCTTTTGGAAACACTGTGGGGAAAAAGGAGAAAATGCTGGTAACCAGCATTTTCTCCTTTTCCCACAATGTTTTACAATCTATTCAAGAACAGATACTATCAGTTGATAAATATTGGAATTTTGGTCTGTAAATTCTTTCAATATGGACAAGTCTAAAACTTTGCCCTCTGGTTAAAAACGAGATAAGATTGAAATGATTTTTAGCTCCACTGGCCGAAGGCCAGCGGGCTTATGTCATGGCCCGGTGTCCGTCGTGCGTGCGTCCATCCGTCCGTCCGGTCATCCGTCCGTCCGTCCGGTCGTCCGTCCGTGCGTTAACTTTTATTTCAAACATCTTCTTCTCTGAAACTACCCATCCGATTTTCACGAAACTTCACAGAAATGATCCTGACATGGTCCTCTTCAGAATTTCTTGAAAGAATTTGATTCCTTCAAAAACTCCGGTTGCCATGGCAACAAAACTGAAAAATATTGGAAATCTTTAAAAATCTTCTTGTCTGAAACCATAAGGCATAGGGCTACCAAATTTGGCATGTAGCTTTATGTAGTAGACCTCTATCAAGTTTCTTGAAATTATAGCCCTGGGGTCAAAATTGGCTCTTCCCCAGGGGTCACAAGTTTTACATAGGCTTATATAGAGAAAACTTTAAAAATCTTCTTGTCTGAAACCATAAGGCATAGGGCTACCAAATTTGGCATGTAGCTTTATGTAGTAGACCTCTATCATGTTTCTTGAAATTATAGCCCTGGGGTCAAAATTGGCTCTTCCCCAGGGGTCACAAGTTTTACATAGGCTTATATAGAGAAAACTTTAAAAATCTTCTTGTCTGAAACCATAAGGCATAGGGCTACCAAATTTGGCATGTAGCTTTATGTAGTAGACCTCTATCATGTTTCATGAAATTATAGCCCTGGGGTCAAAATTGGCTCTTCCCCAGGGGTCACAAGTTTTATACATAGGCTTATATAGAGAAAACTTTAAATATCTTCTTGTCTGAAACCATAAGGCCTAGAGCTACCAAATTTGGCATTTAGCTTGATCTAGTTGGAGTCTACCAAAAGTGTCCAAAGTATAGTCCTGGGGTCAATTTGGCCTCATACTTGGAGGGGGAGGTTCACAAGATTTACATAGGCTTACATAGGGAAAACTTTTAAATCTTGGTGTACATAGCCATAAGGCTTAGGCTACCAAATTTTGCATATAATTATAGCATTATTTAGTGGACAGTTACAAAGAGGGCCCAAGTTACAGCTCTAGGATCTAGTTTGGCCCTGCACCAGGGATCACAAGTTTTACATGGGTTTATGGAGTGAAAAGTTCAGAAACCATCTTGTTTTCAGCCATAAGGCCAAGAACTCCCACATTTGGCATGTTATTCTTCTAATACAATATTCCCCATTTAGTCAGACTGTAGCCATGAGGTCAAAGTTTTATAAGGGCTTATATAGTGAAGACTTTTCTTCGTGGTTTATATTTATAAGCCAGTGGAGCGATACAGGGCCATCATGGCCCTCTTGTTCATGGTCACCACACAGAAGTGTTATATGTAAGTGTCTCTGAAGTAGAAAACATTGTGAAATAAGGAAAGATTGCTTTACTTCTCTGTATTTCTATACTATGCTGTTTGTTCTTTTCCTGTACACTAGGACATCATCCACTCCTTTTTAGCTCACCTTAGCACAACGTGCTAAAGGTGAGCTATTGTGATCGCCCTATGTCCGGCGTCCGTCGTCCGTCAACAATTTCTTTAAACATCTTCTTCTCCTAAACCACTGGGCCAATCTTGATGAAACTTGGCAGGGATGTTCCTTGGGTGAAGCTCTACCAAAATTGTTCAAAGAATTAAATTCCACCCACAACTCTGGTTGCCATGGCAACAAAAAGGAGAAAAAAGCAAAATCTTTGAAAATCTTCTTCTCTGAAACTAGAAGGCACAGAGCTTTGATATTTGGTATGTAGCATCTCCTAGTGGAACTCTACCAAGTTTGTTCATTTGATGCCCCTGGGGTCAAAACTGGCCCCGCCCCGGGGGTCACAATTTCCAACATAGTAACAAAGAAGGAAAACTTTAAAAATCTTCTTCTCTGAAACTAGAAGGCACAGAGCTTTGATATTTGGTATGTAGCATCTCCTAGTGGACCTCTACCAAGTTTGTTCATATGATGCCCCTGGGTTAAAACTGGCCCCACCCCGGGGGTCACAATTTCCAACATAGGAACAAAGAAGGAAAATTTTAAAAATCTTCTTCTATAAAACTGGAGGGCATAGAGCTTTGATATTTGTTCATAGCATTGCCTAGTGGACCTCTACCAAGTTTGTTCATATGATGCCCCTGGGGTCAAAACTGGCCCCGCCCCAGGGATCACAAGTTTGAGCATAGTAACAAAGAAGGAAAACTTTAAAAATCTTCTTCTCTGAAACTTGAAGGCGTAGAGCTTTGATATTTGGCATGTAGCATCTCCTAGTGGACCTCTACCAACTTTGTTCATATGATGCCCCTGGGGTCAAAACTGGCCCTGCCCCGGGGGTCACAATTTCCAAAATAGGAACAAAGAAGGAAAACTTTAAAAATCTTCTGTAAAACTAGAAGGCATAGAACTTTGATATTTGATATGTAGCATCGCCTAGTAGATCTCTGCTAAGTTTTTTCATATGATGCCCTTGGGATCAAAATTGGCCCTGCCCCGGGGGTCACAAGTTCAAACATAGGAACAAAGAAGGAAAACTTTAATTTTTTTTTTCTCTTAAATGGGAAGGCATAGGGCTTTGATATTTGGTATGTAGCATCTCCTAGTGGACTTCTACCAAGTTTGTTCCAAGGATGCTGCTTGGGTCAAAACTGGCCCAGCCCCTGGGGTCACAAGTTCGAACATAGGAACAAAGAAGGAAAACTTTAAAATTCTTCTTTTCTGAAACCGAAAGGTGTGGAGCTTTGATATTTGGTATGTTGCATCTCAGAGTGGACCTCTACCAAGTTTGTTCATATGATGCCCCTGGGTCAAAACTGGCCCCACCCCGTGGGTCACAAGTTCGAACATAGGAACAAAGAAGGAAAACTTTAAATTTCTTTTTCTCTTAAACGGGAAGGTGTAGAGCTTTGATATTTGGTATGTAGCATTTCCTAGTGGACCTCTACCAAGTTTGTTCATATGATGCCCCTGGGTCAAAACTGGCCCAGCCCCGGGGGTCACAAGTTCGAACATAGGAACAAAGAAGGAAAACTTTAAAATTCTTCTTTAAAACTGGAAGGCATAGAGCTTTGATATTTGGTATGTAGTGATTCTCTTCTAAGTTTGTTGGTTCATCTAAGCGCAACAATTTCACTGAGTTCAAAATTGGGTCATCTTGGGTCATAAACTAGGTCACTAGGTCCAATTAAAGAAATACCTTGTTGGCACTCTTGAGGCCACATTATTTGCTCAATTGCCTTGAAAATTAGTTAGAAAGTTTGTCTTTATAAAGTCTCACATAAGATTAATTTGGGTCAACTGGGGTCATAAACTAGTTCACTGGGTCAAATTAAAGAAATACCTTGTTTGCACTCTGGAGGCCACATTTATTGCTCAAATGACCTGAAATTTGGCCAGAATGTTTGTCTTGATGAAATACCAGATGAGATTGGATTTGGGTCACCTGGAACCATAAACTAGATCACTAGATCAAAATAAAGAAATACCTTGTGGGCACTCTAGAGGCCACATTCTTTGCTTAATTGCCTTGAAAATTGGTCAGAATGTTTGTCTTTGTAAAATCTCACATGAGTCTGAATTTAGGTCAACTGGGGTCATAAACTAGGTCACTTGGTCAAATTAAAGAAATAGCTAGTGGGCACTCTAGAGGCCACATTTATTATTCATATGATATGAAAATTGGTTAAAATGTTTCTTTTGATATAGTCAAAGACCAGTTCAAATTTGGGTCACCTGGGGTCATAATCTAGGTCACTAGGTCAAATTAAAGAAATATCTTTAGGGCACTCGAGGCCACATTTTTTGCTCAATTGACTTGAAAATTGGTCAGAATGTTTGTCTTCATGAAATATGAGTTTGAAATTGGGTCATCTGTGGTCAAAAACTAGGTCACATGGTCAAATTAAAGAAAAACCTTTAAGGTACTGTACTAAGGTGAGCGACCCAGGGCCATCATGGCCCTCTTGTTTCATTTTAGTTTTGCAAAACTCTATGACAAATTTAACACAAGAGCACCAGATGCAGGTGCCAACACTTTGCTGCAGTTGCTTTTTTATGAAAATTCAAGTTGGAAAGGGGCATAACTTTCAAAATATTTTAATGGTTAATTGCCTTTGTGGTATGGTTTCCCCTTTTGATTGTTAACAAGTTGGATTTTGAAGTAAATATCTTCAGTAATGACAGAAAATGTCAAAGTTTTTGCACCACGATGACGCCAGGGCTATGAAAATATCTTGATGTCTTCTTCGAAAACGGCCATCTAAAAATGCAACAAAATTAGCATCTTCTTTAGAAGAGATCAAATTTTAACGAACAAAAAATGAGTCATGCTGTGTGAAAAGGGGGTTTAATACATTTGCAAAAGTATTGACCCATGTCAGACCATCGGACTGCACTAGCTGAGATGGATCAAAATTTTTTACCATCATTTTGTAAGGACCATTCTACCTCATAATTCAGTAGGTTGTTGAAAAAAACAGGACTTTATGGATCCATGGTTATGTGAGACTTGCTTAGTTTAATGCATCACAGAGATGCATTTAACCCCTTTCTTTGGTGTGAATCTCAGCCAATTTCTGTCTAAGGATTGATGATAGTCAACTGCAACAGGATTCATTCCTCTCTCACTGTTGGTCATTGTCTTAAAACAATGTTATATAGGAAAGCAGCTAGCGGCTTTGGGAGATTATTGTGAGAACTACTGGTAAAAGAAACTCCGGGAAAACATGAATAGGTGCCAGGGCCACCACAGTATATCTGAAATACTGTTAAAAACAGTGATAAACACCAAACAATCAGATGTAAGTTAAAACTCTGGCTTAGCCAGAGTACTATATGTGGGGCTAGTTCTTCATTTTAACCCATTACCAAACAATCTTCAGTTCATATAAGCCTGAGGAAAAAGGCTTTTGAAAACATTATGGGAAAAGGGGTTTTTGCTGATAACCAGCATTTTCTTCTTTTCCTATAGTGTTTTCAATAGGCTTCTCCCTCAGGGTTGTTAAAACTGGATTGTGTGGTAAAGGTTTAAACAAAATCTAAACAAATAGTTCAAAGTTTTATCTATATTTTCAGCGGCCGCTGCCTGCCCTGTCGGAGAATTCCAGTGTACAGATGGACAGCAGTGTCTGCCCCAGGAGTTTGTATGTAATTTTGTAAATGATTGTGCTGATGCCTCTGATGAATTAAACTGTGGTAGGTAGAACTTTTCTGGCTTAGTTGGATAAGGTGTACATAATTTTTACCTACTTCATGAACCATAGGGAGACAGTGGTGCCTGCCCTGGTAGCTCAGTGGTTAGTGTATCTGCTTCATGACCTGGTGGTTGTGAGTTGGATACCTGGTTGAGGCAAACTTTCTTTCCATTGATTTTTCGCCTCTCATCTCTGGTACATGTGAAAAAAGTAGTCAGTGGCTTTAGAAAAAGAGTTGTGTCCGTACTGGTGTGAGAAAGCCAGGAAACACATGGGTGCATCACTGACCACCATGATATGATCTTAGCTGTTAAAATTGCAGTCTTCAAAAGTGATTGACATAAGTTGTAAGAACTTGTTTCACAATCTACGTAAAATGAATAGGTTTAATTATTTACCAATCCCGACTGTTATTGACCATGAGGAGAAAGAATTTTGGAATCATTGTGGAAAAAGGAGGAATGCTGGTAGCAAATGATGTCTTCTGGTAAAGAGTTAGAATATACTTAACCCTTCTAAAAATTCTGGTCTGGTCCAAGTTCAGAACATTTGCAGACAGAAAATAAAGTATGATTCAAATGATGGGACTTGTAACAGAAAGGGTAGCAAACATTGTGAAAAAGGAGAAAATGTTGGTTACATTGTTTTCAAGAGCCTTCTGTCTCTGGGTTTTTACTCGGAATTGTGTGATAAAGAGTTAAACTTAACTAATGAAGTCTTGTTAACCCTTTACCACACAGTCCCGACTTTTAACAACTCTCAGAAATAACCTTTGGAAAACATTGTGGGAAAAGGACAAATTGCTTGTAACCAGCGTTTTCTCCTTTTCCCACAATGTTTTCTAAACTTTCAAAGACAAATTTCATGTTTTGAGCCACATTTAATTTGTCATCTGCAAATGCTTCTGATTTGGACCAGGCTAAAATTTTGTCGGTGGGTAAAGAGTTTAACAAACAAAATCAGTTAGAAAAGGAACTGTATAACTCTATACCAAACATCAAAATTTCGGAGTTGACCAAACTGAAAGCATTTGCAGACAACAAATTAAATATTGTTTAATTGATTATTTCTGTCTTTGATAGGGCAGAAAACAATGTGGAAAAAGGAGAAAATGCTGGTTACTAGCATTTTCTCCTTCTCCCAAGATGATTTCAAGAGTCCTCTTCCTCAAGGTCGTTAAAACTCGGTATTGTGTAGTAAAGGGTTAAGTGGCTGAGATAAAATATTTCAGGACATTAGTACTGAAATTTGAGTTTCAGAGAGAATAGTTTCAATCCATAATAATTTAACTTACCAGTTTACGTTAAATGAAAATTGAAACGTTTTCACATTGATCAAAGAGTGATGCTTTGCTAATATCATTTTGAACAAGTTAATATGTTTTGTAAACATGATGTTTTTTTCTTGTTTTGCAATTTTGGCCATTGGCACACCTGTCGGTTAGGCTGAGAATTCATGGACACTTGTGTTCTCTTATTGAAATGTCCTGGTAAAATATAGGTGATTGCCATGAAGTAAGGTTTCAGACATGAAAACATGTTGAAACATTTTGCCAACTGTTTCTTGTTTGATTTGTAAAGAGCTTTTAACTTGGTTGGTTTCTAAGAAAAAGTTGAGATATTGTCATAGTCCTTTCATAATTGTCATTGTGGTGCAAGGACTTTGACATTTTCTCGTACCCCTGCTGAGTGAAGATATTTTCTGCAAACGTAATTGGGGAGCCTATAACCAGTAACTCCCCACACAATTTTGACATTGCTCCTTGTTTGACAGAATTTTCACAAAAAGAGCACCCTCACCCGAGCACCTGAGTAATGCATTGCTCTTGTTGTAGGTCTACAGACAGCCTGTACAGTCATTGGTTTGATTTCTGTTTGTCTATTAATCAGGTCCAGCTCCAGTCAGAATTATTTCCTTTCGGCAAGGAACACAGCCATCCTCATTCGAAGTTTCTTGGACTCCCCCTCAGCCTGGTGGTGATATAATTCGGTCATACCGCTTGAAGTACAGGAAGGTAAAATAACTGCTTTAGCCAAACTTCTTACTCTTAAGTGCTTTGCTCTTTACCAAACGTCAAAATTTTGAACTTGTCCAGATTGAAAGCATTTGCAGACAGCAAATTAAGTTTGGCTCAAATGATGGGATTTGTCTTCAAAGGGTGGAAAACTTTGAAAGAAAAGAAAAAAATGCTAGCTTCCAGCATTTTCTCCTTCTCCCACAAATTTTTCAAAAGCCTTTCTTTCTCAGGATGGTTGAAACATGGGATAGTTTGGGTAAACCTGTTATCAAGTAATTCTGTGTTTTACCCTTTACCACACAATTCTGACTGATTCACAACAACCCTGAGAAAGAAGCCGTCTGAAAACGTTGTTGGATAAAGAGAAAATGCTGGTTACCAGCATTTTCTCCTTTTCCCATAATGTTTTCTAATGTTTTCTATCCTTCCCCGAAACAATTTTCAATTTTTGAGACACATTTATCTTGTCCTCTGCGAATGCTTTAAATTTGGACCAGTCTGAAATTCTGTCATTTGGCAAAGGGTTAAGGACCCAGAGGAAAGAGGTTTTTGAAAAGCTTGTAAGCAAAGGAGAAATTTTCAGTGTTGGAAAAAATACCAGATAACTGGTCCCACAAACTACTGTAATACCATGGGAACACTGGAATACCCTTAGTTTTTAGCTCCACTGGCCGAAGGCCAGCGAGCTATTGTCATGGCGTTGTGTCCGTCGTGCGTCCGTCCGTCCGTCCGTTCGTCCGTTCGTCCGTGTGTGCGTCCGTAAACTTTTTCTTTAAAAAACTTCTCCTCAGAAACTATTGACTGGATTTTTACCAAATTTCACAGGAATGTTCCTTTGGTGGTCCTCTTTCAAATTCCTTCAAATAATTGTGTTCCATGAAGAATTCTGGTTGCCATGGCAACCAAAGTAAAAAACCTTTAAAAATCTTCTCCTCCCAAACCGCTATTTGGATAGCATTATTATTTTGCAGGAATGTTCCTTAGATACAGGTTTACAGAATTCCTTTAAAAAAAAATGATCTGTCAAAAAACATGGCTTTTATGGGAGACTCATTTTCCTTTTATGGTATAAAGTAAAATCTTTGAAAAATTTCTTCTCTAAAACTATTTATTGGATTTCATTGTTGTTTTGCAGGTAAGTTCCTATGGTGGTTGTCTGCCAAATTGTTTCTATGGTGGTTGTATACCAAATTCCTTTTAAAAAAATGATACACTTAAAAACACATTTTTTTTATAGACAAGGCTTATATTTCAAAAAAATGTTCTTCTCCAAAACTATTTATTGTGTTAGTTTTATCGACTAACAAAGAAAAAGGAAGAAAATTGGATTGACTTGACCTAGTCAGGGCTGTCCTATTTAAGCCCACACATTTTCCTTGGTATTAAGATCACAATTTACTCCAATGATATGCTATTAGTTAGTACTAGTAATGAAATATCACTGGCCATAAATAAGATAAAAGCTTGAGCACCTTTCACAACTTGAGCTTTTCAATTTTGCCTTATTACTAAGCCTGAGTAACCATGCCAAGATAAAAAAGAAAAAGTATTTTAATAACAAAACCCCCATGTTGTAGGTACTTTATAGTCCTTTTGATATAGAACAAGAGAACCTCTGCACTTTTATTAGTTCTGGTAAAGGTTTGTTGACCTACTAATGAGTAAATGCAGAGTGGACAGAGAAGGGGTGTAAATCCTGGTGACCTGGTACACAGTGGGACAGGGCTTTACATTTGTGATAAGGCATTAATGTTACCCAGTCAAACTGATCCCGCAACTTCAGTACACCAGAATTAATCTGTGCCCTGGAGCAGGATATTTGATTTATGTAAATGCATTTGTAGACCATTTTGTGTTGTTTGCCACAGAAGACATTCTAACTGTGAAAAGTTGATTATTAGGGATTAGGTGTTCATTGTATGCCAGCATATTTCATTCTGTCTGGTGTATTGATGTAAGTTGATCTATATTGCTATAACATTCATTCATTTGCCCTCCTAGCTGTTCTTTTAGATTACCCCTTTACCACACAATCACAACTTTTAACGACCCTGAGAAAGACATATTTTCTATATTTTGATGTTTCCCCACCCAAAATGGTTTGTGAAAGGACCTGTTGCAGACAACATATCTTCAAATTAGTAAGACATATATAAAAAAGGATAGAAATTATTGTGGGAAACTAAGAAAATGCTGGTTACCATTTTTTTCTTCTTTTCTCACAAGTTTTTTCCATACCTTTTTTCTTTAGTGAGCTAAAATGCAGGATTGAATGGTAATTGTTAAAAACTTCTTTTCGCCATTATAGAAATATCAGGCCTGTGGAGCGATACAGGCGCTCAAGCGCCTCTAGTTTCTTATGTACTATACTTAGTTTGCCAGTAGATGGTCATGTAAGTATCAAATTTTGTAGTAAATAGAGGATATTTGTTTTTTACACTGAAAGATCGAAACTTACTTGATCAAGTGAACACCATCGGTAATATTTTCATGAGTGTCGCAGCTATGAGTGAAAATATTACCGATGATGTTCACGAGAAGAAATAAATTTCGATCTTTCACCAAAGAAAAACCAAATATTCTATTTATTTCATGCTTCTAACCCCTTTTTTGTTGGGACTTCCATCAAAATCCAGTACAGTTGTTTTTGGTAATTCCCTGTGGAGACCCCCGCTCCCTCCCCAGCATAGCAACGCATTACATTATTGCGTAAAGCGCAAGAAATATGGGGTAAATGTGCATAAATACATCATATATTCCCTCTTGTTGAACGGTACAAGCTGTTTATCTAGGTAAGTCATGTGCAGGAAATACTGTTTCTGCCTCCAACTGAAGAATTAGAAAATATGAAATCAGTATTTTTCACTGGTTGTAACCATGAAATATCAAACCATAATCAACCATAATTGCTAGATAATCTACCAAAAAGCATGAAATAAGCATTGAAAATTCACCTTGTTTTTCTGTACATTATTTATTGAGAAGAATTATGGTACAAATAACAACTGAAATAATGAATTTACACAGAGAACTATCACCATAATACTCAGGCGTCTTGATTTTATCTTGGGTAGGTTGAAATTTGGGTAATGGCAGGTCAAAAAGTAGGTTACTGGGACAAAATTGGAAAAAACATTTGTGCACTCTAGAGGCCCCTTTTAACACTGAGACTTCTGAAATTTGATCAGAATGTTTGTCTTAGTGATATTTTGAACAATTTTGAACTTTGTCACGTTGGACAAATAAAAAAAGGTCTCTTACACTCATGTGTTTTACATCATCATAGTTAGGATGTATTCAACTTTATTAATCATAATTGACTTTAGGGCCAATGTCCCTCTTGTTATATTTGAGCCATGTTCTGTGAAAAGGGGGCTAAATGCATCTGCAAAAGTATCGACCCAGGTCAGCCTGTTGAGTCTGCAAACGCTGAACTGGGCCAAAACTTTTCTTTATTGGTCGATTTTCTGTATGTCCAAGGACCATTCTACCTCATGATTCAGTCAGTTGTTAGACAAAATGGATTTTATGGATTCCCAATTATGTGATATCTTGCTTGGTATAATGCGTCATGGAGATGCAATAAGCCCCCTTTTGCCAGAACATGGCTCATTTTTAGGCATCAATTCAAGTGCATCACAAAATGGTACCACAACAGTTATTGGGAACTGTCCTGTATGACAGCCATACTATTTATCCCTGTACCAGATGACATTTTTTTACTCTACCAGTGAGAGTTTCTGCGGATGATAATGTTGAAATTGGTACAAATTAGTCAAAGATCTCTGATGGAAAAGAAAACATTGTAGGAAAAGGAGAGAATGCAGGTTACTAGCATTTTGTTTCCTTTTCATACAACTTTTCATTGCCTTCTCCCTCATGGTCCATAAAACATGGGTTTGTTTGTAAAGGGTTAACTCTTTACCAAAGGGCAAAATTTTGGACTGGACCAAAATGAAAGCTTTTGCAGACAACAAATTATATGTAGCTTAAATGGGTCTTTCTGTATTTGATAGGGTAGAAAACATTGTGGGAAAAGGAGAAAATGCTGGTTACCAGCATTTTCTTCTTTTCCCACAAGGTTTTCAAAAGCCCTCCTCTTCAGGGTCGTTAAAACTCAGGGATTGTGTGGGAAAGAGGTTAATACATTGTATGCTACTCCATATCTTTGTATGACTTTTTACGCTTGTTTACTTTATCTTTACTTACAATATTACA
Organism: Tridacna gigas; assembly: GCA_945859785.2. Classification (NCBI taxonomy): domain Eukaryota; kingdom Metazoa; phylum Mollusca; class Bivalvia; order Cardiida; family Cardiidae; genus Tridacna; species Tridacna gigas. The sequence goes on along the minus strand of OX244041.2, from coordinate 26,287,561 downwards.
GGTGTTAGTTAGAGGTGAAACTACCCTTGATGGTGATTACATTGTCCAGAGCCCGCTGGAGTTATTCAGAGATGTTCTCATAAGCGACCCCAGTCAGGATACATATACCCTATCTGACCTCGACCCTGGGAGTTACTATGAAGTGGAAATGAGAGCCCTCAATAGGATAGGAGAGTCTGAACCGAGGTCTTTTGTGTTCAGGACAGCTAGTGGTGAGATTTAACTTCCGACTGTCATGATTTTAGCCCGTTCAGTACCTTAGTTGAAACCAGACTTTTGAGGAAGGTGCAGATCAAGATCAGGCTGCACAGAGTGTGCAGTCTGATCTTGGATCTTGACTGTGGGCTTTTTCAGTCAAGTCTTTAAGATACAAACCTTTCTGAGTTTCAGTGGATTGTATATTCAGCTGGCAAAAGACTATCGATATGAACCATGCTCTGTGAAAAGGGGCTGCAGACTACCCTATGTTGAAACTTCTTGCTATTTTTAAATTTTCTGCATGTCAAAGGAACATTCTACCTTAGAATTCAGTCAATTGTTAGATAAAATGAATTTTTATGGATCCATAATTTTGTAATGACTTGCTTGGTATGCAGCATCACAGAGGTACATTAAATCCCCTTTTGCCAGAGCATGGCATTTTGCATTGAAAGGGTTAATGAGAATTCAAGAAGTTATTTCAATTTAGTTTTTATAAACTTTCCTGTCTGTATAACAGTTTGCCAGATTGATTATCTTACTAAAATCTCTCCCACATTTAAATGTTATTTGCAAAAAAGAGCAGGTTACTGGGTCGATTTGAAAACAACAGCAACAACAACAGCAACAAAAAAACAAGATCTAACAGTAAACACTGCGCAGATTGTGGCTTTTCAGAAAAACTGTGTAAAATTGTAAATGCAATTGAATAGTATGAAATCTGAAATGGTCTTTAACTTTAACAACAAAATTACAGACATGTCAAACTTGAAACCACTTGCAAACAACCAATTAGATATTACACAAATAATGGGATTTGTCTTTGAAAGGGAAGAAATATTATGGAAAGAGGGAAAAAAGCTAGTTACCAGCATTTTTACCTTTTCCCAAAATGTTTTCAAAAGCCTTCTGCAGGGTCATGAAAACTTCGGAACGTTTGGTAAAGGGTTAACTCCTTACCACACAGTCACAAGTTTTAACGACCCTGAAGAAAAGGCCTTTTGAAAACATTGTTGGAAAAGGAGAAAATGCTGGTAAACAGCATTTTCTCCTTTTCCCACAGTGTTTTCTGCCCTATCAAAGACAGAAATCATCAATTGCACTGCACTTAATTGGTATCTGCAAATGCTTTCAACTTGGTCAAGTCCTAAATTTTGTCATTTGGTGAGGTTGTCAATCTGTCGGTCCTACTTTCTGTAATATTCTTTCTTCTGACTTTTGTACATGGTCGTAATATTTCCCGTTATACCCCTGGAGAATAGTATAAATTTTTGGGACAGTTTCAGTCTAGAAATAGGACCAATTTAATAAAATATTGCAATTTTTAGGTTGCTCTTTTCCAGAATGTCTCAGCAGAGCGGACAGATCAGAGATCAGACTGCTGTATCACTGATCCTGTCAGAAACTTGACCATCTGCACATACAAAGCTCAATGCATCTGACCTATTTCCATTATGAAAGTTTGCCTGTTTGGCTGGGGAAATCAGTTCTATGTATTAACTTTTTTGTACCACTATTTTTTTCATAGAAGTGGATCTAACCATTACAATAATGGATTTTGCAAAAAATTGTTGATTTTAGCTGGCTGTGTACCAGGTGAATGGCAATGCAGAGATGGTGGTTGTATACCACTGGAGGCAAGGTGTGACGCTTTCCCTGGGGATTGCGCTGATGACTCTGATGAAGAAGGCTGTGGTATGCTTGTCGCTTTGTTTTTGACTTTTGTGAATTTTGTATGTTAGCTGACGTTCTGTGTTCAGATTCTGTTTTTAGGAGTCAACCTTTGGAACAACCAACTTAGAGAGTATGGGGCCCATATTGGTAAACCATTCTAAAGTGCACCCTTCTTTTTATTCTATAGTGAGAAAATAATGCTCTTTCTGATTGGCTAAACCATTTGGTGAGGCCAATCACAAATTGTATTACTTTGGAATTTAGAAGATTCTTGACTTAGAATGATATGAAGATGTTTTGTGAATATGGCCTTGGTTAGGTGTCCAGGAAGCATTAACCCTTAAAGTGTGGAAAAAGCTGATGGGGATTTTTATTCTAAAATAATACGCAGATACACATACAATAGCAATGTACCAGCTGCCTTTTGTCTGTACTTTTTCATCAAAGTGGATAATGTAGTTCAAAGATCAGTTTGCACATTTTGTGCAGTCTGATCTTGATTTGCACTGGCCACAAAAGGCAACTGTACTAGTGAAAAGTGCTTTTAGGGTCAACTCTTTACAAAATGACAAATATTTGGACTCAACTAACCTGAAAGCATTTGCAGATGACAAATTGAATGCGGTGCAACTGATGATTTCTTTCTTTGAAAGGGTGGAAAACATTGTGAGTAAAGGAGAAAGTGCTGGTTGGCAGCACTATCTCCTTTTCCCATAATGTTTTCTACCACTCAAAGACAGAAATTATTTCTCTGACTAGATAAATCGAGTTTTGCATACATTATGTACATCAAGTATGTGCAGTGTAAAAAGTCATTAGCTATGGACTGCTGTGGACAAATAAAAGATCAGTACTTTGGTGTTTTGTACGGATATCGGTCTTTAGATTTCACAGATATTTTCTGGGAAATCCCCTTTGACGGTTTTGCGTGATCTACCCTTAGAAAAGCTACTCGTCCTGTTTAGGAAATGTTACTCGTCCAGACCCATTTTTTACTTGTCAATACGAGCGGACAAGTAATTTTTTTTAACTCTAGCCCTTTTTATGGAATAATGGCTATACTTATACCCAACGATGGTAACCAGCATTTTCTCCTTTTCCCATAATGTTTTCTACCCTATCAAAGGCAAAAGTCTGGAAATGCTTTGAAGTAGACAAGTCTACATTTTTGTCATGTAGTAAAGGGTTAACTTTTCTTGCAAAAAGAGAAAACTCTCTGCCTGTTTGATTGTTGTTAAAAAGTAGTCTGTTGATGATGAAAAAACTTGTCTGAAGCTTGTAACTTGTTCTATTGTGCTATTTGAAAATGATGTATTATTCTGCGATGTTTCTGTAATTCCAGATGAGTTTCGCTGTGTTGAAGGACAGGTGCGTTGTAGACTGCCCGATGGATCAGAGGTTTGCCGAGATGAAGCAATTGGATGTGGTAAGACTTGCATTATGAACCGAACGACAAAAATTTGGAGTCATCGAAATAGAGCATTTGCAGACGCCAATTTAAATGTGGCTGGAATTATGAGATTTGGCTGTGAAAGACTAGAAAATATTTTGTGAAAAGGGGAAAATTCTTATTGCCAAAAAGCCATCTTCCTCAAGGTTTTTAAAACTTGGGAACTCTTTACCAGATGACAAAATTTTAGCCTTGTGCAAATTGTAAGCATTTGCAGAGGACAAATACAAAGTTACTCAAAACATAACATTTGTCTTTCATAGGACAGAAGACATTGTGGGAAAGGAGAAAATGCTGGTTACCAGCATTTTCTCCTTTTCCCACAATGTTTTCAAAAGTTTTCAGAAGGGTTGTTTAAATAACCTTTGGGAAGAAGTCTTTTGAAAACAATGTGGGAAAAGAAACCAGCATGTTCCCCTTTCCCACAGCATTTCTATCCCTGTAAGACAAATCTATTTATTTGAACAGCATTTTACTTGTTGTCTGCAAAATCTCTCAATTTGGATTAGTAAAAAAAAACATTTATCATCTGGTAAAGAATCAACTTGTACATTTCTAAAACAGAGTTGCAGCAAAAGTTGTTAACAAAGCAATAATCAACCTATGTTAACCTATTAACTTTTTACCACACAATCCCGGGTTTTAACGACCCTACAGAAAAAGCCATTTGAAAACATTGTGGGAAAAGGAGAAAATGCTGGTAATGTTTTCTACCCTTTCGAAAACAAATTTCAGTTTTTGAGTCACATTTATTTTGTCGTCTGCAAATGCTTTGAATTTGGATGAGTCTGAAATTTTGTCGTTTGGTAAAGAGTTAAGAAACAATCCTGTGTTTTGAAGGCCCTGATGTGAAAGGCTTTTTTAGAAAAGTGTTGTAAAAGGAATAAATGCTGGTCACCTGCATTTTCCCACAGTGTTTCACTTCTATTCTAAAATGAATAATTGCGTGTTTGGTGCAGTTTGATCTTGCATTACATAGTTAGCAAAACCAACTTGAGTAATGCTGAGCTCTAGAAAGGTTGAATTATATTAGCCATGCTATGTGAAAAGGGGGTGTAATGCATCTGTGAAAAGTATCAGCGCAGGCTGACATGGGCCGTAACTTTTCGCTATTGGTCAATTTTCTGTATGTCTAAGGACCAGTCTACTTCAGGATTCAGTCATTTGTTAGAGAAAATGGATAAAAGTGAACCAGAAATATGTGATGATTTACATGGTGTCATGCATCACAGAGATGCATTAAGCCTCCTTTTGCCTCAGCATGGCCCAAATGTAATTAGCCATTGTAGACTAAATACAATCAGTTGGAACACCTGTTCATCCTTTACCACACAGTTCGATGTTTTAAGGACCCTGACAGTAAAGACTTTTGAAAACATTGTGGGAAAAGGAGAAAATGCTGGTAACTAGCATATTCTCCTTTACCCACAATGTTTTTCTACCCTTTCAGAGGCAAATTACATCATTTGAGCTACATTTAATTTGAGATGCATTAAGCCTCCTTTTGCCTCAGCATGGCCCAAATGTAATTAGCCATTGCAGACTAAATACAATCAGTTGGAACACATGTTCATCCTTTACCACACAATTTGAAGTTTACGGACCCTGACAGTAAAGACTTTTGAAAACATTATGGGAAAAGGAGAAAATGCTGGTAACCAGCATATTCTCCTTTACCCACAATGTTTTTCTACCCTTTTAGAGGCAAATTACATCATTTGAGCTACATTTAATTTGTCATTTGCAAATGCTTTCAATTCAGACTGGCCCAAAATTTGTGTTGTTTCGTAAAGAGGTAACCCTTTACCAAACAAAAAAATATCTAGGCTAGTCCAAAGTTCAAAGCTTTTTGCAGACAACTTATTAAGCATTTACTGAGCAATCCTGTGGTGAAGATGGCTTTTGAAAATGTAGGTAACAAGCATTTTCTCCGTATCTGACATTGTTTTCCGTCTTGTCTTATACCAATTTCATTTCAGTAGTGTAGACAAATTTAATTTGTCATCTTTCATATTGCACCGGTCTAACATTTTGGTGTTTGGTGAAGAGTGAAATGTAGCTCAAATGATGTTGTATTTGAAAGGATAGGAAACCTTGTGGCAAAAGGAGAAAATGCTAGTTATTATAGGGTTGTGATTTTTCCTCTTGTCATATGATTTCCTAGGTTTGAATCTCAAATTGAAAATTCAAAACTGACCGGGCTTAACCCTTTACCACACAATCCTGCCTTTGAATGACCCTGAGAAAGAAGCCTTTTGAAAACATTGTGGGAAAAGGAGAAAGTGCTGGTAACCAGCATTTTTTCCTTTTCCCACAATTTTTTCTATCCTATCAATGGCAAATCTCACCATTTGAGCAAGAATTAATTTGTTGACTGCATATGTTTTAAATTTGGACCAGTCTAAAATTTTGTTGTTTGGCAAAGGGTTAAAGTGATCTGCTTATCTGCTCAAAATCAATGTATTTACTGAAATACGTGAGGGGTGTGGGCATTTTTAGCTCTTTTCATATTTTATCAATTGCATCCCCCTAGCCAGCATTTTCTCCTTTTCCACTAATGTTTTCAAATGCTGTCTTCTTGAAGGTCATGAAAACTTTGGTATTTTGGTAAAGGATGAAGCAATGCAGAGAATGCTATATACCATAGTAGCCTCTTTAGCAGCTTCCATCAAACTACACTATTGCTATTGTGATTAGTTTCCCAAACACCTATAGGGCTTGGACTATTTTATTTCTGATAGTGCCTTTTACAACTGCAGTTGCCATTGTGGACAGTGTAGATCAATATCATACTGCATGAAAAGTGCAGTCCTGATATTGATCTACAGTGGCACTTTGCTGAGATGTTGCGACTGAATGAAAGCTGCCTTGATAGTGTGTTTATTAGTCCCGTACCAGCGAAGCCGAAGGGGACTTTAGGTTTGCACTCCGTCCATCCATCCGTCTGTCCGTCTGTCCATCTGTCCGTCAGTCCGGCAATTCAGTTTTCCAGATTTTTTTTCTAAATACTGGTACATATTGAGCTGAGTTTTGGTGTGTAAGTCACCCACCATCACTTACAGATCAAGTTCTAGTTTCGTTCCTGTGCACTTGTTTTTCATGGATTTAATGGCCTTGGAGTTACAAAATTTGACTGATAAATCAGTTTTCCGGACTTTTTTCCTAAACGCTGGTAGGTATTGATCTCAGATTTGCTGTGTAACTCAACCACCATGACTTACAGATCAAATTTGACTTTTGTTCCAGTCCACTGGTTTTTCACGGATTTACAGGCCTTGGACTTACAAAATTTCACTGATAAATCAGTTTTCAGGACTATTTTTTCTAAATGCTGGTAGATATTCACCTGACTTTTGCTGTGTAAGTCAACCACCATGACTTACAGATCAAGTTCAACTTTTGTCCCGCTCCACTGCTTTTTCAAGCATTTATGGGTCTTGGGCTTACAAAATTTCACTGATAAAACATTTTTCCGCACTTTTTTTTCTAAACGCTGCTACATATAGAGCTGATATTTGGTGTGTACATCAACCACCATGACTTACACATCAAGTTCGAGTTTCGCCTTGGACTTAAAAAATTTCACTGACATGCCAGCAATACATACGGCCGGTAGGGGACTGGGTATTGCTATGCAATACTATCAGAATGCTTGTTTGGGTCTAATCTTTGGACTAAATAAAATGACAGGTTTATGTGGTGCCCTATGTGTTTGTTCCGTATTGGATGTAAACATTTAAGATTTGTCCATATCTAAAGAAACTACCGACAACAGTTTAAATGTGGCTCTAATGATGACATTGTTTTGTCTGTGAAAAGTAGAAAACATTCTGAGAAAAAGGAGGATTAATGCTGGTTACCAGCTCACAGTTGAATGGACCAAACTTCATTCCTAAGAATTCCAAAAAATAACTGATAACAGCATTTCCTTTTCCAAAGATGTTTTCTACCCTTTCAAATAAAGTCATATCATTTAAGCCAGATTTCATTTGTTGACTGCCTTTGCTTTCTATTTGTACAGGTCTAATGTTTGTCTTCTATGATTAATGAAACTGTTTCCTAAAGCACCACTGTCCTACTATATAAGGTTGCTTTATGCAAGTTAATACTACAGTTTCCAAAAGTACCACTGACCAACAGTATAGGATTGCCTGGTACAAGTCTACAAAAGTACAACACTGACTGTTCTGTAACATAGGTTCACCTTGTAAAGAGTTTAAATGTTACTGTTTCCAAGTATACCATTGTCCTACAATATGGTGTCACCTAGTAAAGAGTTTGAAATACAGGTTTCCAAGTGCACTGTTGTCCTATAATATGGGTTCACCATGTTAAGAGTTCGAAATGCAACAGTTTCCAAAAGCACCAGTGTCCTACAATGTGTGATCACCTTGTAAAGGGTTTGAAATTCAAGTTTCCAAAAGCACCATTGTCCCACTATGAGCGATCACCTTGTAAAGAGCTTGAAATACAAGTTTCCAAGTGCACTTTTGTCCTACAATATGGGGGTCGATCGCTATGTAAAGAGTTTGAAATACACCAGTTTTCAATTGCACTGCTGTCCTACAACATGAAGACTGACATGGACTCAAACATTGTAGGCAGAAGAGATTAGTTGGTTGTTTGGTTGGTTTGTTTGTTGGTTGGTTGGTTGGTTTGTGGGTTGTTTGGGCAGTGGGTTGGTTGGTTGGTGGCTTGTTTGGTTGGTGGGTGGGTGGATGTTCTATGTTGCCTTCAACACTTTTTAGTTCTGTAACAGAAACAGCTTGCTTTTTCATGTATTTTCTGGATTTCACCCACACTAGGGTAGGGCTCTGGAAACAGAAGAGAGAAATAAAAACTTTGTTTTCTACAAACACCAGAACATGGTAGTAAACATTTTCCAGCTGCGCAATATGATACTAAATTATATACATCAAAGACTCCTCTATGTAGTTTTTGCAGGCATGTTTTCTGTAACTCTGTACCAAACAATGAAATTTTAGACTTGTTCAAATTGAGAGCAAGTACAGACTACAAACCAATAATTATTGTTACTCAAAACTTGAAATTTGATTTTGCAGGGGTAGGAAATGTTGTGCAAAAAGGAGAAAATAATGGTTACCAGCATTTTCTCTTTTTTCTACTATGTTTTCAAAAGTCTATTTCTTTAGAGTCATTGGAAGGAAGGCTGGTAACTAGCATTTTCTCCTTTTTCCCCACAATGTTTTCTACCCTTTCTTGTACAAATCCCACCATTTTAGTATCATTTTATCTGTCATCTGCAAATGCTTTGAATTTGGACCAGTCTAAAATTTTGTTGTTTGGTAAAGGGTCAAAGCGATGGCAAAAGGTGAGACTTGTTCAGGTAGAAAGCCTATGTAGACAGAAAAGTATTTGTAGCCCAAATGATCAGATTTTTCTGTGAACTTGTGGGAAAAGGAGAAGATGCTGCTTACAGGCACTTTTTCACAATGTTTCTACCAGACAAGTGCCATCATTTGAGTCACATTTAAATTTTCGTCGGCAAATTTAATGCTTTAAATTTGAACTTTTCTACATTTTTGTTGTTCGGTAAAGAGTTAGATGAGCTGATTTAGTTGTGTGTTGAGTCAAAGCCATGAATGAATAACTGTCGAGGACTGTTTTTGTTATAATTTCAATTCAAGACATTCCAAGAAAGAAAAACATACAATCTTACTTAACCGTCTACCACACAATCCTGTGCTTCAGGGTTTTTAAAAGTCAGGATTGTGTAGTAAAGGGTTAAAACAGAGAATTGTTTGGTAAAAGACATTTGAAGCATTTGAAGAATGAAAGGTTAAATGTTGGTCAAATAATGAGATTTTCAAGGGTAAAGTACAGGACATTGTGGAAAAAGGAGAACATACTGGTTACCAACATGTTCTCCATTTCCCACTATGTTTTCATGAGAGTTCTATCTCACGGTTGTGAAAAAACATGGTATTGTTTGTTAAAGGGTTAACCCTTTACCACAAAATCCCGACTTTTAACGACCCTGGTAGATTAGACTTTTGAAAACATTGTTGGAAAAGGAGAAAATGCTGGAAACCAGCATTTTCTCCTTTTCCCACAATGTTTTCTACCATATCAAAGAGTAGAAATCATCATTTTAGCAACATTTAAATTGACGTCTGCAAATGCTTTCAATTTGGTCCAGTCAAAAGTTTTGTCGTTTGGTAAAGAGTTAGAGATAAAAAAAATCCTGTTTTGTCGATAATGGAAAAATAATCTCTGGTGATTACATAAAGTGAAGCCTTTGAAATCAAAAACATTATGTGAGATAGATGTTGATGATGCATGCACATAAGCCCCTCTGGCTGGTTTTCTAATTAATCCTTATCTTCGTCAGCTTTTTTCACCACATATTTTTGGAACATTGTAGATAGCTATGATGTAATGGAGGTCTTAACCCTTTACCAAACGGCAAAATGTTAGACTTGTCCAAATTGAAAGCCTTTGCAGACGACACATAAAATTTTATTGAAATGATGGTAATTGTCTGTGAAAGTGTAGAAAATTGTGTGGGAAAAGGAGAAAATGCTGGTTACCGGCACTTTCTCCTTTTCCCACAAGGTTTTAAAAAGGCAATTCCTTAGGGTAGTTAAAACTTGGGATTGTGTGGAAAACTTGGGATTATGTGGTAAAGAGTTAATGTAGGCGTTCTCTGAAGTATTTTCACAAGATGGCTTTTGAAAACATTGTAATGGGTTGACATGTCGCTACTAATTTCAGCAGGTTGTTTTGCACCACTGTCCTTTCCTCCAAGTGGTTCAACCGTAAAGTGACCATACACAAATCGGTGCACGACATTTCATTGAAAGTGAGTTTTGTTGAAATCCATATATGTTTTAAAATACCGGTTGCTAAATTCCTAGATTTATTTATGAAAAGCTCTACCTGGGAGGAAGGTTTTAGTAACAATTGGTAAAATTGTAATACACATATCTAAGAAGTTTGATTCTTTGCAAAAGAAAGTCATGATATGTTCATGACATTTCATTTAGCTATTCAGGTATTTATACATGTTATGAAAATTAATAGAAAATAAAGCCTTTATAAATGAATTGTCCAAAAGGTGATGAATTCAGTCCAACTAGACAGTAGAGTACATGTATGAGTCTGTACTTGACGATAAAATTGTAGACCTGTTGAAGTTGAATGTACAGGTCTGCCACACTTCGTCGAAAACCACTTTCGTCGAAAATGATCCCTAGCCCTGACCCTTACCCTAACCCAAACAAATTGTGGTTCAGATTTTCCTCCCAAATGGAGCTTTTCATGACATAAATCTAGGAATTTAGCAATCAGTATTTTAAAACATACATGGATTTTGATGAAACACTTTCGATGAAATGTCGTGCACCGGAATGTACAATTTTAGAAGAAAAACAAAATGTGTCAAAATGGTGGGTTTGTGTTCTGAATTGTAGGAATGTTGGCTACCAGCATTTTCTCCTGATCTCACAATGTTCTCATAGGCTTCATTTTTCAGGGTATGGTAAGGCTGTCCAAAGCAGCATTCTTCAGCATTGTTTTCTACCCTTTTAACCCATTGCCGCACAACGCCACCTTTTCATGACCTTAGGATAGATGCCTTTTGAAAACATTGTGGAAAAAGGAGAAAATGCTGGTAACCAGCATTTTCTCCTTTTCCCACAACGTTTTCTATCCTATCAAAGAAAAACTGCACCATTTGAGCCACATTGAAATTGTTGTCTGCCAATGCTTTCAATTTGGACAAGGCTAAAATTTTTTTGTCTGGTAAAAAGGTTAACTCTTTACCAAAAATCCTGTATTTTCAAGACCCTGGGGAAGAGGCCTTTTTTTTTTAAACATTGTTGGAAAAGAAGAAAATGTTTTCTACCCTGTCAAAGAATTTCAGTTCATATGTACCAGTTTAAGAGTTGTCACCTGCAATGCTGTCAGTTTGGAAGAATCTAAAATTTGTTGTTTAGGAAAGGGTCTAAAACATGTCCAATTATTGGAGTTTAATCTCATTTTCTTTTTATTTTTGTATGTAGCATAGAATTTTACATAATATAAGATTCCACAGGTGTGCATTTTTTTGAAATTGTACTAGCTTCTTTGTACCAGCTTTTTTGAATTTTCCCATTCCAAATATGCCTTCGCTTTCAGACCACAGAATTTGCTTGAAATATTTCCTTTTTTACTCTTTTCCCTTATATAAAAGCTACCATCACATATTTGTATTTGTTTGTTGGATCAATGTTACCCCTCTTTCATTCTAAGGTGCAGTTATATCTGAGAAACAATGCATTTAGCCCTTTCCCATAATATCCTGAATTTCAACAACCCAGGGAAAAACAGGCTTTTGAAAACATTGTGGGGAAAGGAAAAAATGCTGGTAACCAGCATTTTCTCCTTTTCCACAATGTTTTCTATCCTGTAACAGACCAATCTGGCCATTTGAGCAATATTTAATTTGTCAGATGCAAATGCTTTCAATTTGGACCAGTCTGAAATTTTGTCATTTGATAAATAGTTCACATGTATATTTGGGTTTCACCTGCACTGGGCCTTGCTGGACAACACCCACATCAGTCCTGTTGGAATTCAATTCGGATTTCCCCCCGAAAAAAATCCAACAACTTAACTCTTTACAAGATGACAAAATTTTAGACTCATCCATAATGAAAGCATTTTCAGATGACAGTACAAATGTGGTTCAAATAGTTGGATTCGTCTTTGAAGGTAAAGAAAATGTTGTGAAAAGGCGATAATGCTGGTTACCAGTATTTTCTCCTTTTCCTACCATGTATTCAAAATCCTTTGTCATAAGGGTCATTGAAACATGATTGTGTTGTAAAGGTTATAACTTGGTAGCTGCAGATAGAATTTTGGCTGAAATATTATATATTAGAAATGCTTATAGCCTGCTTTGTTTAGTTCAGTATTGCTTAATTCTTTACGAGACTACCAATTTTTTTGACATGACCAACTTTAACCCTTTCCCACACAGCCCCAACTTTTAACAACCCTGGGAGATAACACTAAAGAAAACATTATGGGAAAAGGAGAAAATACTAGTAATCAGCATTTTCTCCTTTTCCCACAATGTTTTCTAACCTTTCTGAAATAGATCCAATCATTTCAGCTACATTTAATTTGTTGTCTGCAGATACTTTCAATTTGGACCTGTCTAGAATATTGTTGTGTGGTAATGAGTTAACTCTTTACCAAACGACAAAATTTTGGACTAGATCAAATTGAAAGTATTTGCAGACGACAAATTTGATGTTTCTTAAATGGTAATTTCTGTATTGGATAGGGTAGAAAACATTGTGGGAAAAGGAGAAAATGCTGGTTACCAGCATTTTCTCCTTTTCCCACAATGTTTTCAAAAGCCTTTTCTTTCAGGGTCGTTAAAACTCGGGACTTTGTGGTAAAAAGTTAAAACATTTGCATACGATAAATTCTCCAGCTTTGAAATTGATGGATTTGTCTTTGAAAGGGTTGAAAACGTCATAAGAAATGAAGCAATTACTGATGACAAGCGTTATCTCCTTTTCCCACAATATTTCTATATTTTTGAAAGCAGATCTGATCATTTTAGACACATTTTACCCTTAGAGCACCGAGTAAACCCAACCAACATTTTCAGTCGAGAAATGAGACCCAAATAAACAGATTTTCATGGTAGCTTTTGTTTATTAAGATTTAGCAAAGCTGACAGTGTAGATCAAAGATCAGACTGCACATTTTGTACAGTCTGATCTTGATCTACACTGTTCGCAAAGGCTGCTGTAGTTGTTAAAGGCACTCTAAGGATGAATTTTTTGGCTGGAAACGGTTTTAATTTATTAGGCAGGTTTAAAATTTTGTCATCTGGTAAAGGGTTAAGAATCATCTGCTACATCATTGTCATTGGAAAGGATGCATTTTATCATTGCTTTGATCTTATATCGCTTTTTTTGCATGCGTGTTTCATTTTCTTTTGCTTCCAACAGTCGTAGTGTGCAACGAGGATCAGTTCCAATGTCTCGATGGATTGAAGTGCATCAGCTTTGGCATGCTCTGTGACGGTCGAGTGGACTGTGATGATAGTTCAGATGAGAGCAATTGCGGTATGTGCATGTGTTGCGTGGTTTTGTGCTGTTTGTTTTTGGTTGTCCCTAAATGTTTAGCTTTCCAGTAAACGAAATTATCTGTAGTAGTAGTGTCTTTGTTAACACTTAAGCTGCTGAATAAATGAAACGCAAATTTCTACTCATTACTAAAAGCCCAAACATTGCGGTTTCAAAGTTGATTTCACCGGAAAGAAAATACCGTATCGGACAGTGTAGATCAAAGATCAGACTGCATGTTCTGAGCAGTCTGATCTTGATCTACACTGTCTGCAAAAGGTCAGTGGGTCGCGATTAGCAGCTTAAAGGTTAACTCTTTACCGCACAATCCTGTGACACTTTTTTCAAAAGCCTTTTCCTTCAGGATTGTTGAAATGGGATTGTGTGGTAAAGGATTAACCTAATATTGTCCTGGGTCTATATTTACTGACAAATTTAAACTTAGTCCCGAGTGTAAATTCCAAGACTTTGATTGCGAACTGGTGAGAAGGCTGAAATTTTCACTCTCTAAGCTTACACTTTTTATTTCCATCAATGGATCTCTTAACCCTTATCAGCACAATTCCAAGCTTTAATGACCCTAAGAAAAGAGCCTATTGAAAATATCGTGGGAAAAGGAGAAAATGGTGGTAACCAGCATTTTCTCCTTTTCCCATGAGTTTTTTTTTTACCTGTGCCATAGCAAATTTCAATTCTTAAGTGACATTTAATTTGTCATGTGCAAATGCTTTCAATTTGGACTGGTCTGAAATTTTGTCGTTGGGTAACATAATCCCGAGTTTTAACAACCCTGAAGAAGAATCCTCTCAAAAAAATGATTGGAAAAAGAGAAAATGCTGGTACGAGGAGTGTTCAAATATGAATGCATCTAAGCACATAAAATTTGATGCTTCGTAGGTTTCACTGAAATTTTTATTTTGTTCCCTCGAAGTATTCACCTCCAAGAGATACACAAAGTTTCAGTCTCTGGATCCAATCTTTGAAGGCTTTCATAATCTTTTTTAGGTATACCATGAACACAGGGGAATTCACTTTTTGTCAACCCTATTTGAACGTGTGTAAACCATCAGTTTTAGTCATTGTCTTTTGTAGGAGGTGCAAGACTTTCTGAGGCAGGAAAAACTTCTTGTGCTCCCCCACCTTCCATATTCACCTGACCTTGCCCCTTGTGACTTCTTTTTGCTTCCAAAGCTACAAAAATATCTTTCAGGTCGAAAATTTGTTCAGAGCAAACACCTTGGTTCTGCTATATTCCAGTGTCTTCATAGTACACCTAAAAAAGACTATGAAAATGCCTTGAAAGATTGGATCTGGAGACTGAAACTTTGTATATCTGAAGGAGATGAATACTTTGAGGGAACAAAATAAAAATTTCAGTGAAACCTATGAAGAATCAAATTTTACATGCTTAGGTGCATTCATACTTGAACACTCTCGTAACCAGCATTTTCTCCTTTTCCTACAATGTTTTCTTCCCTATCAAAGACAAGTTGCATCATTTTAGTCACATTTCGATTGTTGTCTCTAAATGCTTTCAATTTGAACCGGTGTACATTTTTGTCATTTTTAACTCTTTACTTAACAACTTTTTACCAGACAGTAAAATTTTTAGACTTGTCAAAATTGAAAGTATTTGCAGGTGGCAGATAAAAACATGGCTGAAATGATGAGATTTATCTGTAAAAGGGTTGCAAAAGGGGAGAAAATGCTGTTTACCACCATTTTCTCCCTCTTTCACAATGCTTTCAAATGCTTGAGATTGTTCCATACAGGATTAACCGTTTGCCAAACAACAAAATTTTTTCATTCCATCAAACTGAAAGCATTTACAGACGACAAATGGAATAAAACTCAAACGATTATTTCAGTTTTTGAAAGGATAGATAACATGGCACACAACAGAAAGAAATGCTCATTACCAGCATTTTCTTCTTTTCCCAAATGCTTTCAAAAGCTTTCTTATTTAGGGTCATTAAAACTCAGGATTGTGTGGTAGAGGGTTAAGAAAGTTATTCTTTAACAATAATAATTATGAAAATATTTAACAGTCTGGAATTCCAATCAAATTTACTACAGAGAGATTTTCCAAGGTTTATTTATCCAGAGGGATATAGCTGTAACCATCAAAGGATGTTTATTCTGTGAATAACTCTTTACCATCAACAAAATTTTAAACTCAACCAAATTGAAAGAATTTACGAACAACAAATTCATTGTACCTCAAAAGATGATTTCTGTCTTTGAAATAGTAGAAAAACATTATGGGAAAAGAAGAAAATGCTGGTTATCAGCATTTTTTCTTTGCCCACAATGTTTTCAACAGCCTTCTTCAGCAGCCATCAAAAACAGAATGGTTTTGTGAAGACTTAATTTACATGATAGACTGGTTATGTGTCTGAGTGGAATTTTTTTTTCCATGGGGAAAAAGAAGTTAATGGTTTGGCAAAAGCAGTCTGACATAGCTAGACCACGGGTTGTATTCACCTACTTACTGGGGATCCAACATGGCTCATTGGTAAAGTGTAGGACTTATAACCTGAAGGCCCAGGTTTGAGCCTCACTTGACACTCTGGGTTTTTTGTGGAAGTGTCCTTGTGCAAGACACTTCAGAGCCCTAGTCTAGTACAGGTGAAACCCGGGACATACATGAATATGTGAGCTGTTGCAGTGATATAACTGAAATGATGTTGAAAGCAGCATTTAACACTATTTAGTTAATCAATCACCAAATCTTTTCCAGTGACAGAGAAATTCCTTGTTTACACAACTGGTTACCAGCACTTTCCTCTTTTCCCACAATGTTTTCTATCCTTTGAAAGACAAAATTTTATGTTTTGAGTGAAATTAAATCTGTCACCTGCAAAAACTTTCAATTTTGACCAGTCCAGAATTTTGTTGTTTGGTAAAGAGTTAAATTTATTGTCTGCTGATGCTTTCCTATTACCACTTTACCAAACGACAAAATTTTAGACTAGTCCAAATTGAAAGCATTTGCAGATTGACAGAATAAATGTGACTCAAAAATCAAAACTTGTTTTGGGAAGGATAGAAAACATTGTCCCACAATGTTTTCAAAACACTTCTTTCTCAAAGTCATCAAAACTCGGGATTGTGTGGTAAAGAGTTTAACCCTTTCCCAAACAAGCCCTGGTTTTCACGTGTCTGCAGTACAAGTCTTTTGAAAACACTGTGGAAAAGGGAGAAATCGCTCGTAACGAGCAATTTCTCCTTTTCCCACAGTGTTTTCTACCCTTTGTGAGAACTTTCTACCATTTTTATCAAATTTAAAATTGTTGTCTGCAAACCCTTTCAATTTGGACCAATCCAAAATTTGTCGTTTGTGAAAGGGTTAAAGAGTTCAAAATTTTGTTCTGTAGTGGAAGAGTTCATCTAAATTCCAATCCTAGCAGTCTAATTGGCCGGGCTTTATATAGGCATGGCATTTTACCAAAATCATTTTCGTTTTGCAACCAGGCGTAAGTTCCCCCGATCCCAAATGAAATTTTTGGTCCAAATTATATGTGTAGATGTAAATTTCTGTTATACTCATCTTTTAGACAGAATTACATTCTGTAACCTAGGTCTTGTGAAACCCAGGACAAATCTGAATACGGTATGTGTGCTGTCACCGTGATATGGCCGAAATAATAATGGTAAAAGTGGTGTAAAACACCATTTGATACATTGTTTGCAAAAGCAATCCAAGATGTACTAAGTCTCCTAAAAGTTGAAGTGGTGGAGAATTATATAAGAAATAACAGGTTTGCTTTAGGCAAGGAAACAAAAAATCTTAATAGATAATACAGCTGGTGAATATTATAAATTGTTGAGATGTTCCACAGCTTGCAAGTAAATTATCTGCTGTTTTATGTATCCTTGGCATTTAACACTTTACCACGCAATCCTGAGTTTTAACAACCTGACAGGAAAGACTTTTGAAATCATGGTGCGAAAAGGAGAAAATGCTGGTAACCAGCATTTTCTCCTTTTCCCATCATGTTTTCTCCCATTTCAAAGACAGAAATCATTTTTTGAGCATCATTGAATGCTTTTAATCTTGGACAAGTCCAAATATTTGATATGTAGGGTTAACCTTCATCCAAACAATTGTGAGTTATAATGACCCGATGGAGAAAGCTTTTGCAAAAAATTGCATTTGGTAACCAGCATTTTCTCCTTTTTCCACAATGTAATCTCTGTCAAAGACAAATACCTTGATTTCAGCCACTTGTGATTCGTTGTCTGCGAATGCTTTCAATTTGAATAAGTCTAGTTAAACCTTTACCATGCAATCCAGACTTTTAATGACCCTAGGATAAAGGGCTGTTGAAAACGTCTTGGGGAAAAAGCAGGTTACTTTTTCTGCAATGTTTTTTAACCTATCACAGACAAATTTTACCATTAGTGTAATATTTAATTTGTCGTCTGTAAATTGCTTTCAATTTGGACAAGTCTTAAGTATTTTGATGTTTGGTAAAGAGGTAAAAGCATCTGAAGAGGACAAAATTGAAAGTGATACCAATGAACTGAATTTCTTTCTCAGTGTAGGAAACTATGACGAAAAAGGAGGAAATGCTGTTTCTCCTTTTTCCATAATGTTTGGTAAAGTGTTAATTAAGCTGCAGGGGGCCTCTATAGATTCAGATCAGACTGCACATTAACTTATCTGTAATCTTTAAAGGCCTCATTTTCAGGAGATAGATATAACTCTTTACCAGACAACAAAATTTTGGACTTGTCTAAAATGAAAACACTTGCAGAAGGTAAATTAAATGCTAATCAATTGTTGAAATTTGACTAGGAATGAAAGAAACATTGTGGGAAAAGGAGAAAATGCTGGCTGTCAGCATTTTCTCCTTTTCCCATGTCTTCAAACGCACTTTTCTTTAGGGTTATTAAAAGTGGGGATTGTGTGGTAAAGGGATAAATTCCAGACAAACTCTACATCAATGATTTACCATTCTGATGGTAAACCAAGTGAATCATTATTGCACAACCATTTACCAGTATACCCATTATACAGGTTATAGCCATCACAGAAAAATTTGCAGTATTTTGAGGAGGGGGTGGAAACATATATTAGACCTTTAAATTTTTTTTTTCACATGCAAGAAAAAACATTAACCTATTGCCAATGTTTTAATGGCCCTGAGGTAACCAGCATTTTCTCCTTTTCCCACCATATTTTCATAAGGCTTCTTTCTTGGGGTCGTTTATAAAGTCGGGTCAACTGCACCCAATGACAGATTTAATAACCACAAGCCTGTAGCCTGTAGACATATTGTGATAGCATCTCTGCGCCACAATTGTACAGAGGTCTTGCAGTGATCATCTGGACAATGCAAGAATTTGGATGATTGTCTTGGCCCCAAAAATCATGGGATAATTGTATGACCGCTGCTAGGCTTTTGCAAGGTTGCTGCATGGTGCCCATGCCATTTCTGTGTGGAGACTGCACAATGAATATGACCACATAGCTGGTAGCCATCTATGTTGAAACTGAAAAATAGTATGGAAAGTCGCAGACAAATAAATTATACAGCACCCATTGCAAATGAAATTCAGGCATTAGTGATGGCACCTGTATGGGGTACCTTTGTTTTTAGGGATAATTGTGATCCTCTGCTTGAAAAGTTTGATCAAACCTTTATTTTAGTATCCCTATCTGGTTTGATCCCTATTGGCAGAATTCCTGATATTGGAATGTCTTTGGCAAGCCACTATCAGTCTAGGTCTGCTTAAACTCAGGAATGATACGACAAAGCTCTCATATGACTAAAATGCATGCACTGTTGAATGTCTCATAAAAACCCATTAATTCTTTACCAAACGACAAAATTTTAGACTTGTCCAAATTGAAAGCATTGGCAGACAACAATTTTATTGTGGCTCAAATGGTGCAATATTTCTTTGATAGGGTAGAAAACATTGGTAACCAGCATTTTCTCCTCTTCCCACAATGTTTTCAAAAGGTTTCTTCCTCAGAGTCGTTGAAAGTTGGGATTGTGTGATAAGGGATGAAACAAACCAAAGAAAATATATCCTTATCCTACTCCCTCTAATAATACCCAGAGTTCAGACACTCATTTTTAGACTAACGAAGCTAGTCTATAGGCATCAAGATTGACCTAGAGTCAAAGTAAACAAAAAGCCCCACAGTTGCCAAATACTGCCTCACAGAAAAATACTTCTTTCTGTTATAAATCTTAATTCTGTTATATATGACAATTTTGACAAAAACCACTAAATATCTACCACTCCAATTTGAACATGTCATCTTACAAAGTAATAAAATGAACAAGATGTCATTTACAAGGTACAAGATCTTTGCTTATATGTAAATTAAGTGACCTATGCAAAGCAGAGAATCACTTTTTCCTACACCACTGTAACATTATGAATGAATCTGTTAATAGATACACCTAGGTAACTTGTAGCAAATCCCAGTCGTTAACCTTCACTGGACAGAGAACCCTTGTCATTCCTTCAGTCATTCATTATTTAGATCATTGTGTACAGTTAAACTGTTATGTTAAACTGTTATTCTAGTCTTGAATATTAACTCTTTGAAAAAAACAATCCCAAGTTTTAACGATACTGGGGAAAATCCTTTTGAAAACATTGTGGGAAAAAGGAGAAAATGCTGGTAATCAGCGCTTTCTCCTTTTCCCACATTGCTTTCTACCCTTTTGGAATCAGGTTTCATCAGTTCAACCACTTTTAATTTATGATCTGCAACAGCTTTGAATTTGGACTGGCGTAAAATTTTTCATTTTGTAAAGAGAGTTAAATAGTTAACTACATCTTGTGCTACTGGATATTGACTAATTGATTGCATGGGGTATAACACCGTTTTCAACATTATTTCAGTGATATTGCGGTGGCCAGAGCACCTATCCATGCTTTCCTGGAGTTTCTTTTACCAGCACTACCGTGACTCAATGATGTTTTGCGGACAGTGTGGATTAAGACCAGATTGCGCAGAGCATGCAAAGTGATCTTGGATCTAACTGTCTGATAAGAGGATATATTATTTTCTCCAAATGTAACTTTGAAGTAGCAATATTCAGGTTTTTACCATGGGCTTGAAAGTTTCGTTTAACATTTTTAGCAGGTTGGGGGTTAAACTGGATTACAGTTAACCAATAGCATGCATAGCCCCAGCAGCTCAGTCAGTAGTGTACAGGACTTGGGAACAGGAGGTCGTTGGTTCGATCCCCGACTCGGCAAATTTCTTTCCGAGGATTGATGAGAGTCATTGTGACAAGATTAATTTCTCTCTCACGTTTCGACGATGGTTATGATATAAATGTGGGAAAGCAGCCAGTGGCTTGGAAAGAATATTGTGCTGAGTACTGGTAAAAGAAACTCCAGGAAAGCATGGATATGCGCACTGTCCACTGTTACATAACTGAAATAATGTTGAAAACAGGCTTAAACACCATACAAACAATCAATCAAATTCACTAGTCTGTCAGTACTTTCAGTACTTTGATTAATTAGCAGAAGCAATCATGTAGACAAAGATAGAGAGAGTTGCACTCATTGTCAGAGATGATTCATACAGCACAGGTCTGGGAATTCTTCCTATAGGGCTTATCAGCAGTTTTTAACCCTTAGGCTGGTAAGTGAGACTCAATGACCTATTGCGGACAACATAGATCAAGATCAGACTGCAAAGAATGTCCAGTCTGATGTTGGATCTACACTGTCAGTAAGGAGATTTTTTCACAAAAAAAAAATACCTTTGAAAGAGAAAAATTTTGGTTTTTACTATCAGCTTGAAAGTTTCATTTCATTTATCTAGCAGGATAAGGGTTAAAGTGGTTTCTTACTAGAATTTCCTGCTTCTGCACATCAGGAATGTAACCCATGCTACATTTATTTCAGTTTTTCCTGTAAGCTTTTTTTTGGACCATTCTGTATCAGTTCTGTACCATGATATCTCGCCAGTCATGTTTTGACATCCAAAGGCTTCTGTAAATATTGTGGGAAAAGGAGAAAATGCTCGTAACCACCATTTTTTCTTTTTCCACAATGTTTTTCTACTTTCTTGAGTCTTTGTCAGATGAATTGTGGTATATTTTAGACTTTTCCATACTCAGAGCACTGAAAGGGCAGCAAAATCAGTGTGTCCAAATGATGGAAGATCTCTCTGATAGAAATGAAAACATTGTGAGAAAAGGAAAAAAATGTCAATTACCATATTTTCTCCCTTTTCCACTGCTTTAAAAATATTACTGGCTTAAAGGTGTTAAAACATGTGACTGTTTGGTAAAGGGTTAATCTTTACCACCCAATCCTGAGTTTTGATGAACCTGACAGAGAACGCTTTTAAAAACATTGTGGGCAAAGGAAAAAATGTGGTAACCATTTTCTTTTCCCACAATGTTTTCTTCCCTTTCAAAGACAGAAGTCATCATTTGAGCTTCATTTAATTTGTTGTCTGCAAATGCTTTTAACCCTTTACCAGATGACAACATTTTAGACCTGTCAAAATTGAAAGAATTTGCAGAGGACAATTTCAGTATGGCAAAAATGGTGCAATTTTTCGCTGATAGGGAAGAAAACATTGTGGGAAAAGGAGAAAATGCTGGTTACCAGCATTTTCTCCTTTTCCCACAATGTTTTCAAAAGGCTTCTTTTCCAGGGGCATCAAAAGGCGGCATTGTATGGGAAAGGGTTAATTTGGTATAATCCAAAATTTTTTATTTTGTAAAGAGTTAAAGGCATATCTGAGTCTCATTTGAGATGTTGTTCGCTAATGTTGGACTAGTCTAAAATGTTGACCTGTATGAAGCATTAACTCCTTGCCAAAGGACAAAATTTTACAGTTGTCCAAATTGAAAGAATTTGCAGACATCAAATAAATTCTTGCTTAAATGGTGAGATTTGTACTTGATAGGATAGAAAATATTGTGGGAAAAGAAGAAAATGCTGGTTACCAGACCAAAATGGTTACCAGCATTTTCTTACCAGCATTTTCATGCTGGTTACCAGCATTTTCTCCATCTCCCACAATGTTTTCAAAAGGCTTCTTCCTCAGGGTCATTAAAACACGGGATTGTTTGGTAAAGGGTTGAAGATAGCTGAAGGAAATGTCAGTAGATAGAGATAGCCATAAACTTTAGTGTTAGAGTAAAAAACTGGTAAAAGGAGAAATTTTGTGTTCTAAGCAAGTTTTCTGTTTGCCAAGATGTTTTGTAAATAATCATCAAGGCTAGATCATAAGATATTGCCTGCTTAGTCAGACCAAGCCTGGCTTTAAAATCCATTAACCCTTTATCATACAATCCTGGGTCTTAACGACCCTGAGGAACAAGCCTTTTGAAAACATTGTGGGAAAAGGTATAAATGCTAGTAACCAGCATTTTCTCCTTTTCCCAAAACTTTTTTTACCCTACGGGAGAATATATACCAGATGGGCAGGGTAATCCTCTTATTTTGACAGTTATCCCTTCCCCCCCTTTTTTTTGGACTGAATTTTCACTGAAAAAGCTTTTTTAGTTGGCACTGCACCCACATTGGATGCTCTTGCAAGATGGATGTTTTTAAAAATCATCAGCTGCAAATTTGTCAACAAAGTGATTAGTTTTCCAGATATTTTGCTATGCCAGCTAAGACAGCTTTAACCCTTATCCTGCTAAGTAAGTTTAATGAAACCTTTAAGCTGAATAAAGACCCGAATAACGTTATTTCAAACATATTTTTTGGGAGAAAATATCTCCATATTGGACAGTGTAGATTCAAGATCAGACTGCATGATATGTGCGGTCTAATCCTGATCTGCCCTGCCCGCAACAGGTCAGAGAGTCACGCTTAGCAGCATAAGGGTTAACCCTTTACGAAACAATAAAATTTTGGGGTCGTTCAAATTGAAAGCGTTTGCAGTTGAATATTTTTGTGGCTCAAATGTTGGGATTTTTCTTTGAAGGATGGAAAACATTGTGAGGAAAGGAGAAAATGCTGGTTACCAGCATTTTCTCCTTTTCCCGCAATATTTTCAAAAGCCTTCTCCTTGTCCATCAGGGTTGTTAAAACTCAGGATTGGGTTGAAAAGGGTTAAAGTGTGATGGTTATCTCCCTTTTCCCAGTTTGACCCTTTACCATTGAATCCTGAATGCTGATAATTCAGAGAAAGACGACTTTTGAAAATGGAAAGACTCTTATTTGTTTTGATTTTTTATACTTCCAGAATGTGCAGAAGGCGAATTCCAGTGTTTGGCTGGACGACAATGTATAGATGACCAAAGGAGATGCGACGGTGTACAGGACTGTGATGATGGGTCAGATGAAGCAAATTGTCGTACGTAAAGTTTTACGTTGCAAAATGATAAACTGCACAACTTTTTCAACATGTCCCGGAATCTACATTTTTACTACATCTTTACAAAATGGCAAAAAATTTGGACTTGTCCTTCTTGAAAGAATCTGCTGATGAGAAATGTAGCTGAAATTAAAGGGCTGAAAACACTGTGGGAAAAGGAGAAAATGCTGATGACCAGTATTTTCTTCTTTTCCCACAATATTTCAAAAGCTATATTCCCTGTGTTTGTTGAAACACAGGATTGTATAGTAAAGTTTTAATCAGTTTAACAAGCTCCCCTTTATTTGTGGATTGTATTTGATTACTCTGTCAGCCATTACCACACAATCCTGAGTTTTGAAGACCGTAACAAAAGAGGCTTTTGAAAACATATTGGGAAAAGGAGAAAATGCTGGTAACCAGCACATTCTCCTTTACCCACTATGTTGTCTTCCCTATCATAAACAAATTCCATAATTTGAGCCAGATTTAAATTGATGTCTGCAGATGCTTTCAATTTGGACTAGTCCAAAATGCTGTTCGATAAGGGGGTTAAAATTACGCTTTTCAGTGTTTGAAAGTAGAAGTATACTCATGGAAAAACTTTGTAATTAGACTTTGGATTGTATGGACATTATCATTGTTAGTATTTACAGAATGTCATTACTGTATAAAGTGTTTTACCAATTTACAATACAGTCAAGAATTTAACCCTTCACCAAACAATCCTGAAAAAGATACCTTTTTAAAACACTGTGAGAAAAGGAGAAAATGCTGGTAACCAGTCTTTTCTCCTTTTGTCACAATGTTTTCTACCCTCCCCCCCCCCCCCCCCCCCCCAAAAAAAAAAAAAAAAGTCGATGTTTTAGTCACATTTATCTAAAGTACATGTATTTGCAGGTGACAAATGTAGCTCAAATGATAGATTTTTTTTTTTTTTTGAAAGGGCAGAAAACACTGTGGAAAAGTAAAAAAATGCTGGTTACCAGCATTTTCTCCTATTCCCATGTTGTTTTCTGAAGCCTTCTTCCTCAGGGTCATTAAAATGTGTGATTGTGTGGTAGGTGAACCAGATTATTTCTTTTCCTCTTTCTAGCATGTCCACCAGGAACCTTCCAATGTTTAAATACATCTGTGCGCGTACAGTGTGTGACAGAAGCATTGATTTGTGATGGTGTCAATGACTGTGATGATGCTAGTGATGAAGTGAACTGCCCAACGACGCCAAGGCCTGGTAAGTCAATACCATACCTCATGAAACAAAGTTGAATTAGACTTCTTTTAAAACACCCTTCGATATCAACATGAACTGACCTGCTACAGAGCAGGTCAGAGTTTCAAGGATCTTGAAGAAGGCTTTTGAAAACATTGTTGGTAAAGGAGCTAATGCGGGTAACCAGCATTTTCTCCTGTTTTCCGCAATGTTCTCTAGCCTTTCAGATACAAATTTCTAATTTTGAAAATATTTGAAGTCTGCAAAAAGGTCAAGGTTTTATAAAAGAACACACGAGAAAAATGTTTTTGTAAAATGAGAAACTCCATATTAACCCTTTACTACATAATCCTGAGTTTTCAAAACCTAGAGAAGGAAGGCTTTTGAAAACATTGTTGGAAAAGGAGAAAATGCACATACCCGGTATTTCTTCCTTTTCCCCACATTCTTTTCTCCCACATCATAGAACTCCTGCTCATTTGTACAAATCTTATATTTTTCATTTGCATGTATTCCTAATTCCAAAGAGTCTAAAACTTGTCATGTGGGTAAGCGTTAAATGCAATCTCTCCTATTGTCACAATGTTTTCAAAGCTGCAAGTTGTCAGTGGCTCTTTTAACCCTTTGCCACATGACGAAAATTTACACCCGTCCAAATTGAAAGCATTTGCAGATGACAATTTTTATGTTGCTTAAATGATAAATTTTTTTTTATTGATAGGGTAGAAAACATTGTGGGAAAAGGAGAAAATGCTGGTTACCAGCATTTTCTTTTTTTCCCGCAATGTTTTTAAAAGGCCTCCTCCTCAGGGTGGTTAAAAGTTGGCATTGTGTGGTCAGTGGTCAAAAATGACAGGACAGGTACTTTGTTTATTGAGATGTTGATAATTGCAAAAGTGAAACTGAGGTGAAAGTTACATTTTTATCAGGTTGTCCTGACGGACAATGGCAGTGTGACGATGGTTCTTGTATCCCAGACAGAATGAGATGTGATGATATTCCGCAATGTGAGGATTCGTCAGATGAGTTGCGTTGTCCAGGTTAGTACCTTTGTGTTTATGATAAACTGATAACTGTAAATATAAGTACAAGCCTTGGCCAAATAGATATTTACATTAACCCGTAGGTTGCTGAGCGCAACTCACTAACCTTTTGCAGACAGTGTAGATCAAGATCAAACTGCACAGAACATGCAGTCTGATAGATCAAGATCAAACTGCACAGAATGTGCAGTCTGAACTTGGATCTACACTGTCCAGTAAGGAGATATTTTCCGCCATAAAATAACTTTGAAATAGAAATATTTCAGTTTTTACTCTCGACTTGAAAGTTTCATTTTAGTTACTTAGCATGTTTAGGTTTAGGGTTAATACTTTCCTACATTATCCTGTGATTTGACAACTCTTAGATCTTCATCAAACGACAAAGTTTTGGACATATATAAATCCAAAGCATTTGCAGACAACATACATAATGTTGCACAAATTGTAATTTTTTTCTTTGAAAAGGTAGAAAACATTTGGGAAAACGAGAAGCTTTGTAACACTTTACCAAACGACAAAATAAAAGAGTCATCCAAATTGAAAGCATTTGCAGACGGCAAATTCATTGTAACTCAAAAATTAAACTCTGTGTTGGGAAGGGTAGAAAATATTGTGGGAAAAGGAGAAAATGTTGATTACAATGTTTTAAAAAGGCTTCTTTCCTAGGGTCGTTAAAATTCGGGATTGTATGGTAAAGAGTTAACTCTTTACCAAACAACAACATTTTGGACTGGACCAAATTGAAAGCATTTGCAGACGACAAATGAAAGGCAAATGATGATTTCTGCCTTTGATAAGGTAGAAAATATTGTGGGAAAAGGAAAAAATATTGATTACCAGCATTTTCTCCTTTTTCCACAATGTTTTCAAAACCTTCTCTTCCTCCTCAAATGCTTTGAATTTGGAGATGGTTAAAATTCTCTTGTCTAGTAAAGACCTTAAAAAACAGTTATAAAGCAACATTTAAACAAAACAACATATTTTATCATTAACTCTTTACCAAACAGCAAAATTTTAGACTGGACCAAATTGAGAGCATTTGCAGATGACAAATTAAGTGTAGCTTAAATGGTGATTTATGTATTGGATAGAGTAGAAAACATTGTAGGAAAAGGAGAAAATGCTGGTTACCAGCATTTTCTTCTTTTCCCACAATGTTTTCAAAAGGCTTCTTCCTCAGGGTTGTTAAAAGTCGGGATTGTGCAGTAAAGGGTTAATAGCTATTGAATCTAGACTCCTCCATGTTCACAGCTAATTTAGACTTGTCTATGCAGTAATCAGTTTACTGACAACTGTGACACGTGATTTTTTCTTTTCAGTTGCATGTAGAGCTGACCAGTTCACCTGTGCGGATGGTAACTGCGTAGAGGGTAGGATGAGATGTGATGGTGTCCCACACTGTGAGGACTCGTCAGATGAAGATGGATGTGGTAGGTTGATCCCTAATTCATTAACCCTTTACCAAACGACAAAATTTTAGCCTTGTCCAAATTGAAAGCATTTGCAGACGACAATTTCAATGTAGCTCAAATGGTGCAATTCTTCTTTGATATGGAAGAAAACATTGTGGGAAAAGGAGAAAATGCTGGTTACCAGCATTTTCTCCTTTTCCCACAATGTTTTCAAAAGGCTTCTTTTCCAGGGGCGTCAAAAGGCTGCATTGTGTGGTAAACGGTTTTAAACTTTTTACTACACAAAACCAAGTTTTAACAACCCTGAAGAAAAAGGCTTTTGAAAAGATTGTGGGAAAAGCAGAAAATGCTGGTAACCAGCATTTTCTCCTTTTCCCACAATATTTTCTACCCAATCAAATACAGAAATCAATATTTGAGCTACATTTATTTTGTCGCCAGCAAATGCTCTCAATTTGGTCTAGTCCAAAATTTTGTCATTTGGTAAAGAGTTAAGCATGACAGTCAAGTCCTGGTAGCTTGGTTGGTTGCTCACATGACTTGAAACCAGGGGTTGGTGGTTCAAATCCCAAGCTTGCCTGAATTCTTCCTGAGGATTGATGAGAGTCTTTGTGGCAGGATTCTTTCTGAGCATTGCTTTGACAATGGTGATGTGGGAAAGCAGCTAGTTGCTTGGTAAGAACATTTAAGAAGAGAGTGAATTTTGTTCTGTATTTCAATGAATTGCCATAGGCTGCAAATACGTTCATTTAACGCTTTACCTCAAAACAGAATTTTAGACTTGTCCAAATTGAACTCATTTTTAGATGATATATTAAGTGTGGCTGAAATAAAGAAATTTGCCTCTGAAAAGATAGAAAACATTGAAAGCAAAACGAGAAAATACTGGTTACCAGTACATGTATTTTCTCCTTTTCCCACAATGTTTTCAAAAGGCTTCTTCCTCAGGGTTGTTACAATCAGGGATTTTTTGGTAAAGAGTTGATGGTTTTTTTTTTCTATTAAATTTACCATCATGACAGTGGACGACTGTGTCCATGAAGTAGTATCAGTTACAGTAAAATGATGTGGGTTCTTCAACTAAAATGACCCTATTTAAACCCAGAACCTCTGACATAGGCTGATACTGTGCTCTTATACTTAAACCCTTTACCAGACGACAAAATTTGAGCCTTGTCCAAATTGAAAGCATTTGCAGACAAAAATTTCAATTTGGTTGAAATGGTGCAATATTTCTTTGATAGGGTAGCAAACAATGTGGGAAAAGGAGAAAATGCTGGTAACCAGCATTTTCTCCTTTTCCTACAATGTTTTCAAAAGGCTTTCTTTCCTGGGTTGCCAAAAGATGGCAATGTTACTTTAAAGGGTTAATTGTCTCCCACTCAACAGGATGTAGATCAGACCAGTTTACTTGTGCGGATGGGAACTGTGTGGAGGGACAGATGAGATGTGATGGTGTGCCACAGTGTGAAGATAGCTCTGATGAATTCAACTGTCGTAAGTACAAATGTACTAATTTTTCACGGTACAATTCTTTTTTCATGATCCTGAGACAGAAGCGTTTGAAAGTATTGTTGGAAAAGGAGAAAATTCTCGTTGTCAGTACAAATAGACGTCTATGAATTCTTTACTGAAAAATTCTGTGTTTTCACAACCCCGAGACAAAAGCTTTTGAAAATATTGTGGAAAAGGAGAAAATGGTGATGACCAGTACTTTATGCTTTTCCCACAATGCTGTCTATGATTTAAAAGACAGAAAGTATCTTTTTAGTGACATTTAATCAAAGATCAGACTGCATGCAGTTGTGCTGTCTGATCTTGATCCACACTGGCTGCATAGGCAACTATGGTCATATAAGGCATTTTAAGGATTAAGCTGATTTTGCAGTCCCTGATGATCAAGATCAGACAGCACAGAGAATGAAGGCTGATCTTGGATCTACACTGACTGCTTTGCTTAGATAGTACTTGGTCTAACCCAGGCTGAACAAATATATTTTGACACTCTAGAGGTTAATCCAAATATTGGTTGATTGATTGTATGATGTATAATGCCGTTTTCAATATTATTTTAGTTATATCATGGAGGCCAGTGCACCTATCCATGCTTTTCTGGAGTTTCCTTTACTAGTACATTGCACAATATTCTTCCCAAACCACTGGCTGTTTTTCCACCATTGTCGAAGCAATGATCAGCTGTGAGAGAGGAATGAATCCTGTCACAATGACTATTGACAATCTTCGGAAAGATAGTGGTCGAGCTAGGGATTCAAACATGTGCCCTTTTTGTCTCAAGTCCTACATGCTAAATAGACTGTGCTACCAGGAGGGGGAATTTAATTAGTTTTAGGAAAACGGTTTCAGTGAGTAAAGGAATAACAAATTATTTCAAATGCAAGGCTCATTTTGACGTGTATCTCTAAACTTGGTGGACTGTATAGAATATGAAATTTCCTTAAACCCTGAAGTGCCTTTCACTACTGTAGTTATCTCTGTGGCCAATGTAGATCATGATCAGACTGCACAAAATGTGCAGTCTGAGATTTGATCTACATTGTCCGCTTTGCGGAGACATTCTGGACATTGGCAACCTTGAAATCAGTCTTATTGGGGTCTTATTTCTAGGATGAAAATGTCCATTGGGTTTATTTGGCAGTGTAAACAAGTTTTCATTTTGCAAAGTTTAGATGAATGTAACTCTGCTATTCCAGCATGCACGGAAGGAATGTTCCAATGTCGTGATGGTAACTGTGTGGAAGGTAACATGAAATGTGATGGTACACCACAGTGTGAGGATGGCTCTGATGAGGAAGATTGTCGTAAGTTCTGTTAACTCTTTAACACACAATCCCGACATATAATGACCCTGGGGGGGAAAAAGGCTTGGGAAAACATTGTTGGAAAGGGAGAAAATGCTTGTAACCAACATTTTCCCCTTTTCCCACAATGTTTCTACTCTATGAAAGACAAATTTCATGTCTTGAGTTACATTAAATTAGTCATCTGCAGATCCTTCCAATTTGGACTAGTCTCAATTTTTGTTGTTTGGTAAAGGATTAACCTATAACTATACAGGCACTGTTTTCCAACCCCATCTGTTTCCCAAACGACAACATTGTAGAAAAATTGAAAGCACTTGCAGATGACAAATTTAATTCAATTCAAATAATGTGATTTGCCCTTGAAAGGGTAGAAAACATTGTGGTAAAAGGAGAAAATGCTAGTTACCAGCATTTTCTCCTTTTACCACAACGTTTTCAAAAGGCTTCTTTGTGAGGGTCATTAAAACTTGGTATTGTGTGGTAAAGGGTTAAAGCTTCAGAAGCATGGTAAGATTTTTGGAATAAGAATCAGTTATCAACTGCTTGTTAGAGCAGTTGCTCCTTTTCCTACAAAGCTTTTTAAACTCAAGTGGAAAATTCATTTATTTATCTACCAAAATTTCATTTGCATAATTTGTAACACATTTAGTTGGTTTATCCTTATAACAATTAACTCTTTACCACACAATCACAGGTTTTAATGACTCAAAGAAGAAGCCTTTTGAAAACCTTGTGGGAAAAGGAGAAAATGCTGGTAACCAGCATTTTCTCCTCTTCCCACAATGTTTTCTACCTGTCCCATAACAAATTTCAATTCTTAATTCGCATTTAATTTGTCATCTGCAGAAGCTTTCAATTTGGACTAGTCTAAAATTTTGTCGTTTGGTATAGAGTTAACCAAATGACAAAATTTTGGACTGGTCCAAATGTAAAGCATTTGTAGACGACAAACTAAATGATGCACAAATTAGTAAATTTCCCCTAGAAAGGGCATAAAACGTGAGAAATAGAGAAAATGCTGGTTAACAGCATTTTGCCCTTTTCCCACAATATTTTCCTAAGTCCTTTCGTCGAGGTCGTGAAAATTTTGGATGGTGTTAGGGAAAAAGGAGAAAATGCTGGTAACCAGCATTATTTCATTTTCCCACAATGCTTTCTAATTCAAAAATGGAATGCATTTAAATTAGACTTGGTTGAGTCTAAAATTTGGTCATGTTGTAGAATGTGAATATACGACAATTGATTGTTCATATTTCTGACGATTTTGAAAAGTTACTATTCTTAAAATCCTGACTTTAACAACCCTGGGAAACAAGCCTTTTGAAATCATTGTGGAAAAATGCAGAAAATGCTGGTAACCAGCATTTTCTCTTTTTCCAACAATGTTTTCTACCATTTCCAAAACAAATTTCAATTCTTAAGTTGCATTTAATATGTCGTCTGCAAATGCTTTCATTTTGGACTGGTCTTCAATTTTCTTGTGTGGTAAAGAGTTAAATCACTATGTCTGTTACAGCGACACCAAACTGTCCAGCTAGTGATTTCCAGTGTACAGGAACAGCGTTAGGGAATGTAATTGAATGTATCGACAGACGATTACGTTGTGACGGCTATGAAGATTGTACAGATGGTTCGGATGAAGACAGTTGTCGTAAGTGTTTTAACCCTTTACCACACAATCATGAGTTTTAATGACCTTTAGAAAAATAGCTTTTGAAAACATTGTTGGAAAAGGAGAAAATGCTGGTAACTACCATTTTCTTCTTTGCTCACTATGTTTTCTACCCTTTCCAAAATAAATTTAAATTTTTCAGACATAATTATCTTGTTGTCTGCAAAATTTTTCAGTTTGGATTAGACTAAAATTTTGTCCTTTGGTAAAGAGGTAACCCTTTACCCAATAATTCTGTGTTTCAACAGCCCCCAAAGAAGAAGGCTTTTCAAAAAATCAGTGGAAAAAGAGAAATACTGGTAACCAGCAATTTCTTCTTTTCCCACAATTGTTTTCTACCCTTTTAGAGGGAACTCCTTGTCAGTTAAGCCAAATTGGTTTTGCTGTATACAAGAACTTTCAGTACAGATTTTGCTGTAATTTCTTTGACTGATAATGTATCTTCCTAGACTCAAACTCTTTTTTGACCACATTTAATTTGTTTTAAGCATATGCTTTCAAATTGTACCCATCTAAAATTTTAATTAAAAGACATGAATAAGGATGTTGCTCTCATTTACCGACTGACGAAAAGGCACATAATACATTACAGACAACTTTTAAAAATCCCAAGGATGATATAGATATTCTGTATATTTTTTCAACCAGCTGGATGCCGAAGAGATCAGTTTACCTGTGAAACGGATGGCCGATGTGTACCTGATTCAGCACGATGTAATGGCAGCATTGAGTGTGCAGACAGATCAGATGAGTTGAATTGTGGCAAGTTGACCTTACATGTTGATCCCCTCATCTCACAGTTTTGGATATTCTTTCAACTCTTTACCAGATGACAAAATTTTAGACTAGTCCAAACTTAGAGTGCTCATAGACGACAAATCAGATACTGCTCAAATTCTTGGGATTTGTCTGTGATGGCATCGAAAACATTGTGGAAAAAGAGAAAATGCTCGTTATCAACATTTTTTTTCCTTTTCCACAATTTTTTCAAAAGCCTTCTTCCACATGGTTGTTAAAACATTGGGACTGTTTGGTAAAGGTCTAAAACTATGTTACATAGAATATTTTAACTCCTTACTAAACAATAAAATTTTGGACTTGACCAAAACTTCTTTACTCTTTGCCAGATGACAAAATCTTACAGTAAGTCTTAATTGAAAGGATTTGCAGACCACAAATCAAATTTAGCTCCGATTTCTGCCCTTGATAGGGTAGAAAACATTATTGGTAAAGGAGAAAATCAGCATTTCTCCTTTTCCAACTATGTCTTCAGAAGCCTTTGCAGGCGAAAATGACAACAATTTTCTTTAAAGTAGTAGAAAAGAGAAACCAGCATTTTCTCCTATTTCCACAAATGTTTTCAAAAGCTTTTTTTCTTAGGGTCATTTAAACTTGACATTGTAAAGGTTAATGCATCACTAGTATGCTGCAATCTTAACCCTTTCCCACATGACAAATTTTGGACTGGTCTAAATTGAAAGAGTTTGCAGACGACAATTTTAAATTTGATGAAAATGGCAGAAAGGTCTCAAAAAGGGTAGAAAACACTGTGGGAAAAGGAGAAATTGCTTGTTACGAGCAATTTCTCCTTTTCCCACAGTGTTTTCAAAAGACTTGTACTACAGACATGTGAAAACCAGGGCTTGTTTGGGAAAGGGTTAATTGGATAATATACACCAAATATATAATGCTGTACACTGGCAGCTCCCAGGGTACAGTGTAGTTTCCCTATCGGGGAGTCGCAAAATTCAAGATAGCAGTGTTTGATTGTCATGTAAAAAAAACATGCACTTTTAAAGGTCATGCATCATTATGTTTCAAAAAATGAAAAACCAACAGTTTTTTGAACAAGTAATGGTCATTAACTTTTGCCAACAAATTATAAAATGAATAGTTACTTACCTTTGAGTTGTTTAAATCTGTGTTTGAATGAAAATATGTCGAATATCTATAGCAGTGACTTCATGCACCAAACTGCAAGTTTCACGTAGGTTTCAGTGAAATCATTTCTCAATGTGTTTGGGCACTCAGAAGGGAAATTTTATTTTGTAAGCGTACTCAATTTGTGAGACAATAAAACAGTGAAATTTTACTTGAATACATGTTAGAATGGTAAAACCTTGCAGTATAATAATTTTGTTGTCTTTTCAGGTGGCAGGGCACTTAGAAACTTGTTCATGACTGTGGTGAATCATGTCGCCACCTCGTCTTTGGCTTGGGGCTGCATGATTTGCCACAGCTGTGAACAAGTTTCCAAACGCGCTGCCACCTGACCTGACAACTAATATTATAATGCATTATACCAAGCAAGTTGTCCCATGAAATGAATTGGTTTATCTAAAAAACAGGTGAATCATGAGGTAAAATGTTTCTTTGAGATGCAGAAAAATTACCTGTAACAAAAAAGTGTCGAACCAGGTCGGCCTGTGCAGACTGCACAGGATGACCTTTGTCATTACTTTTTGAAGATGCATTAAATCCCTTTTCACATTGCATGACTAATTTACTTTTTTACAGTATGTCGAGATGATCAGTTTCGCTGTGGGGATGGTATCTGTATTGACCTTGCTAGACGCTGTGATAGACAAGTGGACTGTAGTGATCGGTCAGATGAACTCGCATGTCGTAAGTATCAGGCAATTGTTAACTCTTTACCAAACGACAAAAATTTTAGACCTGTCCAAATTGAAAGTGTTTGCAGACGACAAATTAAATGTGACTCAGAATTTGAAATTTGTGTTGGGATGGGTAGAAAACATTGTGGGAAAAGGAGAAAATGCTGGTTACCAGCATTTTCTCCTTTTCCCACAATGTTTTCAAAAGGCTTCTTTCTTAGGGTCGTTAAAAGTCGGGATTGTGTGGTAAAGAGTTAAACATGTTTCGCCTTTACAGTTTTTGATACAGTAAATGATTAGCAGTTTAGATTTAGATAGGGCAGACAAAATATTATTGAAAAATTTGGGTGATCAATGGTGGACTTATTTACTGCACAACAGAATTTCAGACTGGTCCAAATTGAAAGCATTTGCAGACAACAAATTAATCCTTGCACACAACCTGCAGTCTGAGCTTGGATCTACACTGTTCGATAAGGTCACATTCATCCCCCTCAATATCTTTGAAGTAGTAACATGTCATTTTTAATATTGGCTTAAAAGTTTCATTTCACATATTTATCAGGATAAGGGATAAATATTGATCAGATCTGATAGGATAGAAAACATTGTGGGAAAAGGATAAAATGCTGGTAACCAACATCTTCTCATTTTCCCATGATGTTTTCAAAAGGCTTTTTCCTCAGTGTTGTTAGGTTGTGTGGTAAAGGGTTAAGGTTCAGTGCATGAAAACATGTGGAAAACATCATGGCTAATTGAGAGCTTTGCTCATAACAAGCAAATGTTACGGGGTATTTCTTCATTTGTCGCATTGATTTCAAAAGAGGTTTCCTGCGGGATAGAAGATAGTTAATGCTTGTAGTGTTGTAGATAAATAGACTGCTCCACAGAACTGGTCTGATTTTAGATTGACACTGTTGGATACTGTATGAAACATGGACAGTCTTTACTCTTTACCAAACAATCACCAGTTTTTAATGACTGCAGTGAAATAGAATGTTTTTGAAAACATCATGGGAAAAGGAGGAAATGCTGGTAATCAAAAGACAAATTTCAGTGTATATAATTGAAAATTAACTTTGTTGTCTGCTAATGCTTTAAGTTTGGACTTGTTCAAATTTGAATCATTTCCAGATGTCAAAATAAATGTGGCTCAATTAATGAGATTTTTCTTCAACAGGGTACTGGTGTCCAGTATTTTCTCCTTTTCCCACAATGTTTTTCAAAAGCATTCTTCCTCAAGGTTGCTTAAACTCAGGATTGTATAGTAAAGGGTTAAAAAAGAAAATAAAAGGAAATCCTGGTTTTTTTTTGCCACTGAACCAAATAGTGCCCTGAAGAAGAAGGCTTTCAAAAACATCTTGTAACAAGGAAAAAACACAGAAACACCAGTTTTTTCCCTTTGCAACAATGTTTTTCACCCTGTCATAGACAGATCCTACCATTGAAACCATATTTAAGTTGTTGTCTGCAAATAGTTTCAATATGGATTGTCACGTGATCATGGATAATGGCGGTCATGTTTTTCTGAAGATTCATCAAAAACTGAAAGTTATGATTGACACAGCAGTATTCTGGTTGATTCCTAGTGTATTTTAATGTGATAGTGAAGATAAGTAGCTGGTAGAAGTTATTCTATATGGGGAAGAACAGAAATAAACGCAAAAACAGCAGTGAGTCGGATTTGAATTCAAAATGTAACAAACAAAGGAAACAGGGGGGCGGCCATAGTGATAGTGGTAATTGTGAGAAAAGTTGTGAGCTATCGATAGGAGAAGTTGGTTCAATTATTTCACAGACAGATACTATTTTAGCAGACAGAGACAATTCTGTAAGTTCTTCGTTTATTGGAGTTTTCGATTCACCTATTGTTAATAACGGTGCAAAAGACAATTTCAACTCCACTTCCCTTCATAGCCCCCAACCAAATATGGCGTCGCCTATCTCACATAAAGAGCACGATGTTTCGTCAAAGTTAGATCTGGTTCTGAAAGCTGTTGAAGATGTAAAGAAAAATCAAGATAACCTTCGCAAATCCCTAGAAAAAAAGATAGATAGGCTTAGATCAGATTTGATGGCAGATATTGATACTAAAGTTAGAAGTTTAAGGGATGAAATGTCTATAGACTTACACAAAGAGACGTGTAGAATTGACAGCCTTGTTAGCAGTGTTCAGAATCTACAATCACGCATGAAAAATGTGGAAAGTCGTCCCGTTACAAGTGACATAACAGGAAGTTCGAATCGTGATCCATTAAACGACCCAGACTTATCAATAACGGTTAGCGGTATACAATACACGGAGGATGAGACAGTACTAGATAAAGCTCGGTCACTGATCCAGTCCCTTGGCGACGACGTGTCTTCCAATGTGCATATCTCTGGTGCTAGCAGACTTCCAAATCGCTTTCCGAATAAGCCTTCATTGATGAAAATAAGCTTTGAAAACAGGGAGGAAAAAATACTGGTGCTGAAACATAAGTCTAATTTACGCAAGTCTCCGATTTACAAAAATGTTTATGTGAAAAGCAGTAAATCTCATGCTGAGAGACTGATCGAACTTAACGCAAGAATGCTTCTTCGGAAATTGCCAGGTGATCATAATTTGATTGTTGACTCTAATGGCAGGATTAAGGAAAAACAAACTCCCAGCAGCTCCGGCTCTTCGGATCACCACTAGGATACGTCCCGGTCTCACGCAATATCAGTAGCACATCTAAATGTTTGTGGCTGGACTCTAGGAAATAACGAATTCAGGCGAGAAATTATCCTTGGAGCAAATGCAGATATTATCTCAGTTAATGAAACACATTTGATTCAGCAAAACTCAATTGAGGTTGAAGGATATGAGTGGTTTGGTTTTAATAGAAAAGAGCAACATAAACGGGCGCAAAAAGGTTCTGGAGGGGTGGGTTTTTTAATAAAGTCCTGGTTGGTTAGTGAGTACAGTGTCGATATAGTTGATAAATCGTACGATGGAATTCTAGCTTTAAAGTTGACCAATCGAAACACAGAATATACATGTCTATTAATTACGTGTTATTTGCCACCGGAAAACTCCAACTGGGGTCGAGATGCTCAGGGTTGCTTTGCACATCTTCTGACTCTTATTTACAGATATAGCGATTGTGATTTCATGCTGTTGTCCGGGGATATGAACTCTAGGGTTGGCGACCTTAAAGACATCATTTCTGAAATAGATTCAATCCCCAGTCGCTCAACGCTTGATTCGGTAAAAAACCATCATGGATACGACTTTATCGAATTCTTGACCGAGTCTCGTTTTTGTATGTTGAATGGTCGGTTCAGAAATGACGATTTTACATCAGTTTCAACAAAAGGCAGATCGGTAGTGGACTATATCTGTGTTCCTCATGACAATTTTAAGCAATGTAAACAGTTTGAGGTTCTTCAAATGCAGTCTATTATAGATGACCGTAATTTGCACGGATTTATCGGAGAGAGGTCACGTATACCGGACCACGCTCTACTAAGGACAGAAGTAGTCATAAGCTACATGGATTTTCATGATGATCAAGCCCCGAGCAATAACTTTTATGAAAACATAAGATACAAAGTGCACAAAATACCACGTGATTTCATGGGTAACAATCTAGTGGGTCGAGCATTACAAGAGCTAATTGATTTAATTGAATCGAGCCGCGAAATTCAAAGCGAAATCGATACTCTATACACCAGTTTATGTGATATAATTATAAGAGAAATGGACTCATCAGTGCCAAAGTATGGTGCCACAAAGGCAACAAATAAACGTCTGAAACGTAATAAGCCGTTTTGGAACGAGACTTTGACTGAGTTATGGAATACAGTGAGACAAAAGGAACACGACTATTTGAAATGTAGAGACAACAATAACATTAGATCAAAGAAGCGCCAAGAGTATAAAAGGGCCCGGAATCTTTTTGATAAGCATCTCAGACGTGCAGAACGGTCTTACAGACGGACAGAAATATTGGATATAGAAAATACCGTGTCCAGAGATCCAAATGAATTCTGGTCAAAAATTAATAAACTTGGTCCAAGGAAATCGTCTTCAATACCATGTGAAGTAATTGATAAGAATGGTCAAGTTTTAAAGGACCGTCAGTCAGTTTTGGATACCTGGAAGGAAGAATTCTCAGGTCTATATAATAGTGCGAAAATAGGAGATTTCGATGAAAGTTTCTACAATGATGCAAAGTCACATAAAAAGAATATTGAGTTTAATATGTTAGACCCGTTATTCGAGCCTAATGAACATTTAAATCGTTCGATTTCAATAGATGAGGTTACACAGGTGGTTATGTCCGCGAAAAGTAGCTCTGCCCCGGGCATCGATCGTATACCTTATGCGGCCCTGAAATTCGAACCAGTTATTGTAGTCTTGCACTGTCTTTTCCAACTTATCTTTGACACAAGTATTATCCCTTCAGTCTGGAGAAAATCTATAATCTGTCCTCTGCTGAAAGACTCAAAAACTGACAATCGTGTACCTCTGAACTATAGAGGAATTAGTTTATTACCATGTATTTATAAATTATATACGTCTATAATCAACAAACGTATAATGAATTATTTGGAAAGCAACGATCTCCTAGCAGACGAACAAAATGGATTCCGTGCGAATAGATCGTGTGAAGATCACATTTTTACATTGAACAGTATTATCCGAAATAATAAAAATGTTTATACGGCTTTCATTGATCTAAAGAAAGCATTTGATTTTATCGATAGGGAACTGCTGCTATACAAATTGTTACTTACTGGTATAAACGGTAAAATATACAATTCCCTTAGATCTATTTACGCTAGTTCGGAGTCCTGTGTTCGGATAAATAATAACTACTCAGACTGGTTCCAATGTTCAATAGGAGCAAAACAAGGAGACAGTATATCCCCGACAATGTTCTCAATATTCGTTAACGATCTTGTGGCGGAAATCAACAGCCTCAATGAAGGGTTTATAATAGGTGACAGAGTAATCTCCCTTTTATTGTATGCAGACGATATTGTGTTGCTCTCGCCGTCAGAGAATGGTCTTCAATACATGTTAGACATCGTTTATTCTTGGTGCAGAAAATGGCGGGTTCTTCTTAACACTTCGAAGTCAAAGTGTATACATTTCAGACCTACTCAATACAGAGTGACAGAATTCCAATTTAAGATAGGCCAAGACGTGTTAGAGACCGTTAGCTCATACAAGTACCTTGGAGTAATTTTCAATGAGCATCTTAATTTCACCTCCCATTGTGAATCAATTTCAAAGGGTGCTGGCCGTGCCTTAGGGGGGATAATTTCAAAACTTTATAAAACTCGAGATCTGGGATTTAAATCATTTGAGAAATTGTTTTATTCCTGTGTAGTTCCAATACTTGACTACGGCACCTCAACGTGGGGTATGAACTCGTTTAAATGCAATGAGAATATACAAAACAGAGCTGTTCGATTTTTTCTCAGAGTTCACAGGTTTGCGCCATTAACAGCTATAATTGGTGATACTGGGTGGTTACCATGTTTATATAGACAGTGGCAGTCCGTTATACGCTATTGGAATAGACTTCTTACAGTTGATTCAAGTCGTCTTTTGAAATGTGTTTTTGAGAATGACTTTGCCATTTGTACAAAAAACTGGTGTTCCGATTTAAAAACAATTCTCACTAAACTAGAACTTATTGAGTATTTTACACACAGACAAATCATTTGCAAAAACCTTGCAGAAACAAGAATAAGACAATATTTCACAAATCAGTGGTTAACCAATGTTCGACAAACGTCAAAGCTTCGTACCTACAGAAACTTTAAAGATTCATTCTCTACAGAAAGATACCTACTTTTAAACCTGAATAAAAATGAACGATCTGTACTTGCTCAATTACGATGTGGTATTCTTCCACTAAGGGTCGAAACAGGTCGATGTAATGGTGAGACTATTGAAAGTCGAGTTTGTACTTATTGTTGTAAATCTGATGTAGAAAACGAAGTTCACTTTGTCATTTCTTGTGATTTTTACAAAGACTTAAGAATTCAGTTGTTTGGTGATATATTGAACATGAATCAATTTACAGAGTTATCTCCCCTAGACAAATTGGCTTATCTTATGAAGAACCATGTTCGCTCACTTGCTAAATTTATTGTTAACGCATTTGAGAAGCGAAGAAAATCTACCTATTGCTAACGTATATATATAAGTCTATAATTTTGCTTTATAAATTTGACCGGTTATCCAGCATGTGAATTAATATTGTAAACATTCCAAAAACTGACAGTGACTTATAGGCCCATGGGGCCGGGTGTATGTTTGTTATAAATTTTGTCAATTTTTCTTTGTATGTTACTATGTACACATGTCACTATAATAAACAATTTACTACTACTGGACAGGTCCACATTTTTTTCTCCTTGAAGCAAGTTAAGAATCGTTGAGTTTAATCCTTTACCATGCAACCAAGAGTTTTAACGACTGTGTGGAAGAAGTCTTGTGAAAACATTGTGGGAAAATGATAAAGTGCTGGTAACCAGCATTTTCTCCTTTTCCCACAATGTTTTCTATCCTATCAAAGATAAATTCCATCATTTGAGACACATGTGAATTGTTGTCTGCAAATGCTTACAAGCAGGACAAGTCTACATTCTTGTTGTGTGGTAAAGCGTTAATTTTTTACCAAACAACGAAATTTTGGACTCGTCCAGATTGAAAGCATTTATAGAGGACAAAATAAATGTAAAAAAAAAAGAAATTTGTTTCGGGAAGAGTAGAAAACACTGTGGGAAAAGGAGAAAATGCTGGTTACCAGCATTTTCTCCTTTTCTCACAATTTTTTCAAAAGGCCTCCTTTTTACGGTCGTTAAAAGTCGGGATTGTGTGGAAAAGAGTTAAACCATCTGTAATCATCATGTCTTTGTTTCCTATTCAAGCTTGCCGAAGCGGAGAGTTCCAGTGTGTGAATGGGGAGTGTATCCCAGAATCCCGTCGATGTGACAACAGGATAGACTGCAGGGACCGATCAGATGAAGACAATTGTCGTGAGTATTTCATTACGAATATTTGCAATTTCTGATTTTTACTCAGTTAGCTGTTGTGATGTGCACATTATTTGTGTAATTGTAAATGTAAGACTGAAGAATTTTGATTCCGCAGTCAAAGATGTTGCTTGAAAATTTGTGGCAAATATTAAGTTATGACAGTTTATTGTCTATAAAGGTCTTTTCATGTCTTGGGAAACTCTGCAAGAAATTACCTCAGTTATGTTGAATGCTATATTTTACAAGGATGCTCTAAGAGTCTTTAGTTCCAGAAGTAATAAGTTAATAAGAAATACCTCTTATCCAAGATTAATGTGGGAAATACTTTGTTGTTTATTTTACAGATATTTTCTATGCTTGCAAGCTAGAACTGCGTGGGTGTTTCTTTATTTACCCTAAGCAAAAATTGTCCCGCATTATCGTTACTGCATACTAAGTGCAATACCAAACATTGCATTGGATATAGTATTGGCCACTCACAGTAGAAGTTCCCGTTTTAAGTTTGGTGATAGGCAGGGTTGATGTTTGAAATCAATGTGAAATAGACAGGTGCAAACTTTAACTCAAACATTGTAGGTAGGGAACGATAGCTTGCAGCAAATCCTTGCTGATTTTTCCAGAATTCATTTAGAGGTAGTCATGATAAAAATGTTTTGAAAGAATACCTGTTGAAAAAAAAATGGAAGAGCAGTGATGGATATATGGTACAAAAAGGGACCCTGCTTTACAGTACATTACAGAAGATTTTGTGCTCTTGTTAGTTGCTGTAGAAAAATAAGCCTCATTGGCTTGACTAGGGATTGTAAATAACATTTACGATCCTTGGCATAACTCTCGAGATGCCAAACTCTGTATTGCTTCGGATGATGCACATAAAGCTGTGAATGTATATAGCATTAAGTCGGATATACTTCCATGATTTGCAAGATATTGTTAACCAAAAGTACCTTGAATTGGCAATACTGTTGGTCTATTTTTTCATTTGGCATCATATTAATGGTTTGAATGTTTCAAAAGGATTTATGTCTTGCCAACAATAGCTAAGACCTCAGAGAATTATATGTTGTAACATTAATTTTGATCTTTACCGCTCAGAAAAACAAATGCTTGCATGCAGCCTGCCTGCCTTGCTTTTGATAATTCCATGCTAGAGAAGTGAATATATTTAGTAAGAGAAAAGGGGAAGCACTGCTATAATAAGACATTGGTTGAATTAACCCTTTACCGCACAATGCCGTATTTTAGTGAGTCTGGGAAAGAAGCCTATTGAAAACATTGTGGAAAATGCTGGTAACCAGCATTTTCTCCTTTTCCCAAAATGTTTTCAACCCTATCAAAGAAACATTGTACCATTGAGCCACATTGAAATTATTGTCTGCAAATGCTTTCAGTTTAGACAAGGCTAAAATTTTGTCGTCTGGTAAAGGGTTAGCCCTTTCAGCACTGCATGTGAAAACAGGGACTCTTGTGTAGATATAGATCAAGATCAGACTACTGAACAGACCTTGCTGTCTAATGTTGGATCTAGTATACTGTTTAGTCAAGCCTATAAAATAAAAATCTTTCTGGGTTTATGTGGATTGTAATTTGTGGAAGAGGTCAAGTTTATGAGCCTTGCTCTGTGAAAGGGGTTTTAATGCATATGCAAACCATATCTACCCATATCTGCCTGCACAGTTCGAGCAGGCTGTTGTGGATCTAAACTTTTTGCTACTGGTCAATTTTTGCAAGTCCAGGGACCGTTCTACCTCATGATCCAGAGGGTTATTCACCCATTATAACACAATCCAGAGTTTGAACTCTTTACCACACAACAAAATATTGGATTGAGCCAAAATGAAAGCATTTGCAGACGACAACTTAAATGTCACTAAAATGATGATTTCTGTCTTACAGAGGGTTGAAAACATTGTGGGAAGAGGAGAAAAATTCTAGTTACCAGCATTTTCTCCTTTTCCCATAATGTTTTCAAAAGCGTTCTCTTTCAGGGTCATTAAAAGTTGGGATTGTGTGGTGCAGGGTTAAAGACTCTGAGAAAGAAGCCTTTTGGGATCCATGATTATGTGATGACTTGCTTTTTGTATAATGCATCAGAGACAAAATTGACTCATTACCACACAATGCCAAGTTTCAATGCCCCTGGGAAATTAGACTTTTGAAAATATTGTATTTCAACAGCTCAAAGAAAAATATCTTTTGGAAAACATTGTGGGAAAAGGAGAAAATGCTGGTAATTTTCTCCTTTTCCCACAATGTTTTCTAACCCTTCAGAAACAAATCTAATCATTTAAGCCACACTTAATTTGTTGTCTTCAAATGTTTTGAATTTGGACCAGTCTAAAATTTTGTCATCTGGTAAGGTGTTAAACGCCCTTTTTCCAGCGTACCACTCATACATTTGGTGCTAAGAGAGTCAAATCCTTACGAAGCAACAAAATCTCACATGTGTCCATCTTCAATCTGGTTGCAGACAAAAAAATAAATTTGTTTCAAATTATGGGATTTGATGTAATACTGTGAAGTCTGATCTTGATCTTTTTCATTCAGAAATGCC
Source organism: Tridacna gigas (assembly GCA_945859785.2). NCBI lineage: Eukaryota > Metazoa > Mollusca > Bivalvia > Cardiida > Cardiidae > Tridacna > Tridacna gigas. The sequence continues at coordinate 26,243,491 of OX244041.2, read as the reverse complement.
CCTGTTTTTACCTATAGTGATGAATGATATAAAACAGATTCTGTACCTTTGATCTGCCATTGCAAAGAGAGTTTTGCAGCTTTAATTCAGGGCTTTCTTACGTGTGCATAATGTAAACATATGTGTGCAACATATACATATGTGTGCCTGCTTGCTGTGTAATTATGTTGTGAAAAGAAATCAGTGCAGTATTATGTATCCATTTGTGTGTAAAATATTCAGTTGAGTGTTTTGTATATGTATATTATATACTACATGTACTTTATCTAACCCTTTACCAAACGACAAAATTTTAAACACGACCAAATTGAAAGCAGTTGCAAATGACAAATTAAGTGTAGCTTGAATGGTTATTTTTGTATTGGATAGGGTAGAAAACATTATGGGAAAAGGAGAAAATGCTGATTGCCAGTATTTTCTCCTTTTCCCACAATGTTTTCAAAAGGCTTCTTTTCTTGGGGTCATTAAAAGTGGGGATGGTAGACTTGCCTAAAACTGAAATCATTTTCAGACTTCTTACAAAATGTGGATCAAATCAAGGTGTTTGTCTTTAATAGGGTAGAAAAAATTGTGGGAAAAGGAGAAAATGCTGGTAACCAGCATTTTCTCCTTTTCCTACAATGTTTTCCATAAGGTCTTTTACTTCTGGGCCATTGAAACAAAGGATTATTTGGTAAAGGATTAAACTACAGCATACAAACAATCAGGTTATTTCTAGTGTTATAACATTAGAGAAAAACAGAATGAAATGAGATTATGTTTGAAATGAATGGTGGTGTATGTAAACAAATAACCAATGTCGTAACACTAACTGAAATGTTTACAGCTCGGGCAAGGACTTGCCCAGACGGATACTACACTTGTGGAACTGGTCATTGTCTGTCGCTACCTCGTCGTTGCGATGGGCGATCTGACTGTCCTGATGGCTCTGATGAACAAAATTGTTGTAAGTCGTGATGTAACCACACTGACACATGACTTGTGTTATAGCTGCCTGTTCCTGCTCCCTTTAGTTCTATATATTATTGTTAATTCTGCTTGTAGTATGATAATAGAAAATCAATTTGGTCATAAGTGAATTTATAATGCTGAAAAGTATATGAAAAAAGAATGACATTGTAAAAAAATGACAAATGAAAATAACTGTTTAGCTCTAAACCAAACAATCATGATTATGTTTTAATTTTGTCATCTGAAAATGTTTGAATATAGACTGGGATAAGATGAAAAAACTAATTTCTACAAAGAAAAAATTCTTGCCATCGCAACTTACGGCAGACTCAGTGCTGGTGATATTAATGAATTATTGGTGCTTTTATTCCCAAACTAGATCTTGTCACTTTTTGAAAATAAAAAAATTATCGGATAACTTTGAAAACATTCTTGTAATAATATATTATAATAAACAGGAATATGACCATTATAGTTTGCAATGTGATAAACATTGGCTGCAAAGGCAACTGCTGTTATGAAATGTTATTTAACTCTTTACCAGACAACAAAATTTTAGAACAGTCCGAATTGACCAGACTACAAATAAAATGGGGCACGAACGACAGTATCTGTCTTTGAGATCGGTGAAACATTGTGGGAAAAGAAGAAAATGCTGGTTACCAGCATTTTCTTCTTTTCCCATAATGTTTTCAAAAGTCTTCTTCTTCAGGGTCGTTTAAACTCGGGACTCTGTGGTACAGAGTTAAATTTAAACATTAGAGTAGTTCAGATAAAGTAAAATTGGACTTTTTACCAAACAACAATATTTTGGACTGATTCAAATCCAAATCATTTGCAGAGAGCAAATTAGATGTAGCTCAAATAGTTGATATGGTCTTTGAAAGAGCAGAAAACATTGTGGAAAAAGAAGAAAATGCTGGTTACCAGCATTTTCTTGTTTTTACCACAATGTTTTCCAAAGCCTTTTCCATGGAGGTTGTTAAAACATGGGAATGTGTGGTAAATGGTAAAATTTTGTGTGTAGCAGAATTAACTGAATGTACATTTTTTTTTCTTTTTAGATTCATATATCATCATTAGTCCCATTTTATTTGAGCCATGCTCTGAGTAAAGGGAATTTAATGCATCTCTGTGATCCATTATACCAAACAAGCAATTACTTAACTGTGGACCCATAAGAAACATTTTGTCTCACAACCAACTTCATCATGAGGTAGTATGGTCCTTTGGCATGCAGAAAATTGCAGAAAATCTACAAATATCTACAAATATTTACAAATAGCAATAAATTTACATAGTGGACTTCTCAGGCTGACATGGGTCATTACTCTCTGCGAATGTATAAAACCGGAAAAAAACTCCCTTTTCAGCAAGCATGGCTCATTTTTATTTTTCATTCTGTTATAAGATTACATTGTATTTTATTTTATTACTAGGTTACATTATTATTTTGCTTGTTTCAGTTTTTTTTGCCCTTATTTACAATTTTTGACTCATATATTTTTTATTTCTAGCCAGTCATTCATTGACTGTGTGCATAGCTTTACAGGCCATACATTTAAAATTTGTACCAAGTTATCAAACTAGAGAGATGCTTGTTTAGCCCTTTACCAAACCACCAGATTTTTACCGACCTGGAAAAGAAGCCCTTTGAAAATATTTGTATGTAAAATGGATGTACACTATTAACCCTTTACCAAACAACAAAAATTTCAACTTGTCTAAATTCAAAACATTTGCAGATGACAAATCAAATATGACTTAGATGGTGGGATGTGTCTATGATTACGTTAGAAAACATTGTGAGAAAAGGAGAAAATGCTGGTTACCAGCATTTTCTGCTTTTCCCACAATGTTTTGATGTAGAATATTAACCCTTTATCAAACAACAAAAATTTCAACTTGTCTAAATTCAAATTAAATGCAGACGACAAATCAAATATAACTTAGATGTTTGGATGTGTCTGTGATTAGGTTAGGTAAGAAAATATTGTGGGAAAATGAGAAAATGTTGGTTACCAGCATTTTCTCCTTTTCCCACAATGTTTTGAAAAGGCCTCTTACCCAGAGTTGTTAAAAGTCGCGATTGTGTGGTAAAGGGTTAAGTAAAACTAAATGGTAAATCAGCAAATTTTGTGATTTTGATCAGTTTTTTATTTTTTATTTATTATTATTTTTCCCCCAAGGTTTGCATGTTTTTCTTTTTATGTTTTTTTACCATTTCTAAAGGGAGCCAATATAAAAATATGATAGATTTGCTTGCTGTGTAAAAGAAAATGGCCCTAATTGCTAAGATAGCTTTAACATTTAGTTTTTTTTGGGGGGGAAAAAAAAAGCTTTCTCAATGAGTCACAACAGTACATTTGATGACAATGATGGTTGATATTTCGAATTCAAAATGTATGGCATTATTAACTATTTATCACACAAGCCTGAGTTTTAACAAACCTGAGGAAAAAGGCTTTTGAAAACATTGCGGGAAAAGGAGAAAATGATGGTGACCTTTTCCCACAATGTTGCCTGCTCTATTACAGAGAAAATTCATCATTTAGGTCACATTTAATTTGGCATCTGCAAATGCTTTCAATTTGGACAAGTCTAAAATTTTGTTGTTCGGTAAAGAGTTAAGACAACAGTGTATCCCCCCTTTTTATTTGTTAATGGCGTTTTTTGTACTGATTAGAACTTTCTGCTCTCCATCACTTGTGGAATATAGATCATGTAGATATGTAATAAAGTAGTTTTACATCATCCTGTATTATTGAAAAAGTAGCCTTATGCTGTCAAACAGTCCCATGTTTCAGGGGCTCTTGAATAAAATGGCTTTGAAAAGGTCTTGGGAAAAGGGTAAGAAACTTGTGACCAGCATGTTTGCATTGTAGAAGATTACTGTTGAAATTATTATGGACAGTGGAGAAAAATGCAGGTAACTTTGTGCATGTGCATCTGATGATTTATTTCTTTTTCTTAATATTGCTGATGCATAGAGATATAGAAAATGCTCATGCCGTGAATCTAGAACAACAGGCTTAAACCTGTACCTTAAAACATCATAATTATTTTAACAACCAGGAAAAAAAAATTTTTTTAATCATCGTGGGAAAAGGAAATACTGGTAACTTTTTGCATGTTATTCTGATTTTTTTACTATTTTTAAATATGATTGTAATTGCTTATTGTTAACTCAAACAATCACATGCTTTCAAAGGCCTGAGACTGAAGACTATAAATACATTTTGGAAACCAGCATTTTCTCCTTTTCCCACAACGTTTTCTACACTTCCACAGCCAAATCTCATAATTCCAGTCACATTTGAATTGTCATCTGCAAATACTTTCAATTCAGACCACTCCAAATTTTTGTCATTTGGTAAAGAGTTAACTTTTTACCAAACAGTTCTGAGTTTTAATGACCCTAGTGGAGAAGGCTTTAGAAAAAATTGTGGGAAAAGGAGAAAATGCTGGTTACCAACATTTTCGCCGTTTCCCACAATGTTTTCTACACTACCAAATAGAAATTTCAGTTAGTGAATCATATCAAATTTTGTCATCTGCAAATGCTTTTAATTTGGACAGATCTAACATTTTGTTGTTTGGTAAAGAGTCAATGACCCCAAAGAAAAAGGATTTTGAAAACTCTGAAAAAAGGCAAAATGCTGGCATTTTCTCCTATTATTCAAATGTTTTCTCCCTTTTGAAAGTGAAGACCAATCATTTGAGTCATGTTTAAATCATCTTCTCTGAATGTCTTTAATTTTGACATTAATAGAATTTTGTTATCGTGTAAAGAGTACATTAGCTGTTTGATACATATTAGCCATCTTCTGTCAAAAGCAGGTTTAATACATCTCTGTGATGCATTATACCAAGCTAGAAATTGCATACTTTTTAATCTATAAAATCCATTTTGTCTAACAACCGGCTGAATCCCAAGGTAGAATGGTCCTCGGACATGCAGAAAGTTGACCTAATGTAATAAGTTTTAACCCAGGTCAGCCTGTGAGGACTGCGCAGGCTGAGCTTGGTTGATACTTTTTGCGGAAGCATTAAGCCTCCTTTTCACAGGGCCTGGCTTATTTACTAGAACTCATCCAGGTTTGATAGAATACCCCTTTACCACACAATCCCGACTTTAAACAACTCGGAGAAAGAAAGCTTTTGAAAACTGTGGGAAAGGAGAAAATACTGGTAACCAGCATTTTATCCTTTTCCCACAAGGTTTTCTACCCTTCTTAAATCAAATTTCAATTTTTGAGTCACCTTGTGGATGTCTGCAATTGTTTTCAAGTCCAAAATTTCTTGTTAGGTAAAGAGATGTAAAGAATATACCTAGTGGGATCACAAAAGAACAAAAAGGAATTTATCAGGTAAAAAAGTGATGGTTTCTTTTCAGCACTGAGATGTGCGGCAGATGAAATGGAATGTGTAGCAGACAACAAATGTTTGAGTGCTGATCAAATTTGTAACAGGGTTTACGACTGTAGTGACGGAAGAGATGAACTGAATTGTGGTAAGGGGCTTTACTTTTCAGTACCAAATATGTAAGAGCCGTGTTCTGTGAAAAGAGGGCTCAATGCATCTGCAAAAAGGATTGACCCAGGTCAGCCTGTGCAGTCTGCACAGGCTGACCTGGGTCGAAACTTTTTGCTATTGGTCAGTTTTCTACCTCACGATCTAGCCGGTTGTTAGACAAAATGAATTTTATGGATCCATAATTGGAAGATGACCTGCTTGATATACTTCATCAGGAAGATGCATAAAGCCCCCTTTTGCCAGAGTATGGATCATAAGCTTGACCTTATTGGATTGCTGAAAATGCAATATTCCACTGAGACTTAGATTTTTATTTTGTACGCTTCACTACACAAGTGGATGGTCTAGATCCACAATCAGACTGCTGGTTCTGTGCAGTCTGATCTTGATCTGTTGCGTCCCCAGAAGCCTGTGCCTTTTGTCCATGACCCTATATACATTTGCATTGGACAACAAAATTCAGACTTGGTCATATTTAAAACATTTGCAATATTTTGGAAAAAGGGAGTAAAAATTAGTTGGCAGCATAGCATTTTTTCCTTGTTTAACTCTTTACCACATGACAAAAATGTAGACTGGTCCAAATTGAAAGCATTTGCAGATGACATTTTAAATGTAGCTCAAAACATAAAATTTGTCTCTTAAAGGGTAGAAAACATTGTGGGAAAAGAAGAAAATGCTGGTTACCAGCATTTTCTTCTTTTCCCACAAGGTTTTCAAAAGGCTTCTTTTGCTTGGGTTGTTAAAAGTCGGGATTGTGTGGTAAAGGATTAAAAATGCTTTCAAAAGTCTTCTCCAGGTATGTGAAAATAATGGATAAAAAGACTTATTAGCTATTGAAATAGATTTTCTAGACAAGAATTTGAAAGATCTGTAGAAAATGGATGTTAAAAGTGATTTCAAACATGAACACATGAAAACATTATGGCAAAAGAATTTTGTCATTTCAAGGCTATCCCAGCTGGGAGTGGGGCTAGTCACATGGACAAGGCTCTGCATAACCCCTAGGCAAGTACATGTACCAGTGAATGTATAAAAAGACATGAAGAAGTGAGCTTTTTGCTACGAATGGCGTAAAGTAAGAGTAACTTGATTCTTTGTCCAGATGACAAAATTTTTAACTTGTCCAAAACCATTTGAAGATGACAAAGTAAATGCGACTAGAATATGTAGTTTTCCACCTGATTAGCAGATATTATGGCCGGATGCTGCCAGTTACCAGCATTTCATCTTCCCATGTCTTTAAAATCTTTTTCGTACAACTGTGAATTGTTTGGTAAAAGGTTAACCCTATACCACCCAATCCCAAGTTTTAACAATCCCTAGCAAAAGGCCTTTTGAAAACATTGTTGGAAAAGGAGAAAATGCTGGTAACCAGCATTTTCTCCTTTTCCAACAATGTTTTCTTTTCTTTCAGACACAAATACCATCATTTGAGCAATATTTAATTTGTCGTCTGCAAATGCTTTCAATTTGGATCAGTCTAAAATTTTGTTCTTTGGTAAAGGGTTAACTCTTTACCAAATGAAAAAATTTTGGATTCAACCAAAGTGAAAGCATTTGCAGATGACATGTCAAACATAGCTAAAAAGATACCTTGTGTCTTTGATAGGGCAGAAAACATTGTGGGAAAAGGAGAAAATGCTGGTCACCAGCATTTTCTCCTTTTCCCACAATGTTTTCAAACACATTCTTCTTCAGGGCTGTTAAAAGTCGGGATTGTGTGATAAAGGGGTAACCCTTTAACACACAGTCCCAACTTTTAATGACCCTAAAAGAGAAGGCTTTTGAAAACATTGTGGGAAAAGGAGAAAATGCTGGTCACCAGTATTTTTTCCTTTTCCACAATGTTTTCTACCCTTCTTATAACAAATTTCAATTTTTGAGTCACATTTACTTTCTCGTTTGCAAATGTTTTCAATTTGGACAAGTCTAAATTTTTCTCATGTGGTAAAGGGTTAAGGGATGTCATTTCTGTTTCACTAGATCGATGCACTGAGAATGAATTCCAATGTGAGTCAGACAGATCCTGTATAAGTGATGCTGGTAGATGTAATGGCCTCAAAGAATGTTCAGATGGATCAGATGAGATGAATTGTCGTATGTATAGAATATAACATTTAGTTTGGTTCTGTGCATGGATTGTCTGCCATGCAAAATAAGTGGATTTCAGGGAGAATCACAATTGGTATAAAATGTCATGGTGTCACTCTAAAGTCATTTTGGAATCTGCAAGTCCCTTTCATAATGGAAATTATTGAATAGGTTTCTTAGACCACCTTGAGCAATTCATACATTTGTTTTTTGTATTTAAAGCTTTTTTCAATGTTATTAATCCTTTACCACACAATCCCTAGTTTTGATGACCCTGAAAGAGAATGCCTTTGAAAACATGGAGGGAAAAGGAGAAAATACTGGTAACAAGCATTGTCTCCTTTTCCCACCATGTTTTCTACCCTGCTAAAGAACTTTGGTCCATTTATATCATTTTGAAATTTGTCGTCTGCCGATGCTTTGAATTTGGAATAGTGTAGAATTTGTTGTTCGGTAAAGAGTTAACACTTTACAAAACAACAAAATTTTAGACTTTTTGGAATTAAGGCATTTGCAGACAACATATTAAAGTAAGCTCATATGGAGAAATTTGACCTTGACAGAGTAGAAAACATTGTTTGAAAAGGAGAAAATACTGGTTACCAGTATTTTCTCTTTTTCATGCATTGTTCTCAAAAGGCTTCTTTCCCAGGGTTGTTAAAATCGCAGCTTGTTCAGTAAAGGGTTAAGGGATCTTTTGCAACTAAATTACTTAACCCTTTACCAGATGACAAAATTTTAGCCTTGTCCAAACTGAAAGCAATTGCAGACGACAATTTCAGTGTGGCTCAAATGGTGGAATTTTTCTTTAATGGGGTAGGAAACATTGTGGGCAAAGGAGAAAATGCTGGTTACCAGCATTTTCTCCTTTTCCCCACAATGTTTTCAAAAGGCTTCTTCCACAGGGTTGTTAAAAGGTGGCATTGTGCGGTAAATGGTTAATCTTTTCAGACGATAAATTTTTAGAGATGACCATATTGAAAGTGTGTGAAGATGGCAATTTGGTATTGTTCAAATGACTGGAATTATCTTTGCCTTGAATGAGTCAGAAACCATGTGGGAAAAGGAGAAATTGCTGGTTGCCAGCATGTTCTCCTTTTCCTGCCATGTATTCAAAAATCTATTTCCTATGGGTCACTTGGTTGAATGTACCTGGGGAGTAGAGCTTTTGAAAACTTTTTGGGAAAGGGAGAAAATACTACTAACCTGCATTTTCTCCTTTTCTTACAATGTTTTCTAGCCTGTTAATGACAAATCTCATTATCTGACCCTCATTTAATTTGTTATCTATAATTTTTTTTTCAATTTGACAAGTCTATTTTTTTTTTCACTTGGTAAAGATTTAAAATACCAATGGTTTGGTACCAGGTTAGGGTGTCAGGTTTGTAACCTGGAAATTTGGGTTTCACCCTCTCATTCTATTTAGTTGTTCAACTCCATACCACACAGTCCCATCTTTTAACTCTTTAGCAAACGACGAAATTTCAGATCCGTCCGAATTCAAAGCATTTTCAGACGACGATCTGAATGTGGCTCAACTGATGGAATTTGTTATTGATGGGATCCAAAATATTGTGGGAAAAGGAGAAAATGATGGAACTATCATTTTCTCTTTTTCCCCACAATGTTTTCAAAAGCCTCCTTTCTTCAGGGTTGTTAAAACTTGGGTTTATATGGTAAAGGGTTTAGTACCGTAATAAAGAAGGCTTTAGGAAACATGGTGGTAACCAGCATTTGTTCCTTTTCCCAACATGTATTCTACCTTTCCAAGAACATATTCTATCATTTGAGCCACATTTAAATTGTCGTCTGCAAATGCATTAATCAGGACAAGTCTAAAATTTTATCATTTGGTAAGGGGTTAATTGATTTTGTCATTTATTTCAGCTACCTTACCGCCAATCAGTGTGACAGTGAGTCCCAAAAACTTGAGAATTAGAGCAGGTGCCGAAGCTGTGATCATCTGTAATGCACAGGGGCTGCCCCAAGGGGCCAGAATTGAATGGGTTAGACGTGGAGATGTAAGTTATCAACCCTTGGAGTGCTTGATAAACTCAATAAACATTATTCATTGTAGAAACAAGGCACATATAACTGCAGTTTTATGGTTGCTTTTGTATATAACATTTAAGCTAAGTGGACAGTTAGATTGAAGATCAGACTGCACATTTTATGCAGTTTGATCTTGATCTACACTGGCCACAAAAGCATTTACAGTTGTGAAAGGCACTTTAAGGATTAAGAAAATGCAGTATATTTAGCTCTGCTGCTTTCAAAGAAAACCGAAGGTATTGTGATAGTCCTGTCGGCATCTGTATAAGAAAACTTCTACATTTTCTCAAATCTCTGTCATTACTGAGGATCTTTCCTTCAAGCTCTTGTTAGTAATTAACCGTCAAATGGGGAAACAAGGGCAGATAACCTTGAAATTTTTGGCACAGGCGTCACCTCAGAGTTTTAACTTGATAAAGCAACTTCAGATAAGCGTTGGTATATGGTGCTCTTTCTGTCTGTCTGGCTGTCAGGACAGAATTTTCAGACGACTGCCTTTGACTATAGAAGAATTGTTTGTCCTTGAACTTAATCCTTAAAGTGCTTTTCACAACTTTAGTTGCCTTTGTGGCCAGTGTAGGTCAAGATCAGACTGCACAAAAATATGGGTCACTTGGGTCAGAAATAAACTCATTCTATGTTTTATAGGTACTACCTAGGCAGTCTGTGATAGAAGCAGGCAATACCAGTGGCCAAGCCAATTGATTCAGTAGAAAAGTCTTGGTGTGGTTTCTAGATTATTGCCACAGGGCAATTTGTATGTTTGGGTCAAATGTAAACCCATAACTCGCTAAATAACTTAAGTGAAACTTTCAAGCCAATAGTAAAGGCTCAAATACCTATTCTCCAAAGTTTTTTCTAGAGGGAAAATGTCTCCTCATTGGACAGTAAAGATCCAAGATCAGATTGCATGTTCTGTGTAGTCTGATGTTGATCTACACTGTCTGCTAAAGGTCCTGGAATCACAATTAGCAGCTGAATGGTTAATGCTTTCTCGCTGTTTTATAGGCACTACCCATGCAGTCTGCAGTGGAAGCAGGTAAGCTGATGATCCCAGTGGCCAAACCCATGGATTCAGGAGAGTACATCTGTCGGGTTATAGGGGCTCCAGGGTCATTCGAAGATAATGCCAGACTTGAAGTGGTAGCTAGTAAGTTTCCCTGCAATATATTCTATAATTTAAACCTAGAACAGCCAAGCCTTGATGGACCATTGTTATCCAATTACTTAAAAAGCTTTTTAAGTCTTTACCAAAAGACAAAATTTTAGACTGGTCCAAATTGAAATTATTTGCAGACAAACCAATCCCCGGTAGCATGCAGGACTGAAGAAAAAGGGGTCTCTGGTTCAAATCCCCAGCTTGGCCAATTTCTTTCTGAGGATTGATTATAGTTATTTCGATATGATTCATTCCTGCACCACTGCTAATCATTGTTTCAACAATGGTTATGTGGGAAAGCAGCCAGTGGCTTGGGAAAAACATTGTGCAAAGTTATGGTAACAGTAACTCCATATGGGTCATGTGTGGCTCAAAAACTTTAAGGGGGGGGGGGGGGAATTGACCATTTTCCGTTTATCGCGAATCAGCTGTAATACCTGTCAACCTGGCATAAAAAGTGGGAAACATAGTGGCAAGCATAGAAAATGCAGGATACAAGTATTTTCTCCTTCAACATTGTTTTCAAAAGCCGTCCTCCTCAAGATAATTACCTAAAGGGGGAATGTTTCTGTTTCTCAGTTGGGCCCACACCAGCACCAGAACCAGGGAAATGTGGTCGAGATGAGGCTGTATGTCAGAATGGACAGTGTATTCGTCGAGAGTACAGATGTGACGGGGAACCAGACTGTGCGGATGGCTCTGATGAACCTGATGATTGCTGTAAGTTACTTACTTCCCTTGTTCCGCTTTTGTAATTGTATCGACTCCTCACCACAGAACAAAAAATGTAGACTGGTCTAAACTGAAATCATTTGCAGTCGAAAATTTATATGTAGCTCAAAATCAGAATTTATCTTCGATTAGGGTAGAAAACATTGTGGTAAAAAGAGAAAATGCTGGTTACCAGCATTTTCTTCTTTTCTACTCATAGTCATTAAAACTCAGGACTGTGTGGTAAAGGGTTAAGGAAGTCTTATTATACTTCATTATCTAACATTACTATCTTTACATTATATGCAAACTACTTCAAATCATTGCTTAGAGATAGAGCTTTTTAATATTTTAACCCTTTACCACACAATCCAGACTTTTAACGAGGAAGAAGCCTTTTGAAAACATTGTGGAAAAAGGAGAAAATGCTGGTAACCAGCATTTTCTCCTTTTCCCACAATGTTTTCTACCCTATCAAAGACAAATTCCATCATTTGAGTCACAGTTAAATTTCTGTCTGCAGATGCTTTCAATTAGGACCAGTCTAAAATTTTGTTGTTTGGTAAAGAGTTAACTATGTGATCAATGCATGGATGTGTTAGTTACACTTTTACTTTGGAATACAGCTTAATGATTTATTCTTTGATTGTGTTGTACAGTGTGAAAAGCATACTGCTTTGGTTACATGACCAACTGACAGATAACATGCAGAAGATATTGTTTACCTGGATATATACATGTGTCAAAAAATTTTCGAATTACCAGTTATGGACGTTTTGCATACAGAAATGTTTGCGAATGCAAGACACTTCTTATTTGTTGGTATACTTGTGGTTGAATACGTGAACAGAAAAGTTTGCGAATTTTTCAAATTTGCGAAATTGCAAAAATTTCCATGTCGTAAAAATTTCCACTGATGCAGTATGGCAGTGTGTTATCATTCGAAAATATTGCAAGTGACAGGATAAAAAGGAAAGCAGCATTTGGCTTGGGAAAATGTTTTTATAGTACTGGTAAAGGAAATGCTAGGAATCCATAGAAAGGAGCTCTTCCTGTCTATATAAAACTGAAATGCACATACTGTAGAAATTGCTTAATCCCTATACCGTACAATCTGGAGTTTTAACGAACTTTAGAAAGGAAGGCATTTGAAAACATTGTGGGTAAAGAAGACAATGCTGGTTACCAGCATTTTCTCCTTTTCCCACAGGTAACCAACATTTTCTCCTTTTCCCACAGTGTTTTCTGCTCTTTCAGAAACAGATACTATCACTTGAGCCACACCTAAGTTATTGTCTGCAGATGCTTTTAATTTGGACTAAACTTTGTTGTTTGGTAAAGGGTTAACAGCAAACAACAAACCTAGTATCTATTTTTTCATGGTGTGATCAGTGTTATGTACCACTAAATATCATTTCAGGCTAAATGTTAATAGATATACAGTACTATTATAAAATGATATCAATGTATTGTTTTAGTTGGTAACTTATGTGAACCCAATGAGTTCCAGTGTCCCTCTGGACAGTGTGTCATGAAGATCTGGAGATGTGATGGAGAAAATGATTGTGATGATGGCTTTGATGAATCTAATTGTGGTAAGTGGAATATATTTGTGAGCCATGCTCTGGCAAAAATGGGGCTTAATGCATCTCTGTGATGCGTGATTCCAAATAAGACATCACATAGTAAGGAATCCATAAAATTCACTTTGTTGAACAACCAACTGAATCATGAGGTAGAATGATCCTTGCACATACAGAAAATTGACCAATAGCAAAAAGTTTCTGCCCAGATCAGCCTGCATGGACTGCACAGGCTGACCTGGGCCGATACTGTTCGCATATGCATTAAGCCCCCTTTTCACAGAGCATGGCTCATATATGAGCCATGCTCTGGCAAAATGGGGCTTACTGCATCTCTGAAATGTCTTATACTCAGCAAATCATCACATAGTTAGGGATCCACAAAATCCATTTTGTTTTACAACCAACTGAATTAAGGGGTAAAATGGTCCTTTGACATGCAGAAAATTTAAAGATAGTTAAAAAGATTTGACCCATGTCAGCCACTGAGGAATTTGCATGCTGACATGGGTCAATACTATTTGCAGATGCATTAAGCCCCCTTTTGCCAGATGATGGCTTATATGTATTTGGCAATTAAGTTGACCCAGAATTACTTAGGATTATTTTGGAGCAATCCAATAACTACCACAAAACAGACAGTTGGCAAACATTTGAAGAAGGGGAAGATATTATTTTCAAGAACAAGAAGTTACAGACTTTTCCTAGCTGGAAACATTTGCAGACAACAGTGACTTTGATTCATGATGGAATATGTCTTCTAAACAGGGAAAAACATGGAAACTGGATGACAGAATTTTAAACCTTTCCAAATTGGAAACATTTGCAGTCAAAAAAACTAATTTTGACTTGAATGGTAGTATTTGTCTCCAAATGGGTAGACAACATTGACAGAAAAAGAGAAAATTTTGGTTTCCAGCATTTCCTACTTTTTTTTCCCCCACAATTCTTTCTTAGGGCTGTTAAAACTTGTGACTTTGCAGACGTTAGATTAAATATAGCTCAAAGGATGAGAGTTGTATCTGAAAGAGTAAAAGAGATGTAGGAAAAGGAGAAATTGCTTGTTGCCAGCACTTTGTCATGTTGCCATAATGTTTTCAATAGACCTTCCCCCTAGGGTGCTTAACCCTTTACCACACAATGTCAACTTTCAACAACCCTGAGAAAGAAGCTGTTTGAAAACATTGTGGCAAAAGGAGAAAATGCTGGTAACCAGCATTTTCTCCTTTTCCCACAATGTTTTCTACCCGTTTAAAGAAAAAAAATGCATCATTTAAGCCATATTAGAATTGTCATCTGCAAATTCTTTCAAGTTGGACAGGTCTAAAATGTTATCATGTTGTAATGTTGTAAAGAGTTAAAACTCAGGTTTTGTTTGGTAAAGAATTAAATGTTTTTTTTTTCTTAGTGTATTTATTAGTAATAAACTTATTTTTCTGCAATATCTTTTTTGTTTACTAGCTGCCAAGGACCCAGATGAGCCCTGCGGGTTTGATGAGTTCCAGTGTATGAGTGGAGATCAATGCATACCCTTGGCTTATCAGTGTGACCAGGAAATTGACTGTTTGGATAGATCTGATGAAATTGGATGCTGTAAGTCAGTTAACCCATTACGAGACAACAGAATTTTACACTTGTCCAAATTTAGAGCATTTGCAGGTGACAAATTGGGTGCTATGCAAATGATTGGGTTTGTCGCTGAAAGGACAGAAAACATCATTGGAAAAGTTTTCAAAAGCCATCTTGCGCAGGGTCATTAAAACTCAAGATTAGATGAAAATTTCCAACAGAAATAAAATGAGTATTGTGATTTCAAAGTTCCTTTTGCTTGGAAAAATTTTAACATTTCCAACAGTGTAGATTGGTGATCAAACTGTGTGTACTGTGCGGTCTGATTTTGTTCTACACTGTCTACAAAAGCACCTTGGGTCGAGCTTAGCAGCGTGAGATTGAATTAAGTTGTTGAACAACCGTATTGTCATAGGATATATATATCAACAATTTTGTATTTCCTATTTTAGCTCCACCCATTATCACTCTACCACCAGTGGCAGAGATTGAAGTAGAACTTGGATCCACATTTACTATTATTTGTGAAGCAGTCGGTGTTCCGGTACCTTTAATTGTTTGGCGATTAAACTGGGGCAACATTCCAACTGGTGACAGGGTAACAGTTACAAGTTCAGAAGGAAGAGGTGTTCTGACGATTGCAGATGCTCGTTATGAAGATGCTGGAGCTTATACTTGTGAAGCTATCAATAACAGGGGAAGCATATTTGCCATCCCAGATGCGCTTGTAATAGTCAGACGTAAGTTGAAATTTTCTTCTACCCCGTTCTTTTATCAAATCCCTTGTATCATCGCTTTTTAAAAACAGATTTGAGAAGAGAAGAAAATGCCAGTTACCTGCAGTGTTTTTCTCGTTACGGCAAGGGTTTTACCTCTCAAGGACCAGTCCCGTTATTTGAGTCTCATTTGACTTACTAACTGCTATTTATTTCTGTATTCAAGTCTGAAATTTTTCATCAACTGAATTTGACATTATGGAGAAAATGTCAGGTTTACATGATAGTATGGGATAATGAACCATCGCTGGTAACAAGCAACTCTCGGAACTGTTGCAGGAAAAATTGTTAAACAAGATGCATTTGCTTAAAACAAGCAATTGCTGC
This sequence comes from Tridacna gigas, assembly GCA_945859785.2. NCBI lineage: Eukaryota > Metazoa > Mollusca > Bivalvia > Cardiida > Cardiidae > Tridacna > Tridacna gigas. Next base: position 26,227,733 of record OX244041.2, on the reverse strand, counting down.
TTTTTCCACATTCTTAAGATATGTTTACTCATGATGCACATGGTTTTGGACTGAGGTAAATCAAACTTTTAGGAAATGCTGTGTACATTCAAATAGGTAAACCTTCTGTTGTTCCAGACTTTAAAGGTAGGTAATTTTTCTTTGTTTATTAATATAGACATGGAATGTATATGCATGCATGGTTGTATGGATGATTCAAAATTATTTCTCAAATAGTTATTGTTTCATTCTGATATGACAGAGATGGTGACAGATGATGACTAGTGATAGAAGCATGATTACAAATATTATTCCATACAGGAACAATTATCAGTATGACATAAAGTATTGTGGGTAAACTCAGTGCATTAATGCATGCAGATGGAGAATGATGAGTGGATATTATGCATCAACTGGAGACAGAACAAGAATGTAGAATGGCAATTCTTGATGTTCAACCATATATGTACATGTGTGAATTATTGGACTTTGGTGATAAAGATGGAGCACTGTAATGGTGAAGAAGGGATTCTGCAAGTGTGGATACAGCATTCTTATAATGATGAAAAGGGATAGACAGAAGTGGTCAACTTTTCTAGCAATGAGGCATGTCGTCTTACACATTTATATAAACATAAATGGAAGTGGTTTTTTTGAAAGAATCTTGAATAATATTTGTAAAGGAATATTAAGTTCAGGTGCAAGGGAATTTCGATCAATATCTGTCGTGCAGTAAACTTTCCTGTCTTGTTGAAAATATCATCATGTTTCTATTTTATTTAATTGTATTGCCCAGATGGAGTCACTCTATAAAGATAGATATATGAATATCTTTCAAACAGATTTAGGACAACATGAATATGACGGAATAAATAAAAGTACCGGTAATTTTGTACATTATTTTTCTTTAGAAAAATAAATTAGATAACATAAGGATTGGGTATCAATTTGAAATTAGATTAAAGAAAATCAAATGTACATTTTTCTCTTCAAGACCTGGAATTTAAAGGATCTTGTATATTAAATGATATATGAATTAAACAAATTTGCAGTGGATGTAAACACCTCAGTAACAAACAGAGAGATACCTTTACACATTGAAAGGATTGTAACTATTAGAGGTGCCACAGATGTTCTTCTTGATCCAGAGGAAGAATTTGTACTTATCAGCCATCCTGGGAACTGTCCACATGACCTTGATGTGACCTTTGATGGGTCCAAGTTGTCAACAAGTTGTAGGATGGGCAAACAGAGGGTTGATATTGCTTATATTGGCAAACAAAGTGTTGATCTTGAAATTGCAAAGAAGGTTTCTGTAATTTCCAGAAGAGGAGATATTGTCCCAGAAATTTTAAATGATAGAGCTGTTGTTTACATTGGGGGCCTTGCTTCAGATATAAAAGAAAGTTTGACAGATATACAAATCATAGAAAATGTACCTATTCCATATTTTGAAGAGAGAGCGATTGACCTGCAAGGAGAAAATAGAGACAAATTTGCTACAGAACAACAAATATTTTATGTTGGAATTGATCAGGGCTGTGATGGAAAATTAAGCTTAGTTGACTCAGAATACGGTAAAGAGTTACAATGCTTGAGTTATATAACAGATGACATAGTAAAAACAAAGATAACAGTCAATGGACAGTTAGAAGAGGAGATGAACAGGCAAACTGAACTCAGAGTCAGTGAAAAGATAGCACTTTTATCGAATAATAATGTAGTAACCGAAGGCCAAACTAATGTGAATAGTAAAGAGATCTTCAAGCCAGAACTCACAGTAAAGACTGAAAATATTTTCCACACAACAGTACTAAAGACTGAACCTGCAATAGAAAAACAGGCTGATAGAGTGAATCAGGTTTCAGTTCAGGAGAGAATTAGTCGGGATGGTGTTTCTAGAACACTATTACCAGAAGCAAATCAAGACAACAAGGTACAAAATGAAATAGTTGGTAACATATTTGAGGTTTCAAACGTCAATCACATTGTTGTAAATAACGATGATAAGTATATAGAACTAGGATTGGGATCACCATGTTTAACGCCATTAGATGTGTCTATTGTTGATTCCAGAGTCATTTTTGAATGTGATGGGACCAACAGCACCATACAGTATGTTGGAGTTGGTGAAGCAGACTTTGAATTTTTTCGAGAAACGATTATTCTCTCTAATAGTAAGGATTGGTCAAAATATCAAAGAGAAGATTTTGTTGTCATTTACCTGGGCAACTTACCTGCCCATGTTACTAGAAAAGCTGGTGAACTTATCTCTGTTAAAGGTATTACACCTGAGTTGGACTCTGCTTCAAATCCAAGCCAAAATATAACTGTGTTTAAACATACTGAGTCATACAGACATCACAGAAATCAAAGACAAATAATTCTGATATCAGTGAATTTAAAATGTAAGCATGATCTATACCAATTAAGATTTCAAGAAAGACATAATGTAGTATGTGGACATAAAGGCAACATATCTGTCGAACAATTAAATTTCTTTTTGAATAATACAGATTTTCTTAGAGATCATTTTAGCGAGCTTGAAGAACCTATTCTAATGATACATGGGTCCAAGAGTGTAGAGTTTCAAGATCCTGATGCTGTAGTAAATGCATACTTTAATTTTGATTGCTACAATGACAGATACATACTGACATCTAATGGTAATAAATTTACATTGACATGTGATAGAAACAAACAGATTGTTACTTTTGTATATATTGGAAAAAATCCAACCAATATCTATGTATCAAAGTTAGTTCTTAAAGAGGAAATTGTGGCAGGTGATAAACCCATAAAAAATTATCTATCTTTCTATATTGGAAATAACACATACAGAAGGTTTGAGCAAAAGCGCATGGTTGACTATAGAAGCAATGTGCATGCATCATTGAAAAGTGATACTATAGACACTATACAGTTGATCGGACAGAACACAGCAAACTATACCAATATGTCATCTGTAATAGATATAGGTATAAGTAGACAATGCCAAGGGAAATATGGTGTGAGAAACATAAAGGACATGTATGCCATATATTGTAGACATCAAATTAATCATAAAGTATCAACAGTCACTCCACATTCTTTACATGCAAATGGTTTTCAATTACGAGGTACAGGTTTTGATGGAGTGAATCCTAGCAAACAGACAAGTGTAAACACGGATGATGAGCTCTCTGAGGTTGATGATAATGATGAAGTAAGCACCTCAGATTTACCTAGAAGGAGAAGTGATATATTAATTGAAGAAAGGATCACTTCAGCTGCTAAAGACTATGGAATATTAATTGAAGGCATAAAGTCAGACATTTCCAAAACTGATAATATTGATGTTGATATTATCAATAAACAAGAAGCCATCAATAGTAAAGGTAAAATGGATGTACCACAACCCAATATAGGTATCTCTGTAGGGCAACCCAACCCAGACAACGAATATACTTCTGTAAAACCACATCTTGAATTAACAATACCCATGCTTACAACTGCAAGTTATCGTACATATGGTAAAGATAAAGGAACTTCTATAATAAATGAAGACAATCAGGTGGAGGTGCATAATGATATTGTCACTGGAGGAAAGACTCTTAATTCATCTAGTGAAGAAGTTATTGTCACTGGTATAACTGAAGATCCTAGTTCTACATACAACTTTCAAAATAGTGACTTGAATAAAACAAATAAAAGTTCTGTATCTGAAGACAAGTCTGTAGAACTAAATGTTACTTTAACAATCGATAAAATAGACACAAGTTATACAGGAGTGAAACAGACTGTGACTGGTATTACACATCCTGAGAAGAGAAATCAGAATCACAGACATGGCTCAATTGATGGTGGAACATCTACAGTTAAAAATTTCCATAAATATCACTTGGAGAATACACCAGTAAACAGAGAAATGGAAGACATTAAAACTAAGGTGGCCAGTAAGGCCACTATTTTCAAAGTTTTGTCAAAGAAAGAAAACGAATTATTTACTGATGAAACTAGGACCACTGAAAAGCATACAAATATCCATCGTAATGTAGAAACAGTGATAATATCAGGACAGAGTCCAGCTGAGTCCAGGTTTGATGACAGCAAAGTAGGTGAAAATAGTGTTGAAAGTAATAACACTGGTGTAACCATAGCTACAGATACTTATGCACCAGGTTTGGTTCAACACAAAAATGATTCATTAGATTCAAAATCATCCAAAGTTATTTCAATTAATAGACCTCATGAGCATGTACATATAAACCAAACCGTTCAATCAGTGAATGTAGAATTAGATAGAAAATGTAAACAGAATTTTACAGTTTCAAGGTTAGGTAATAGCTTATCAGTGTTGTGTGCTGAAAATACAGTCACTCTTGAACTCAACCTGTTTGGTGTAAGAGAAGAACTGTTTGAAGTATCCACAGTAACTGAAGAAGTAACTGAATCGAGGGGTCAGGATATAGTCCAGTTATACTTAGCAGGTTTTCGGTCAATCCTGAATGATACAGGTAATATTGTATCTTTAGTAAAGAACTCGTCGATAATTATTCATACACCAGAGAAGAAACCCAGTTTAACTAAGCCCACAAGGAACAAGGAGATAGATAAGAATGTTGTACACCTTGTTCAAATTGGAATTAAAGAAGACTGTATGTCAGGATCTGTACAAAAATACACAGATACGGATGGAACTGTGGTGTATTGTACAAGACGATCTGATATTTTGCCAGAAGAGGAGTATTCAGAATTTGATACAAAAACTTTAGAGGGAGGTTTTTATGGAGCAAAATCAGAAGATGGATCCACTAACAGTAGATTTTACATTGAAAGAGCTGTCAATATTGGAAATATTCTTCGAGCTAATCAATATAAAAATTATCAGACTTATGACAGGTTTGATACTCTTGTTAATGTAGTAGACAATCAGGAATCCATAGATAACAACACATCTTTTAAAGTAATTGATGAAGAGAGCATTTATCTTCCTGAAGAATTGGAAAGTCGTGACAATGTACCAAAAACAGACACAGAGCTGATACTGCTTGCGTCAGAATTAGAGTTGATAGACCCTCATAATGAAGCCAATTTTACTGAAACCATGTTTGAGAATGAGAACACTACAGCCAGCACAACCATGCAGCCACCAAGACGAGGTGATATTGATATCTTTGAATATCAGAATGATGTTATACATAGATCTAATGAAGAACACCACCAGCCTTCAAACATTGCTCAAGGTCAATCAGATATTGCATTGAACAGATCTCTTGAAAAGAACATATCTACTAAACAAAGTCATAATGGAAATTTCAACTATGTAACAGACCCTAGTGTAACTATATCAGAAGATTTCAATGTGATAGATATGAAGCTGAACAACAGTATTGACTTGAGGATTGGACAGAACTGTACAGGGTCTGTTGAAGCTATTGAGGTTAATGATGGAATAATTCTTAAATGTAAATTTGGTTCAGAGACTTTTCAGTTGCACTTAACAGGTCTCTCAAAAGATAAACACAGTCAAAGACATAGAATGCAATCTGGATATATGAATGAAAGTCCTTATCAGAAGGACAGTAATGGGACTTTTGTAGTCAGTGATAAGACAACACTTGTACCAGATGAAAGACATAAACTTCTAACACTTAGAGAAATTTATATTGCTAGTAAAAAAAGATATGTTGATAATTATAAAAGGAGAAATGACAGCAGTGATAGAGAGGGGCAGAATATACTTAAAACAAGTGTTACAAGTGACAATAGATTTAATAAACAGACACAAGGTAGTGTGAGATTTTCAAACCTTAAACCTTCTTCTCTATCAGGCCCACTACTACATGGTCAAGAATACAGATTGACACTACGGCAGAGGAGAAGTCCTGGAAGCAGAGGTAATAGATTGCCTTTCAATGCATATGATAGAGGCAGGAAGTTGAATCCAACTTATAATCAAAACAATTACTTAGCTGGCCCTAGGCTAAACTCCTGGCAAAAGATGTCACATAAAAGTATTCTGGGTATGTCAGGATCAAGGGAAATGTATGATCATGTGACTATTTCTGGTAGTTATAAAGATGATTTGACTGGAAAATATGATATCAGACATGGTAGTCATTCTAGTATAATTGAAAGAAAGAGTTATAAAAATCCGAGCACTACGGCACCTACAGATGAAAAACAGATCTCAGTAGCGTACAAACATCAATCAAAATTAAACCCAAGGAAAAATCCAAGGGCCAGAAGAAAAAATATAAGTTATTTTATAGAAGTAGAGAGACACAATATCAAACAAAAAGACCATCAAAGAATTAGGAAGAAGCACCAGGAAGACATTACTTCACAAAACAGAATTCAGAAAATGCCAAGAGTAAAGTCTAAGATTTTATTGTCTCTGACCAACAATAAAGAATTAAAGGAACTATCAGTAAATAAAAGAGGTTATCATCAGATAAAATACAAACAGCAAGATGATAAAAGCTATAGAGAGGGCACACTAAATAACATGGCTGTAGCAGTTACAAATGTTATTTTGGCTCCAAATAAAAAGGAGAATACAGACTCTGGACAGAGTGGTAGAGTCATCCAAAGATATGAAAAAGAGGGTGTGGACTTGCCTCCATTCTCTCATAACCAACAGAATACAGCCACTAGACAGAGACTCAGAGGTGCAGTAGTCCAAGGTCATCAGATGGAAACTGAAAAGCTGCTTTCACTGTCACATAAAGAAAAGAATACAGGCACTATACTAAAAGACAGAGGTGGAATAATCCATCGTCAGCCGATGGACAGTGGAAAGTTGCTTCCAAGGCTAGATAGGAATTCAAAGATTAAACTTGGCAATGATGCAGTGCACATGCATAGTGCTGATATGCATACAGATTTACATAGACAGATTGAGACAAGTATTTTAATGGGTTCCAATAAAGAACAAGACACAAATACAGACAGCAACTTTAATGTTCATTATGGATATGGAATGGTGTTAGGTAAGTGTTTGAGTTTTGAATCCTTGTTGTGGGCAGGCTATGCAAACATTGCAAACTTTGCTGGAAACGGAGTTTCTTTTCCTGTAACCCTTTACCACACAATCCATGAGGAAGAGGCCTTTCGAAAACATTGTGGGAAAAGGAGAAAATGCGGGTAATCAGCATTTTCTCCTTTTCCCACAATGTTTTCTGTCCTGTTACAGGACAAATCTCATCATATGAGCCATATCTAATTTGTTGTCTGCAGATGCTTTCCATTTGGACAAGTGTAAAAATTTGTCGCGTGCTAAAGGGTTAATTTTTTATGTTTTTATTTTTTTTTGAAAGTCATGAAATCAGCCTCTATGGTAAGGGATATATTGTTTTTAGCTCACCTGAGCACAACATGCTCAAGGGGAGCTATTGTGATCGGTCATCGTCCGGCGTCCGTCCGTCCGTCCGTCCGTTAACAATTTCTTTAAAAATCTTCTCCTCCTAAACCAGATGGCCAATCTTGATAAAACTTGGCAGGAATGTTCCTTGGATGAAGGTCTACAAAAATTGTTAAAAGAATTTAATTCCATCAAAAACTCTGGTTGCCATGGCAACAAAATGGCTGAAAATTGAAAAAATCTTTAAAAATCTTCTTGTGACAAACCATAAGGCCAAGAGCATTCATATTTTGTATGAAGCATCATTTGGTGACCCTTTACCAAAATTGTTAAAATTATTCCCCTGGGGTCGTATTTTGGCTTTGCCCGGGCGCACCATATTTTACATAGAAACAAGGAAGGAAATCTTTAAAAAATCTTCTGATGACAAACCATAATGGCTAGAGCATCCATATTTGGTATGTAGCATTATCCGATGATCCTCTACCAAAATTGTTAAAATTATCCCTCTGCGGTCATATTTGGGCTCTGCCCGGGCACACCCTAAATTAAAATCTTTAAAAATCTTCTTCTGACAAAACATAAGGCTGAGAGCATTCATATTTTGTTTGAAACATCATTGGGTGACCCCTTACCAAAATTGTAAAAATTATTCTCCTGGGGTCATATTTGGGCTTTGCCCGGGCGCACCCTATTTTACATAGAAACAAAAAAGGAAATCTTTAAAAAATCTTCTGATGAAAAGCCATAATGGCTAGAGCATTCATATTTGGTGTGTAGCATTATCTGATGATCCTCTACCGAAATTGTTAAAATTATCCCTCTGGGGTCATATTTTGGGCTCTTCCTGGGCGCACCCTAAATTAAAATCTTTAAAAATCTTCTTCTGACAAAACATAAGGCTGAGAACATTCATATTTTGTTTGAAACATCATTGGGTGACCCCTGACCAAAATTGTTAAAATCATTCCTGTAGGGTCATATTTGGGCTTTGCCTGGGCGCACTCTATTTTACATAGAAACAAAGAAGGAAATCTTTAAAACTTCTTCTGATGACAAACTATAATGGCTAGAACATTCCTATTAAGTATGTAGCATTATCTGATGATCTTCTACCAAAATTGTTAAAATTATTCTTCTGCGGTGATATTTGGGCTCTGCCCGGGCGCATCCTATTTTAAAATCTTTAAAAATCTTCTTGTGACAAACCATAAGGCGGAGAGCATTCATATTTTGTTTGAAGCATCATTGGGTGAGCCTTTACCAAAATTGTTGAAATTATTCCCCTTGGGTCATATTTGGGCTTTGCCCGGGCACACCCTATTTTACATAGAACCAAGAAGGAAATCTCTAAAAAATCTTCTTCTGACAAATCATAATGGCTAGAGCATTTATATTTGGTATGTAGCATTATCTGATAATCCTCTACCAAAATTGTTAAAATTATCCCTCTGCAGTCATATTTGGGCTCTGCCCAGATGCACCCTATTTTAAAATCTTTAAAAATCTTCTTGTGACAAACCATAATGGCTAGAGCATTCATATTTTGTTTGAAGCATCATTGCTTGACCCCTTACCAAAATTGTTGAAATTATTCCCTTACGGTCATATTTGGGCTTTGCCCGGGCACACCCTATTTTACACAGAAACAAAGAAGGAAATCTTTAAAAAATCTTCTTCTGACAAATCATTAATGGCTAGAGCATTTACATTTGGTATGTAGCATTATCTGATAATCCTCTACCAAAATTGTTAAAATTATCCCTCTGCGGTCATATTTGGGCTCTGCCCAGATGCACCCTTAAATCTTTAAAAATCTTCTTGTGACAAACCATAACGGCTAGAGCATTCATATATTGTTTGAAGCATCATTGCTTGACCCCTTACCAAAATTGTTGAAATTATTCCCTTACGGTCATATTTGGGCTTTGCCTGGGCGCACTCTATTTTACTCAGAAACAAAGAAGGAAATCTTTAAAATATCTTCTGATGACAAACAATAATGGTTAGAGCATTCATATTTGGTATGTAGCATTATCTGATGATCCTCTACCGAAATTCTTAAGATTATTCCTCTGCGGTCATATTTGGGGTCTGCCCGGGTGCACCCTAATTTAAAATCTTTAAAAATCTTCTTCTGACAAAACATAAGGGTGAGAGCATTCATATTTTGTTTGAAACATCATTGGGTGACCCCTTACCAAAATTGTTAAAATCATTCCTGTAGGGTCATATTTGGGCTTTGCCTGGGCGCACTCTATTTTACATAGAAACAAAGAAGGAAATCTTTAAAACTTCTTCTGATGACAAAATATAATGGCTAGAACATTCCTATTAAGTATGTAGCATTATCTGATGATCTTCTACCAAAATTATTAAAATTATTCCTGTGCGGTCATACTTGGGCTCTGTCCGGGTGCATCCAATTTTAAAATCTTTAAAAATCTTCTTGTGACAAACCATAAGGCGGAGAGCATTCATATTTTGTTTGAAGCATCATTTGGTGACCCCTTACCGAAATTGTAAAAATTATTCCCCTTGGGTCATATTTGGGCTTTGCCCGGGCGCACCCTATTTTACATAAAAACAAAAAAGGAAATCTTTAAAAAATCTTCTGATGAAAAGCCATAATGGCTAGAGCATTCATATTTGGTGTGTAGCATTATCTGATGATCCTCTACCAAAAGTGTTAAAATTATCCCTCTGCAGTCATATTTGGGCTCTGCCATGGTGCACCCTATTTAAATCTTTAAAAATCTTCTTGTGACAAAACATAAGGCCGAGAACTTTCATATTTTGTTTGAAGCATCATTAGGTGACCCCATACCAAAATTGTTAAAATTCTTCCCTTTGGGTCATATTTGGGTGTATATCCGCCCTGCAGTGAAAAGAATAGCCTGCCCTTAATAGACCATATAGGTTACAAATATACTCAGGTGAGCGATATAGGACCATCATGGTCCTCTTGTTAATATAGTGCACTGGTTAAATGGAAACTTATGAACGTGACTGACAAAAGCTCAAGGTAAGATTTTTGTTCTTTTTATGGCAGTGCTCCTTTTTCCTTTGCTTTTCCCTTCATGAAACCAATATTGAGCAACTTCAATTGAAAGTTTCCTTGTAAAATATTTAATGATAAAGATTGCATGAGATTTGAACCAAGCTGCTTGGACTTGTCAAGGGGGGAATGTCCTTAGGCAAAACACTGAAGAGCTACAGCCTAGTTTAGGTGAAATTAGGGAAAGACATATTAATTAAGTGAGCTGTTGCCCCAGTATGTCTGAATTGTTATTGAAAGTGGCAAAAAAACACTACTGAAAGGAAAATTGTATGTAATGGGTTTGTTTGTTTTTTTGTATGGTGTTTAATATCATTTTTCTGATTAATAAAGCCATTTTCAACACTTATTTCAGTTATATCGAGGTAGTCAGTGCACCTATCCATGCTTTCCTTGAGTTTTTTTTACAAGTACTTAGTGGAGTATTCTTCCCAAGCCACTGGCTGCTTTCCCACATAATCATTGTAATAACGATGATCAGTGGTGAGAGAGGAATGAATCCTGTTGGGACTACCATCTTCAGTCCTCAGAGAGAAATTGGCTGAGCTGGGGATTTTGTGCTACAGACTACCCTACAGGGGCTTGGCATATGTAATGGAAATGGAAGGACTAGTCAAAAGACGTGCCATATACACTGGTAGTGAATTTGACAGATTTCCCTTACGCTTGTATATTTCAAAGACTTTCTCGACTTGCTGACTATACATAAATTTATGGATTATATATTATGATTTATATTATCTACCTTTGAACAGGTCAGAAGGGTCCCTGTGATCCCCCATTCTTCAATTTAGGGGCTAACTCAGTTGATGAGTGTGTAAGATGCTTCTGTTTTGGACAGAGTGTTCAGTGCTTCAGTAGTGATCTACAAGTTTCAAATGTAAGTATCATACTGGAATTATAACAACCGAGTTTTAAGTCATGAAAAGCAAATTATGTAGATCAATACCAGACTGTCTTTTGCAGACAGTGTATATCAAGATCAGACTGCAAGGAATCTGCACTTTGATCTTAAATCTACACTATTTGCTCTTATGTGAAATGTTCTGGATAAAATGCCATGGAAATTGCATTGCTGTGGTCTGTTTAGCCATTTACCAAATGGCAGAATTTTAGACTGGTCCAAATTGAAAGCATTGGCAGAAGACAAAATGTGACTCAAAAGTTGAAATTTGTTTTGGGATGGGCAGAAAACATTGTGGGAAAAGAAGAAAATGGTGGTTACCAGCATTTTCACTGTTTCCCACAATGTTTCCAAAAGGCTTCCCTTTTTAGGGTAGTTAAAAGTTGGGATTGTGTAGTAAAGGGTTAATTGTATAATATTTTTTTTTTTACATCATTTATTTAGCGCTTGCTGGATTTGTTTATTCCATGTTTAACACATGACATTAGGTGTTGGTTTATTTTTTATTATCTTCATATTATCACTTTTGGAAACATTCCTACTCCTAAGAGAGCTGCATATTGCTAGCAATTTCTTCTTTTTCTTCATTGTTTTACTCATATTAGACATACTGTAGTTCATATCTATCATCTCCAGTCTGAAAAATTGTTTTTCGAAGTGCCATTGTGGAATAATTTCATAAGTGTTCTTCTAGACATGCATCCATGTCCACATGTTCCTTTATAAGTCATTAAAGTGTTTCTCTAGACATGCATCCATGCCCACATGTTCTTTCATTAGTGTTCTTCAAGACATGTATCCATGTCCACATGTTCTTTCATTAGTGTTCTTCAAGACATGTATTCATGTCCACATGTTCTTTCATTAATTTTTTTCTAGACATATATCTATGTCCACATGTTCTTTCATAAGTGTTCTAATAGACATGCATTCAAAACTCTCACAATATATAAAATTATAATGTCGTAAGCAGAGTTAATTTTTGGACTTAAAGGCAAGATACCTGATGCAGAACACTGTGTTTTTTTAAAAACATTGTGGGAAAAGGAAGAAATGCTTGTAACCAAGAGCTTTGGCCAGGACACTTTAAAGCCTGAAGCCTTGTACCATAACTCAAGGAAAACACTAAGAAGTTAGCTGCTACTGTTATTCCGTCATCGAACAATCCCCTCTACTCATGGCCCTGAGGAAATAGGCTTTTGAAAACATTGTGGGAAAAGGAAAAAAATGGTGGTAACCAGCATGCATTGTCTCCTTCTCCAGCAGTATTTTCTACTTTTTTAAAGATGTATCCAGTCATTTGAGCAACATTCAATTTGTCATTTGCAGATACTTTTAATTTATCCAAGTCTAAGATCTTCTTGTTGAAAACGCTATAAAACTTTTTTAAACAGACAAATTGTTAATAATTAATTCTTTTTCTTGATCAGATTGGAATGGTAAATAATGTCTCACTGTTACGCCGTGATCAAGACGAAGTCATTCCACAAAATGTGGTCAACTTCAAACCCAACACACGAGAGTTCCAAGTGCTTGATTTCAGCCGAATTTTGAGGCAAGGTTCCTACTACTGGTCACTGCCAAATGAATTCCATGGGGAAAGGGTAAGTATTTTGGTGTCTTTGAACAGTGGGTGTGTGTTGGGAGACAGTGGTGTAAGGGTAGAGCATTGATTGTTCACATTAACCCTCTACCGCACAACCCTGAGTTTTAACGACCCAAAGAAATGAGGCTTTTCCAAACAATGTGGGAAAGGGAGAAAATGCTGGTAACCAGCAGTTTCTCCTTTTCCCTCAATGTTTTCTACTTTGTCTAAAAAAAGATCTCAATATTTGAGTAACGTTTTGTTTCTCCTTTCCAAATGCTTTCAATATGGATGAAGCTGCAATTTTTTGTTGTGTGGTAAAGAATTAAAAGTTCCAGGTTCAAATCTTGTGGTGATCATAGTCAGTCTTTGGAACTACCCACGTCATGTGTAGAGGAAGGTTAACCCTTTACCACACGACAAAAAAGCAGACTTGCTCATGTTGAAAGCATTTGGAGATGATAATTCAAACATTGCTCAAACGACTCAATTTGTCTTTGATAGGGTAGAAAACATTACCAGCATTTACTCTTTTCCCACAATGTTTTCAAAAGGCTTCTTCCTCAGGGTCATTAAAACTTGGGTTTGTGTGGTAAATGGTTAAGGTTTCCAGGAAGCAATTATTGAGAGTGATTGATCTAAGTTGAAAGGAACTGGTACACAATTCATGACATTGTAAAAAAATGAAAATAATCCATTACCAGGGAATCCTGTGTTTTAATTTTAAAAGAACCCTAAAGGCTTTTGAAAACTTTCTTGGACATAGAGAAAATGCTGGTTACCAGCATTTCCTCCTTTTCCCACAATTTTTTCAAAAGCTTGCTTTCTTTGGGGTTGTTAAAACTCAGGATTGTGTAGTAAAAGGTTTAGAGTTGTTTTGTGATAGATATTGGACATTTGCACTGAAATAAAATACTTAACTCTTTGCTAAAAACAAAATTTAAGACCAGTCCAAATTGAAAGCATTTGCCGATGACAAAATTAATATGACTCAAAATTTGAAATTTGTTTGCCAAGAGCAGAAAACATTGTGGAAAGAGGAGAAAATGCTGGTCACCAGCATTTTCTCCTTTTTCCACAATGTTTTCAAAAGCTGTCTTTCACAGGATTGTTAAAACTGGGGATTATGTGGTAAAGGGTTGACTGAATCAATGCAGTTATTAAGATTAAGTTATGACTATTTTGAATTTATTTAACCCTTTACCAAACGACAAATTTCACGCTAGTCCAAATTGAAAGCAGTTGCATACTACAAAATAGATGTGACTGAAAAATTGAAATTTGTTTTGGGAAGATTAGAAAAACACATAATGTTTTTAAAGGGCTTCTTACTCAAGAGTCGTTAAAAGTGAGAATTGTGAGGTAAAGGGTTAACTGCAATTATTAACAATGAATATTTTGGATTTATTTCATATGACAGCAGGCATTCATTTTGTAAACTTCTTTTGCAGTTGACAAGTTACGGAGGAGAACTGAAGTACACCATATACTATGACACGGACAGCCGGAGAGCAGTGCCAACAAGCTACGCTGATGTGATATTAATTGTAAGACAAACTTAACGTTCCTTTTAACCCTGCCAGTGTTTACATTTCATGTATTAACTCTTTACCACAAAGTCCCGAATTTTAACGACCCTGAAGAAAAAGCCTTTTGAAAACATTGTGGGAAAAGGAGAAAATGCTGGGGACCAGCATTTTCTCCTTTTCCCATGTTTTCTACTCTTCCAAATACAAATTTTAATTTTTGATTCACATTTATTTTGTCATCTGCAAAAGCTTTCAATTTGGACTGGTCGAAAATTTTGTCATTTGGTAAAGTGTTAATTCTTTACCACAGTCCCAAGTTTAATGATCTGTAGGAAAAAGACCTTGGTAACCAGCATTTTCTCCTTATCCTGCAATATTGTCTTGACAGGGTACATTGTGGGAACAGGAATAATGGTTACCCCCTTCTTTTTTCCTTTTCCCACAATGTTTTCAAAAGCATTTTTCATCTTGGTTTATTAAAACATAGGACTGTGTCATAAATGGTTTTGTTGTTTAACTCCTTACCAAACAACAAAATTTTGGACTTGTCCAAATTGAAAGCATTTACAGACGACAAATTGAATGTGGCCAAAGTGATGAATTCTATCTTTGAAAGGGTAGGAAACTTTGTGGGAAAAGGAGAAAATGCTGGTTACCAGCATTTTCTCCTTTTCTCACAATGTTTTCAAAAGGCTTCTTCCTCAGGGTCGTTAAAACATGGGATTGTGTGGTAAAGAGTTAAAGTATATTGATTGCTCTACGTTTTCAGGGAAATGGTATCACGCTGTACTACAGGGCCAGGACTCAGCCTAATGCAGGGGTACCAACTTCTATATCAGTACCATTAGTAGAGGTATGTAGAAGTTAGCTCTTGAACAGATCTGGAAAAGGTCCATCATAAACACATGAGATTTTTTTTTTTTTTTTTTTTATTTTCTACTTTTTGGCGTGGGCCTTCTTCGAGACGTTTACACAATTTAAAGATATCCGAACATGACAAGTGAATTCGGCTTACAGTGCAAGTGAAGGGTGGTAAAATTGACATCATTCTATATTCTATGTAAAGTAAGAATTAATTTTCTCCTTTTCCTGTAATGTTTTTTTACACGATCAAAGGTAAGATTCATCATTTGAGCAACATTTAAATAGTCGTCTGCAAATGGTTTCAATTTGGACAAGTCTACATTTTTAGCTCACCTTAGCACAACGTGCTAAAGGTGAGCTATTGTGATCGCCCTATGTCCGTCGTCCGGCATCTGTCGTCCGTCGTCCGTCGTCTGTCAACAATTTCTTTAAACATCTTCTTCTCCTAAACCACTGGGCCAATCTTGATGAAACTTGGCAGGGATGTTCCTTGGGTGAAGCTCTACCAAAATTGTTCAAAGAATTGAATTCCACCCACAACTCTGGTTGCCATGGCAACAAAAAGGAAAAAAAAGCAAAATCTTTGAAAATCTTCTTCTCTGAAACTAGAAGGCGCAGAGCTTTGATATTTGGTATGTAGCATCTCCTAGTGGACCTCTACCAAGTTTGTTCATATGATGCCCCCGGGGTCAAAACTGGCCTCGCCCTGGGGGTCACAATTTTGAGCATAGTCACAAAGAAGGAAAACTTTAAAAATCTTCTTCTCAAAAACTTGAAGGCGTAGAGCTTTGATATTTGGCATGTAGCATCTCCTAGTGGACCTCTACCAAGTTTGTTCATATGATGCCCCTGGGGTCAAAACTGGCCCTGCCCCGGGGGTCACAAGTTTGAGCATAGTCACAAAGAAGGAAAACTTTAAAAATCTTCTTCTCAAAAACTTGAAGGCGTAGAGCTTTGATATTTGGCATGTAGCATCTGCTAGTGGACCTCTACCAAGTTTGTTCATATGATGCCCCTGGGGTCAAAACTGGCCCCGCCCGGGGGGGGGGGGGTCACAAGTTTGAACATAGGAACAAAGAAGGAAAACTTTAAAAATCTTCTTCTCTAAAACTAGAAGGCTTAGAGCTTTGATATTTGGCATGAAGCATCTGCTAGTGGACTTCTACCAAGTTTGTTCATATGATGCCCTGGGGGCAAAACTGGCCCTGCCCTGGGGGTCACAAGTTCGAACATAGGAACAAAGAGGGGTAACTTTAAAAATCATCTTCTCTGAAACTGGAAGGTGTAGAGCTTTGATATTTGGTATGTAGCATCTCCTAGTGGACCTCTACCAAGTTTGTTCATATGATGCCCCTGGAGTCAAAACTGGCCCTGCCCCGGGGGTCACAAGTTTGAGCATAGTCACAAAGAAGGAAAACTTTAAAAATCTTCTTCTCTGAAACTTGAAGGCGTAGAGCTTTGATATTTGGCATGTAGCATCTGCTAGTGGACCTCTACCAAGTTTGTTCATATGATGCCCCTGGGGTCAAAACTGGCCCTGCCCCGGGGGTCACAAGTTTGAGCATAGTCACAAAGAAGGAAAACTTTAAAAATCTTCTTCTCAAAAACTTGAAGGCGTAGAGCTTTGATATTTGGCATGTAGCATCTGCTAGTGGACCTCTACCAAGTTTGTTCATATGATGCCCCTGGGGTCAAAACTGGCCCCGCCCGGGGGGGGGGGGGGGTCACAAGTTTGAACATAGGAACAAAGAAGGAAAACTTTAAAAATCTTCTTCTCTAAAACTAGAAGGCTTAGAGCTTTGATATTTGGCATGAAGCATCTGCTAGTGGACTTCTACCAAGTTTGTTCATATGATGCCCTTGGGGCAAAACTGGCCCTGCCCTGGGGGTCACAAGTTCGAACATAGGAACAAAGAGGGGTAACTTTAAAAATCATCTTCTCTGAAACTGGAAGGTGTAGAGCTTTGATATTTGGTATGTAGCATCTCCTAGTGGACCTCTACCAAGTTTGTTCATATGATGCCCCTGGAGTCAAAACTGGCCCTGCCCCGGGGGTCACAAGTTTGAGCATAGTCACAAAGAAGGAAAACTTTAAAAATCTTCTTCTCTGAAACTTGAAGGCGTAGAGCTTTGATATTTGGCATGTAGCATCTACTAGTGGACCTCTACCAAGTTTGTTCATATGATGCCCCTGGGGTCAAAACTGGCCCAGCCCCGAGGGTCACAATTTCCAACATAGGAACAAAGAAGGAAAACTTTAAAAATCTTCTTCTCTAAAACTAGAAGGCATAGAGCTTTGATATTTGGCAAGAAGCATCTCCTAGTAGACCTCTACCAAGTTTGTTCATATGATGCCCTTGGGGTCAAAACTGGCCTTGCCCCAGGGGTCACAAGTTCGAACATAGGAACAAAGAGGGGAAACTTTAAAAATCATCTTCTCTGAAACTGGAAGGCGTAGAGCTTTGATATTTGGTATGTAGCATTGCCTAGTGGACCTCTACCAAGTTTGTTCATATGATGCCCCTGGGGTCAAAACTGGCCCCGCCCCGGGGGTCACAAGTTTGAGCATAATAACAAAGAAGGAAAGCTTTAAAAATCTTCTGCTCTGACACTTGAAGGCATAGAGCTTTAATATTTGGCATGTAGCATCTCCTAGTGGACCTCTACCAAGTTTGTTCATATGATGCCCCTTGGTCAAAACTGGCCCCACCTGGGGGCGGGGGGTGGGGGGTCACAATTTCCAACATAGGAACAAAGAAGGAAAACTTTAAAAATCTTCTTCTCTAAAACTAGAAGGCATAGAGCTTTGATATTTGGCAAGAAGCATCTCCTAGTGGACCTCTACCAAATTTGTTCATATGATGCCCTTGGGGTCAAAACTGGGCCTGCCCCGGGGGTCACAAGTTCGAACATAGGAACAAAGAGGTAAAACTTTAAAAATCACCTTCTCTGAAACTGGAAGGTGTAGAGCTTTGATATTTGGTATGTAGCATTGCCTAGTGGACCTCTACCAAGTATGTTCATATGATGCCCCTGGGGTCAAAACTGGCCCTGCCCCGGGGGTCACAATTTCCAACATAGGAACAAAGAAGGAAAACTTTAAAAATCTTTTTCTCTGAGACAGGAAGGCATGGAGCTTTGATATTTGGTATGTAGCATCTTCTAGTGGATCTCTACCAAGTTTGTTCATATGATGCCCTTGGGGCAAAAGTTGGCCCTGCCCCGAGGGTCACAAGTTCGAACATAGGAACAGAGAAGGAAAACTTTAAGAATCATCTTTTCTGAAACTGGAAGGTGTAGAGCTCTGATATTTGGTATGTTGCATCTCAGAGTGGACCTCTACCAAGTTTGTTCATATGATGTCCCTGGGTCAAAACTGACCCCGCCCCGGGGGTCACAAATTTTAAAGATAGGAACAAAGGAGGAAAACTTTAAATTTCTTTTTCTCTTAAACGGGAATGTGTAGAGCTTTGATATTTGGTATGTAGCATTTCCTAGTGGACCTCTACCAAGTTTGTTCATATGATGCCCCTTGGTCAAAACTGGCCCCGCCCTGGGGGTCACAAGTTCGAACATAGGAACAAAGAAGGAAAACTTTAAAATTCTTCTTTAAAACTGGAAGGCGTAGAGCTTTGATATTCTGTATGTAGTGATTCTCTTCTAAGTTTGTTTGCCCTTCTAAGCACAACAAGTTCATTGAGTTCAAAATTTGGTCATCTTGGGTCATAAACTAGGTCACTAGGTCAAATTAAAGAAATACCTTGTTGGCACTCTCGAGACCACATTATTTGCTCAGTTGCCTTGAAAATTAGTTAGAAAGTTTGTCTTTATAAAGTCTCACATAAGATTAATTTGGGTCAACTTGGGTCATAAACTAGTTCACTGGGTCAAATTAAAGAAATACTTTGTTTGCACTCTGGAGGCCACATTTATTGCTCAAATGACCTGAAATTTGGCCAGAATGTTTGTCTTGATGAAATACCAGATGAGTTTGGATTTGGGTCACCTGGAACCATAAACTAGGTCACTAGGTCAAAATAAAGAAATACCTTGTGGGCACTCTAGAGGCCACATTATTTGCTTAATTGCCTTGAAAATTGGTCAGAATGTTTGTCTTTGTAAAATCTCACATGAGTCTGAATTTGGGTCAACTGGGGTCATAAACTAAGTCACTTGGTCATATTAAAGAAATAGCTAGTGGGCACTCTAGAGGCTACATTTATTATTCATTTGATTTGAAAATTGGTTAAAATGTTTCTTTTGATAAAGTCCAAGACCAGTTCAAATTTGGGTCACCTGGGGTCATAATCTAGGTCACTAGGTCAAATTAAAGAAATATCTTTAGGGCACTCAAGGCCACATTTTTTGCTCAGTTGACTTGAAAATTGGTCAGACTGTTTGTCTTCATGAAATGTGAGTTTGAAATTGGGTCACCTGCGGTAAAAAACTAGGTCACATGGTCAAATTAAAGAAAAACTTTTAAGGCACTCTACTAAGGTGAGCGACCCATGGCCAGCATTGCCCTCTTGTTGTTTTGTGGTAAAGAGTTAAGTCTCTGCCAGATGACAAAATCTAAGACCTTTCAGTATTGAAAGTAATTGCAGAAATACAAATGTGGCTCCAGTGATAAGATTTATACTACAAATTTAGAATTATGTGAAAAGAAAAAAAGTCTGTTTTGTTTTAGTGTTATAGTTTCCTTCTAGTCTTACAAGCATTCTAATAATTATCAAAAGCAATTTTCTTTTGGGTAGTTAATTCTTTACCATACGACAAAATATTAGACTTGTCCAAAGTGAAAGTATTGCAGGCAACAAACTAAATGTGACTCAAAAATTAATATTTGTTTTGGGAGGGTAGAAAACATTGTGGGAAAAGGAGAAAATGCTGGTTACCAGTATTTTCTCCTTTTCTCACAATGTTTTCAAAAGCTTTCTCTCTCAGGGTCATTAAAAGTCAGCAAGGGTTAAGATGTGGAGTTCTTTGGTAAAAAAGAGTTAAAAATAAATATTTTTTTCTGTCTAGACTGCCTGGGAGAGATTTGATGGTACTATCCGAGGTGACACGCCCATTGCTCAGTTCTCCTCAAGGGAGGAGTTTATGACTGTCCTACAGAATGTACAGCAAATTCTGGTAAAAGCTAACTATGACAACAGACAGTCTACTGTTAGGTAAGTTAAAGGCGCAACAGTAGCAAAAAAAATGCATGTGTTAAAATGCATTTAACTCTGTACCAAACGACAAAATTTTAGCCTTGTCTGAATTTGAAGCATTTCCAGAAGACAAGTTAAACATTACTCAAAACATGCAAGTCATTCTTTGTAGGACTCAAAGACATTGTGGGAAAAGGAGAAGATGCTGGTAACCAGTATTTTCTCCTTTTCCCACAATGTTTTCAAAAGCCTTCCTTCCCAGGGTTGTGAAAACTCAGGATTGTGTGGTGAAAGCGTTGAATTTAAATCATGCCTTTTAAAAGTATGGAATATATTTGAATTAAATAATACCATTTTAAAGTAAGGAAAATATTGGGACGATAATAATCTGTTATTGTGTGGTTGGTCCAAGTGTTGGTCACCAGCAGAAAAATGAATTTTAAAATCACGCAAAAAGTAAACAAAAGATAGAATGACCTGGCAACTTTTAACCTTGTTTTGAAATTCATTTCTCTGCCAGCGACTATCACTTGGACTGACTGCACAAAAATAGATTGTCATTTTCCCAATAATTTCCATACTTTAAAATGGTATTTTTTAAATCTAAATGCATTCTAACACCAACATAGTTTACATTTGGCTGTTTCTGTGCCATTAATATTGTATCCTGTAGGGATGGTTTTTTAGCTCCACTGGCCGAAGGCCAGCGAGCTATTGTCATGGCGTTGTGTCCGTCGTGCGTGCGTCCGTCCGTCCGTGCGTGCGTCCGTAAACTTTTTCTTTAAAAAACTTCTCCTCAGAAACTATTGACTGGATTTTTACCAAATTTCACAGGAATGTTCCTTTGGTGGTCCTCTTTCAAATTCCTTCAAATAATTGTGTTCCATGAAGAATTCTGGTTGCCATGGCAACCAAAGTAAAAAACCTTTAAAAATCTTCTCCTCCCAAACCGCTATTTGGATAGCATTATTATTTTGCAGGAATGTTCCTTAGATACAGGTTTACAGAATTCCTTTAAAAAAAAAACGATCTGTCAAAAAACATGGCTTTTATGGGAGACTCATTTTCCTTTTATGGTATAAAGTAAAATCTTTGAAAAATTTCTTCTCTAAAACTATTCATTGGATTTCATTGTTGTTTTGCAGGTAAGTTCCTATGGTCTGCCAAATTGTTTCTATGGTGGTTGTATACCAAATTCCTTTTAAAAAAATGATACACCTAAAAACACATTTTTTTATAGACAAGGCTTATATTTCAAAAAAATGTTCTTCTCCAAAACTATTTATTGTGTTAGTTTTATCGACTAACAAAGAAAAAGGAAGAAAATTGGATTGACTTGACCTAGTCAGGGCTGTCCTATTTAAGCCCACACATTTTCCTTGGTATTAAGATCACAATTTACTCCAATGATATGCTATTAGTTAGTACTAGTAATGAAATATCACTGGCCATAAATAAGATAAAAGCTTGAGCACCTTTCACAACTTGAGCTTTTCAATTTTGCCTTATTACTAAGCCTGAGTAACCATGCCAAGATAAAAAAGAAAAAGTATTTTAATAACAAAACCCCCATGTTGTAGGTACTTTATAGTCCTTTTGATATAGAACAAGAGAACCTCTGCACTTTTATTAGTTCTGGTAAAGGTTTGTTGACCTACTAATGAGTAAATGCAGAGTGGACAGAGAAGGGGTGTAAATCCTGGTGACCTGGTACACAGTGGGACAGGGCTTTACATTTGTGATAAGGCATTAATGTTACCCAGTCAAACTGATCCCGCAACTTCAGTACACCAGAATTAATCTGTGCCCTGGAGCAGGATATTTGATTTATGTAAATGCATTTGTAGACCATTTTGTGTTGTTTGCCACAGAAGACATTCTAACTGTGAAAAGTTGATTATTAGGGATTAGGTGTTCATTGTATGCCAGCATATTTCATTCTATCTGGTGTATTGATGTAAGTTGATCTATCTTGCTATAACATTCATTCATTTGCCCTCCTAGCTGTTCTTTTAGATTACCCCTTTACCACACAATCACAACTTTTAACGACCCTGAGAAAGACATATTTTCTATATTTTGATGTTTCCCCACCCAAAATGGTTTGTGAAAGGACCTGTTGCAGACAACATATCTTCAAATTAGTAAGACATATATAAAAAAGGATAGAAATTATTGTGGGAAACTAAGAAAATGCTGGTTACCATTTTTTTCTTCTTTTCTCACAAGTTTTTTCCATACCTTTTTTCTTCAGTGAGCTAAAATGCAGGATTGAATGGTAATTGTTAAAAACTTCTTTTCGCCATTATAGAAATATCAGGCCTGTGGAGCGATACAGGCGCTCAAGCGCCTCTAGTTTAGTACCCTACAGAACATGCCAAATCCTACTTTATGCAATTATGACAGAAAACAGTCTATCATTTGAAACACATCCAAATGGATGTCTGCAATTCCTGTGTCTAAAACTTTGTCATTTGCCAAAAAGTTATCTGTTCAACAAACAATCACAAGTTGTAATGACCTCGAGATAGAAAACTCTTTAATACTGTAATGTACACTCCCAACTTTTAACAACCCTGAGAAAGAAAACTCTGGAAAACATTGTTGGAAAAGGAGAAAATGCTAATAACTGGCATTTTCTTCTTTCCCAAAATATTTTCTACCCTTCCCAATACAAATTTCAGTCTTTTTACTTCATATTTAGTTTGTTGTCAGCAAAAGCTATCAATTTGAACAAGTCTACATTTGTTATTTTACCAAGAGTTAACCCTTTGCCACTCAGTCCCGACTATTAACGACCTGGAGGAAGAAGGCTTTTGAAAATATTGTGGGAAAAGGAGAAAATGCTGAAAAAAAAAGATTTTTCTCCGTTTCCCACAATGTTTTCTACCCTATCAAGGACAAATTTCATCTTTATGGCCACCTTCAATTTGTTGTCTGCAGATACTTCCAGTATGGACCAGCCTAAAATTTTGTTGTTTGGTAAACAGTTAAACATTGTATTGTGTTGAAAAAGAGAAACAGCTGGTAGGCAATGTTGTAATTTTACTTTCCAAACAGAAATCTCATCATTTGAATCACTTTGAACTTGTTGTCTGCAAATGCTTTCAATTTAGACAAAATCAAATTTTTTTACGTCTGGTAAAGAGTCAGATGGAATTAATATCATTTCAGAATCGGAGGCGTATTTATGACAACAGCTGTAGATTATGCAACAGATTTGGGTCAGGCCTATTTAGTGGAAGATTGCCAGTGTCCAACAGGATATACTGGTCTGTCTTGTCAGGTAGGTTTGTGTTACGAATAGCAGGAAGAAAGTGGGGATTGTATGTCTCGTACTGCCTTGCCACAGAGCTGGCTTATGTAGTGAAATGTAGTAGAGTGTTTCCTTCAGGACTGCAAAGCTGTGGGATCAATCCCTGTCATACAGGGTATTACCAAACTCTCAATTTTCAATAAACCTGAGGAAGAGGCTTTCTGAAAACATTATGGACAAGGAGAAAATGCTGGTAACCAGCATTTTCTCTGTTTTCCACAATGTTTTCTACCCATCCAAAAACAAATTTCAATATATGAGTCACAATTAGTTTGTCATACATGCAAATAATTTCAGTTTGGGTAAGTCTAAAAAGTTGTCGTTTGGTGAAGACTGTAACCCATAGAGCACCGAATAAACCCATCAGACATTTTCATCCTAGAAATATGACCCAAATAATTGCAATTTCATGGTTCCTTTTGTCTACAGTGATTCAGCAAAGCCAGACAGTGTAGTGCACATTTTGTGGAGCCTGATCTTAATCTACACTGGCCACAAAGGCAACTACAGTCGTGAAAGTCGCCTTAAGATTAATCAGCACTATACATAATTATATCAGTTCACTGTATTCCATTTCAGACTTGTGCACCAGGCTTTACACGAGTCCAGTCAGGAGGATTCCTTGGTCAGTGTATCCCATGTAACTGTAATGGTCACTCTAATGATTGTGATGCCATTACAGGAGAATGTCTGGTAAGTGTGCAGTTTGTAGATCCTAGTCAGTATACAGACTATAGTCCCTTGTTCAGTGTATCCCATTTAACTGTCATGATCACCCAAATGATTGTGATGCCAACACCAGAGAATGTCAGGTTAGTGTAAAGTTTGGAGTATATACAGACTATAGTCCCTTGATCAAGTGTATCCCACTTACATGTAATGGTCACTCACATAATTCTGACAATAGATATGAGATTCAGTCAACGATGATAATTTGGCAACAGGAGATGAACTGCCTTGTTTATGTGCAGACTAACTGGATGGCTAGACTTATAGGACTCAT
This sequence comes from Tridacna gigas, assembly GCA_945859785.2. NCBI lineage: Eukaryota > Metazoa > Mollusca > Bivalvia > Cardiida > Cardiidae > Tridacna > Tridacna gigas. Next base: position 26,202,997 of record OX244041.2, on the reverse strand, counting down.
CAGTATTTGTTTTAGTTTAGTCCTTTAACCCTTACCTAATGACAAAATTCTAGACTTTTCCAAATTGAAAGCATTTGCAGACGACAATTCAGATGAGATTCAGGTGATGGAATTTGCCTTTGTTAGGGTAGAAAACATTATGGGAAATAGAGAAAATGCTGGTTACCAGCATTTTCTTCTTTTTCCACAATGTTTTCAAAAGGCCTCTTCCTCAGGATCATTAAAACTCTTGTGGTAAAGGTTTAACTCTTTACCCCACGACAAAAATGTAGACTGGTCCAAATTCAAACCATTTGCAGATGAAATAAATGTGACTGAAAAATTGAAATTTGTTTTAGAAAGGGAAGAAAATAGTGTGGGAAAAGGAGAAAAATGCTGGTTAACAGCATTTATTCTTTTCCCACAATTTTTTCAAAAGGCTTCTTTCAAAGGGTCACTGAAAGTCAGGATTATGTGGGAAAGGGTTAATCCTTAAGCTGCTAAGCATGATTTAAGGGCCTTTTGTGCACAATGTAGATCAAGATCAGACTGCACAGAACATGCAGTTTGGATCTACACCGTTCAATGAGGAGATATTTTTCTGCCCCAAAGAACTATAGGCTTGAAAGTTTCATTTCATTTAATTAGCAGTTTAACCCTTCACAACACCATCCCGAGTTTTAACAACCCTGAGGAAAAAGCCTTTTGAAAACATTGTGCAAAAAGGAGAAAATGCTGGTAACCAGCATTTTCTCCTTTTCTCACAATGTTTTTTACCCTTCCCTAAACAAATTTCAATTTTTCAGTCACATTTATTTTATTGTCTGCGAATGTTTCAATTTGGAAGAGACTAAAATTTTGTTATTTGGTAAAAGGTTAAGGGTTAAATTCATCACACAGGTCTGTTTTTATAAACTATACATAGCACAGTGCCTCATGCAGGCTTTCTTGCAGTGGACCACTTTTGAAAATCAGCTTATGGAAAAATTTGCTTGTAAGAAGCAATTTTTGCTTTTACCATATTTTTTTCAATAAGCTTTGAGACAAAGAATCATGTCAACCATGTCATCCATTTCAGAATTGTCAGCATAACACATACGGAGACCGATGTCAGCTCTGTGTTGATGGTTACTATGGTGATGCCAGGGGAGGAACTCCAAATGATTGCCGGCCCTGTCCCTGCCCACTCACAAATTCACCCAATCAGTGAGTAGTTACATGGTCATATGGTATCATATGAATTATAAAAACAACTTTTTATGCAGCTGAAATTGACCGCTTTGGAAAACATTTTAGGGACATTTTTGGGAATTGAGCCACTGCTTGTCTAAAAAATGGTAATTTAAAAGAAATGTTCTGTTGATAACAAAGTCATGATAATATGAGCAGCACTGTGGCAAAAGGGGGCTTAATGGATCTGTGTGATGCATTATACCAGGCAAGTCATTACAGTTACTGGATCCATGAAATCCAGTTTTCCTAACAACTGACTGAAACATGAGGCAGAATGGTCCTTTGACATGCAGAAAATTGACCAATAGCTAAAAGTTTCGTCCCAGATTAGCCTGCACAGTCCTCGCAGGCTGACATGAGTCAATACTCTTTATAGATGCATTAAGCCCCCTTTTCACAGAACATGGCTCATTCTTGTATTTATCCTCTTTAATGTACTTACAGCTACCCTTTAATAACCCTTACCACACAATCCCGAGTTTTAACAACCCTAAAGAAAAAGCCTTTCGAAAACATTGTGGGGAAAAGGAGAAAATGCTGGTCACCAGCACTTTCTCAGTTTCCCACAATGTTTTCTACCCGTCCCAGAAGAAATTTCTATTTTTGAGTCACATTATGTCATCTGCAAATGCTTTGAATTTGGACTAGTCTGATATTTTGTAAATTTTGGGTAAAGAGATAAACAGTTTAAAAACTCCAGGCTGACCTTGGTTGATACTGTTTGCATATCCACTAAGCCCCCTTTTCACAGAGCATGGCCCATGTAAAAAAGTGGTTTTTCCTCATGTTTACCACACATATTTCTGTCAGTATTTCTGTTTTAACCCTGTACCGCACAATCCTTAATTTCAAAGATCCTGAGCAAGAAGCCTTTTGAAAATGTTGTGGGAAAAGGAGAAACTGCTTGTAACCAGCATTTTCTCCTTCTCCAACTATATTTTCGGGCCTTTCACAGACAAGTCCTATCATTTGAGCCACATTTAATTTGTCATCTGCAAGTGCTTTTAGTTTGAAAAAGTCCAAGACTTTGTCGTTTGGAAAAGGGTTAAAGCTGTCTTTGCAGGCTGATGAAAATTCAAATGACGACTTGGTTACCAGCATTTTTGCTTTTTCACACAATGTTTTCAAAAGCCTTCTCTTTCAGGGTCATTAAAACTTGGGACTGTGTGGTAAAGAGTTGATCCATGTTTACCACAGCTTTAGACTTTTTTCTTCCTACATCTGATATTTGAATCATCAAGGTTTTTATCCTACTGTTTAGGTTTAGCCGTACATGTTTCCTGGACTCTGATGGAGAGGTAACTTGTGGCAACTGTCCTGAAGGGTATGAGGGTAGACGGTGTGAGAAATGTGCTGAGGGTTATAGAGGAGACCCACTTACCCCTGGTAGTACTTGTGTCAAAGTCCCAGGTAAGGACAGGCTTTGTTATGTTTATTGCTTTTTTCGTTTGTTCTATTTTCATTAGTGAGGTAACTGGTATTTTCTCCTTTTCCCACAATGCTTTGTATCAATTCAAGGACAAATACTGTCATTTGAAAAACATTTGAATTGTCATCTGTAAATTCCTTCAATATGGACAAGTCTAAAATTTTGCTATGTTGTTAAAGGTTGATAACTCAGAGCCCCAACCAAGTGCTGGTGAAACCCAGGATGTATATGAATAAGCGTGCTGTCACCATATGACTGAAATAATATTGAATGCAGCATAAAACTCCATTCAATCAACGAATCAATAATAAAACAGAAAAAGAAGGCTTTTGAGAACATTGTGGGGAAAAGGAGAAAATGCCGGTAACCAGCATTTTTTCCCTTTTCCACAATGTTTTCTACTCTTTTAAAGTCAAATCCCTTCATCAGAGACACATGTGACTTTTTTTTTTTGCTAATGCTTTCAATTTCAATGCATCTAAAATCATCTCATGTGGCCACGTTTAGTCTTTTCTTACTTTCAGTTGAAGACATCTGTGATGAATGTGCTTTACTTCTCCTAAGTATGGAAATTATCTTCAATTTAGAAGAGTCTAAGATGTACAAAGTTTGTAATGCCTGTCCTTACTTTCTTTCAGTTGAAGACATCTGTGATAGCCGAGGAAGTATGAGTCTAAACCCTGATCCCGTGACTCGTCAGTGTAGGTGTAAGGTGAGTAGTGAGTAAACTTTTAACCCTTAGGCTGCAAAGCGCGACTCACTGACCTTATGTGGACAGTGTAGATTCAGATCAGACTGCATAGAAAATGCAGTCAGATCTAAATCTACACTGTCCAATAAGGAGATTTTTGTTTTCCTAAAAGTAAGTTTGAAATAGCATTATTTGAGTTTTTATGACAGGTTTGAAAATTCCATTTCACTTTTATAGCAGGAGAAGGGTTAACTCTTTACCACAGGACAAAATTTTGGACTTGTCCAAACTCAAAGCATTTTCAGACAACATATTAAATATGGTGAAAGTGATGGTATTTCTCAGTAAAGGTGTAATAAAAAAAAGCTTGTGGGAAAAGGAGAAAATGCTGGTTACCAGCATTTTCTCCATTTCCCATAATGTTTTCAAAAGCCTTTTTCCTCAGGGATAATTAAAGAGTTAACCCTTTCCCACACTTTCCCACACAATCCCGGGTTTTAACGACCCTGAGAAAGAAGCCTTTTGAAAACATTGTGGGAAAAGGAGAAAACTGCTGGTAACCAGCATTTTCTCCTTTTTTCACAATGTTTTCTACCCAATGAAAGACAGAAATCATCATTTGAGCCACACTGAAATTGTCGTTTGCAATTGCTTTCAATTTGAGCCAGTCTGAAATTTTGTCTTTTGGTAAAGAGTTAAGATCTAGACCAGACTTTCAGTTGCAATTGTTGACAGTGTAGACAAGATCAGACTATACATAACATGCAGTCTGATCTTTGATCTGCACTGGCAATATTTCAGCTGTTTTTCCTGACTGAAAAAGGCCATTTGATTAATTCATCACTTCAATGGTTGAAGTAACCCTTTACCACACATTCAAATATTTGAACAACTTTTAGCAAGAAGGCTTTGGAAAACACGGGCTGGAAAAGGAATAAAAGGGTGGTAACCAGTATTTTCTACTTTGACCATAATGTTTTTTTTGTCTTTTCATCCTTAGGATTTCATACTTTGAGCCACATTTAATTTGTCATCTGCAAATGCTTTCAATCTGGACAAGTCTAAAAATTAACCAACTATTAACCCTTTAACTCTTTACCAAACGACAAAATTTTAGACCACTCCAAATTGAAAGCTTTTACAGACAACAAAATAAATGTGAATCAAAAATTGAAATTTGTTTTTGGAAGAGTAGAAAATATTGTGGAAAAAGGAGAAAATGCAGGTTACCAGCATTTTCTCCTTTTCACACACTGTTTTCAAAAGGCCTTTTGGTCAGGATAGTTAAAACTCGAGATTGTGTGGTAAAGTGTTACGCTACTTTCATAACTTTAGTTGCCATTTAGAAACCAGCATTTTCTCCTTTACCCTCAATGTTTTCTACCCAACCCAAACCAAATTTTCATTTTTGAGTCACATTTATTTTGTTGTCTGCAAATGCTTTCAATTTGGAGTGATTTAAAATTTTGTTGTTTGGAAAATGGTTAATATTTGATCAATTTTCCCCTGTTTTTCAGGACAATGTGATGGGCCCTAGATGCGATAGATGTCAGGAGAACACATTCTATCTGAATAGTAATTACGACCTTGGCTGTATTCGATGTTTCTGTATGGGCGTGTCCAAATCCTGTCAGAGTACATACTGGAATAGAGCACAGGTAGTTTATGTTTTTAGCTCACCTTAGCACAACATGCTAAAGGTGAGCTATTGTGATCGCCCTCTCCGGCGTCCGGCGTCTGGCATCTGGCGTCGGTTGTCCGTCGTCCGTCAACAATTTCTTTAAACATCTTCTTCTCCTAAACCACTGGGCCAATCTTGATGAAACTTGGCAGGGATGTTCCTTAGGTAAAGCTCTACCAAAATTGTTCAAAGAATTGAATTCCACCCACAATTCTGGTTGCCATGGCAACAAAAAGGAAAAAAAAGCAAAATCTTTGAAAATCTTCTTCTCTGAAACTAGAAGGCGCAGACCTTTAATATTTGGTATGTAGCATTTCCTAGCAGACCTCTACCAAGTTTGTTCATTTGATGCCCCTGGGGTCAAAACTGGCCCCGCCCCGGGGGTAACAAGTTTGAGCATAGTCATAAAGAAGGAAAACTTTAAAAATCTTCTTCTCTGAAACTTGAAGGCGTAGAGCTTTGATATTTGGCATGTAGCATCTCCTAGTGGACTTCTACCAAGTTTGTTCATATGATGCCCCTGGGGTCAAAACTGACACCGCCCCGGGGGTCAGAATTTCCAACATAGGAACAAAGAAGGAAAACTTTAAAAATCTTCTTCTCTAAAACTAGAAGGCATAGAGCTTTGATATTTGGCATGAAAGATCTCCTAGTGGACCTCTACCAAGTTAGTTCATATGATGCCCTTGGGGTCAAAACTGGCCCTGCCCCGGGGGTCACAAGTTCGAACATAGAAACAAAAAGGGGAAATTTAAAAATCATCTTCTCTGAAAGTGGAAGGCGTAGAGCTTTGATATTTGGTATGTAGCATTGCCTAGTGGACCTCTACCAAGTTTGTTCATATGATGCCCCTGGGGTCAAAACTGGCCCCGCCCCGGGGGTCACAAGTTTGAGCATAGGAACAAAGAGGGGAAACTTTAAAAATCATCTTCTCTGAAACTGGAAGGCGTAGAGCTTTGATATTTGATATGTAGCATAGCCTAGTGGACCTCTACCAGATTTGTTCATATGATGCCCCTGGGGTCAAAACTGGCCCTGCTCCGGGGGTCACAATTTCCAACATAGTAACAAAGAAGGAAAACTTTAATAATTTTCTTCTCTGAAACAGGAAGGCATGGAGCTTTGATATTTGGCATGAAACATCTCCTAGTGGACCTCTACCAAATTTGTTCATACGATGGCCTTGGGGTCAAAACTGGCCCTGCCCTGGGGGTCACAAGTTTGAACATAGGAACAGAGAAGGAAAAATTTAAGAATCATCTTCTCTGAAAATGGAAGGCGTAGAGCTTTGATATTTGGTATGTAGCATCGCCTAGTAGACCTCTACTAAGTTTGTTCATATGATGCCCTTGGGGTCAAAATTGGCCCTGTCCTGGGGGTCACAAGTTCAAACATAGGAACAAAGAAGGAAAACTTTTTTTTTTTTTTTTCTCTTAAATGGGAAGGCATAGAGCTTTGATATTTGGTATGTAGCACCTCCTAGTGGACCTCTACCAAGTTTGTTCATATGATGCCCCTGGGGTCAAAACTGGCCCCGCCCCGGGGGTCACAAGTTTGAGCATAGTAACAAAGAAGGAAAACTTTAAAAATCTTCTTCTCTGAAACTTGAAGGTGTAGAGCTTTGATATTTGGCATGAAGCATCTCCTAGTGGACCTCTACCAATTTTGTTCATATGATGCCCCTGGGGTCAAAACTGGCCCTGCCCAGGGGTCACAATTTCCAACATAGGAACAAAGAAGGAAAACTTTAAAAATCTTCTTCTCTAAAACTAGGAGGCATAGAGCTTTGATATTTGGCATGAAGCATCTCCTAGTGGACCTCTACCAAGTTAGTTCATATGATGCCCTTGGGGCCAAAACTGGCCCCACCCCGGGGGTCACAAGTTCGAACATAGGAACAAAGAGGGGAAATTTTAAAAATCATCTTCTCTGAAACTGGAAGGCGTAGAGCTTTGATATTTGATATGTAGCATTTCCTAGTGGACCTCTACCAAGTTTGTTCATATGATGCCCCTGGGGTCAAAACTGGCCCCCTCCCGGGGGTCACAAGTTTGAGCATAGTAACAAAGAAGGAAAACTTCAATAATCTTCTTCTCTGAAACTTGAAGGCGTAGAGCTTTGATATTTGGCATGTAGCATCTCCTAGTGGACCTCTACCCATTTTGTTCATATGATGCCCCTGGGGTCAAAACTGGCCCAGCCCGGGGGTCACAATTTCCGACATAGGAACAAAGAAGGAAAACTTTAAAAATCTTCTTCTCTAAAACTAGAAGGCATAGAGCTTTGATATTTGGCATGAAGCATCTCCTAGTGGACCTCTACCAAGTTACTTCATATGATGCCCTTGGGGTCAAAACTGGCCCTGCCCCAGGGGTCACAAGTTTGAACATAGGAACAAAGAGGGGAAACTTTAAGAATCATCTTCTCTGAAACTGGAAGGCGTAGAGCTTTGATATTTGATATGTAGCATTGCCTAGTGGACCTCTACCAAGTTTGTTCATATGATGCCCCTGGGGTCAAAACTGGCCCCGTCCCAGGGGTCACAAGTTTGAGCATAGTAACAAAGAAGGAAAACTTTAATAATCTTCTTCTCTGAAACTTGAAGGCGTAGAGCTTTGATATTTGGCATGTAGCATCTCCTAGTGGACCTCTACCAATTTTATTCATATGATGCCCCTGGGGTCAAAACTGGCCCCACCCCGGGGGGTCAGAATTTCCAACATAGGAACAAAGAAGGAAAACTTTAAAAATCTTCTTCTCTAAAACTAGAAGGCATAGAGCTTTGATATTTGGCGTGAAGCATCTCCTAGTGGACCTCTACCAAATTTGTTCATATGATGCCCTTGGGGTCAAAACTGGCCCTGCCCTGGGGGTCACAAGTTCGAACATAGGAACAAAGAGGGGAAACTTTAAAAATCATCTTCTCTGAAACTGGAAGGTGTAGAGCTTTGATATTTGATATGTAGCATAGCCTAGTGGACCTCTACCAGGTTTGTTCATATGATGCCCCTGGGGTCAAAACTGGCCCCGCCCCGGGGGTCACAATTTCCAACATAGTAACAAAGAAGGAAAACTTTAATAATTTTCTTCTCTGAAACAGGAAGGCATGGAGCTTTGATATTTGGTATGTAGCATCTTCTAGTGGATCTCTACCAAGTTTGTGCATATGATGTCCTTTGGGCAAAAGTTGGCCCTGCCCCGGGGGTCACAAGTTCGAACATAGGAACAGAGAAGGAAAAATTTAAGAATCATCTTCTCTGAAACTGGAAGGTGTAGAGCTTTGATATTTGGTATGTAGCATCGCCTAGTAGACCTCTACTAAGTTTGTTCATATGATGCCCTTGGGGTCAAAATTGGCCCAGTCCCGGGGGTCACAAGTTCAAACATAGGAACAAAGAAGGAAAACTTTAATTTTTTTTTTCTCTTAAATGGGAAGGCATAGAGCTTTGATATTTGGTAAGTAGCACCTCCTAGTGGACTTCTACCAAGTTTGTTCCAAGGATGCTGCTTGGGTCAAAACTGGCCCAGTCCCGGGGGTCACAAGTTTGAACATAGGAACAAAGAAGGAAAACTTTAAAATTCTTTTTTTCTGAAACCGAAAGGTGTGGAGCTTTGATATTTGGTATATTGCATCTCAGAGTGGACCTCTACTAAGTTTGTTCATATAATGCCCCTGGGTCAAAACTGGCCCCGCCCCAGGGGGTCACAAGTTCGAAGATAGGAACAAAGAAGGAAAACTTTTCTTTTTCTCTTAAACGGGAAGGTGTAGAGCTTTGATATTTGGTATGCAGCATTTCCTAGTGGACCTCTACCAAGTTTGTTCATATGATGCCCCTGGGTCAAAACTGGCCCAGCCCCGGGGGGTCACAAGTTCGAACATAGGAACAAAGAAGGAAAACTTTAAAATTCTTCTTTAAAACTGGAAGGCGTAGAGCTTTGATATTTGGTATGTAGTGATTCTCTTCTAAGTTTGTTTGCCCATCTAAGCGCAACAAGTTCATTGAGTTCAAAATTGGGTCATCTTGGGTCATAAACTAAGTCACTAGGTCAAATCAAAGAAATACCTTGTTGGCACTCTCGAGGCCACATTATTTGCTCAATTGCCTTGAAAATTAGCTAGAAAGTTTGTCTTTATAAAGTCTCACATAAGATTAATTTGGGCCAACTTGGGTCATAAACTAGTTCAATGGGTCAAATTAATGAAATACCTTGTTTGCACTCTGGAGGCCACATTTATTGCTTAAATGACCTAAAATTTGACCAGAATGTTTATCTTGATGAAATACCAGATGAGTTTGGATTTAGGTCACCTAGAACCATAAAATAGGTCACTAGGTCAAAATAAAGAAATATCTTGTGGGCACTCTAGAGGCCACATTATTTGCTTAATTGCCTTGAAAATTGGTCAGAATATTTGTCTTTGTAAAATCTCACATGAGTCTGAATTTGGGTCAACTGGGTTCATAAACTAGGTCACTTGGTCAAATTAAAGAAATAGCTAGTGGGCACTCTAGAGGCCACATTTATTATTCATTTGATTTGAAAATTGGTTAAAATTTTTCTTTTGATATAGTCAAAGACCAGTTCAAATTTGGGTCACCTAGGGTCATAATCTAGGTCACTAGGTCAAATTAAAGAAATATCTTTAGGGCACTCGAGGCCACATTTTTTGCTCAGTTGACTTGAAAATTGGTCAGAATGTTTGTCTTCATGAAATATGAGTTTGAAATTGGGTCACCTGCGGTCAAAAACTAGGTCACATGGTCAAATTAAAGAAAAACCTTTAAGGCACTCTACTAAGGTGAGCGACTCAGGGCCATCATGGCCCTCTTGTTGTAATTTTGTACCAGAAAAGCCCATGTTTCCGTGTTGTGCATCTAGGGCGTGCAATCGCACAGATCCTGCTGTGTACTCCTTCAATCCTGCAATTTTCAAGTTTTTGGGGTGACAACCCATGCGGGAATGTAAAGAATCCCCCACTCAACAATAGCCGGTGTGCAATAGAATTACATTTTGGAAATGACAATACTGCAGAGGCACTAATCATATCATTAAAACTATGTAAACCATACATTATGCTAAATTTGCTAATGTACAAAATGTAGCAGCTCTGGAATACCCGCATGGATATTCAAATTAACTCTTTACCAAACGACAAATTTTTGGACTGGACCAAATTCAAAGCATTTGCAGACGACAAATTAAATGTTGCTAAAATGACGATTTCTGCCCTCGATTTGGAAGAAAACATTGTGGGAAAAGGAGAAAATGATGGTTACCAGCATTTTCTCCTTTTCCCACAATGTTTTCAAAAGCCTACTCTTTCAGGATGGAAAAAGTCAGGATTGTGTGGTAAAGGGTTAAGAAACCCTTACGTAATTGAGACCAGCAGGTATAAGTGCAATTGTGCAATGCCTCGGATGTAATGTCGACACATATGTGCCCGTTAGGAAAATTATCCAAGCTAACTTGCTAAATTTGTATTGCGGATTGAATTTGAAACATTTGGAGGATTACGCCACCCAAATACATCACAGACTTTTGCATGGCGGGGGGGAATGTAGTAAACCAGTTTTGTTCATTTAAATCGAGGGTGTGCAATTGGCATCATTTGAATCTGAAGAGGCAGTGGGCAGCATTGTTGAAAAGTACCATGCTAAGAAAGAAAGATGTTTATTTCACAAGTGTTAATGTGAGAAGATCTATTTGTTTGGTTTTAACACTTTCTTTAAATGCACGCTAAATCAGGGATCATATGTAATTTATGAGCCCTAACTAAATTAGGTTATTTACTTTAAATGCACTCAAACTTTTCACTCCCCCAATTTGATTGTATGATGGAGGATCTCCCCCTCTCTCAAGTCATCCTGGATGCAACACTGTGTTTTAACTACCCTGGTGAAAATATCTTTGAAATGATCACTAGAAAAAGAGAAAATGCTGCTTACCAGAATTTTCTCCTTTCCCAACGATGTTTTTTATGCTTTCAAAGAGAAATCGTATAGTTTAACCCTTAACCACATAATTCCAAGTTTTTATGACCCAAAGAATAAAGCCTTTTGAAAAAATTGTGGGAAAAGTGCATTTTCTCCTTTTTCCACAATGTTTTATACCCTATCGAAAACAAGTTCCTTTATTTGAGCCACATTTAAGTTGTCGTCTGCAAATGCTTTTAATTTGGACAAGTCTACTTTTTTTTTTGTGCAGTAAAGAGTTGAGACAGCGAGACTGCACATTCTAATCTTGAAGGCTCTACACTAGCTTCTTCTTTGCCAGATATTTAAGCAAAAGCAATTTTGAAATACTAATGTCTGTATCTTTAATACTATCTATTACTATTGTCATAGCAATGTCATTGTTTTCATCAAGCAAAAACTTTGACAATTTATGATACCTCTTTCATTACTGAAGACATTTATTTTAAACTTGGTCTAGTTGTAAACTGAAAAGGGGAACCCATACCAGTATGACAGGTAACCATTACAGTATTTCTGACACAGCTGTGCCCCTTTTTCATCTTAAAATTTTCACCGAGAATCAGTCTATTCCTAAAAGCAACTGCAGCCAACTGTTGGCACCTGCATGTAGTGCTCTTGTATTTATTTAGTGCTACAAGGGTTAGTTTGGACAGGTGTTAACCCTTTACCACATGAGAAAAATTTAGACTGGTCCGAATTGAAAGCATTTGCAGGCAACAAAATAAATTTGACTCAAATAATGGAATTTGTCTTGGATAGGGTAGAGAACATTGTGGGAAATGGAGAAAATGCTGGGTACCAGCATTTTCTCCTTTCTCACAATGTTTTCAAAATGCCTATTCCTCAGGGTCGTTAAAAGTCGGGATTGTGTGGTAAAGGGTTAAATCTTTACCACACAAACCTAAATTTTAACCAGCATTTTCTCATTTTCCCACAATGTTTTTTAGCCGTCCCAAAGAAACAAGTTCATCATTTGAAACACATTTCATTTCATTTGTTGACAGCTCTAGAAATTTTGTTGTTTGGTAAAGAGTTAAATTTTGTCATTATGTATAGAGTTTAACATGATGTTTTGTTCATCTACTCTAGACTGGCATTTCATTCACAAGAGATGATGCTGGTGTAAAGATAGCAGACGCACAAGGCGTACAAGTAGAAGGCCAGAGATTACAGGTTGACGCTAACAACAGGGAAGTCATCTACAGAATGCCACCAAATTCTGACATTTTATATTGGTCCTTGCCTGCTCGTTTGCTTGGAGACAAAGTCACAGCATACGGAGGGTCATTAAGGTTCACACTAAGATATAACTCCAGACAGGGCCAGGTTGTTGATGCCAGGGAACCATTGGTGATGCTTGTGGTAAGTTCATACAAAGTTATTACCTCTATTTTCATATATACACAGTAAAAAAAGTCCTGCACCCCCTGTGTTTTTTACCGACTCAGATTTTCTGACGTGAATAATATGAAAAAGGTAGGAATTAGAATGCAGCTGCTGCATACACAAACAGACCAGTCTTTTGCCTATGAAATGAAATGAACTGAGGTATCCCTTGACCTCATGGTTAGTAGGAATTTTTTGCTTAGATATTGCTTTCAAATTTAAGAAAATCAAGAAGCGTTCAAGTTTGTTTAAAATGGGAATTGAATGTCAAAATAAAACTTACAGGTTGAAAGTGACCTGCAGAGAATGGGCACACACTATCAGTAAGTACTACTTACTTCTGCCCAGGGTTTGCAGAACAACTTGCAGCTTTCATCATATACCTCTCACAAGAGGGTGAAACAGCTCGATCAGTAGCAGCGGGCATAAGGTCAAGGGATACCTCAGTTCAGTCCATTTCAGAGGCAACAGACTGGTTTGTTGGTGTATGCAGCAGCCAGATTCTAATTTCCAACCCATTTCATATTATTCACACCAGAAAATCAAACCCGGTAAAACGCAGGGGGTTGCAACACTGTTTTTACTATTTATATATTACTGAAATACAATTTCTTCTCTAATGACTGGTAAAACCAGCTTTTTCTCCTTTACCTCAATGTTTTCTACCCAATCAAGGAGAAATTAACTCATTTCAGTAGCATTTGATTTGTCATCTAGAGATGTATTGAACTAGGACATGTCTAAAATTTTGTTGTTTTGTAAAGAGTTTAACAACAGGGTCTTTCTCTTACAGGGTAACGAGATAACACTGATAAACAGACAGACGCAGACAATCCAGCCAAACCGACCACAGTCCTTCAACATTGTGATGTATGAACAAAACTGGTACAGGGCTGATGGTCAGCCTGCAACTAGGGAACATTTACTGATGGCCTTGGCTGATTTAGACATGATCTTGATCAGAGCTTCCTTTGAAGAACAGCAAGGAGATGTTGGGTTAGTTTGTTCTTAAACTGCCATGAATATAAAGTTTAACCCTTTACCACACAATTCTGACTTTTAACTACTGTGAGAGAGAAGCCTTTTGAAAACCTTGTGGGCAAAACTCTGTGTTTTAACAGTTAACCCTTTACCACACAACCCTATGTTTTAACGACTCTGAGAAAGATGATAAAGGTGATGATAATTACATTCCCCTTTTTCTAACAATATTTGCTACAATTTTAAAAATGTTTTTAAAATGGATAAACTGATATGCCCAAACTTATCAAACCACAAAATTTCATCATAGTCAAAATTGAAAGCATTTGCAGACGACAAAATAAATGTGACTGAAAATTGAAATTTGTTGTAGGAAGGGTAGAAAACACTGTGGGAAAAGGAAAAAATGCTGGTTACCAGCATTTTCTCCTTTTCCCACAATGTTTTCAATAGGCTTCTTCCTCAAGGTCGTTAAAACGTGATTGTGTGGTAAATGGTTAATGTAGAGTTATCGTTATATAAAATGTGGCATGAAATGGCTGTTGATGGCAAATTTATTGAAAAAGAGTGAGCCTAGTTGTTTCAACAAAAGTTTTGAAAAACTTACTTCAGTGGCCAGTTTTGACGTATGACTTTATTGTAAAAATTATGGTTTGTAATACATAATAGTATGCAGGTTGATGTGTTATAAAGGGTTGTTTCTTTTTCTTAAAAAGTTTACGAGATGTGACATTGGACATCGCAGAAGACCGTCGTACACGTCAGGACAGGGCCTATGCTGTTGAACAGTGTGTTTGTCCAGTTGGGTACCGAGGACTGTCGTGTGAGGATTGTGACACTGGCTACACACGCTCTGGGGGTGGACTCTACCTTGGACTCTGTGCGCCTTGTAACTGCAACGGGCATTCAAATGAGTGTGACCCAGAAACTGGCATCTGTAGGGTGTGTACGGCTTATTGCTTTACCCTGTACCAAACAGTTCTATGTTTTTATGGTCCTAGAAAGAAGGCTGTAGAAAATATTGTTGGAAGAGTAGAAAACGTTATTGGAAAAGGAGAAAAAACATACTGTTTTACAGCATTCTGCCCTTTCAAAAACAAATCTTATCACATGGATCACATATAATTTGTTTTCTGCATTGAAATTGGACAAGTCTAATATTCAAGAATTAAACTTTTTACCACATAACTAAATTTTATACTCCCAAGTTGCAAGCTTTTGCAGATGACGAATCAAAATATGCTTAAATGATTGAATTTGCCTGGAAAAAAAATAAACATTTTCTCCTTTTTTTCACAGTGTTTTCAAAAGTCTTCCAACTCTGGGTCACTAAGACACTGGATTGTTTGGTAACGGCAAATAAAATTTACATATGTGTGCTTGAAGGTATTTCACAGAATGGAATTGTCTGTGAAAGGGTAGAAATATAGGTGGAAGAGGTGAAAATATTGGTTACCATCATTTTCTCCTTTTTCTCTGCTGTCTTTGAAAGCCTTCTTTCTCAATGTCTCAAAAACTTGAGATTTGGGATAGGGCCTTTGATTGTAAACTTGTTTATTGTTTTCTCTTCTCTAAATCCGTCTTGTGAATATTCACAAGAATTGGCTCTGTTCTTTATCTCAAAAATACAACTTTCTATATCAGTGCAGAAGTCAGCTTTTGAAAATATTGGTAAATGAAGCGATTGCATGGTAGAAACAATTCTGTACCTTTCCCTCTTTCAAGGTTGTTGACTCCTTGCCCTAGGGTCTGATGTTTTAAATACCCAGGGGAAAAATGATTTCAAAGAAATTGTAGGAAAAGGAGAAAATTCTGGTTACCGGCATTTTCTCCTTTTTATACAATGTGTCCATCCTATTGAAGACAAATCCCATCATTTGATCCACATTCAGTTTGTCATCTGCAAATGCTTTCAGAATGGAAGAGTCCAAAATTTTGTCATTTGGTAAAGAATTCACTGTCTTTGTATTTATAGAATTGTCAGCACAACACAGCTGGTGATTATTGTGACAGATGTGCCGTTGGTTACTATGGTGATGCTACCAGAGGTACAAGGAACGATTGTCAGAAATGTCCATGTCCACTGACTGAAGCTCCAAACCAGTAAGTTAAGACTTGAAACTGCGGAATATTTAGACTCGAGAATAGCATGTTACCTTCTTAACCCTTTAACCCTTTACGTGATGACAAAATTTCAGCCTTGTCTGAATTTCAAGCATTTGCAGATGACAATTTCATTATGGCTCATATGGTGCAATTTTTCTTTGATAAAACATTGTAGGAAAAGGAGAAAATGCTGGTTACCAGCATTTTCCCCTTTTCCCACAACGTTTTCAGAAGGCTTCTTTCCCAGGGTCATTAAAAAGCGGCATTGTGCGGTAGAGGATAAATTTTAGACTGATCCAACTTGAAAGTATTTGCAGATGAATAATTAGTTGTGGCTTAAATCAAGGGTTTGGATGTTGATAAGGTAAAAAAGATTGTTGGAAAGGAGAAAGTGCTGATGACCAGCACACTTTCTCCTCTTCCAACAATATTTTCAGAGATCTGGCTGATTGATAACCAATATTGAATTTGTCAGCTTAACACACTGTCAGTTTGATAAATTTAAAAAAAAAAAATTATAACCAGTTTACCAGAGAAACCTGCGTTTTAACAACCCTGAAAGAAAAGGCTTTTGAAAATGTTGTGAGAAATGGAAAAAATGCTGGTAATCAGCATTTTTTCTTTTTCCCACAATGTTTTCTACTCTATCAAAGACAGATATCATCATTTAAGCTACATTAAATATGTCGTCTGCAAATGTTTTCAATTTGGTTGAGTCTAAAATTTTGTCGTTTGGTAAAGAGTAGTTAACTCTGTACTAGGAAACAAAATTTTAGACTTGTCTATATTGAAAGCATTTGCAAGACGACAAAAGAGGTGTGGTTCAAATTATTAACATTTTGTCTGTGATTGGATGGTAAACATGAGGAAATCCGGGTAACCAGCATTTTCCCCTCTTCCCTTGATGTTTGAAAGCTTTCTTTCCTTGGTTGTTAAAACTCGGGATTTTTTAATTATAGGGCTATATCTCTATTCTGTTTGTCATTAACCTTTGCATTTAACCCTTTACCAAATAACAAAATTTTAGACTGGACCAAATTGCAATCATTTGCAGACGCACAAATAAAATGAAGCTCAAATGATGATTTCTGCCTTTGATAGGGTAGAAAACATTGTGGGAAAAGGAGAAAATGCTGGCTACTAGCATTTTCTTCTTTTTCCACAATGTTTTCAAAAGCCTTCTCTTTCAGGGTCGTTAAATCTTGGGATTGTGTGGTAAAGAGTTAACTCTTTTCTAATTGATAAAACTTCAGATTTATCCAAATTTGAAGCACTTGCAAGCAGACAAATGAAATAAGGTGAAAATGATAGGTGTTGTTTCAGAAAGTGAAAAAAACATCATGGGAAAGGAAGGAAATGCTGGTTAACAGCATTTTGTACTTTTCCCACAATAGTTTTAAAAGTCTTCTTCCTGTGATTGTTTCTTAACTCTTTACCAAATGACAAAATTTTAGACTGGACCAAATAGAAAGCATTTGCAGGTGACAAATTAAATGTAGCTCAGATTATTGACCCAGGTTCAGCCTGCACAGTCCACGCAGGCTGACCTGGGCCAAAACATTTTGCTATTGGTCAATTTTCTTTATGTTTAAGTTGGTTATTAGAAAGTGGCCGTAATGGATCCATAATTATGTGATGGCTTGATTGGTATTATGGATCAAGGAGATACATTAAGCCCCATTGTGCCAGAGCATGGCTCATTTCTTTGTAAAGGACTTGTCCATTTATCCTTGAAGTATCTTTCACAATTTAAAAATCACAGGGGCTAATCTTTGACATTGATATCTATGCAGGTTCAGTCCAACATGTGAACTTGCAGAGGATGGTCAGGTGACATGTACAGCCTGTCCAGCAGGACACACAGGACGGCAGTGTGAGACGTAAGTTAGATACTATTTTGATTTATGTGGGCAATTTTGGCCTATTATTATCTCTTTCAAAGAAGTCAGGGTATAGTATTTCTATCACATGTAGTTCTCTAAATCTTAAAAACAGTGTCTCCTGAAATTAATACTCCCACAGCCCTCATCTTACTGAAAATGGACTTGTCCTTTGGTCAGTCTGTTGATTAAGTCGAAGTAAATCTTTGAGAACAAATTAATATCATTACTTGATCAGCCCGCATAGCTCAGGTCATTGAGCATAGGACTTGTAAACATCAAGTCTTGGGTCACTTGAGGGTGTGGGTTCGAGTCCCATGGCTGGCCATCTAAAATTACAAATAGCCTTTTGGATGAGACTTTTAATAAAGGTCCCATATGAGAATGCTATACATTGAGCATGTTAAAAAAACAGGCGTAACTTAGGATGGGTTTTGTCCTGTATCTTGCCTTATCCTCCGTAACAAAATTAACAGTCTTCAGGGTACGTCTCCCATACGGGTAACACATGGCGACAAAGAAATTCAGTTCAATTCAGATTCAACCCACTTACTTCACAAATCAGTGTCATTAACACCTGACTATCGGAATATTCTTACACTTTCTATAACTTTATACATTTCAGGTAGTATAAAACTTGTCAACTTACTTTTGAGGGAAATTTTAGAAAAAGGAAAAATAGAGCAAATGTGTCCTCTATCAATCTTGAATACCATTTAGGTTCAAAACAATCACAACTTAAGGAAGAATAGATAGATTGCAGTAAATACAGTGGATTTCTTATTTTAGATTACTTTGTTGTCAACACTGACTAAACTCAAACAGTCTAACCCTTAAACTTCAAAGTAACTAGAATGGAGATTTCAGCAAATAGTATAAACCGAAACCTTGCAATTACAAAGTTCTTGATGTTGGAAAAAAAACTCACCGTTTAGGACAGTGTAGGTCCAAGATCAGACTGCATATTCTGTGTAGTCTGATCTTGTTCTACACTGTCCACAAAAGGTAAGTGAGTTGCACTTAGCAGCTTTAAGTGTAACTATTCATCACATGATAAAATTTTAGACTTGTAAACTTTGAAAGCATTTGCAGATGATATTAAATGTGAACCAAATAATGAGAAGTACTTGGGCGGATATTTAACATTTTGGGAAAAGTAGAAAATGCCGATTACCAGCATTTTCTTCTTTTCCCAAAATGTTTTCAAATGGCATCTTCCTCATGGTCTTAAAAACACTGGAATGTTTGGTAAAGGAATAACAGATAGTTTCTTTATGTTGCAGTTGTATTGAGGGTTATACTGGTAACCCGTTGAGGCCTGGTGATTTCTGCAGGCTTGGACCCATCACTACATGTGACTGTGATACAAGGGGTACTGTCCCCAACACCCAGTGTGATGAGGAAACACAGCAGTGTCAGTGTAAGGTATGTAACAAAACATTGGTCACTTCTATGGCAAGAAGAACTGTTTCTCTCTCACCGTCAGTGACTGTATAGAATCTATTGAAATTGATGTTAGGAACATGGGTGAATTGGAAATGATGGTGCATGTATGTGAATACAGGGAATACTGAAGTTAACCCTTTACCAGAATACATAATATTACCAAATAACAAAAACTTGGACTTGATGATCAAGTAAATGTGACTGAAAAACTGAAATTTCTCTTCCAATGTGTAGAAAAAATTGTGGGAAAAGGAGAAAATGCTGGTTTCCAGTACCTTCTTCCTTAGGGTTGTCAAAACTTAGAATTATGTGGTAAAGGATGAAAGCATATACAAGTATACCTGCTTTTGAAGACAGAGTAGATCAAGGTCAGATTGCACAAAAAAGTGCAGTATGATCTTTGATCTACACTGTCTGCAAAGCTGAAGAATCTAGACCATAGAAGCAAAAACAATTGCAGTTTCTTGGATCTTATTTCCAGAATGAAAATGTCTGTTGGGTTTATTCGGCACTTTGAGTGTTAAGATTTGTCTAGATTTAAAGCATTTGCAGACAAAAAAATAGATACGGCTCATTTATTGGGTTTTGCCATTGAAAGGGTTGAAAGGCTCATTTATTTGGTTTTGCCATTGAAGGGGTTGAAAACATTGTGGGAGCAGGAAAAAACAAAGAGGTTACCTTCATTTTCTTCTTGTGTCACTTAAGAATAACTCTCTTTGGTAGTGTAAAATGAATGAATTTGCCATACAAATGATTTGTGTAACGCTGTACACACTTGTAGTTTGAATGACTCTGAGAAAGAGGCCTTTTAAAAACATAGCGAGAAAAGGAGAAAATGCTGCCTTTTTACAGACAAATCTCACTGTATGAGCCATATCTGATTTGTTGTCTTCAAATGTTTTCATTTTGGACAATTGTTAAATTTTGTCTTGTGGTAAAGGGTTAAGCATTTTACATACCTGACCTCCTATTTATGTATTTTATTTTAGCCGTATACACAAGGTAGAAGATGTGCTAGATGTCGCGAGGGATATTTCTACCTGGAAGCCAACAATCCACAGGGCTGTTTGCCATGTTTCTGTTCTGGAATTACCAACCAGTGTACAAGTTCAAGCTATTACAGAGATGCAGTGAGTATAAAATGAGTTGTGCTCTGGTAAAAGGAGACTTAGTCCTTTACCACACAATCCAAAGTTTTAACGACCCTGTGAAAAAAGCCAATTGAAAACATTGTGGGAAAAGGAGAAAATGCTGGTTACCAGCATTTTCTCCTTTTCCCCACAATGTTTTCTACCCTTTTCGATACAAATTTCAATTTTTCAATCACACTTATGGTTTGAATTTAGACCAGTCTAAAATTTTGCCGTTTGGTATAGAGTTGATCCATCTCTGTAATGCATTATACCAAGGCAGTCATTACATAATTATGGATACATAAAATACATTTTATCAAAGAACCGACTGAATCATGAAGTTCACTGGGCCTTTAACACATAGAAGATTGACCAATAGCAACACACAGACAATTGTAAAAAGAGAATATGTTGGTAACAAGCATTTTCTCTGTTTCCCACAATGTTTTCTACCCTTTCAGAAACAAATATCATTGCTTGAGCTACATTTAACCTTTTTCCAAACAAGCCCTGGTTTTCACGTGTCTGCAGTACAAGTCTTTTGAAAACACGGTGAGAAAAGGAGAAATTGCTCGTAACAAGCAATTTCTCCTTTTCCCGCAGTGTTTTCTACCCCTTTTGATAACTTTCTGCCATTTTCATCAAATTTGAAATTGTCGTCTGCAAACTCTTTCAATTTGGACCAGTCCAAAATTTGTCATTTGCAAAAGGGTTAATTTGTGGTCTGCAAAGGCTTTCAAATTGGACAAGTCTAGATTTTAGCATTTTAGTAAAGGGTTAACTCTTTACTACACTATCCCAAGTTTTAGTAACCCTGAACAAGAAAGCTTGAAAAAATCATGGGGAAAGAAGAAAATGCTGGAAACCAGCATTGTCTCCTTTTCCCAAAATGTTTTGTATCCTATAAGGCAAATCTTACCGTTTGAGCAATATTTGATTCACAGTGGGCAAGTGCTTTCAATTTCGACCAGTCTGAAATTTTGTTGTTTGGTAAAGAGTTGAAGACAATGTCAACAGTTTGGAAGAATAACACTGTAATCAATTTCTAATTTGAATTTTAGAATTAATGTTTTTAAAATAAGACTATGTACTCTTTTATAAATTTCAGATTATTATCATTATAATCATTGTCATTATGTATTTTCAGCTAAGACCTGTCTTCAGTAACGACGGCAGCCACAACTTTGTCTTGATGAACAGACGGATGAACAATATCATCAGCGATGGATTTGTTGTCGATGCTTCTCGTAACCAGATTACATTTAACCAGTTTGAAGGTGTTCAGAGGGAAAGAGAGAGTCTCTTCTTCCAGTTACCTGCCAAGTTCCGTGGAGATAGGGTGACTTCATACGGAGGCTACCTGAGATTCACTCTAGAGTTTACGGCACGTCCTGAAGGAAGAATGTCTAGAGATGTAGATCTTGAGATCATTGTGAGTTATGTTTTTATGCTCATTTAATTTTGTTCTGGTTTCAGCAAAGTTTAGTACCGTCCTGTTTAAATTTTAAGTTCAGGCGCAACATTTTATTCTTTATCAAAAGACAAAACCTGTTACTTCCCAATCGGAAGCATTCTCAAGATGACACTTTAAATGAGGCTCAAATGTTTGGCTTTGTCTTTGAAGAATAAAAAACATTGACGGAAGAGGAGAAAATGCTGCTGACCAGCATTTTCTCCTTTTCTCACAATATCTTCAAAAGCTTTCTTTTTCAGGGTCATTAAAACAAGGAATTGTTTGGTAAAGGGTTAAACAGACAGCATGTAAATTAAAACTTTTTGTAAATGACAAAATAAATGGCATAAATAAAAGAGTTGTCTTCATTCACTCCTTGAAATTATATTTTTACCTTACACCCCCCAAAAAAAACATTCATCCTCTATTTGATATAAATATTGTTTGTGTGTTTACAGAGTGCTGGTCAGGCTTTGAGACTGTATAACCTATTCAACCCATCACTTCAAGAGGGTAAAACTCAGACATATGAAATACTTCTCCGAGAGGTAAGAATTCTTATATTGTTTTCATGACAACCTTCACCTGTTTTTTATTGTAACTTCATGGAATGTTTCCATCTGATCTACTTTTTTATCATCTATTACGGTGCCGACTTATTTTTAACCCTTTTCAACATTACATTATTTTAGGCTTGTCCAAAATGAAAGCATACACAGACAACAAGTACATGTACATGTAACCCAAATAATGGAATATATTTTTGAAAGGATTAACAGCATGTTCTTCTTTTACCACGGTAGGTTTCAAAAGCTCTCATCCTCCAGGGAATTGTTCATTAGAGCCCCAATCACAATTGTCTTGCAACCATCTTAGACTGCCTGCAAGCACCACTTTTTTTCAATTGTTGCACAAACATTTCATGTGGTGTCTTGTGAACTGCTGCTGTCCTTACAGAGTCTTAAAGGGTTGTAACCAATACAACACTCATTAATGTAATGGGGATCCCTAGCTACCGGTTGTGTGTTTGTGTTTGTGGTAGGACTATAAGGCTGTTAATCAACAATTAGCATCACAACTTGCAACATTGTTCCTAATAAGTGTCCAAATAAATACTTTGCAGGTTTGAACTGAAAATTAAACTCAATTTTTCAGAGCTCTTTCAGTGATCTCCGAAGCAACACCCCACCCACCAGAGCAACATTTATGACAATACTCTCCAATGTAGAAGGTATACTTATCCGTGCTACCTACCATACAGCCATGGCCTCGGTGACCTTGAGAGATGTTTCTATGGATACAGCTATTCCAACACCAACTGGTAATGAAACAGTACACAGTTATAAGTTTTAAAGAGACATGGTTGTGATGTAATAAAAACAATTCAATATTTAATTTGGTACAGTCTTACCCTGAAGTTGTTGACATTCTACCAAAAAATATCAACAGTGTTCCCCTCTGCTAGGTCAAGGAGTTGAGATCATTAACCCTTTACCGCACAAGGCCGCCTTTTAACAACCCTGGGAAAGAAGCCTTTTGGAAACATTGTTGGAAAAGGAGAAAATGCTGGTAACCAGCATTTTCTCCTTTTCCCACCATGTTTTCTACCCTATCAAACAAAAATTGCACCATTGAGCTTCATTGAAATTGTCATCTGCAAATGCTTTCAATTAGAACAAGGCTAAAATTTTGTCAGCTGGTAAAGGGTGAAAGAAAAGGAGAAAATGCTGGTCTTCAGCATTTTTTTCCTTGTCCTTCAGTGCTTCAAAGGCCCTCTTCTTCATGGTTTTTATTACCCAGAATTGTTTGATGGAAGTTTGGCAATATTTGTTGCAAGAGGCCTAAAACATCATTTAGGGGTACAAATCCCTCCTAGGTATCTTCCTTGAGGATAGCAATGTTCCCAGTCTGCTGTTGTCAGAATAGTATGACTGGTTCATTAGTCCTATAGTTAACCCTTACCACACAATCCTTATAATGATCCTGAGAAAGAAGGCTTTTGAAAACATTGTGGGCAAAGGTGAAAATGCTGGTGACCAGCATTTTCTCCTTTTCCCACAATGTTTTCTACCCTTCCATGAACAAATGTCAATATTGGAGTTGCATTTATTTTATAATAGGCAATTGCTTTCAATTTGGACTAGTCTTAAATTTTGTCATTTGGTAAAGAGATAACCAAATACAATAGATACATTCTGGGATCCAAAAGCAAACTATGTTTTCCTAGAAAAACAAGAAAAAAAAAATTGAAATGGTACTTTTTCCATTATAGATTTAGGTGGAGCCCCGATGGTGGAAGACTGTCGCTGTCCTGAGGGGTACACAGGTCTGTCTTGTGAACGCTGTGCTCAGGGCTATCTCAGAGTTTCTGACGGGCGAGGAGGGATTGGTCGATGTGTCAGGTGTAACTGCAATGGTCATGCCAGTTCCTGTGACCCAGATTCTGGACGCTGTTTGGTGAGATTAGCACAATTTTTTTTTTTTCAAAAGTTTAGTTGCTGAGACAAATTTGACATGTTACACCTATGCAAGAGGCTGTTGACTGTTTTTGAAATTATTGTGGGAAAAGTAGCTATATTCTTTAGTACGGCATGTTTTCTTTCCTCACAAAGATTTCAGTACTATTTACAAATGATTTTTTTTCTAAACTTCTGATGTTTTATATGAATTTAGCAATAGCTATACGAAACATTGTTGAGGCGGGGGGAGGAATTTGTGAAATGTCTCCCTATCCCTTCACTGCACAATGCTACTTTTTAATGACCCTGGGAAAGAAGCCTTTTTAAAACATTTTGGGAAAAGGTGAAAATGCTCGTAACAAGCATTTTTATACCCCAGCAAAACGAATGTTTTCGGGGGTATACTGGAATCAGCCTGTCTGTCCGTCCATCCGTGTGTCTGTCTGTGTACAAAACACTACTAATTTTGTGTCGCAAACTCCTCCTCCAGTTTTCTTTCAACTGTATTGAAACTTTGCACATATATTCATCATATATTGAAGGTTTGCAAGACGCAATTTTCAAGTGTCAACTCCTCCTGCTTCATGAATTATCTCCCCTTGAACTTGACACTTTTTTTTTCTCTTAACATCCATCTCTTTATGAAATACTAGTAATTTTGTGTCACAAACTCCCACAAAAGTTTTTCTGCAATTGTTTTGAAACTTTGCACATACATTGATCATATATTGAAGGTTTTTAAAATGCAATTTAAAGCCTTATGCATCCATTCTAAAACTCCATCACATTGCAGTTTATATATCATTATGAAGATAGACACCATTATCTGTTCCTTACCAACATTTTTAATTAAATGAGTATATTCCTGAAAAAAAAAACACTGGTCAATTACAGCTCTTGTGGGGGTATTAAGTCACATCCTGTGACAAGTTCTAGTCTCCTTTTCCTGCAATGTTTTCTACCCTATCAAAGAAAATTTGTCCCATTTGAGCCACATTGACATTTGTTGTCTGCATACGCTTTCAATTTGGACAAGACTAAAATTTTGTTGTCTGGTAAAGGGTTAAAAGGATGAAGGTTTTCTGTCATTTTGACATTACTTTTTCTCATGATTTTCAGGACTGCCAACACAATACTGAAGGTGATCGTTGTGAGGTGTGTAAACCTGGTTTCTATGGCGATGCTACATCTGGTACACCCAATGATTGTAGAGAATGTCCTTGCCCACTCACAACCCCACGCAACCGGTAAGTCTGTGAAGTTTTTAGACTCCCAAGTTGAAAGCATTTACAGATAACAAAAGTGATGTTGCTGCAATGGTGAAAACTGTCCATAAGCGGTGAAAAAACATAGTGGTAAGAGGAGAAAATGCTGGTTACCTTTTCCCACAGTATTTTTAATAGCCTTTTTCCTTGGGGTCATTGAAATATGGGACTGTTTGGTAAAGGGTTAACTCTTTACCAGACAACAAAATCAAAGCATATGCAAACAACAAATTAAATGTGACTCAAATGGTTAGTTTTGTTTCTGAAAGGTTAGAAAACATAGGAAGCATAAGAAAATGCTGGTTACCAGCATTTCTCCTTTTTCCATGATGTTTTCAAAAGTCTAATTTCCAAGAAGCGTTAAAACTTGTATTTGTGTGGCAAAGGGTCACATGTTTTCACAACCCGGAGGAAGAAGGCTTTAGAAACATTTATGGAAAAGAAGGAAATACTGGTGAATAGCATTTTCTCCTTGCCGGACAATGTTTTCTATCTTTTTGAAGACAAACCCTAGGATTCGAGCCACAGTTAACTCTTTACCACACATTCCCGAGTTTTAACAAGCCTAACAAAGAAGGTTTTTGAAAATATGGTTGGAAAAGGAGAAAATGCTGGTAACCAGCATTTTCTCCTTTTCCCACTATGTTTTCTACCCTATCAAAGAAAATCATCATTTGAGCCACGTTAAGATTGTCGTCTGCAGATGCTTTGGGTTTGGACTAGTGTAAAATTCAGCTGTGTGGTAAAGAGTTAATTAGTTGGTAAAAGATGCTTTCAATTGAGACTAAAATTTTGTAGAAATTGAGTCTGATATTCTTTACCTGACAACAGAATTTTAGACTAGTCCAAATTGAAAGCATTTGCAGATAAAAATTTAGATGTGTTTGAAATAGTCAGATCTGTCTTTTCAAAGAGGAGAAAACTTTACTGAAAGAAATAAATTGATGGTTAAGAGCATCTTCTCCTTTTTTCAACAGTGTTTTCAAAATCCTTATTTCCAGGATTTTTAAATCGCAGGCTTTTTGGTAGCAGTTTAATGCTGTGTTCAAGCTTTTTCCCCCCTCCAGTAATAAGACAAGCTTGATCGAAGAAAAATACAGTAATGCTATGTACTAGTAGATGAAACTATCATCTTGACTTGTGATTTATCTCTAAAACTGATTTAAAGACTATAGCTTTTTGTGCATATTTTTTTTTTATTATTTTGTACATATTTTGACTCATTTTCGTACAGTTTTTAACTTGTAAAGATTTCTACTTGATTTCGTTTTTTAAATAGATTTTCACCTACATGTTTCTTGGATGAGGACAACAAGGTTACCTGCGATAAATGTCCAACTGGCTATACTGGCAGACAGTGTGAGACGTGAGTCTAAATGTTGTTTATTTTCTTTACCAAACAGCAAAACTTTAGACTTGTCCATATTGATAACAGATTAAAATCGTTTGCAGATGAAAAGTAAATGTGGCTTGGATGATGGAATTTTACTTAGAAAAGGTAGAAAACATTGTTGGAAATGGAGAAAATATTGGTTACCAGCATTTTCTCCTTTTCCAACAATGTTTTCAAAAGCATTACTCCTCAGAGTCATTAAAACAGGGGATTGCATAGTTGACGGTTTAACTCATTACTGCTTGAAACAACTAAAGTGTGATCCTTTCTAAAATAAAAAGTTTTAGCCTCTGCCAATTTCAAAACATCTGCTGACTAAAATCCATAGTAGGTTCTATAGGTCTCAAGATTTCTGACAGGATAAAAAACATGTCAGGAAAAGGAGAATATGCTGGTAACTAGCATTTTCTCCTTTTCTAGATGTTAACAGGGTAAAAAACATGTTGGGAAAAGGAGAATATGCTAGTAACTAGCATTTGCACCTTTATCCACATTGTTTTCGAAATCGTTCTCCCTCTGGGTTGTTAAATCTTGAGATTGTGTGATAAAGGTAAATACATCAATACATGTGAAAATATGGTGCCAGAGAGGTGAAAACAGTTGAAATATTAATCCTTACTAAACAACAAAATTTTAGACCTGTCCAAATGGAGAGCATCAGCAAATGACAAAATAAATGTGACTGAAAAATTTAAATATCCATAAAATCTGTTTCATCTAACAACCTACTGAATCATGGGGTAAACTGGTCCTTTGACATGCTGACAATTGACCAATAGCTTAAAGTGCTGACCAAGGTCAGCCTATGCAGACTGCACCTGGGTCGATACTTTTTGCAGATGAATTAACTCTTTACCACACAATAGAATTTCAGGATTGACCAAATTGAAAGCATTTGCAGACGATAAAATAAATGTGACTCAAAAATTGAAATTTGTTTTGGGAAGGGTAGAAAACACTGTGGGAAAAGGAGAAAATGCTGGTTACCCAGCATTTTCTTCTTTTCCCACAATGTTTTCAAAGGCATTCTCTCTCAGGGTTGTTAAAAGTCGAGATTGTGTGGTAAAGGGTTAAATCCCCTTTTCACAGATCATGATTTATATAAAATATATCTGTATAACTTTTTTACTATTTCATCAGATGTGCTGAGGGCTACACTGGGGATCCCACTCAGCCTGGAGATTCTTGCAGACTTGTTGACATAGGGGAGAGACCAGAAGTCAATGTATCACCAGTGAGAGTAGAAGAGCCCCGTGGTTCGACAGCCGTCTTCCAGGTAAGCTTTAACTCTTTACCAACGACAAAATTTCAGACTAGTCCAAATTGAAAGCATTTGCAGACGACAAAACAAATGTGTCTCAGAAATTGAAAGTTGTATTTGGAAGGGTAGAAAAGATTGTGGGAAAAGGAGAAAATGCTAGTTACCAGCATTTTCTTCTTTTCCCACAATGTTTTCAGATGCTTTTTTTCTAAAAAAAAAAAGTCAGGATTGTGTTATAAACAGTTAAGGAATCCTTTACCAAACAATCCTTGTTTTAACTCTTTACCAAATGACAAAATTTTCGACCAGTCCAATTTGAAAGCATTTGCAGACAACAAAATAAACATTACTCAAAAATTGAAATGTGTTTTGGGAAGAGTAGAAAACATTGTGGGAAAAGGAGAAAATGCTGGTTACCAGCATTTTCTCCTTTTCCCACAATGTTTTGAAAAGGCTTCTTTTTCAGGGTCGTTAAAAGTTGGCAATGTGTGGTAAAGAGTTAAAGAAGCCTTTTGAAAACATAGTGGGTAACCAGCATTTTCTCCATTTCTCACAATGCTTTCTATTTCTACCCTTTAAGAGAACTTTAGTTCATTTGAATTGATCCTGAGTTTGTTGTCTGCAGATACTTTCAATAGCCTAAAATATGTTGTTAAGGAAAGGGTTAACTCTTTACCAAATGACAAAATTGTGTACTGTAACAAGATGAAAGCATTTGCAGCCAACAAATTAAAGGTAGCTCAAACAATGATATCTGCATTTGATAGGGTAGATAACATTGTGAAAAGGAGAACATGCTGATTACCGGTATTTTCTCCTTTTTCCACAAAGTTTTCTTCTATTCAAAAGACAAAGACCCTTTACCACACAATCCCAAGTTTAACAACTCTAAGGAAAAGGACTTTTGAAAACAATGTAGGATTGATTAATTGATTGATTGATTGTATGGTGTTTAACACCGTTTTTAACAATATTTCAGTTACATTGCAGCGGCCAGTGCACCTATCCATGCTTTCCTGGAGTTTCTTTTACCAGTACTCTGCACAGTATTCTTTTTCAAGCTACTGATAACCTGATAACCAGAATTCTTTCCACAATGTTGTCTAATCTTTATTTACAAATTTCATAATTTGTGCAACATTTTTTTTTTGCATTTGAAATGCATAGATTTGGACCAGTCTAAAATTTAGTTGCGTTGTAAAGAGTCAAATTATAATCTTATTTTTCAGTGTTTGGTTGGTGGACCTGGGCCTTTCCGAGTACTTTGGAGTCGTCTTGACAGTCGACAGCTACCTGACAGGGCCTCTGTTAGCCCTCGATATACTCTCACAATTCGTGATTTGAGACCAGAGGATTCTGGGAGATATGCTTGCACGGCTTCAAATGCCTACGGTGTAACTAGAGGTACAGTCACACTGCAAGTAAACACAGGTCCAAGCCCAATCCAGGTCCGAATTGATAACCCACGAGTGGAAGTAGAAGAAGGCAGAACAGTCAGGATTGTTTGTTCAGCAGTGAGCACATCAAGAGATGTAAGATTGCTTTACAGGTTTTTGAAACAAATATTGAGCAGACAGCTTTCAGACATCCTTTCACTCTTTACCAGAAGACAAAATTTTAGCCTTATCCAAATTGAAAGCGTCGGCAGATGACAATTTCAGTGTGGCTCAAATGGTGCAATTTTTCTTTGATAGGGTAGAAAACATTGTGGGAAAAGGAGAAAATGCTGGTTACCAGCATTTCTCCTTTTCCCATAATGTTTTCAAAATGCTTCTTTCCCAGGGTCGATAAAAGGCAGCATTGTGCTGTAAAGGGTTAAATCCTGTACTGCATGTTGATAACTAGCATTTTCTCCTTTTCCCTCGATGTTTTTTGTCCTTTGAAAGACAAATTCCATGTAATGAGTTACCATGTATTTGGTGTCTACAAATGAGTTGAGTTACAGTTTGTTGCCATGCTTTAGAAAAAGGGGTTTAACTCTTTACCAAACAACAAATTTTTAGACTAGTCCAAATCGAAAGCATTTTGCAGACAACAAAATAAATGCAACTAAAAAATTGAAATTTGTTTTGGGAAGGCTAGAAAACATTGTGGGAAAAGGAGAAAATGCTGGTTACCAGCATTTTCTCTTTTTCCCACAATGTTTTCAAAAGGCTTCTTTCTCAGGGTCGTTAAAAGTCGGGATTTTGTGATAAAGATGCATGATTCCAGACAAGTCATCACATAATTATGGATCCACAAAATCCATTTTGTCAATCAATTGACTGCATCATGAGGTAGAATCTTTGACATGCAGAAAATTGACCAACAGCAAACAGTTTTGACCCGGGTAGACACATGATGCAGTTGGTGATGGTTATGGATTCATAATTATGCAATGCAGCACGGAGATGCATTTAGCCCCCTTTTCACAGAGCATTGTATGGAGGATGCATGTATTTGAAACTTAATTTAAAGTCAGGTACTTTGTCCTCGTTTCAGACTGTATATATTTTATCCTGGAGTAAACAAGACAGCCAGATGCCAGCTAAAGCTTTAGATCAGAATGGAGTGCTGATCATACCTAATGTACAGAAGAGCGATGCAGGCAACTACATCTGTATGGGATCAGACATGTTCACCATGGACGAGGAAGTTGCAGTCCTCATTGTAACTGACTGTAAGTGATTTCCCGCATTTTCATAACCCGTCATTTTCAATCAGGGATGACCAGCCGGCTTAGCTCAGGTCGTAGAGCGTAGGACTTGTAAACATCAAGTCTTGGGTCACTTGAGGGTGTGGGTTTGAGCCCTATGGCTGGCCATCTAGAATTACCTGCAGTCTTCCAGATGAGACGTTAAACTGAGGTCTCATGTGAGGATGCTGCACACAAGCACTAACCTAGGATTGGTTTCGTCCCGTATCTTGCACTGTCCCCCTTAACAAAAACTAAAAGTCATTAGGGGGCGTTGATCATATGGATAACCATTGGCAACAATAAATAAATACAAATTTAATTAATCAGTTAGGCTGCCTGGATGCTGTTTTGTATTTTCATCTCCTCCTACATTTTTCAACTAACTTTTAACGACCCTGAGAAAGAAGCCTTTTGAAAGAATTGTGGGAAAAGAAGAGAATAGAAATGGAAAGCAGCATTTTCTGCTCTTCCCGCAATGCTTCTACTTTTCCCAAAACAGATTTCAATTTTTCATGCACGTTTATTTTGTCGTCTGCAAATGCTTTCAATTTTGACAAGCCTAAAAATTTTTTGTTTGGTACATAGTTAATCTATTTTTATCTGAGGGTAAGAATTATATCATTTGGTAACCTGTTGGCATATATAGATACACTGTAGTAATTTTAGCCCTATGGCAAACAGCTTTTTTAAAAAAAAGGGGGGGGGTATTATTTTTGTATCCCAGTAGGCCCATAATAAAAATACTGAGGTCAGAGTATTTATGGAAAATAAGAAGTCAGAGTATTTAAGGAAAATAAGAGGTCAGAGGTTAGAGTATATACGGAAAATTAGAGGTCAGAGTATACATGGAAAATAAGAGGTCAGAGTACATGTATATACGGAAAATAAGAGGTTGATAAATACAATGTACAGGATAAGTGTTGATTTTTTTTTTTTTGAAGGGGGCGGGGGATTTTGATTATATTTCAGTATTAGAAGGTAAATAAGCTTAAAAAATTTATTTAAGTGTCTTTTCTTGAATGAAAAGTTGATTTTCCATGTACCTACCAAGCCCTCTAAGTTTGCCTTTAGAGTTGTATTTTGTGGCCTGTGTGAATCGAGGTTGGACTTAACTAAATGCTCTGAGAAGCAAAGTAATTTATAAATATAACATCACACACAATCCCATTTGATTTGTTGTCTGCAAGTGCTTTAATTTGGTCCTGTGCAAAATTTTGTTGTTTAGTAAAGAGTTAAACGGTAGAAAACATTGTGGGAGAAGGAGAAAGTGTGTGTTACTGGCATTTTCTCTTTTTCCTACAAGGTTTTCCATAGCATTTATTTCTTTGATTGTTTGCTAAACGAGAGTTAGATCTCATTTTGTTACCCTATATTTCCCACAGCTGGAGACCAAGCTCCTTCAGTGAGAATTGAACCCAGGTACCAGACTGTAGAGGAAGGAACCCCTGCCAGGTTTGCCTGTATTGTGACTGGTTCCCCGACACCAACGATTGAGTGGTACCGAGGGGGATCTCGAGAAATCAATCCAGAAGCTACGATTACTAGTGATGGAGTGTTTACTATTCCTAGGGTGTCTCCAAATGACGAATCAGATTATTACTGTAAAGCCACAAACGATGCTGGAACCACAGAAGTTAGAACCATTCTTTACGTGAAAAGAGGTATTCCATTTGATTAGATTTTAGCTGTTCTCTGGCTAAAGAGGGTTTAATGCCCCTCCATGATGCATTGACCCTTTACCACACAATCCCAACTTTTAACGACCCCAAGAAAGAAGCCTTTTGAAAACATAGTGGGAAAAGGAGAAAATGCTGGTAACCAACAGTTTCTCCTTTTCCCACAATGTTTTCTACCCTTCCAAAAACAAATTTCAATTCTTGAGTCACATTTATTTTGTCATCTGAAAATGCTTTCAATTTGGACCAGTCTAAAATTTTGTCATGTGGTAAAGAGTTAAACCAAGCAATACATCACATAATTATGATCCATGAAATAAATTTTGTCAAAAAGTCAACTGAATCAAGAGGTAGACTGGTTCTTTGACATGCAGAAAATTGACCAATAGCTAAAAGTTCTGTTCCATGTCAGCCTGTGCAGACTGCGCAGTGCAGGCTGATCTGGTTCGATACTTTTTGCAGATGCATTAGGCCCCCTTTTCAAAAGCATAGCTTATTTATTTATAGCTTGGCTATTTTTTCCGAAGAATTTATTTAGGTATTATCATAGCCCAGTCAGTGATGTGTTGTGCAAAAACTAAGATATTTTCTGATAGCTCTGTCATTAATAAAGATATTTACATCAAAATTTAGGGTAATTATATGTATAGTGTCAAAATGGGAATTCGTACCAGATGGGCAGGTAACCCTCAAAATATATAAATAGAATTTTGATGGTAAAAGTAAC
Organism: Tridacna gigas; assembly: GCA_945859785.2. Classification (NCBI taxonomy): domain Eukaryota; kingdom Metazoa; phylum Mollusca; class Bivalvia; order Cardiida; family Cardiidae; genus Tridacna; species Tridacna gigas. The sequence goes on along the minus strand of OX244041.2, from coordinate 26,170,163 downwards.
TGTACTAGAGCATTGGTTACATGCAAGCAGTCCACTTGCTCCTCTGCACCAGAGGATATGATTTTAAACCTGTGCATGTTGAAAAACATTTACAGACAACAAATTAAACCTTTACTACACATTCCTAAGTTTTAACTCCTTACCAAACAACAAAATCTCAAATTGAAAGCAATTGCAGATCACAATTTATATGTAGGTTAAATGATGATTTCTGTTTTTGATAGGGCAGAAAACATTGTGGGAAAAGGAGAAAATGCTGGTTACCAGCATTTTCTCCTTCTCCTACAATGTTCTCAAACGGCTTCTTTCTCAGGGTCGTTAAAACTCGGGATTGTGTGGTGAAGAGTTAAGGACCCTGAGGGAGAGGACTTTTGAAAACATTGTGGGAAAAAGAGAAAATGCTGGTAACCAGCATTTTCTCCTTTTCCTGCAGTGTTTTCTATGCTTTAAAAGACAAGGACAACTATATGAGCCACTTTCAATTTCTCATCAGCAAAATCTTTACCAGCATCTACACCTTTTTTCTACAATATTATCAAAAGTTTAGTTTGTTAGGGTTGTTCAGAATCAGGTTCATGTGGTTTAGGGTTAACACTGCAAAGACCAATCAAAATCACTTTTGTAATTTCTTAATTATTTCTACAGCACCAAGACCTGCTGACATTACTGTAATCGTCAGAAGAACAGCCTATACAGTTATCGCTGGTCAGACCATTCGACTTGAGTGCTACTCGGATGACACCACTGGCCGTATTACTCTGTTCTGGTCAAGAGCGAATGGATTGCCACCTGGCTCTTCACAGGACAACGGTGTTCTCACCCTTACTGATGTGCAGAAGTCATATGAGGGAAATTACATTTGTACAGCGACAGACACAGATACTGGGCGTATCAATACAGCCACAACCATTCTAACAGTGAATGTTGAAACACCAAGTAAGTCAGGGTTTATTGTATTGTAACCTAGCCTTAACCCTTAAGCTGCTAAATAAATCATGAAATGAAAATTTCTACTTAATAGTAATAAACCAAAGTAGTGTGATTTGAAAGTTGATTTCACCAGGAAAAAATACCATATCGGACAGTGTAGATCCAAGATCAGACTGTACATTTTGTGCAGTCTGATCTTGATCTACACTTTATGCAAAAGCGCCCTGTGTCGTGCTTAGCAGCCTAAGGGTTAACTCCTTGCCCACCGACAAAAATGCAGACTTGATCAAATTGAAACCATTTGCAGATGACATATTAGATGTGACTTAAATGATGGAATTTGTCTTTAAGGGGGTAGAAGATATTGCAAGAAATGGAAGAAACGCTGGTTACCAGCATTTTCTCCTCTTCACACAATGTTTTCAAAGGGTTCTTCCAAACTGTTGTTAAAACACTGGATTGTCTGGTAAAGGGTTAACACCTTTACCCTTTTCCTATCAACCAAACTAAAAGTATATTCAGTTGAGAAATGTACCTCAAATGACAATTTCTGTCTTTGATAGGGTAGAAAACATTGTGGGAAAAGGAAAAGATGCACATTACCATAGCAGGATTTTCTTCTTTTCCCACAAAGTTTTCAAAACCCTTCTCTTTTTAGGGTTATTAAAAGTCAGGAATGTGTGGTAAAGAGTTTAGACAAAGTCCTGTGTTTTAATGACCCTTTAGGAATAAAGCTTTAGAAAACTTTCTGGAAATAGAAGAAAATGCTTGTGGCCAGCATTTTCTCTTTTTCTCAGTAGGTAAGGTTATTTGGTATATAGTGTTTTTACCCTTTGCCACACAATCTGGACTTTTAACGACCCTGTAGAAAGAAGGCTTTTGAAAACATTGTGGGAAAAGAAGAAAATGCTTTCTCAACATTTTCTCCTTTTTCCACAATGTTTTCTACTCTTTCGGACACAAATTCCATCATTTGAGCCACATTTAATTTGTCGCTTGCAAATGCTTTCAATTTGGAACGGTCAAAAATTATGTCGTTTGGTAAAGAGTTAAATGTTTTTATCAGTGATCTGATGAATAGGGTCAGCCTTTTACTGAATTTCAATAAAAGGAGGTTCCACTGTAATAAGATGTTAAAGATTCATTCCAGCAAACAAAATTTCCTTTTCTTATGATTTCACTAATTACATGTAATATTTTACCTCTTGATTTCTTTGTTTTTCATAATGTTTGATGGTGGATGTTTGGCATTTTTTTTGTGCAAAATGAAAAGAAAACTTTACCAGCATTAAATAATACCCAACATATTTACTTTTCAGCTGAAGCTCCTACTGTAAGCGTGGAACCAGAGAAGCTGACTGTTGCTATGGGAACAACTGGTACCCTGCGTTGTATTGTTAATGGTATCCCAACACCCACCGTTTCCTGGATCAAGTCAAGAGAAGATCTGTCACCAAACCATCAAGTATTTAAATTTTGTTTTATGTAAAGTCATCAGCCTTTTCCTTGAGTTTCCTTGGTAATACCTGTATATTATGACCTAGACTTGGTATATATCCTTAGAAGATGAAATTATCAATAGTTAAAGAGAATTTAAAAGAGAGATTATTTTAACCATTTAAAGATCTTCTAAATTCATGAACTGGACATTTTCCATCAGGTTAAACCTTTACAACACAATCCTGACTTTTAACGACCTTGAGAAAGGAGACTTTTGAAAACACTATGGGAAAAGGAGAAAGTGCTACAATTTAAGCCAGATTTGATTTGTCGCCTGCAAACGATTTGGGTTTAGGCAAGTCTGAAATTTTGTTGTATGGTAAAGGGTTAATTCTTCAAAAAAAAAAAAAAAAAAAAAAAAATCAGAGTTTTTAACACCCTTTAAGAAAAAGGAGGGCTTTTAAAACATTGTGGGAATAGAGAAAATGCTGAAAAGCAGCATTTCCTCCATTGCCCACATTTTCCATCTTGTCAAATACAAGTCATTCCATTTTTGAACCACAAATGCTTACAATTTGGACAAATCTAAAATGTTGTCAGCTGTTGAAGAGTTAACTTTTTACCACACAGTCACGAGTTTTAATGGCCCTGAAAGAGATGGCTTTTGAAAAACATTGTGGGAAAAGATTTCTACCCATCAAAGGCAGAAATCATCATTTAAGCAACGTGTTATTTCTTGGCTGCATATGCTTTCAATTTGGTCAAGTCTAAAATTTTGTCATCTGGTAAAGAGTTAACTCTTTACCAAACGACAAAATTTTAGACTGGTCTGAATTGAAAGCAGTTGCAGACGACAAAATAAATGTGACTGAAAAATTGAAATTTGTTTTGGGAAGGGTAGAAAATATTGTGGGAAAAGGAGAAAATGCTGGTTACCAGCATTTTCTCCTTTTCCCACAATGTTTTCAAAAGGCTTCTTTCTCAGGATGACCAAAAGTCAGGATTGTGAGGTAAATAGTTAAGAGCTTTCTTCCTCATTGCTGAGTTAACTCTTTACCAAACGACAATATTCTAGACTTGTCCAAATTGAAAGCAGTTGCAGACGAAAAATTAAAGGTGGCTCAAGTGATAAAATTTGTCCCTGATAAGGTAGAAAACATTGTAGAAAAAGGAGAAAATGCTGATTACCAGCATTTTCTTCTTCCTCTGCATCAGGGATTGATTGGTAAAGAGTTGATGATAGACAATGTAAGTCTCACATTATAATTTCAAACATTTGTTTTTAACTTGCTGATCTTTTAGTTACTGCTTTGTCTATGATTTTTGTAACCAGGTTGTTGGTAATACATTGAGGATTACCCAGGCGACAATGGAAGACAGGGGTATATATGTATGTAGAGCAGAGAATTCTGCTGGCATGAATCAAGATTGGGCCATTGTGGAAGTAGAAAGTAAGTATACCATTGCCAATTTGGGTTGTCTGTACATACTTGTACATTATCACCTTAATTTTTTCATCCCAATTTGCATTTCTTGTGTCATCATTAGCCTGGATTGAAATTTTTTGTCACTTTTATCCTCAATGGCTTTTATATCATCTTTATTCATACTGGCACTTAATTAATTTTGTCATCTATACCAAAATTTCGACATGTTATCTTTACCCTCATTTCCACTTATACCATTTTTGTTATTTTTTACAGAAATATTGCAAGAAAAAAGTGAAATACCTTACTGATCAAAGATCATTATTTTCAAAACCAATTGCTCTTTCTTGTTGTTTTTTATTTTGTTCTAGCAGTCGGAGTAGTGGACTGTGAAGGTACAAGATAGGACAGCACTGTGTGCACTTCAAAAGGTTATTGTCAGGTGCCTTTGTTGTCAAAAGATTTTTGCTGCTGTTTACATAAATTGCACATTATATAGGATTAGTTGGTCATAGGACTCTCCATCTTACACTCATCAGTTCACTTTCCATACTGTTTATTCTCAGGGAGGATGAGACCTAAGATCGACATATATCCCAATGTAACGCAGACGATTGTGGTAGGTGGTAGTGCATTGTTCCAGTGCCGTGTCATGGACGGTGATCCCCCACCGACAATCAGATGGTCAAGGTATATATAGTTAAAGCCTATTTGTATTGGCTCATCCGAATGTATGTCACATAATCTGTATGTTTTAACCCTTCACCAGAATACAAAATTTTAGCCTTGTCCAAATTGAAAACAGTTGCAGACAATTTCAGTGTGGCTCAAATTGTGCAATTTTTCTTTGATAGGGTAGAAAACATTTTGGGAAAAAGAGAAAATGCTGGTTACCAGCATTTTCTCCTTTTCCCACAATGTTTTCAAAAGGCTTCTCTCCTAGGATTGTGAAAAGTCGGTATTGTGTGGTAAACGGTTAAACTAAACATTTCAGTGTTTTAATGACTCTGAGGAAAGGTTAAAAAACATGAGAAAAAGAGAAAATGCTGGTAACCAGTACTTTCCCTTTTTTATACATTGTTTTTTACCCTTCCAAATGCAGAATCATGATTTATTTGAATGATAGACGACTGACTGCAAAAGCTTTTATTTTGGACAAATCTAAAATCTGTTGTCTCGTACTGAGGTTACAACATTTTTAGCAAGTATTCCTTGTTTAGAAAAAATAAGGCAAAAGAAATAGCCAAATACTTGGAAACTCAGCAAAGGCCTTGGTCATGAGCTTTGGCTTTCATACACTCCAGGCTATACCCCTGCTAGATCATTGCCTTTCACAGCAGGCCACCTTTACACTAGTCTATATTGAAAGCATTTATAGAATGTCATATTACATGGTGCTAAAATGATGGAATTCACTTTTGAAAATGGAGAAGACATAGTAAGAAAAGGCTTCTTTTTAAGTTGTTAAAACTTGGGATTGTGTGGCAAAGGGTTAAAAATCCTGAGGAAGAAGGCTTTTGATAATGCCATCAAAACATTTTGATAACCAGATTTCTCAACTTTTCCCACAATGTTTTCAACCTTTTCTTAGATATATTCTATCGTTTGACCCACATCTATGATAATTTGTTATCTGCAAATGCTTTTAACATGCATGAGTCTGAAGGTTTGTTGTCTGACAAAGAGTTAACCCTGTATGACGCAATCTGGAGTTTTAATGACCCTGGAGGAAAAGCATTTTGAAAACTTTGTGGGAAAAAAATAAAATACTGGTAACCAGCATTTTCTTCTTTTCCCACATTATTTTCTATGCTCTCATAGAAAAATCCAGTCATTTGAGCATTTTATTTGTCGTCTACAAATGCTTTTAATTTGGACGAGTTTTAAATTTTGTGGCTTTGGTAAAGATTTAAAAGATCCTTGTGTCCTGTAGGGTTGGTGGTCTAGCCTTGACTGATAAAACAGAAGTCATGGATAATGGAGTGATTATGTTTAAAGAGGCCACACAGACAGAACAAGGCTCCTACATTTGTACTGCCACCAATGACATGGGCACAATTACAGCAACTGTCACACTGATTGTACAAGGTCCACCCACAATTACCCTTCAGCCCAGCCAGACAGTATATGCACTAATAGGGGAAAGAGTGACCTTGGAATGTACAGCCCAAGGTGAACCCACTCCTCAAGTTTACTGGGTGGAGCCAGAAAAGGTACGCCGAGGAGACTTGCCCCCAGATATTGAGGCATTCTATCCAACGTCGGAAGGATCAGCAATATTAGATATTGCTAGTGTCGATAGAGATGATCAAGGCTACTACAGATGTGTGGCCACAAATGACGGGGGAACATCAGAAGAAAATGTCCAACTTATTGGTAAGTTGTGTTGTCATGAAACCTTTAGTCTAGCATTTTACGAATGTGACTTAAAGTGACTTGTGAATAATTGTGCAGGAGCCAAAAATTAACAATGCTTAGTTTTGCTTTTTTTTCCCCTATTTTTTTTAGCTCACCTGAGCACAAAGTGCTCAAGGTGAGCTTTTGTGATCACGTTGTGTGCGTCGTCCGTCGTGGGGTTGTCAACATTTACCTTGTGTGCACTCTAGAGGCCACATTTTTAGCCAGATCCTCATGAAACTTGGTCAGAATGTTTGTCTAGATGAAATCTTGGACAAGTTTGAAATTGGGTCATGTGGAGTCAAAAAGTATGTCATAGGGTCAAATCTTAGAAAAAGCTTGTGTACACTCTAGAGGCCACATTTTCAGCCGGATACTCATGAAATTTGGTCAGAATATTTGTCTGGATAAAATCTTGGACAGGTTTGAAATCAGTTTATGCTGGGTCAAAAAGTAGGTCACAAGGCCATATCTTAGAAAAAGCTTGTGTGCATTCAAAAGGCCACATTTCAGCTTGACACTCATGAAACTTGAAAAAGTAGGTCACAGGGCCATATCTTAGAAAAAGCTTGTGTGCATTCAAAAAGCCACATTTCAGCTTGATACTTATGAAACTTGGTCAGAATGTTTATCTGGATAAAATCTCAGACTAGTTCAAAGTTGGGTCATGTTGGGTCAAAAAGTAGGTCACTGGGCCAAATTTTAGAAAAAGCTTGTGTGCACTCTAAAGGCTACATTTTTAGCCTGACATGCATGAAACTTGGTTAGAATGTTTGATTTGATAAAACCTTGGACACATAGAAAATTGGGTTATGTCAAATCAAAAAGTAGGTCACTTGGCCAAATCATAGAATAACCTTGTGTGTGCTCAAGGGGCCACATTTTCAACTTGATACTCATGAAACTTGGTCAGAATGTTTGTCTGGATAAAATCTGGTGCAAGTTTGAAATTGGGTCACATTGGGTCAAAAAATAGGTCATTGGACCAAATCTTAGAAAAACCATGTGTGCACTCTAAAGGCTACATTTTCAGCCTGATACTCATGAAACCTCGTCAGGATGTTTGTCTGGATGAAATCTCGGAAAAGAATGATATCAAGTCACATCAGGTCAAAAAGTTGGTCACAGGGCAAAATCTTAGAAAAACCTTGTGTGACCCTAGAGGCTACATTTTTAGCCAGATTAGAAATTCAAAAATAGGCTAAAGCAGTCAACAAGTAGATCACTTACACTCATGCATTTCACACCATCACGACCAGGATCTTTTCAGCCTTATCAATCCTAGATGACCTTACTCAGGTGAGCGCTTTAGGGCCAATGGCCCTCTTGTTTTTTAGCTCTACTGGATGTAAGCCAGCAGAGTTAATGTCATAGTGTGGTTTCTGTCATCCGTCCATCTGTCTGTCCGTCCGTCCGTCCGTTAGTCTTTTTCTTGTTTACGCGATAGTCTTCATTTGTTGTCAGATTTTCGTGAAACTCACACAGTTTGTTTATCTCATCAATAGCTTGAACCCTATTGATTTTGAAGAAATTCTGACAATCAGTGTGGGAAAAGTAGCCATTTAAAGGTCAAAACTTCAATTTCTTTTTTACACGATAAAATTGGCATTTGGGGTTGGATTTTTGTGAAACTTGCACAGTTTGTTTATCTCATCAATGGCTTGAATCCTATTGATTTTGAAAAAAATCTGACAATCAGTGCGGGAAAAGTAGCCATTCAAATTTGAAAATGTCAATTTCTTGTTTACGCGATAAAGACTGCATTTGACTTAGTATTGTTTACTTAACACAGTCCACATTATTAGCCACATTTCTTTGAAACTTGCGAGGATTGTTTAAAGCAATGAGTACTTAAACCCTATCAAATTTTGCTGGAATCCAAACAGTTGCTTTTAAGAAATAGTACTTCATTTTTTTTCCACTATTTGTTCAATTCTCCTTGCCTACTTGTGCTGTCTTAGTGGGTTCAAGCCCAGTTGCAACAAACCCCCCCCCCCCCCCATTTTTTGTGTGTGTTTGTCTTTTTCCTTTTTGTATCATGAGTTCATAACGTATGCTAGAAAAAAAAAAAGCAAAATCAATGCCAGTAGAGCAATTCAGGCCCTCAAGGGCCTCTAGTTCATATTGTAGAATAATAACGATTTCTGTACCTTCAAGCAGTAGTTTTTTGTGTAATGTCTAATAGTTTTTAGCTCTACTGGCTGTAAGCCAGCAGAGCTTATGTCTTGGCTTGGTTTCCGTTGTCTGTCCATCCGTCTGTCTGTTTTTCTTGTTTACGCGATAAAGTCTGCATTTATGGGCGGATTTTTGTGAAACTTTCACAGTTTGTTTATCTCATCAATAGCTTGAAGCCTATTGATTTTGAAAAAAAAATCTGAATCAGTGTGGGAAACGTAGCCATTTAAAGTTCAGTATTTCAATTTCTTGTTTACGCAATAAAGTCTGCATTTGTGGTCAGATTTTCATGAAACTTGCACAGTTTGTTTATCTGATCAATAGCTTGTACCCTATTGATTTTGAAAAAGAATCTGACCATCAGTGTGAGAAATGTAGCAATTTAGATTTCAAAATTTCGATTTCTTGTTTACGCAATAAAGTCTGCATTTGTAGTCAGATTTTTGTGAAACATGCACAGTTTGTTTATCTCATTGATAGCTTGAATCCTATTGATTTTGAAAAAAATCTGAAAATTAGTTTGGGAAAAGTAGCCATTTAAAGTTGAAAATATCGATTTCTTGTTTATGCAATAAAGTCTGCATTCGTGGTCGGATTTTCTTGAAACTTGCACAGTTTGTTTTTCTCATCAATAGCTTGAACCCTATTGATTTTGAAAAAAATCTGAAGATTAGTATGGGAAAAGTAACTATTTAAAGATCAAAATTTCCTTTTATTGTTTATGCAGTAAAGTCTGTATTTGTGGTCGGACTTTCATAAAACTTGCACATTTGCTTTGTATCATCAACAGCTTGATTTTGAAAAAAAAATCGACAATTAGCATGGGAAAAGAAGCTTTGAAAATTTACAATTCTACTTTACGCGATAATGTCGGCATTTGTGGTTGAATTTTCATGAAACGTGCATAGTTGCTTTATATTATCAATAGCCTGAACCCTATGGATTTAAAAAAAAAAAAAAACATTTGAAGATCGGTATGGGAAAAGGAGCCATTGGAAATTGAAAATTTATATTTCTTGTTTACGCAATTTAAGTCGCATTTTTGATTCAATCTTTTGAAATTTGCAAAGATTATTTGTATCATCAAGGGATTGAACTTTATTAAGAATGAAGAAAATCTAGCAGTTGATTTAGGAAAAGCAGCCGTTTGATGACTTAGTATTGTTTACTGAACTCAGTCCACATTATTGGTCACATTTCTTTGAAACTTGCAGGGATTGTTTAAAACAGTGAGTACTGAAACCCTATCAAATTTGACCGGATTCCAAACAATTGGTTTTGAGAAATTGTTTTTCAGTTTTTTTTTTCACTATTGATTTTGTTCAATTCACCATGCCTACTTGTGCTATCTTAGTGGGTTCAAGCCCTGTTGCAACAACCCTTTCCCCCATATTTTTGTGTGTTTGCTTTTTTTTCCTTTTTGCATCATGAATCTATAGCATATGCTATAAAAAACAGCACAATCATGCCAGTGGAGCGATTCAGGCCCTCAAGGGTCTCTAACTGGTGATAGATTTTGGTGAATCTTTACGCTTTCCAAAATGACAAATTTTAGACCTTGTATTCCAGTCTAAAAGTATCTGCAGATGCCATATTCGAAATAGATACAAATGTTTCTATGATAAGGTTGAAAACATTGTGGGAAAAGGAGATGGTTACCAGCATTTTCTCCTTTTTAGAATGTTTTCAAAAGGTCTCTCCCTCAAGGTCATCAAATCTTGGAATTGTGTAGTATAGGGTTAAATATGTAGTACAGAAATGTATTAACATGCTAAATAATTGAAAAAGATTAGTGAATTGTTCTGTGCAGTCTGATCTTGATCTATGACACCCGCAAAAGCCTCTTTTTATGCCTATGAAAGTGATAGTTTTAATGCACAGCCTCAGTGTCCATATTCTGTGATGATACGGAAACAACTTGATAGAATTAAGACAAGGACATGAACTAGAAAGTACTTGCCTTCATAAGAAAATCATATCTGATTATTTTCATGTAAAAGCTATAACTTAGATATTAATTTCAATGTTCTAATGCATCAAAAAAATAGATTCTGTTGGCCTTCTTGAGCAAATATTGTGTGGCCTAATTATGTTATCTCAGTAGTGATTACAGCAAAAAGTAGATGGCCACTGCAGTTTTTAGCTCCACTGGCCAAAGGCCAGCAGGCTTATGTTATGGCCTGGTGTCTGTTGGGTGTGCGTGCCTGCGTGCGTGCCTGCGTGCGTGCCTGCGTGCGTTAACTTTTATTTCAAACATCTTCTCTGGAACTACACATTGGATTTTAACGAAACTTCACAGAAATGATCCTGGTATGGCCCTCCTCTGAAACTCTTCAAAGAATTTGATTCCTGTAAAAACTGTGGTTGCCATGGCAACAAAACTGAAAAATATTGGAAATCTTTAAAAATCTTCTTGTCCAAAACCATAAGGCCTAGGGTTACCAAATTTGGCATGTACCCTCATCTAATGGACCTCTACAAAAACTCTTCAAATTATAGCCCCAGGCTCAAAATTGGCCCTGCCCCGGGAGTCACAAGTTTTACATAGGTTTATATAGTGAAAATTTTAAAAATCTTTTTGTTCTAAACCATATGGCCCAGAGCTACCAAATTTAGCATGTAGCTTCATCTAATGGACTTCAACAAAAATCCTTCATATTATAGCTTCAGTGTCAAAAAAGGCCCAGCCCCATGGGTCAAAGACTGAAAAATATTGAAAATTTTTAAAATTCTTCTTGTCTGAAATCATTAGGCCTTGGTATACCAAATTTGGCATGTAGCTTCACCTAATAGACCTTTACAAAAAGCATTCATATCATAGCCCCATGGTCAAAATTGGCCCTTCCCTGTGGGGGTCACAAGTTTTACATAGGTTTCTATAGTGAAAACTTTAAAATATCTTCTTGTCCTAGAACCATATGGCCTAGGGTTATTAAATTTTGCATGTAGCTTCATCTAATGGACTTCTAAAAATTGGCCTAGCCAGAGGGATCACAAGTTTTATAAAGGTTTATATAGTGAAAGCTTCAAATATCTTTTTGACCTAAACCATTTGACCTAAAGCTACCAAATTTGGCATGTAAAGGAATGAATGAATGTTGTTTTATGGCATATCGACAGCTTTGTCATTTAGCGCGCATATCTGTGTTAAAAGATAATAAAAGTGGAATTGTTTAAACTGAAAAAAAGTTTGAATACATTAATAATGATAAAAGAGGTGAATTAAGAAGTATTATGTGTGGTCTTCATATGCATAATGGACATTATTGAGTGACAGGGAAATCCCTACCTACTTAAAAGTTTTAAATGATAAAGTTAAGAATGTGAATAGTAACTTAAAGGAAATGAGAGCTTAAAATTGAGAAAGTGTTGAGCCTCCAATGGGATCAAAACACTACCATTAAAGAGGTGCTGTCTCCAATGAGATAAGATGCCCTCAAGAGAGCTAATCCTCCCATTAAGGAGATGCAAACTGGAGATAAAAAGGATTCAGTGGTAGAAATATAGGTTTACACAACAGGTTAAAAGGTAATTAACCCTTTCCCAAACAAGCCCTGGTTTTCACGTGTCTGCAGTACAAGTCTTTTGAAAACACTGTGGGAAAAGGAGAAATTACTCGTAACGAGCAATTTCTCCTTTTCCCACCGTGTTTTCTACCCTTTTTGAGACCTTTCTGCCATTTTCATGAAATTTAAAATTGTCGTCTGCAAACTCTTTCAATTTGGACCAGTCCAAAATTTGTCGTTTGGGAAAGGGTTAAGGAAAATTTGGCATGTAGCTTTGTCTAATAGTTATCTACAAAAACTCTTCAAATTATAGCCCAGTGGTCAGAATTTGCCCTGCCCCAGAGGTCACAAGTTTTATATAGGTTTATATACTGAAAGTTATTTATATCTTCTTGTCATAAACCTATGGCCTAGAGCTACTGAATTCTGCATGTAGCTTCAACTAATGGACCTCTACAAAACACTGTGGTCAAAATTGGCCTAACCTGCAGGTCACAAGTTTTACATAAGCTTATATATTGAAAACTTTAAAAGTCTCTTCTCCTAAACCATATAGCCTTATACCAGTTATAGCCCCGGTGTCAAAACTGGTCCGGTGGTGCAATACAGGGCCATCTTGGCCCTTATGTTTCTAGAAGGGATACTGTTTAGAAATAAGAAAAAAATGGTATCATTTTCTATGAACTAAGACAATTAATTATTTTTTACGTTTCTATCTTGCATTTGGCCAATATTCATTTTTAATAAAATATTCAAATATTGATAAGGGTTACGAGTTGAAATACCAAGTAAGGTCATTAGATTGCATGGGTTACAAGATGTAAACAAAAAATCACTAATTTCAAGGACACTGACAGAATAAGAACACTGGACGATACCATAATCTAGCACAGTTGACACAAAATGAGACAGATTTGGAGAAAGGAATGTGTCCTAAATATTCTGAGGTTGATAAAATACTTCTATTTATTGTATTCAACTGTATACCAAACAATCAAGACTTTTAATGACACCGAGGAAGAAGCCTTTTGAAAACATTGTGGGAAGAGGAGAAAATGCTGGTAACCAGCATTTTCTCCTTTTCCCGCAACATTTTCTTGCCTTTCAGAGAAAAGTCCCATCACTTAAGCCATATTTGATTTGTCGTCTGCAAATGCTTTCAGTTTGGACCCATCTAAATTTTTGTCATTTAGTAAAGAGTTAATTAGTATAGTATGAGGATAATATATAATGATTTCAAGTTTTTTGTATGAATAACCCTTTTGGTGTACGTTTGTTGTGGCTGTTGGTTTTAGAACCTACAACAACACATACATTTATTTATCCATATTACTTACTATTTTCAGTGCGAGAGGATGATAGGGGCAGTGCTGGTGTAAGGATCTCTGGTCCAAGCACGCTGTCGGTGGTCGAAGGTCAGAGTGTTGAGCTGGTGTGCACAGCTGAAGGTAAGTTTAACCCTTTACTGCACAATGACGCCTTTTGACGCCCCTGGGAAAGAAGCCTTTTGAAAACATTGTGGGAAAAGGAGAAAATGCTGGTAACCAGCATTTTCTCCTTTTCCCACAATGTTTTCTACCCCATCAAAGCAAAGTTGCACCATTTGAGCCACACTGAAATTGTCGTCTGCAAATGCTTTCAATTTGGACAAGGCTAAAGTTTTGTCGTTTGGTAAAGGGTTAAGGACCATTGTCGGTATTTTTGGCACGTATTGATTGAGACTGTGTGCCAGTTTGCAAAGGATTACATATCAGCGCTCAGTCATTCTAGTGTTACTGCTGGTAATGTCATGGTAGGATAAAAAGGAATAACATGTGTTGTTTTTGTTGGTGTTTCCGTTTTTTTTTTTAGCTCATTACTTCCTCAGCTGTTGATGCTGCAAGAAAAACTGTTATTGTATATCTACAAACTTTCCTGCTCAAATATGTGCATTGCACATAGATAATATCACTCAATCAGTTACAGTGAGAGAAAACCTGTACCTACACAGTGTCAAATATAGTTGAGCCATGCTCTGACAAAAGGGGGCTTAATGCATCTCTGTGACGCATTGTACCAATCAAACCATCACATAATTATGGATGCATAATGGCAAATTTATTCATATTGTCTTAGCAACTGACTGAATCATGAGGTAGAATGATCTATAAACATACAGAAAATTGACCAATAGCGAAAAGTTTTGGCCCAGGTCAGCCTGTGCAGATTGTGCAGGCTGACCTGGATCAAAAGGTTTTGCATATGCATTAAGCCACCTTTTCACAGAGAGTATGGTTCAGTAGTAAATATGGTATGATGATGTTACATACATTCAGACTACTTTCAGCTTAGTTTCTGATTTGATTGGTCAGATTATGTTATGATACGTATCCATCATTCATAAAAAAAGATTCTCATCGCTTCTCGGTATTTGTGTTTTATTTTTTTAAACATATTTCAATGAATTTGTCAATTATTGCAATGTTTTAATTTTTAAAATTTGTGGGTATATTAACCCTTTACCACACAATCCCAAGTTTTAACGACCCTGAGAAAGAAGCCTTTTGAAAACATGGGAAAAGGAGAAAATGTGTAACCAGCATTTTCTCCTTTTCTCCTAATCCGGGACAACACTTTACGCAAATGTCCGAAGGCCCCTTTTTGTGTGTTGCACGTCATATAGAAAATTGACCAATAGCGAAAAGTTTTGGCCCAGGTCAGCCTGTGGGGACTGTGCAGGCTGACCTAATTCGATACTTTTCACAGATGCATTAAGCTCCCTTTTCACAAATATTTCATATGCTTTGAGTTTGAACAAGTTGAAAGCATTTGCAGACAACAAATTAAATGAAGCTCAAATGCTGATTTTTGCGTTTGATAGGGTTGAAAACATTGTGGGAAAAGGAGAAAATGGTTACCAGCATTTTCTCTTTTTCCCACAATGTTTTCAAAAGCCCTTTGTCTCAGGGTCATAAAAACCCGGGATTGTTTGGCAAAAAGTTAAATGATGAGATTCATATGGAAAATTTCGGCTTATTGCAGCAATACCAGGAGCATCAATTCGCTGGGCAAGAAGAGAGGGCGCCCTGCCCCCAGGTCACTCAGTGAGGGGTGGAATCTTGACCATTCCACAGTTCAGGGCGGAATATGCAGGAGAGTACATCTGTTCCACCGTTGTTCCAGCGGGCAGATTTGAAGCTTCTGTTTTCATAATTGTAACAGGTAGGAATAAGAAACCTATGAATGAAATCTGTTTATCAAATAATCCTAACTACCTTATCGAAGAAGGCTTTTAGAAACATTGTAGGAAAAGGAGAGAATACTGGTGACCAGCATTTTTCGCCTTTTCCTGCAAAATTTTCTGCCTTAACTTTTTGCTACGCAATCCCAAGTTTGAACGACCCTGAGGAATAAGCCTTTTGAAAACATTGTGGGAAAAGGAGAAAATGCTTGTTACCAGCATTTTCTCCCTTTCCCCACGATGTTTTCTGCCCTATCAAGGGCAAATTGATTATTTGAGCCACATTTAAATTGTTGTCTGCAAATGCTTTCAATTTGGACAAGTGTATAATTTTGCCATGTGGTAAAGAGTTACAAAGATAAGTTTCATGATTTGAGCTACATATGATTTGTTGTCTGAAAAATTTTCCAACATGGACAAGTTAAAGACAAAAGTAAATCCTTACAACTCCATTGATAATTATTATCTTTTGCAAAAGATGCAGATCAAGATCAGGCTATGTAGAATAGCAATCTGATCTTAGATTGGTATCACTTGATATTATGATTGTACTGTTACAAAAAGTGAGAGGGCTTTAACATTGTTTATCTGTAGAAAAATGGAATCTACTGCAAATTCTAGACAATTCTATATCTGTGTCATTTATATTTTTGGTGTTTTACTCTGTTTTCTAGTTTACTTTAGTTAAATCACTGCAGCCCATGCACCTATACATGCTTTCCTGGAGTTTCTTCTGTCAGTACATGTCAGAACATTGTGTCTAACACAGTTTTTCCAGTACTTTTCAGAACATTCTGTCTAACAAAGTTTCTGTCTAACACAGTTTTGCCACTACTGGTCACAATATTCAGTCGAACACTGGGGCTGCTGAAACATAAATCAGTGGTAAGAAAGGAATGAATCCTGTTGTAAGGACTGTCAAAAATCCTCAGAAAGAAATTGAACTTGTGACCCCTGAATTTCAAGCCCTGTATGTAACTGATTGAGCCACTGAGCTCTGCTTAATTTCTCTCTACACAATGGTGTACTTTAGCTCTTTACCAAACAACAAATTTCCGACTTGTCAAAGTTGAAAGCATTTGCAGACAACAAAATAAATGTGACTCAAAAATTGAAATTTGCGTTGGGAAGGATAGAAAAAATTTGGGGAAAAGGAGAAAATGCTGGTTACTAGCATTTTCTCCTTTTCCCACAATGTTTTCAAAAACCTTTTTGTTCAGGGTTGATAAAACCCCTGTGGTAAAATGTTAACATTTTACCAACCAACAAATTTTAGACTCTTCCAAATTGGATGCATCTGCAGACGACAAATCTGAAATTGGTACAAAAAATTAAGTTCTCCAATAAGGTAGAAAACATTGTGGTAAAGGAGAAAATGCTGGTTACCAGCATTTTCTCCTTTTCCCACAACGTTTTCAAAAGCTGTCTTTCTCAGGGTCGGGATTGTGTGATAAAGAGTTAGGAGTTAAACATTTGGGACAGTGGATATGTTAAGTGTGTATGGATCAGGAACTCTTCCCAAGATTAGAAAGAAATTGATATTTGTCCATTAGTTTGTTTGAACACAAAATTTTAACAGATATCTGAAGTGATGAACACTGTAAAATATGAAAATATCCAAAGGGCTATTTTTCGTTTTTCACATTTGCAGATGACATATTAAATTCTGCTGCAATGATGGAATTGGTGTCGGAAAGAGTAGAAAACATTGTGGAAAAAGCAGAAAATGCTGGTTACCAGCATTTTCTCCTTTTCCCACAATGTTTTAAAAAGGCTCCTTCCACAGGGTCATTAAAACTCGGGATTGTATGGTAAAGAGTTAACCCTTTACCAAACGAAAAAATTTTAGACTGGTCCAAACTGATGGCATTTGCAGATGACATATTAAATGCGGCTGCAATGATGGAAATAAATGTGATTGAAATATTGAAATTTGTTTTGGGAAGGGTAGAAAACATTGTGAGAAAAGGAGAAAATGCTGGTTACAGCATTTTCTCCTTTTCCCACAATGTTTTCAAAATGTTTTCTTCACAGGGTTGATAAAAGTCGGGATTGTGTGGTAAAGGGTTAAGTGGTAAAACGTAAAGCTAGCACTGTAACTATTTTGTTTTCCACAGTTGCCCCAAGATTGGTCATCTCTCCCCAACGTGTTACCGCTAGAGCAGGAGAGACTATCATCTTGCGTTGTGCTGCATCTGGCAGTGGTCCATTTGACATTGAATGGATCAAAGTGGATGGACAGATGAATCCTCGGGCTACAGAAAGGGATGGTATTCTAGAGATCAGACAGGCGACAGCAGTGGATGCTGGGCGATACAGATGTGTCGTGAGAAGTGCAACAGCAGGAATAAGTGATGGCTTTGCCATTGTTGATATTGAAGGTAATTTGGTAAAATCTCTTGTTTTATATTTCTTGTGTTTTTATGTAAATAAAAGGTTTTTTGTCCGTAATATAAACAAAAGTGCTTCTGTCTTTTTAGCTGTTTTCGAAGAAGACACTGAGGTATTGTAGCCATGGTGTCAGCGTCGTCATCTTCATCATTGTGCGAAAACTTCAACATTTTTATCTCTGTTACTACTGAAGATATTTGTTTCAAACTTGGGCAAATTGTTATTTATCAAGAAGGGAGAATTTACCATAAGGGCATGTAACAAAGTATTTTTAACACAATTATGCCCTTTTTTTCCACGTAGAATTTTCACTGAAAACCAAGCAACCACAACCAAGTGTTGGCACCCACATGCAGAGCTGTTGTTTTTTTATTATAAGCTTGGCTGTTTTGAAGGAAAGGTCAAGGAATTGTGAAAACCCTGTCATGGCCAGCATGTTCATCATCGTCTTGCAAAAACATTTATGTTTTCTCATATCTCTGCTATTACTGCAGCTATATGATTCAAACTTGGTTTACCTATCAAAAGGGGAACTGATACCAGAAAGGCAGGTAACCGACACAGTATTTTGGTGCAGTTATGCCCCTTTTTCAGCATTGTATTTTTTTACTAAAAAAGCACCAGCAGTTAAACATTGGCATCCACATACTGTGCTCTTGTATATAAAAAAGTTTATAGAAATGTGACAAATTTGCTTTATTCCTTTCCAGAACATTCCTTAGTCTTAACCACCTCAAGAAAGAACACCTCTGAAATCATTATAGGAAAAGGAGAAAATGCTGGTTACCAGCATTTTCGCCTTTTCCCACAATGTTTTCTGTCATTTCAAAGACATACCCAATAGTATGAACCTCATTTTATTTGTCTTCTTCAAGAAATTTCAAGTTGGGAAAGTCTATGAGTTTGCTGTTTGGTAAAGAGTTAACTGGGAAAAAAAGAAAAATCTGAACCAATTTTTCGAAATGTTTTCATTTTTAACAACCCTATAGAAAGTCTGTTGAAGGTGTTGGGGGGAAAAGGATAAACAATATTGTAACAAGAATGTTCTCCTTCCCACACTATGTTTTTTACCATCTCAGACAAATCCCATCATTTGAGTCACATTTAATTGTTGTCTGCAAATGCTGTCAATTCAATAAGTGTACAATTGTGTCTTTGGATAAAGAGTTATAAATTCTTCCACAGTTCCTCCGACAGTGGTTGTTTCTGAGAGAAGTGTTCGAGTATCTCCTGGTAACAGTGCAGAATTACGATGTAGTGTAACTGGAACACCGACCCCAACTGTACGATGGGAAAAGGAAATTGGAGATCTTCCAGCTCAACACAGAATTCAAAATGGCATTCTAACGTAGGATTTTCTTTCACTTTCAGACATTATATGCGCAAAAAGATTTTTCGTAGCAACTTACTGAGGAAAAACTTCACCCCCTTACCCAGCAATACAGTGTCTTAACCATCATGAGGAAGATTTGTTTTGGTAGTGTTTAATCGTGCTTTCAATATCATTTCAGTTATATTGTGGCTGCCAATGCACCTATCCATCCTTTTCTGAATTCTTCTTTTTACAAGTACATCACATAATATTCGTCCCAAGCCACTGGCTCCTTTCCCTTAAAGCCATTATGGAAACAATGATCAGAGGTGAGAAAGGAATGAATACTGTAAAGATGCCTATTATCAGTTCCCGGAAAGAAATTGGCCAAGCTGGGAGATTCGAACCAGCAACCTCCTGGTTTAAAGGCCTGTGCACTACTGACTGCACTACCAGGCTCAGCACCTTCAGGAAGTAGACTTTGAAAAGATAGTTGGTTTAGGAGAAATTGCTGGAAGCCAGTAAGCTCTCCTTATCACACTTTTTTTTTTTCATAGAAAAATAAGTCCTATCATTTGTAACATATTTTATTGTCGGCAATTTTTTTTAACCTTTTACCAAATCAAAAGACTTCAGGCTTGTCCAAAGCATAAACAGATGACAGATTAAGATCTCCTTTTTCCACATGTCTTCTTTCTCAGGGTCGTTAAATCTCTGATTGTATGGTAAAGTGTTAATCAATGACAAGTTCCTAGCCCTTAACCCTATATCAAACAATCCCTGGTTTTCAAAACCCTGGAAAAGAGGGCTTTTGAAAACTGCACAGGCTGACCTAGTCGATACTTTTTGCAGATGCCTTAAGCCCCCTTTTCACAGAGCATGGTTCACTTATGTTGTCTCCAAATGGGCAGAAATTGTAGGAAAGGGAGAAAATGCTGTTTTCCAGCATTTTCTCCTTTTTCTAAAATGTTTTCAAAAGCCCTCTTCCTAAGGGTTGTAAAATGAGGGATTATGTGGTAAAGGGTTAAATGATAAAATTTTTAAACTGTTTTCTTTATTAGGATCTTCAATGCCCAGCCAGATGACAGTGGTAGATATATCTGTACAGCAACCAGTAGT
Organism: Tridacna gigas; assembly: GCA_945859785.2. Taxonomy (NCBI): domain Eukaryota; kingdom Metazoa; phylum Mollusca; class Bivalvia; order Cardiida; family Cardiidae; genus Tridacna; species Tridacna gigas. The sequence continues at coordinate 26,150,246 of OX244041.2, read as the reverse complement.
GCAGGCGTATCTAGAGACTACGGAGTTGTCACAGTGGATGGTAGGTTCAGTCAGATCTTAGTGCATCTGCAAAAAGTATTGACCTAGGTCAGCCTGCACAGTCCGCGCAGGCTGACATGAGCTGAAACTTTTTGCTATTGTTTAATTTTCTGTGTGTGCAAGAATCAGTCTACGTCGTGGTTCATTTGGTTGTTAGAAAAACATCGACTAAACCCTGTACCATACAATCCAAAGTTTTAACGACCCTTAGGAAGAAGTCTTTTGAAAACATTGTGGGAAAAGGAGAAAATGCTGGTAACCAGCATTTTCTCCTTTTCCTACAATGTTTTCTTGTCTTTCCAAAACAAATTTCAATTTTACAGTCACATTTATTTTGTTGTCTGCAAATGCTTTCAATTTTGTCTAAAATTTTGTCATAAGAGTTAATGGATCAAGAATGTGATGACTTGCTGGCTATAATGCGTTACAGAGATGCATTAAGTCCCCTTTTGCCAGAGCATAGTTCAAATACATAGGCTGTAGCTGTATGCAATAAAACCACAGTTTTAATTCTGTTTTCCAGCCATCAATATCATCAATGGTGGAGTACAACAAAGAGATACCCAAATAGTAAATGTTGGAGACAGGGTGTCCATGGAATGTATTGTCACAGGTCAGTTGATTGGTTGATTTTCATTTATTTATAGTCGCCACCCATTTCCCATATGGGTGACTCCAGAATACTGTTATTTTTTTTCTTTGGGATAGTTCAGGATACAGGACTAAACATAAGTTTCACCTGATTCTTCAAGGTGCTCAGTGTATAGCAGCCTCACACTTGACCCTTTCCCAAACAACAAATTTTGGACTAGTCCAAATTGAAAGAGTTTGCAGACGACAATTTTAAATTTGATGAAAATGGCAGAAAGGTCTCAAAAAAGGGTAGAAAACACTGTTGGAAAAGGAGAAATTGCTCGTTATGAGCAATTTCTCCTTTTCCCACAGTGTTTTCAAAAGACTTGTACTGTAGACACATGAAAACCAGGGCTTGTTTGGGAAAGGTTTAACTGAGGTTCAATGTTTTGTAGGAAAGAATTTTTGGTAATTTTAGGTGGCTTGGTGTGAGGATCAAACCCATACCCTCAAGTGGCCCAAGATTTGATGTTCACAAGTCTCATGCTGTATCCCCTGAGTTATTTTTGCTGGTAATTACAGATCACTTACTGTAACAACCAGCTTTTATCTAACCCAGTACCAAACAGTCTCATGTTTTAACAACCCAGATTAAGAAAGCTTTTGGAAACATTGTGTAAAAAGAAGAAAATGTTGGTAACCTGCATTTTTCCTCTGCGGGTCATTGTTGGAAATAGTGAAAATGATGGTAAACAATTTGTTGCCATCCATTCATCTTAGTCACTTTGTACAAGTCTGAAACTTTATCATTTGGTAAAGAGTTATACATTTCTTAACCCCTTATCACACAACCTAGAGTTTTAACGACTCTGAAGAGGATGGCTTTTGAAAACATTGTAAACAAGTGGAGAATGCTGAAAAACAGCATTTTCTTCTTTTATTTTTCCTCTGTATTTTCAAAAGCCTTCTTCCCCAGGGTCGCTAAAATACAGGATTGTTTTGCAAAGGATAAAATACAAAATGTACACAAAATGTACAGAAAATATTTCATTGCAGGTACTCCATTACCCAGAATTACCTGGTCTCGTGATGATGCAGAACTGCCGCAGGATGCTGTGGTTGGTGACGGTATACTCATCATTCCTCAAGCCAAGGTTGAAGATGCGGGTACCTACACATGCCTGGCAGTCAATGAAGCTGGTTCTGTCACATCTAAGGTTACCCTCTATGTGAGAGGTAAGAAAGTCCTTTTTTTGTCATATTGATCAACTAACCATTTACCAAAAAACCCTGTGTTTTTACAGTTCTTAGGAAGAAGTCTTCAAAAATCATAATGCAAAAGGGAGGAAATGCTGGTAGTTATCATTTTCTCCTTTTTTTTTATGATGTTTTCTACCATTCTGAAGCCACATCCGTCTTTTTGGCCACATGTCTACAAATGTTTTCACTATGGACAAGTCTGAAATTTTTTTGTGTAGAAAAAAGCTACCAGCTAAAGTAAGTGAACCATGCTCTGTGAAAAGGGAGCTTAATTCATCTGGGAAAAAAGTATCAACTCGAGTCAGACTGTGAAGTCAGTGCAGACTGACTTTGGTTGAAAAGTTTTGCTATTCATCAATTTTCTGCACATCAAAGGACCAGTCTATCTCATTATTCAGCCTATCTCATTATTCAGTCAGTTATCCCTTTACCAGACGACAAAATTTTAGCCTTGTCCAAATTGAAAGCATTTGCAGACGACAATTTCAACGTGGCTCAAATGGTGCAACTTTTCTTTGATAGGGTAGAAAACATTGTGGGAAAAGGAGAAAATGCTGGTTACCAGCATTTTCTCCTTTTCCCACAATGTTTTCAAAAGGCTTCTTTTCCAGGGGCGTCAAAAGGCGGCATTGTACAGTAAAGGGTTATTTGACTAAAGGGATTTTATGGATCCGTAATTATATGATGTCTTGCATCACGGAGATGCACCAGATTTCACTAGAGCTCAAGTATTTATACTGCATGTATTATTTATTTTTTATTGGTTTCTTTAACTCTTTACCAAACAACAAAATTTCAGACTTGTCTAAGTATAAAGCATTTGCAGAGGACAAGCTAAACATGACTCAAAAACTGAAATTTGCCTCTGGAAGGGAAGAAAACATTGTGGGTAAAGAAGAAAATGCTGGTTTCCAGCATTTTCTTCTTTTTCCACAATGTTTTCAAAAGGGCTCTTCCCCAGGGTGGTGAAAACTCGGGGTTATTCGGTAAAGGGTTACAAGAAGATTTAATGGTAATACTTAGCCTTTCAGTGCAGTAGAGCAAAGAGCTTCTCCAAATGACATACCGTAAATTGCGTAAGTTTTGGGACAGTAAAAAATAATTAATTTTTTAGATGTCCCAATATTTAGGCTATCGAAAAATAATTATTTTCCGTGGTGTCCCAAAACTTATGGTCAAACAGGGATCGTATATTACACTTATATTACACGTAATATATGATCCCTGGGTCAAACAAGACAAGCTGTCAAGCTGTTTGGCACTGACCACTTACCCGTCGAATATTAGCGCTGCGATTTCAATAAAACCACAATCACATGCTGGTCTGTCTATTTTTAGAGAAATTGGAATTCCTGTAGTCAATTTGTGTAGTAGGAATTTAAAACTTCGTATTTTTTCATTGTTTTCATTACTGATAAACTAAATGTTTTCAGTAATTTTTGTATGCATCCCGGGAAAGCAATCAGCATTGGTGTTTTGCGCTTATATAAAAACTTTTACAACGTATTTTACCTGTTAACGTGAGGTAAACAACGATTTGATTTCCGTTCTGAAAAGTACCTGCTCGGCCCATTCTCAAATTTGATTGGTTGACAATCTTCGATCGATAACCCCCAGTTAGAATATAGGATATCTTGATTTCTATTTTTATACAACGAACCCGATTGACCGTGAAACACATACACACTTGTCGACTTCAGATGTACGTATACACATGACATGTACCTTTGCCCTTTGATTCAAGTTAATCACACCCACTTACCCTTATTTAGGTTCTTTTATTACAAATGGGTTTTTTAATTGTCTGTCGGGGTGATCGGATTTATTTGCCTTGAAGCGGGAGATTCCCGATGATATCGAGAGGGTTTGGAAGCAATGCTTACGTGGAGAAATGAAACTGCGCGAACCAAATGCTTGTAAACAAAGGTTAACAAGCGGATTAAAGGGTTTTTTTTTGGAGTAGATATTCACTGTCCCAATTCTTTGGTACAAAAAAATACTGTCGTATTTTGCAATTTTTAGTATGGCCCAAATCTTTGGGTCATGAAAAATAATTATTTTCACGTTTTTTGATGGTGTCCCAATTTTTTGGGTGTCCCAAAATTTAAGCAAAATACGGTAGATCAGGATGGAACTGACTGCTCAGAATGTAAAAACAATCTTGGATGTATACTGACTGCTTGTTTAACCCTTTACCATATGACAAAATGTTACACTTATCCAGATTAAAAGCATTTGCACACAACGGATTAGATACGGCTCATACAGTGAGACTTGTACCGGTATGTAAAAAGGCAGAAAACATTGTGGGAAAAGGAAACAGTGCTGGTTACCAGCATTGTCTCCTTTTCCCACGATGTTTTTAAAAGGCCTCTTTCTCAGGGTCATTAAAACTCTGGATTGTTTGGTTTAGGGTTAACTCTTTACCCACACAATCCTGACTTTGAACTACTCTGAGAAAGAAAACTTTTGAAAACATTTTTGGGAAAAAGAGGAAATACTGGTAACCAGCATTGTTTCCTTTTCCCACAATGTTTTCTGCCATTCCCAAATAATTGTTTTTTTTTTTTGTCGTCTGCAAATGCTTTGAATTTGGACAGGTCTGAAATTTTGTCATTTGATAAAGAGTTATTCAAGGCTAGGAGATAAAAATCTTTCTAAGCATAAGTGGATTGTATTTTCGGAAATCAGACACCATTTTAAGCAAAACAACAATGACAAAAAATATTTTGAACAAAAAAGAATCATGGTTACTTCCCTTTGTAGATTGTTTTATTAGTACGCATTTGATGACAAACATAAATGTTGCAAAGTATGGGTATTGACTTAGCTCTTTACTGAACTACAGAATTTTGGGCTTGTATGAAAGCATTTGCAGATGACAAAGTAAACATGACTCAAAAATTAGATAAAAGAATTCTTTTTTGAAAGGACAGAAAACATTGTGGGAAAAGGAGGAAATGCTGGTAATCAGCATTTTCTCCTTTTCCCATGATATTTTCAAAAGCCTTCTTTTTTGGGGGTTGTAAAAAGTCAGTATCATATGGTAAAGTTAATGAGTGAATGTCATAGATTTGAGCAATGCTTCTGTATTGGTACTTCAAATTTTAAGTTGTCATTCTTTATGTCATAATTATTTCTTATTTGTCTCTGAAATGTTTAACCCTTTACCAAACAATCCTGGGTTTTAACAACTGTGTGGGAGAAGCCTTTTGGAAACTTTGTGGGAAAAGGAGAAAATGCTGCTTTCCAGCATTTTCTCCTTTTCCCGCAATGTTTTCTACCCTATCAAAGACAGATGCGCACATTTGAGTATCATTTAATTTGTCATCTACAAATGCTTTTAGTTTGGTCAAGTCCAAAATTTTGTCGTTTGGTAAAGGGATAATCACAAAGTATTGTGGATTAACTCTTTACCAGACGACAAAATTTTAGCCTCGTCCAAATTGAAAGCATTAGCAGACGACAATTTCAATGTAGCTCAAATGGTGCAATTTTTCTTTGATAGGGTAGAAAACATTGTGGGAAAAGGAGAAAATGCTGGTTACCAGCATTTTCTCCTTTTCCTACAATGTTTTCAAAAGGCTTCTTTCCCAGGGGCGTCAAAAGGCGGCATTGTTCGGTAAAGGATTAACTACCTTTTGTCCAGAGAAATATATTATGTAGATTAGAAAGGAGTTATAGTAGATTTTGGCATGTAACATATATCTATTATATGAAAATGACCATGTGCAAATTTTGAAATGAATATATTTTTGACTGACAGACCCATTTAGGGGAGGTACTATTGGTGTATATGGGGATTATCCAAATGGTAAATTTGTGACGTACAAGTAATGCTTGGCTATATATGTATACAGTGTTTTGATAATACGTAATACACTATACGAGGAAAGCAACATAACTTTCAATATGCTTTTAGAGTTTTATCTTTTGACTTTTTAGTGTGTTTACCTTTAGAGTGTCCTATGAACAAAAGGAGCATTTTCCAAGCTTAACGCTTTAGCTGAGTACAAAATTTTAGACCTTTTCCATTATAGGGAAAGGAAAAAAGCTGATTATCAGCATTTTAGAATTGTTTGGCAAAGAGCTAGGAAACAAACATCTCAAACACTGCAATCTAAAAATAGTGAAAGAATATGTCACAAATGAGAGGACAGTATACATGTAGATATAAGATTAGACTACTTAGCATTCTGATCTCTCTCTACGCTTTCCTTGAACAGAAATTTAACTGAAATAGATATTCAGTTGGTAAAATAGTCCTTATCAAGATTATAAGTCTTTTTTTTTTAAACTCTTTACCAAACGACAAAATTTTAGACTGGTCCAAATTGAAGGCATTTGCAGACGACAAAATAAATGTGACTCAAAAATTGAAATTTATTTTGGGAAGGGTAGAAAACATTGTGGGAAATGGAGAAAATACTGGTTACCAGCATTTTCTCCTTTTCCCGCAATGTTTTCAAAAGGCCTCTTTCTTTGGGGTCGTTAAAAGTTGGGATTGTGTGGTAAAGGGTTAACACCAATATGATGAATACTGTATATTTTAAACATTCCTATGATAGATAAACTTTGAGAAGGAACTGTCAATCATTATGTGTCTTGAAACTCTTTACCAAACGACAAAATTTTAGACTGTTCCAAATTGAAACCAATTGCAGACAACAAATTAAATATTACTCAAAATTGAGATTTGTCATTCGTATGATACAAACCATTGCGGGAAAAGGAGAAAATGCTGGTTTTCCTTTTCTCACAATGTTTCTCAAAAGGTCTTTTCCTGAGGGCCTCGAAAACATGAGATTGGTTAGTGAAGGCTTAAGTATCACTGAAGTTCTGATAGAGTTCTCTAAGTAGCAGTCAATTCATGAACAATGTTTATAAAGTCATAAATTCAGTATTTGTAGTTAAGTACCGGTATATTCTAAAGTTAAGTATAGGATAGAGAAGAGAAAAAAATGCAAGATCTGGGTCTGTATGCACCAACCATTCTTAAGAACATTCTTAGACATATTCTCCAGAATCTTCTAAATTTGAATGTAACACAACTCCTGTTTTGCTAAACCATTTGGGTTAGCCAATCAGGAGTTGTGTCACTTTCAAATTTAGAAAATCTTTGAGAATAAGACTAAAAATGTACTTGAGAATGGTTGGTGAATACGGACCCAGGACCTCTTCATTTTTCATAGCTTCTATATCAATCCTTGCATTGTTTTATCACTTACCTCCCTTAGATGCAGACGTAGTCAAACAACTATGTAAACCTAACCTTTTTAGGAATGCATTAAGAAAAAAAGAAGAAGACTTTTTGCAATGAAAAATTGTTGATCATTTGAATACAGAGGCTTTAAGTTTTCACTAGTAAAATTAAAAACACAAACCCTCCTAATGAATTACGTATTTGATGATTGAAGTTTGTACATTTTTACTTTGCGGTTGTTAACAATACATTTTGACTTTGCGGTTGTTACTTGCAGCATACAAATGTAGAGTTAGAATGAAGTGAATTAACTCTTTACCAAACGACAAAGTTTTAGACTAGTTGAAATCGGAAACACTGGCAGATGATAGATTAAAAGTTTCGCAAAACCTAAAATTTTTCTTTCCAAGGGTAGAAAACATTGTGGGAAAAGGAGAAAATGCTGGTTACCAGCATTTTCTCCTTTTCCCACAATGTTTTTCAAACACTTCTTCTTTAGAGTGGTTAAAAGTCAGGATTATGTGGTAAAGGGTTAAAGTATATTAAAAGATTTAGACATTCTTGCAAATGTGTGATAAAATGCATCATGCCAACATGTACCAACAGGTGTGTGTGTGTACTTGTCACACTAGTTTTGCACATGTCCAAATGCACAAATAGTTTGTGAGCTTATTACTCAGTTTTAAGTCCATTTGCACAGTTAGATAGTTTACATGCAATGTTTGCTCCAATCTGCTGGATCCATTCAGATATTTTTTACAGGTCAATAAGAATTGAGTTTACCAGAGCTCCAGATAAGAGGGAGTGATGGTATTCTAAATCCATTATTTCTCTTCCAAACCCTGTGTTATGGGTACTCATTAGAATATTCTCATCGAGACGATTCTAATGAGTACCCATAACATAGGATTTAGTGGAGAATAACTTATATTTTCAATTTTGAAATCAAAATCACTCCCTCTATCTGGAGCTCTGGTTTACCATGCGCAGGAAAAATTTCTGCAGTCCAGTTTTAACTCTTTCACTTGCAATGGTCAGTCAAATAGCTTTTGCATATGGTGTAGATGATCAAGATAAGATTGCACAGAAAAATGCAGTCTTACCTAGATTCTACACTGTCTGCTATCTGATGCTATACTATGACCGAAATCATTCAGTAGACCCGAGAAAAAGCTAAATTTATGTAACTGGCGGGTAAAGAGTTAACCCTTGCCGCACAATCCCGAGTTTTAACGACCCTGAGAAAGAAGCCTGTTGAAAAAAACAGTGTGGGAAAAGGAGAAAATGCTGATAACCAAAAGCTTTCCTCCTGAGGGTCATGGAAATACTGGATTGTTTGGAAAAGACTTAGATATGGACAAGTTAAATTTTGTTCTTTGGTTAAGATTTCAGAAATGCAGGATATCCTGCTTTTCTGAAATCTTAACCAAAAAACAGAATTTATGCTGGTTACCAGCATTTCCTCTTTTTCCCACAATGTTATCAAAAGCTTTGTTTCTTAGGGTCATTAAAAGTTGAGATTGTATAGTAAAAGTGTTAAGGACTAGAAATGCTTGAAAAATGCTTGAAAAAATGAATGTAATGTAGACAGTAGTGTAATCATGACCAAATGCTTTCAAATTTCATAGTAAACAATCAGTTTTGTAAGTATTCATTTTCTAGCTGTTATAGTACATACATATATAACCTTTAAAGGGGCCTATTCAGGTTTTTTGGTCTGCTAATTCATTGTTGTAGAGACAATAACAAAGAAAAGAAAACATATTTTTCTCTGCATGCTTATAAGGGCCTTTTCAGATTTTTTTACTCTGATTATTTTTTTTTGTAAAACACTAATAAAAACATGAAATGATCCTTAATTCTCTGCAAACCTAAGGAAACTTGAGGGTTAATTTCAGCAGAAAAGTTCATTTTGCATTTGGATAATGAAACTGAAGGTCATTTTGCTATTAATGAACTCTCTTTAGTTTTACGAGATCCAATACTAGTATGATGTCATTGTACTCGTTTGGATATGATTCAAACATAACTGTCACATGTTGTTGATATTGTAGAATTCTGACAATGCTTCAAGATGTTCTTGTACAAAATCTACAAATGCCTTAAAAGGCTAGGTATCCCGTTAAGGAAATAACTCTTTGTCTCGCACTTCTCTCTCTTACATACTGATAATTTGCCAGCCTTTTCCTCTGTGAATTCGGTGATAAAACATTTTTTAGCTTTCATTTTATTTTAAAAATCTTAATAGCCCCCTTTAATAGCCTGAAAACAATTTTTAACAAGTAACTTTGAAACCATCTCAGAAGGAAGGACATCAACATGAATTACTAAGTACCGGTAATACATGAAAACATTGTGGCTGAAGGATAATTGCTTATGAGCAATTTCCCCTTCTGCCACAGTGTTTGAAAAAGTGGTCTGCCTCAAGGCAAAAAAAAATTGTCTGCAGGAGATAAAGTGTTAATCTTGCTATAACTCTTTACCACACGACAAAATTTTAGACTCTTCCAAATTTAAAGTATTTGCAGACAAGAATTCAAACAAGGCTCAGGTAAAATATTTTGCCTCTGAAAGGAAAGAAAACATTGTGGTAAAAGTAGATACCTGCATTTTCTCCTTCTTCCACAATGTTTACAAGGCCCATTTTCCTTAGGGTCATTGAATATGGGACTGATCGGTAAAGGGCTAACCTACCCTTCTCCCCAATGATAGATACACTGTCTTGCATCTAAAGAGGAACTATTGAAAAATTGAGACAAATGGAGAATTGCCCCCATTAGTACTTTTCCTTTTGTCAAAATGTTTCCTTAATGATTTCTTCATCAGCATTTTGATTTGCCATATTAACTTTTTATTGTCTTTTTTATAGCTTTGATTTTTGTATTGGCTTTGCTTTCAAAAAGTCTGGGTATAGCATATAACTCAAACAGCTTCCAGCAGCTTTTATTATAAGAAAAATCTGGCTTTACAAGTTGCATTTTTGTTGTTGTTATTGTTATTGTTGTTTTCTATATTTTGGAGTATGTATAGAATTTATAGTGAAAAGTAGAAATTGCTGATAAGCAGAATTTTTTCCTTTTCCCACAATGTTTGTCTATTTTCAAGAGAGAATTAAATCATTTTAGCATCATTTAACTCTTTACCACACAATCCCGACTTTTAATGACCCTGGGAAAGAAGCCTTTTGAAAACATAGTGGGAAAAGGAGAAAATGCTGGTAACCAGCATTTTCTCCTTTTCCCACAATGTTTTCTACCCTTCCAAAAACAATTTGACTTTTTGAGTTGCATTTGATTTGTCATCTGCAAATGCTTTCAATATGGACTGGTCTAAAATGTTGTCGTGTGGTAAAGAGTTAAATTGTCATCTGCTGATGCTTTCAGTTTAGACATGTCTAAAAGTTTGCCATCTGGTAAACTTGAGATCCTTTGGTAAAGGGTTTACTTTTTACTAAATGGCAAAATTTTAGACAAATCCAAGTAATAAGAATTTGCAGAAAACACAATAAATGTGGCTCAAAAAGTAAACTTTGTTTTTGTGAAGGATAGAAAATGTTGTGGGAAAAGGAGAGAATGCTGATTACCAGCATTTTCTCCTTTTTCCACAATGTACTCAAATGTCCATTTCTTTATGGTTGTAAAAACTTCCGATTGTTTTCTAAAGAGTCAAGGGTTTTTATTGGTTGTTATTTGCGTGAAGAAGTAAGCCCAACAAGTATAGGAATAAATGGCATGGCTACTCAATAGTGTTACTCAAATTCACTTTTGCATACAAGGAGAAATAGATTAATCCTATACCACATGGTAAGATTTTAGACTCTACCAAATTCAAAGCATTTGCAGACAACATGTCAGATGTTTTTTAGTTGTGTGTTAAAGGGTTAACTCTTTACCACACAAACCCGAGTTTTAACGACTCTGAGAAAGAAGGCATTTTTGAAAACATTGTGGGAAAAGGAGAAAATGCTGGTAACCAGCATTTTCTCCTTTTCCCACAATGTTTTCAAACCTATCAATGACAAATTTCATCTTTTGGGCCACCTTTGTCGTCTGCAAATGCTTTCAATTTGGACCAGTCTAAAATTTTGTCGTTTGGTAAAGGGTTAAAGGACAGGAAATTATGTATTTGAATGACATGTGCTTGACAAACATGGACAAAAAAGGAGCACTCGTTAATATCAAGCAGTAAAACTGTTGTTCCTTCCTTCTCAATGTTTTCAGAAGCAAACAACTCGGTCTAAAATCATGGTGTCCCCTTTCGTAATGAGTAAAGTTTTTTCCATACAATTCCAAGTTTTGAAGACACCAAGAAAGATGTGTTTGAAAAAAAAATGCAGGAAAAAGAAAAAAAATATGGATTAACCTCAGTTCCTTCTTTTGTTAGTTTTTTTCTGGATCTGCAACATTTCGTCAAAAACCATGTTCGTGGAAAACAGTCCCTAGTCCTGATCCTTACCGAAACCCAGACGAACTGTGGCTCAAATTTTCCTCCCTGATAGAGCTTTTCATGAAAAAAATCTTGGAATTTAGCTATCTGTATTTTAAAACAAAAATGGATTTCGACAAAACACCTTTTCAACAAAATGTGCATCGTTTGAAGACACCAAGAAAGATGTGTTTGAAAAAAATTACAGGAAAAAGAAGCAAAATGCGGATTAGCCTCAGTTCCACCTTTTCTTATTTTTTTTAAGCCCTTTTATCAACACATACAATCATTTGAGTCACATTTCATTCGTTGTTTGCAATTATTTATCTGTATTTGGACCAGTCTAAGATTTTGTTGTCTTGTATAAAGCTGACATGATGTAAATGTCAATGAAATAAGGATGTGCTTACTCTTAAAGTACCTTTCACAACTACTGTTGCCTTTGTGGCCAGTGTAGATCAAGATCAGACTGCACAAAACATGTAGCCAGACCTTTGATCTATACTGTCTGCTTTGCTGAATCACTATAGTCAAAGCAACCTTGAAATTGCAATTATTTTTTTGTTGACTAAAAATATCTGTTGGGTTTATTTGGCACTCCAAGGGTTAAGCATGGTTTGTTTGAAGTGGTTTTAAATATGGCTTGTTTGTTTTGTAGTGAATGCATCTAACATTGATGAATGTAAGTTAAATTAACAGTTTAATAATTATGGTGTATGGGTCACCTTGATTATGTAGCTCTTTGGGTCCTACAAGAGAATGTTCTTTGTGTTCCACTTAGGCAGCTCCATATACCTGAGCCATGCTCTGGCAAAATAGGCTTAATGCATCTCCATAATGCATTATACCGAGCAAGACATTAACTTGTAATGGATCCATAAAATCCATTTTGTCAAACAACCAACTGAATCATTAGGTAGTGTGGTCCTTTGATATACAGAAAGTTGGCCAAAAGCAAAAGGTTTCAGCCCAGGTCAGCCTGTGCAGACTGCACAGGCTGACCTGGGTCGATACTTTTTTGCAGATGCATTAAGCACCTTTTTCACAGAGCATGACTCAAATATTTTGTCTTTTGTTTGGCTGTTCTACTTTAGTTTCCCTTGTCTGGTCTTACCTCTGATGGTAATCAGTCTTTCATCTCTGTGTTTTTGAATATATGAGAATGAGCCAAAAGGCAAAGCATGCTATCTCCTGACTCACAAGAATGGAAAATCAATTAGTCAAGTCTATCAATGGACTTAGCAAAATAGAGTAAATGACACAAAAGAGTACTGTACTAGTCTGATCTTAGCACAGTCCACCTAAGGAGATTCTGATCTTAGACTGCACTCACTGTATTCAACTTTAAAGATAGTTCTAAGTTATTTCTATGTTATTGGCCAAGTTATTTCCTCCCCTATGCTCACCTTGTATTATGTAAATTAGTTCACCTTGTACAGAGTGTCAGAATATTTGGAAGTGACTAAAAGCTGTGATTTTATCATTTCTGCTGTATGTTTTCGATGTTTAATCTTTACAGTGCTAACAAATGCAGAAATTCTAATGTTTTCTTACATACCAGACAAATCCCAATATTTAAGTCACGTTTGATTTGTCGTCTATGAATGCCTTCGATTTGAAAAAGTCTTAGATTTTGTCCTTTAGGAAAGAGTTAAATCTTCACCAAACTGCAAAATTTTAGACTAGTCCAACAAAATAATTGTGACTCAAAAATTGTAATTGGTTTTGGGGAAGGGTAGAAAACATTGGTGGACAAGGAGAAAATGCTAGTTACCAGCATTTCCTCCTTTTTCCACCATGTTTTCAAAAGCTTGTTTTCTCAGGACTATTAAAAGTTGGGAATACGTGATAAAGGGTTAAACAGTTCTGGAAATTAAGATGACATTTTTGGCATCTTGGTATTTTATTGCATATTGTTATTACACATAGTTGTTAAATTTTGTGAATGATTATCAGATGTGTGTCTTATTTCTTATAATCTTTTTAATTGAATGTCTCTGTCTTTGATTCAACTTTTTCTGCACCAAAGGCAAAAACAGGCTTTTGTAGAAAGCATAGATTAAAATCAGACAGCACAGTATACTCAATGTGATCTTTGATTTAAACAGACTGCTTGTTTGCCATGGTTATGCTGTTAAGCAAAAAACTCTGAGTTTTAGTGGATTGCAGTTGATAGAGGTGCAGTTAATGTTTTTGGCACAAATGAACCCCTTACCATACAATGTTTTTTACAACTCTGAGGAAGAAACCTAAAAATACTGTGGGAAAAGTAAATATGACTCAAAAAATGCAATTTGTTGTAGAAAGGGTAGAAAACCTTGTGGGAAAAGGAGAAAATGCTGGTGACCAGCATTTTCTCCTTTTCCCACAAGTTTTTCAAAAGGCTTCTTTCACAGGGTCGTAAAGGGTTACGAATTCACCCATATTTTACAAAGATGTACATGTATGTTTTCAGATGCAAATTGTTGCAGGAAGTTATGAATGAGAATAAATGACTCTTATTCCCGAAACTCTCAGCAGGATGTTTCTGCCTGTTTTTTTTTTTACCATAAATTCTTTGGTTTGGCAGGCTTTTTCTATCAGTTATTCATATATTTATTATATTTTCAATTTTCTGTATATTTTCAATTTTCTTAGGCTAGTAGTAACTAAAATTTTCTACTAACGGTTTTGCATCAAGATTTAAACATTTTTTTCTTTTTGTATTGAAAATAGCCATATGCCTACTTCGAATTAATTATTAATGTTCATTTAGCCTTTTCATTTTCAATGCATATAAATACAAATGAGCCATACTTTGTGAAAGCAGGGCTTACTGCATCTGCAAAAAGATCTACCCAGGTAAACCTACGCAGGCTGACCTGGGCCAGTTTTTTTGCTATTGACAGAGTTTCTTCATGTCCAAGGACCAGTCGACCTCCTGATTCAGTCAGGTGATAGACAAAATGGACTTTATAGATCCATGATAATGTGATGACTTGCTTAGTATCATGGAGATGCATCAGGCCCCATTTTGCCAGAGCATGGCTCAAATACCATAAGGCATTTTTGATGGCAGTCTTAATTATTCAGTTACAAAAGAAAACAACCCATGTATACTAGCATTCCTGTCCAGTTTTTAACTCTTTACCACAATTTTCAACTTGTCCATATTCAAAGCATTTGAGGATGTGGGATTAACTCTAACTCATATGATGATGTTTTTTTTTTTAAGATTAGAAACCATTGTGAGAAAGGGAGGAAACGCAGGTTACCAGCATTTTCTTTTCCTGCAATGCTTTCAAAGTCCATTTTCCACTGGTTCAAAAAAGTGCAGGATTGTTTGGTAAAGGGTTCTCTATTTCCCACAATGTTCTTTATAAGCCTTCGTCATGGGTTGATAAAGAATTTTGGTCTTAGCTGTAAATTTGTTTCACAGTGTATTTAATAAACTGAATAACACTTTAACCCTTAAGCTGCTAAGCAAGACCCACTGACCTTTTGCGGACAGTGTAGATCAATATCAGACTGCACAGAATGTGCAGCCTGATCTTGGATCTAAACTGTCCGATAAGGAGATATCTTTTGCCAAAAAATAAGTTGGACATAACATTATTTGGTTTTTCAGTGTCGGCTTGAAAGTTTCATTAACCATTTCCCAAACAAGCTCTGGTTTTCTCATGTCTGCAGTACAAATCTTTTGAAAACACTGTGGGAAATGGAGAAATTGCTCATAACGAGCAATTTCTCCTTTTCCCACAATGTTTTCTACCCTTTTTGAGAACTTTCTGCCATTTTCATCAAATTTAAAATTGTCGTCTGCAAACTCTTTCAATTTGGACCAGTCCAAAATTTGTCATTTGGGAAAGGGTTAAACTTATTTAGCAGTAAGAGGGTAAACAGTCTTATGGATGATAATTTTATTGAATATATTTTCTTTTTGATATTTATAGCTCAGCCGTTTGTGAATGCGCCATCATCCACCACAGCTGCTCTCGGCGACAGAGTATCGCTTGTCTGTGAAGCCAGTGGGTATCCCTCTCCCGACATTACCTGGACCAGGAAAGATGGGGAAATGCCAGAGTATGTCCTTGACCTTTAACTGTTTACCATACAATGCCCAGATTTAACAACCCTGAGGAAAATGTCCTTTGAAAACCTGTGGGGAAAGGAGAAAATGCTGGTAACCAGCATTTTCTCCTTTTCCCAAAAGGTTTTTTACACTTTCATAGACAGTTGCAATAATTTTGACTAAATTTAATATGTTGTCTGCAAATGCTTTCAATTTAGACCAGTATAAAATTTTGTCATTTGGGAAAGACTTAACCCCCTGCCCCCTGAAAAGAAATTACAAAGGATGACCTCTAAAACACCTACCGGTAATTACATTTGAATTATCAATACAAATCTGAGTTGACATACAAATATTTTAGTGCCACAATTTTAGCTCCAATGGCCAAAGGAGACAGAACTTGTGACGTAGCCCTGTATCTGTTATGTACCCTTACATATATGAATTAACCCTTTACCACACAGTCTCGAGTTTTAACGACCGTAAGAAGCAAGGCTTTTGAAAACATTGTGGGAAAAGGAGAAAATCTGGTAACCAGCATTTTCTTCTTTTCCCACAATATTTTTACCGTATGATAGACTAATTTTGTGTTTGATTTACATTGAGTTTGTTGTTTGCAACTGTTTTCTTTTTGGACAAGTCCAGAATTATGTCGTTTGGTAAAGGGTTAACCGTTTACCACTCAATTCTGAATTTCAATGACCCTGAGATATAAGGCTCTTGAAACATGTGGGAAAGAGAGAAAATGCTGGCAACCAGTATTTTCTCTTTTTCCCACAATGGTTTTACTAATTTACTAATTCAAAGAAAAATGTCCTAATTTTTGTAACATTTCATTTCACGTCTGCAAAAGCGTTCAATTTAGACCAGTCTAAAATTTTGTCTAGTGGTAAAGAGTTTAGGATGAACTGTTTATGCTTTCAGTGACTACACCATTGTTGATGGTGATCTGATGATCATGCGAGTGCGCCCAGAGGATGCAGGCACCTACACATGTCATGCCCAGAACCAGTATGGCAAGACAGAGACCCCAGTAGACCTATACGTTGGGGACATGGTGCCCTATTTTGCCCAGGACCCTAATTCATACATGTCCTTCAAACCCTTGAATGATGTCTACCTGGACTTTGATATCCTTCTCTCGCTCAAACCAGAGTCTTCAGAAGGTTTGTATTGTGGTAAACTCCAAGCCAGACAACCAAATTTTAGAGGTGTCCAGATTAAGAGTATTTGCAGTCGATAAATCAAATGAGGCTGGAAAAAAGTTGTCCGTAAAAGGATAAAAAACATTGTAGGAAAAGGAGGTTACCACTATGTTCTCTTTTTTCCACAATGTTTTCAAAAGGCTTCACTCTCAGGGCTGTTAAACTTGGGATTGTATGGCACAGCAAAGTTTTGGACCTGTCTAAATCCAAAGCATTTACAGATGACAGATTGTATGTGGCTCAACTGATGAAAATTATTTTTGAAAGGGCTGAAAACATTGTGGGAAAAGGAGAAAGTGGTGGTTACCAGAATTTTCTTTTTTTTCCCACTGTTTTCTACCTATGCAAGACAGATTTCAGTTTTCGAGTCACTTTTAATTTCTAATCTGCAAATGGTTTCAATTTGGACCAGCCTAAAATTTTGTTGTCTGGTAAAGAGTAATGTGTCATCAACACTTTACCAGATGACAAAATTTTTGACATGGCCAAACTGAAAGCATGTGCAGACAACAAAGTGCTTACTAAAATGATGATTTCTGCTTTTGATAGCGTAGAAAACATTATGGGCAAAGGGGAAAATGCTGGTTATCAGCATTTTCTCCTCTCCCCAGTGTTTTCAAAAGCCCTCTTTCTTCAGGATCATTAAAACTCAGGATTGTGTGGTAAAAGGTTAACCCTATACCAGACAAAAAAAAAAAAAATTAAACTGCTCAAAATTGAAAGCATTTGCAGACAAATTCATTATTCCAAAATTTGTGAAATCTGTCTTTGAAATGGCAGAAAACATTGTGGGAAAAGGAGAAAATGCTGTATGCCAGCATTTTCTCCTTTTTTTACCATATTTTCAAAAGTCTGTTTCCTTGAGGCTGTTTAAAGACAGGCTAAAGGTAAAGGATTAACCCTATTGGGCACGTAATAAATCAAAGTTCGCAACAAATGCATAGCTCAAATACAAACTACAATGGCTGGGATTCGATAAAATTCAATGAGATGTATAGGAAAGTAATATTCCCATAGATTGATCTCCAAAACATTGTGGGAAATGGTGTAGTTGCTTGCTACAAATCATAGCTCGAGGAGCCCCAGCAGCGGTATTGGTAGCATACAGGACTTGAGAACAGGGGGTCGCTGGTTTGATCCCCGGCTTGACAAATTTTTTTCTAAGGATTGATGATAGTCATTGCAACTAGATTCATTGCTCTCCCACTGTTGATCATTGTGTTGACAATGGTTATGTGGGAAAGCAGCCAGTGGCTTGGAAAGAATACTGTGTAAAGTTCTGGTAGAAGAAACTGCAAGAAAGCATGGATAGGTGTACTAGCTGCCAGGATATAACCAAAATAAAGTTGAAAACAGCATTAACCCTTTACAGCACAATGTGGCCTTTTAACGACCCTGGGGAAGAAGGCTAATGAAAACATCGTGGGAAAAGGAGAAAATGCTGGTAAACAACATTTTCTCCCTTTTCCCACAATGTTTTCTACCCTATCAAAGAAAAAATGCACCATTTGAGCCACACTGAAATTGGTGTCTGAAAATGCTGTCAATTTGGACAAGGCTAAAATTTTGTCTTCTGGTAAAGCATTAAACACCATACAATCATTAAGACAATCAACAAGTCATAGGTCCTTTGTCCAACAATAACTTCAAAGAGAAAATGGAAGAAAAATAATCAGAAATGACATGACATGGTTTTTGTATAGTACATTCTATTTGTGTGTTTGTTCTATAGTGTTTAATGCCATTTTTAACATCATTTCAGTTATGTCATGGTGGTTAGTGCACCTATTCATGTTTTCTTTCTACCAGTACTTCGCACAATATTCTCCCAAAGCAACTTGCTGCTTTCCCACTAACCACCAGCAAAACAATGATCAAGAGTGAGAGAAGAATGAATTCTGTTGAAATAACTGTCATCTCTTAACCAAACAACATTAATTTAAACTGCTCTCAGTTAAATCTTGGGATTGTTATATAAAGGGGTACATAACAAACTGGATATGGTTTCAGGTATGGTATTGTATAACGGACAGTTTGAAGACGGTGGTGGTGACTTCGTGTGTTTTGGACTGAACGAAGGTTATCCCGAGTTTAGATTTGACGTTGGATCAGGTCCTGCTATCATTCGAGGCAACCAGACACTAAACCTCAACCAGTGGCACACCATTAAACTGAAGAGAAATAGAAAACAAGGTCAGTGGGATCCTTTCTCCTTTTTGCACAGTTTTTCTTCTTTTTTTTTAGCTCACCTAAGCACAAAGTGCTAAAGGTTAGCTTTTGTGATCGTGCTGTTTCCGTTGTGCGTCATCTGTCGTCCAGGTCATCAGCATTTACCTTGTGTGCATTATAGAGGCCACATTTTCAGTGAGATAGTCATGAATGTTTGTCTTAATAAAAGCTTTGACAAGTTTGAAATTGGGTCAAAAAGAAGGTCACTTGGCTAAATCTTAGAAAAATGTTTTGAAATTGGCCCATGTCAGGTCAAAAAGTAGGTCACTTGGCCAAATCTTTAAAAAAAACCTTGTATGCTCTTTGGTCGTCTTGTTTCATAATTTTTGTGGCATTTGTCGAAGACAATGCCACTATGATTTCAATATGTCATTTTGAAACTCATGTATGTAGTTTGTGCAAAACCGAAGGAAGTAAACCCAATTAAAATCATTTTTTCTGAGACGAATAAGTGTTTCGATTCCACTCAGATATGAAATTAAAAATGGCATATTACAATAAATCGGATTGGGCCATCGATCGTGGAAATACTTCCTTTTTGTCAGAAATAGCTTGATCCGCTAATGACCCTCTATAGTGGTGTAATGATACACACATACCGTGCTTATTCATCCCAAAACCATTTCGTTCCTAGGCCTATTGGTCCCAGGGCTTGTTCGCCCGGACTTGTTCGTCCCACAAGATTGCATTCTTCTCTATCGGATTTTGCATGGCTATAAAGTAGGTTGACTTTCAAGCGCATATTTTGAAACTATTTCTGTTGTTTATATTTCAAATCATTAATTCCACACAATAGCTCCCTTGACAAATGCCACACAAGTGTTTGCAACGCTTTGATTTCAATAGTCATTTTCCGCAGGGTCATTAACCCTTTATCACACAATCCCGAGTTTTAACAACTTGAAAGAAGACGCCCTTTGAAAACATTGTGGGAAAAGAAGAAAATGCTGGTACCAGAATTTTCTTCTTTTGCTGCAATGTTTTCTACCCTATCAAAGACAGAAATCATCGTTTGAGCTACATTTAATATGTCGTCTGCAAGTGCCTTCAGTTTGGTCCAGTCCAAAATATTGTGGTTTGGTAAAGAGTTAATAATGCACATGTCTTGTATTTGTTCATTACTTGTATCAATTTTACAATTTCAGGGGAAATGGTGGTGAATGACAGGTCCAAGTACACTGGCGAATCCCCAGGGTACTTCACTGGCCTTGACCTTACTCAGAATATGTATCTGGGCTCCGTGCCAAATTACAACAACATACCCCAGGCTGCAGGCTTTAAGGAAGGATTTGTCGGTAAGTTTTGGTTTAACTCTTTAACAGACAACAAAATTTTCGATTCGTCCAATATCAAATCATTTTCAGACCACAAATTATATGTGGCTCAAATGATGGAATTTATGAGTGAAAGGACAGAAAACATTGTGGGAAAAGGAGAATATGCTGTTTACCAGCATTTTCTCCTATTCCCACAGAATTTTCCGAAATCTCCCCCATTAAGATTGTTTAAACTTGGGATTGTGTGGTAAATGGTTAACTCTTTACTACAGAAGATTTTAGACTTGTCAAATTTTGAGAGCACTTTGCAGACAACAAATCTGATGAGCCTATTACCTTTTACCACACAATCTCAAATCTAGGTGTCTTCTGCATTGTTACTTTACCACACAATTCCGGCAAACTGTAGTGCAATGTAAATTTTTAAATAGAGTAGCGAGTGTCAGATTTAAAAAATTGAAAATAGGTTGTATGTCTGAAAGATGAAAAAGATTGTGCCTGTTGTTAAATTTCTGGTTTGCTTTTCCAAATAACAAATTTTGTTGTGCATCTTAGAGTAGAGTGATTATCACGCAAAAAAGACCAGCTGATTGAAAGGCATCATTTCATATGAGTGTAAACAAACATAGATGCTTCCATGGTCTATCGAAAAATTTTAAAAAATTGACTTACTCAAATCACAAACAAGTGTGATATAAATTTGCAGTGATAGATAACATTCTACAGCTGCTATACATTGCATTTATTTACATAAATGAGTCATTAAACTAATGATACAGAAGCTGAACTGCTTTACCACACAACAAAATTTTAGACTGGTCCAAATTGGAATCATTTGCAGACAGCAAAATAAGTGTGACTGAAAATTTGGACTTGTTTTGGTTACCAGCATTTTCTTCTTTTCACACTATGTTTGACAGGGTCGTTAAAGTCAGGATTTTGTGGTCAAGGGTTAAGGGCATCAAAACTAATGACTGTGGTATATATTACAGGCAGTATAAGTGAAGTGAAGATAAAGGGAGTTGATCTCAACCTTGGTGCTGAATATATAGATATTGTAGGCGTAGAGCCCTACAACACTTGTAGACAGAGTGCATGTCTCAATGGAGGTATATGTATGCCAGCCAACACCAGGTTTGGTTTCCAGTGTATTTGTAAGCAAGGATTCACAGGGGACCGATGTGAGGAAATTGGAATGAGCTGTCATCAAGGTATGTTGGTATAATGCCGGCAAACGCCCAGCCATAAATCGCGAAAACCCATGAAAATCAAATTGTAATTTTATAAGGGTTCATTCCATATACATGAAATACAATATTTGTCAACGGAATGAAGCTGACAATTGTATTCATTTCTTCTTTTTGCTGATAAAACAATGCCACAATGTATGTATAGAACTATATAGCAGTGGAGTGTTTCCAGGTATTATGCCAGTATGTTTATCCTACAGAGAATTATTTTCTTGGTGTCTGAAAATGTTGTCTATATGGATTTGGAAATTTATCCTGACAAAATATTTGTAATATAGCTTAATTTACAGCGATTGTGAAACAAGTTCTACTAATTATATTGATTACTTGTGATGATTGCTGTCTGAAAACCATACCATAACTGCTACAGTGATGTAGGTAGTAGTTACAAAGGTTGGCCCTGGTCATTAAAGGGATTTCAGAACCCAGATTCTCTGATGCTCAACTCTTTACCAAACGACAAAATTTTGGACCAATCCAGTTTCAAGGTATTTGCAGACAACAATGTGAATGTGGCTGAAAAATTGAAATTTGTTGTGGGAAGGATAGAAAACATTGTTTGAAAAGGAGAAAATGCTGGTAACTAGCATTTTCTCCTTTCCCCACTTTTCCCAATGTTTTCAAAAGCAGAAAACATTGTTGGAAAAAGAGAAAATGCTGGTAACCAGCCTTTTCTCCTTTTCCCACAATGTTTTCAGAAGCCTTCTTCTTCAGGGTCTTTGAAAGTCGGGATTGTGTTGTAAAGGGTTAAGGCCAATGCTCTACATGAGCACCACGGTCTCCCACATATTTTTAGTACTTTAAACAATTACTTACTAATTCTTTACAACACAATCTCGAGTGTTAATGGCCTGGAGGAAGGATGTTTGTTTCCCAAAATGTTTTCTACCCATTCAGAGACAAACTCTGTCATTTGAAGCACACCTCATTTGTTGTATGCAAATGCTTTCAATATGGAAGACTCTAAAATATTATTGTCTGGTACAGGGTTAATCTTTTTTTGTTGCAACAAGTACTGTATCTAGAAAACTTGGCTTTTTTTCTTAGCATCTGCACTCTTTACCAAACAACGAAATTCTGGACTCGTCCAAATTGAAAGCATTTGCAGATGACAAAATAAAGGAGGCTCAGAGGACAAGATATGTCTTTGATAGGACAGAAAACATTGTGGGAAAAGGAGAAAATGCTGGTTACCAGCATTTTTATCTTCTTTTCCCACAATATTTTCAAAAGGCTCCATTCTCCGGGATGTTAAAACTCTGGATTGTGTGGTAAAGCGTTTATCAGCATTTAATCTTTTTTCTCTTTTAACCACAGTGTTTTTGAAAGCTCTCCTATTCCCACAATATTTTTAACAAAATAGTCTTGGGTAAAGATGAGAAAGGTTGTACTTTGACACTGAGTGGGTTACAGTGTATGTCTTCTTTTCTAGGTGCCTGTGGACAAGATGGCCGCTGCTATGACCTTGAAGATGGAAGTGGGTTCCGTTGTATTTGTCCTCTAGGAAAGACTGGACCTGGATGCAATATTGGTAGGATAAACTCATTTATCAGACAATAAAATTATAGACTTGTTCAAATTGTAAGCATGTGCAGATGACAAATTAGATATAGCTTAAAAGTAATGTGATCTTTCTTTGAAATGGCAGAGAACATTGTGGGGAGAGGATAAAATGCTGGTTACCAGCATTTTTTCCAGTTCCCAAAATGTCTTCAAAAGCCCTTTACTTCCGGATAATTAAAACATTTGGTAAAGAGTTAACCTTTGTACCTCTTACAAAAGACTTTTATTTTGATTGAACAGCAAAATTTCATTGAAAACATTATGGCATAGATGTTTATTGATGAATTTTATCTCCATGTTCCATCAAAACAATCCATTTTCATTTTTCATACATACTTAACTCTTTACCAAAAGACAAAATTTCAGACTGGTTCAAATTGAAAGCATTTGCAGACGACAAATTAAATATTGATCTGATGGTAAGATTTTGCCAGTTACAGGATAGAAAACACAGTGGGAAAATAAAAAAATGCCTGTTACAGGCATTTTCTCCTTTTCCACAGGGTCATTAAAACTGGGGATTGTGTGGTAAAGGATCAAAGCGGTCAAAAATGAACTTTTTGTCTTTTATTTAATATATTTCTACAGGAATTTTCTGTATTTATTTCAGGTCTGTATTTACCAGTTATATAAATTTCAGTCTTAGTCTTTTTCTACATGAAGACAATTTCTAATTTGCTAAACTATCTGGTTTGGCCAATCTGAAATTATGTTACTATGAAATTTTGAAACTATCTGAGAATTAGACTAAGAATGTTGTCAACTCTAAACAGAACGATAAAATTTTGGACTGGACCAAGTTGAGAGCATTTGCAGATGACCATATAGAATGTGGCTGAACAGATTACTTCTGTCTTTGTAGAGTAGAAAACACTGTGGGAAAAAGAGAAATGCTGGTCACAAGCAATTTTCGCCTTTTCCCACAACTGTTTTCAAAAGCCGTCTTCTTCAGCGTCGTTGAAACTTGGATTGTGTGGTAAAGGGTTAAGAATGGTTGGTACATATGGGCCCAGTCTTCAATATTTTCACAGCTGTGGTTTTATTTTCTGTTACAGATGTCTCTGTGATAAATCCCTTCTTCAACAGAACCTCTTTTATATCCTACCCAGCTGCCGAAAATGCTCTCTTCTCCCTAACAATATATCTTGAGTTTAAACCTTACTCTCTCAGTGATGGAATTATTCTCTACGAGGGTAACAGTCGAGATGGGACAGGTGACTACATGGCCCTAATACAGAAGGATGGTTATCTGGAGTTTAGATTTGACACTGGATCAGGTAAGGAACCACTTAAGAATACAGGCCAATTTTATCAATACACCGATAAGGAATTGGGGCCAACTTTTTCAAGCCACTTTCACTAAAAACGTTGACAAGTTTGAAAAGAAGTGAAAAATAATTCATAAGAGATTTATGCATATATTTTTAAGGTTACAAAAAATAAAGGGCCTAGGTTCCAGTGAACTAAATAGTGTGTTAACCTTTTCCACACAGTCCCGAGTTTTAACTCTTTACCACGTGAAAAAATTTCAGACTTGTCCAAATTGAGAGCATTTGCAGACAGCATAATAAATGTGTCTCAAAAATTGAAATTTGTTTTTGGAAGGGTAGAAAACATTGTTGGAAAAGGAGAAAATGCTGGTTACCAGCATTTTCTCCTTTTCCCACAATGTTTTCGAAAGTCCATTTTTTGGGGGTCATTAAAATTTGGGATGGTGTGAAAAAAAGGGTTAACAACCTTGAGGAAGGATTCATTTGAAAAAATTGTTGAAAAAAGAGGAAATGCTAGTGACCAAACTAAATATCACTCAAAAGATGGGATTTAACTTTGAAATGGAAGAAAACATCGTGCAAAAATGAAAAAATGCTGGTTACAAGTATCTTCTTCTTTTCCCACAATGTTTTCAGAAACTTTCTTTCCCAGGGTCATTAAAACTTTGATTGGTTTCAAAAAATTTCAGGTCCAGCCATTGTCCGCAGTAGATACCCTCTGCGCTTAAATGAATGGACAAGAGTTACAGCAACAAGGACAAACCGTGAAGGCACTCTCATTGTCAACAATGACCCTGCTGTTACAGGTACGAAGCACTGTCTTTCAATCTTGTTGTAATCTCTGCTGAACCACTAGTATTTGTTTTAACATACTGATAACATGAATCTGTAGGTCTTCTCCTGATTATCTGTTATATTTCCTGACAAAGAAGTCATGACATTGCAACCGCCCCACCCTACCTCAAGAAAAAAAAGTCATCTGGAGGAGTTAATGATTTGATTTGAACATAAATTGTACATAAATTGTACATCTTTGCCTCTCTCTCTCTCTCTATATATATATTTTTTTTTTTCATTGGTTTATTTAACTCTATACTGCACGATACTGAGTTTTCACGACATTGAGGATACAGGCTTTTGAAAGCATTGTGGGAAAAGGAGAAAATGCTGGTAACCATGTTTCTCCCTTTGTACAATCTTTTCAACCCTTTAGCCCTTTACCACACAATCCAGAGTTTTAATGACCCTGTGGAAAAAGATTTTTGAAAACCTTGTGGGAAAAGGAAAAAATGCTGGTAACCAGCATTTTCTCCTTTCCCCACAATGTTTTCTACCCTTCCAAAAAAAATTTCAATTTTTCTATCACATTTATTTTCTTATCTGCAAATCCTTTCAATTTGGACCAGTCTAAAATTTTGTTGTTTGGAAAAGAGTTAACCAAACGACAAAATTTTAGACTAGTCTAAATTGAAAGGATTTGCAGACAACAAAATAAATGTGACTCAGAAATTGAAATTTATTTTGGGAAGGGTAGAAAACATTGTGGGAAAAGGAGAAAATGCTGGTTACCAGCATTTTCTCCTTTTCCCACAATGTTTTCAAAAGCCTTTTTCTTCAGGGTCGTTAAAACTCGGGATTGTGTGGTAAAGAGTTAAAAGACTAAGCTTATTATCTGAGCCATTTTTAACCCTTTACCAGATGACAAAATTTTAGCCTTGTCCAAATTGAAAGCATTTGCAGACATTAATTTCAGTGTGGCTCAAATGGTGCAAATTTTCTTTGATAGGGTAGAAAACATTGTGGGAAAAGGAGAAAATGCTGGCTACCAGCATTTTCTCCTTTTCCTACAATGTTTTTTAAAAGGCATCTTTCCCAGGGGCGTCAAAAGGCGGCACTGTGTGGTAAAGGATTAAATTTGGACAAGCCAGGGTCATTGACACACAGGATTGTTTTGTAATGGGTTAAATACATGTGCCTAAAGTCTGTCGTATAGGAAATTGTGTCGATAAAAAAAAAAATAGAATAAAACTTTATACCAAATTATTTACTGATCTGATTGCATTATTGGTTTATATACATAGACAGTTTAACAATTTTAATTTGATACTGCATTCAATCAGATGTAATTGCAAAAAGTATGTAAAACCAGTATATCCCAAGGTTTTGTTACTGTCTTTTCCAAATAAGCCTTAAAAATGCTATGTCTAAAGAGAAGTCTGCAAGAGCAGGGATGCCCTTAACCCTTTACTGCACAATGCTGCCTTTTAAAGACCTGGGAAAGAAGCCCTTTGAAAACATTGTGGGAAAAGGAGAAAATGCTGGTAGCCAGCATTTTCTCCTTTTCCCACAATGTTTTCTGCCCTATCAAGAAAAAAATTGCACCATTTGAGCTACATTGAAATTGCCATCTGCAAATGCTTTCAGTTTGGACACGGCTAAGACAAGTCATCTGGTAAAGGGTTAACTTTAGGTAAAGAAATAGGCCTAATACTTTATCCCTTGCATTTCAAGGCAAATTTGCTAGCGTATTTTAAAGGATAGCAAATGGTGTAAATCTTAGACTGGGCTGCACATTCTTTGTGGTCTGATTTTAATCAAAATTGTCAGTGAAGGCAACTTTGGCTATGCTTTATGCTTACATTGAGACACTTGTTTGGAAAGCACAATGAAATAACCATGAAATGTATTAAGATTAACTGTTTTATCATTTTCTTAACACTTTACCAAAATAATCCGTTTTTGTAACAGCCCCAAGATAAAAGGCGTTTGAAAATAATGTGGGAAAAGGAGAAAATGCTGGTAACCAGCATTTTCTCTTTTTTACCAAATGTTTTCTATCTTTTCAAAGATAAATCACATCATGTGAGTGACATTTAATTTGTTGTCTGCAAATGCTTTCAATCTGGTTAAGTCAAAACACTTGTCAGGTAAAAAGGTGAAAGTTTTTATCATTCTGTTGTATTTTAGCAAATGACAGAATTTTAGGCCTCTCCAAATTGAAAGCATACGCAAGTGATAGACAAAATGTGACTGAAATGGTGGGATTTGTATTTGAAAGGATAGAAAACATTGTGGGAATTGGAGAAAATGCTGGTTTCCTGCATTTTTGTCTTTTCCAATAACGGTTTCAAAAGTCCTCTCCCACAGGGTTGTTAAAACATGGTATTGTTTGGCAAAGGGTTAAAGTTTTAATGTTGTTTCGTGTCGGTATATCTTGTGTCAATCTTGTGTAATGCGTTGGTGATCTATTTCTGTGTGTTTTTATTTTAGGATATTTGGGTAGGGTTTCTGCTTCCTACCATAATTTATGAAAAATTTGTCCATTAAGTCCTTTCAGGATCTTTTAGAGCTATCAAATGACAAATGTGTGGATATTCTTGAAACATTTACCACACAATCTAGAGTTTTAACGACCCTCAAAGAGAACACTTTTGAATATGTTTTTGGAAAAGGATAAAATGCTGGTAACCACATTTTCTCCTTTTCCTACAATGTTTTCAAAAGCCTTTTTCCTAAGGGTCGTTGAAACTCAGGATTGTTTGTTAAAGGGTCAAACTAAGGCTTAGTGCTTGCTAGAAGTAGTACCTTTTTTTTTTTTCTGAATGTTTTCAAAGCTTGGCTGGTGCAAAATCAAAAAGAAATTGTTTGGAGGTGTTTTTGTGTTAGAATCCTATTTTGTTAGTGTGTATTTCTGTACCCTTGTCATGTCTTTAGTTCATGGTGAATTACATAGTTGTTTATATTTACATTATAAATTTTGCAATATGAGTTAACCTGTATACCTCAAAATAAAGATATGAATACCTCAAAATAAAGATATGAGCCACGCTCTGTGAAAATGGTGTTTTTATGCATCTACAAAAAGTATCAATCCAGGTCAGCCTCTGCAATCAGGGCATGTGGACCCTGGGTCCGTATTCACCAACCATTCTTAAGAACGTTCTTAGACTTCTTCTTCAAGATTTTCCAAGTTTGAAAGTAACACAACTTTTGATTGGCTAAACCATATGGTTTAGCCAATCAGAAGGTGTGTTACCGGTACTTTCAAATTTGGAAAATTTTGAAGAATAAGACTAAGAATGTTCTTAAGAATGCTTGGTGAATATAAACCCAGGCCAAAACCTTATGCTCTCAGTAAATTTTCTGCATGTTCAAGGACCATCCTTCCTCATCATTTTAAATGGATTTTTATAGTTCATAGTTATGTGATGGCTTGCACAGTATAATGCATCACAGAGATGCATAAAACCCCCTTTTTCTAGAGCATGGCTTGCATAGAAAATAGCTTAAACCTGATAATTACTGAAAACACATCAGACAGTGTAGATCAAAATTTACCATTTACCAGACAAGTCCAAAATTTTGTTGTTTGGTAAAGGGTCAACTTGTTGTATTCAAATGGTTTTAAATTTGACAAGTCTTAAATTTTGTTTTCTTGTAAAGAGTTAAATCTTGGATGTACTGTTATATATTTAGTAAGACATCACAGCCAGTTAGACTGAAATTGCAACTTGTGGACTTTCTCTAATTACAAATCGACTAGAAATACTGGATCCAATTCATTTTTGTAGAATTTTAAGGTTTAGCAAGTGACATATATTATTAACCTGATTTCCATGATGACAGCTAGGGTCCAAGGCTTCCAGAGGGACCAGGGCTATAGTGGCCCAGGCTATTATCGCTACTACAATCATGTATTTAAACGATATCGACGAGGTATTCAGTGTATCACCGCTAAATTTTTTTGTTTTGAATGAGTATCACCTGGTATAGGGTATTCTTGGCTTTTTGCTATCATTGGATCTTAATTTTCAAGTAGATCTAGAATTGATTTTAAAGACGAGAAAAAAGCAATACTTTGATTGTTGTCTATGGTATTTTTTTTGTTTTCTCTATTTCTGTTAGTTAATATTGCATTCACAGTAATTATTTTTGTAATGGAAAGCTATATACATGTGTTTTGGATTTTTTGGCTTATGTGAAAGTATAAGGTGTCACTGGTCATGTACATATGATCCATTTTCTTTCTTTTGATCGGTTTCAAACGTTGTACTAGTGTAGCATGGCAGCTGTTTGTTTTACAGAATAATATCTGAAGCGTCAAGCTAGAATTGCTTAATTTCTCTAAAGGTATGATTATCACACCCACAGTTAATTTCAATTGTGGTTAAAGATTTTGAATTTTTATTTTTCATTCCTTATTATGGTTGCAAAAAGGTAGGAGTAAAAAGATGATACTCATTTCTCATTTTTGTCACCACTATATATTTTTTTTTTTTCGTCTCATTTCATCTGTGTGTCAATTCCAGCTATTTATAGACATAATGCTCTTTGTAGCTAAACTGCTTTTTAGAAAACAAGATCTTGTACATTGTGATTTAGACTTTATACAAGCTTTGGTACTAAGGTCATGTCGAAGCAAAAAGACTGTAAATGTTTTGCTGTCAGTCATTAATCCATTGGCTAATAATGTTAAACCTTTACCAGACGACAATATATTAGCCTTGTCCAAATTGAAAGCATTTGCAGACAACAATTTCAATGTGGCTCAGATGGTACGATTTTTCATTGATAGGGTAGAAAACATTTGGGAAAAGGAGAAAATGCTGGTTACCGGGTTTCTTTTCCAGGGTTGTTAACAGGTGGCATTGTGTGGTAAAGAGTTAAACTTTTACCAAACAGTTAAATTTTGGATTGGTCTATATTGGAAGATTTAGAAGAGGCAACATTGAATGTGTCTAGAATTATGACAGTCCTTTTATAAGGGTAAAAAACATTGTGGGACAAACAGAAATGCTGGCTACCAGCACTTTTTCATTTTCAAAAACTTTTTTTTTTTTTTTGGGGGGGGGGGGGTGAATGTATAAACAGGGACTGTTTTGTAAAAAAATTAATAAGTTAAGACTTTGCCATTTTAGAGGTTGTTTTTTACAGTAGGAGAAGAGAAATTTATATCAAAGATGCAGCTTAGCAGCTAAAAGAGAATCCCATAAATGCAAAAATATCAAGTAAAACCTTTGAATACAATAGCCAAAAAAGTAACAAGGAATGCAAAATAACATAAATGCAAAAATATCAAGTAAAAACGTTAAATACAAAAGTAAAAAAAATAGCAAGGAGTGCAAAGAGCATTGAGATGTCCAACAAGATCTTGTTTTCTATTTTTTATCCATACTTTATATACAGAGATTTGATAACATTGTTTTTTAACCAAGATTACATTATATACCAAAGTTGACTTGAAGTCAGAAATATACAAAAGCTGAGGTAATGTGAAAGATATTAGGTACACAAAGGTCTGGTATTAAACATCCTGAACCAATGTAAAAATAACTTTAAGCAGAACATCATACACAGTTGACAAAATATTGATAATTAAGTATCCTTAAAAACTGGTTTTTGTCAAAAACTTGACAGACAGGTCCAAGTAAATAGTTAAAACAGGTATTTGTTAAATTACCCATGCATGAAAAGAATTAAATTCTATGGTTTTAAATGTTTAAGTCAGTCATTCTGTGAAATTGAGTGTATGAAACAAAGCAATAGGCTTGTGATTTAAATTAAAAAAGACACATTTTGTATTCCATCAAATGCTGTACATGTATCTCTTCACAGTGGACTTATTAGACTAAGTGAAGTATTTAATTCTTAGCAAAATGGCAGAAATTTGGACCCAGCCAAATTGAAAGCATTTGCCGACAACCAAATAAATGTAGGTCAAGTGATAATTCTTTCATTGATAGTGTGAAAAAAGTTGTGGGAAAAGGAGAAAATGCTGGTTAACCAGCGTTTTCTCCATTTCCCACAATGTTTCTGAATGCCACCTCCTTCAGGTCATTAAAACTCAGGATTGTGTGGTAAGGAGTAAAAGTGCATTAAGTTTTGTGTCTCATAGCCTGTGGTTTATGCAGTCTCTTAATTGAATTTTTATCTCAAGTTGAAACTGGATGGATTCAAGTTAAAGTTGTTTTTTTACCATGGAAATATACAAGAGGTACTACATTTTAGCAAGAAATAAATATGATGACCTTTAACACATGTCACCCACCTATTACTTTCATCTGCTGTTTGAAATAGAGTCTATAGTTTAACGTTTTACCACACAGCAAAACTATAAACTGATTTAATTGAAAGCATTTGCAGACAACAAACTAAATGTTACAGAATTTAGGAAATTTTTCTTTGAAATGGTAAAAAACAATGTTTTCAAAAGTCCTATTCCATGGGGGATTGTTAAAAATCAGGAATGTGTGATAAAGAGCTAATGCTAAAAGCACGGAGTAGGATTTATTTGTTTTTGGGGAGAGTGACGATCAAGATTAGACTGCACTAACCATGGTTACTGATATTTGATCTCTGCTGTCTTTTGAAAATTTGTGAGATGATCTGGAGAAAAAGGTTTTGACCTTAAAAAAGTTGGGTCTTTTATACAACATGAAGGTATTGGTTTATTTCCTTTAAGTAGAGCTCTAAGAATAGACTTGGCTTAAATTACCTTAACAGAAAGTGTAGATCAAAGATAAGACTGCACAAAACTTGCAGTCCTCCCATCAGGGTGTCCCCCCTGGACGCTAGTAGGGAACTGCAGCTTCCACACCCCTGGCTGGATTTTTCAGGCTTTCTAAAATAACCACAGTATGAAACCTGGTATTTGTGTAGGATAGACAACAAGTGAGCTTTTCTGATATAGACACAAGCATTAGCTAGTGTCTATATCAGATAGTAAACCCCACAAACTTTTGTCTATGGTATTTTCACTATGGACAACTCAGTTGTTTTAACTCTTTACCAAATGACAAAATTTTGACTGGTCCAAATTGAAAGCATTTGCAGACAACAAAATAAATGTGACTGAAAAATTGAAATTTGTTTTGGAAAGGGTAGAAAACATTGTGGGAAAAGGAGAAAATGCTGGTTACCAGCATTTTATCCTTTTCCCACAATATTTTCAAAAGGCTTCTTTCACGACATTAAAAGTCATGTCTGGTAAAGGGTTAACTCTTTACACCAAACGACAAATCTTAAAGTGGTCCAAATTCAAGCATATGCAGTCAACAAATTAAATGTGACACAGAGGATGGGACTTCTATCAGAAAGAGAAGAAAAATGTGAAAACGAGAAAATGCTGGTGACTAGCATTTTCTCCTAGTCTCACAATGTTTTCTAAAGCCATTTTCGTCAGGGTTGTTATAACTAGGATTTGTCTGATAATTCTCATTATAAATATCTCGGTCTCCTTGGTTCATAGAACTTGTTTTTTTAGTAATGTTTGAATACATGCCTGTATGAGCTAACAAACACTTAACCCTATTCCCTACAGTTAGTTCAAATTGTTGTATTGAATCCTCCAATTTAGAATGGATGAGAAAATATCGTAACTGCAGTTTTTCCATTTGTTACAATCTGTCTTGATTGTGTCAAAAATAAAAGTTTATTGGAGTAAATACTGGTTCACTTCTTCTCAAAGCAACAAATTTTTAGACAGGTCTTAATTGAAAGCATTTGCAGACAACATATAAGATGTGGTACGAATGGTGCCATTTGTCAGTGAAAGGGTAGAAAACATTGTGGAAAAAGGAGAAAAAGCAGATTATCTGCATTTTCTCCCTTTCACACAACATTTTCAAAATCTCTTCTCCAGGGTCATTAGCTCTTTACCAACTGACAGAATTGCAGACTTATCCAAATTTAAAGTATTTGCAGACAACAAAATAAATGTTGTTAAAAAAATGAAAAATGTTTTAGGAAGGGTAGAAAACATTGTGGGAGATTTTCTCCTTTTTCCCCACAATGTTTTTAAAACATCTCTGTCCAGATCATTAAAGCTCTAGATTGTGTGGTAAAAACATGAGACTGTTGGTAAAGAGTTAAACTAGTCTAGTTACATTATTTAATTTTCATGTAAATACCTATATATATATTTTTTTTATAAGCCCCCAGCTGGCCTCCATATGGTAATGAAAATTTGTCCATTTGTCTTGATGTATTTCACCGACTGAGATGCTATGGCTTCCAAACCCTTCCATCATAATGTCAGCTTTTATATGACTCAGGAATTGTAATCTAATTAGAATCATTTTCTCTACTCTAACTGTATTTTGTGAAAGATAACAGATTTGAAAGCATTTCATCTTGGTCTTGGAGAATGTATTTTTAGTGATATTGATCTCTCACACTCCCTGTTGATGCAGTAATGGGAGAAAAAAGTGAAATCCAATTTATTTCCCTTGCTCGATAAAAGCCACGGGAACCAAACTGCCACTGGGTCCTTCCTTTGTTTTCATCCTTGCTTTTCTAAGAGATGTTGCAGTTATTATAATTTGACTTGTGATGTATTATGTCAGGTCTTCATGATATATACTTATTGAATGTCACACACTACTACCTTCGGAATGTGTCAAGTAGATTCAATGTGTGGTTTGATTAATTTTAAAGGAGATATGAAACCTGTACATCACTCAATAGCACATATGATATCAAGGATAAAATCCAAGTAATACCTTATTCAGGACCTATGAAGTAGTGGAGAGCTATCAAAGGAAGTAACTGTCTTTTGTCTCCTATTATTTTGTACAAAAATTGCAGGGGAGTGGGGGGGGGGGGGGGGGAATAGAGGAAACTCTTGGTTTAATGCAGAGACCTGTAAATGAGTAAAATTGGTATAAATTATTTGAACATTGCTGTCATATGATGGAAGGGTATCATAATGTAATTATGAAATGACTGGCTATATTAAACTGTTTTGGCTGCATGTTGATATGTATGGCAACAGGTTTCAAGGCTTACCCAAGTTGTTCACCTGCTATTGTGTAAAGTGAACCTCTGACTGTATAAACTGAGCAGTACTCTGGCAAGAGGGGTTTTCATGCATCTCCTTGATTCATTATAGATCTGCCAAGCAAGTCATCATATGATTATGGATCCATTTTGTGTAACAACCGACTGAATTACCTGTCTGCTTTGGAATACTTTTGAAAAAGATTCTGATCTTTCGTTATCACTTAAAGAGAGACAGTGTGTCAGAGGGAAAGAAAGGCATGACACACACAAGTTTTAAGAAACCATTATAACAGAAGAGCACTGTTAACCAAATAGTCTGGTCTTTAAATGACCATGAGGAAGAAGGCGGCTTTTAAAACATTTCATATGTTGTATTCAAAGGCTTTCACAATGGACGAGTCTAAAATTGTGTTGTCTTAATAATGTGGGGGGGTTAAAGGAACATAGAATCTATTTTCCACCGTTTGCCCCCAAAATCCCTCCTGACGTGGCTCTAAATTACTTTCGTAAGTACTTAAATACTTTTATGTTGCCCTTCATTGGACAAATCCCATCATTTAAGCCAATTTAACATGTCCACTGCAATTTTAGGTTAGCCCTTAATTTTTTTTTGCCCAGTAAAGAGTTTACCTAGACTTGGGAAATAATTTCAGAGCTTATACAGGTTATTCATTAGATTTATGTTGAAAATAATATATTGCATGTTTGTGTTGATGAAATGCATGAATAAAAATATGATAACCAAGATTGGTCATTGGAAAAGGGTAATCTTGAAATGATGATTTTATGAAATCATTAAAATACATTTAAAATACTCATAAGTCTTAGTCAAAATAGAGTATAAAAATTGTCAAATACTTCGGAATGTTTTCACTTGATTGATAAAAGGCATTTAGGGATGAGTAAACCAGTTACTAAACAATCCTGTGTTTTCACTAACCAAAGGGAGAAGGGTTTTGAAACATTGTTTGAATTGTTTTCTAGCCTATGGAAAACAAATCCAATCCATTTTGGACACATTTCATTTGTCGTCTGAGAATACTTTTAGTTTCGAAAAGTTTAAAATTTCTTAGGATGGTGTAGAGTTCAAGATGTTAGGACCTGTCCTGATCAACACTGCTGTGGGACAATGTAAAGGAGCCTTGAAATAACAAATCCTCGTAGACCTAGTTCCAATGTATTCCATATATGTTGTCATTTGACAAAGAGTTAAGTTTTACAAAAGAAGCTTGTTTCACTTTTTGTCCACAAAATTTAATAAAGCCTTTTGCCCTCACCTTAGTTGCAGTGCTATTGTATTTTTTTCTTGGGGGAATTATGCAAACAACATTATAGCTTTTAGCTTCTGCTTTTGATTTCAAATTTTGGTTTGATTGATACTTATTTTTACTCTAGCCACTTTTTTCTATTTATTAATTCTGTAATTCTGCGCTGTCTTTTTATCCCCTGCAGAAAGGCAGAGGGACATTGGTTTGGCATTGTCCATCTATCCATCTGTCTGACCTTTTGTCATTTCTTCTGTCAGTTTTTTTCCGATACAAAAGTATCTTCTCTTGAGATAAATGCACTGACTTTTTCACTTTTTAGCATGGCTGTTTTGGAAGAAAACGTCAAGGTTTTTTCGTAGCCCTGGCGTCGCCATCTGCATCTGTGTGAAAACTTACACATTTCTTACTATCTCTTTTATTACTGAAGATATTTGCTTCAAACTTGGACAAATTGTTAATTATCAAAACGGGAACCTATACAAGGGGAACCTATTAAACAAGGGCAGGCAACCATCAAAGTATTTTTAACAAAATGATGCCCATTTTTTGACTTAGAATTTTCAAGAAAACTTTGACATTTTTTAACATCTCTGTTGCTTCAAATTGGGACACACTGTTAATTATCAAAAAAAGGGAACCTAAACAACAAGGGCAGGTAACCATCAAAGTACTTTTGACAGAGATATGCCTCTTTTTTAACTTAGAATTAAAACTGAAAATCAAGCATCCGCAGCCGAGCATTTGCACCCGCATGTGGTGCTGCCATATTTTTTTTGTACCCAACAGAATACCTAAATCTAAGGGTTTAAAATTTTGATTTCGAGAAAATGATTCTCCAAGTGATACATGGTTGGTATTAACCCCATACCACACAATTCCAAGTTCTAATGACCCTGTGAAACGGGGCTTTTAGAAACCAGCATTTTGCCCTTTTTCCAAAATGTTTTCTAGCCTTTCAACAGCAAGTTCCAATATTTGAGCCACATTTATTTTGTCATCTGCAAATGCTTTGAGTTTGAACAAGTCTAAAATGTTGTTTGGTAAGAGATAACCAATTGCACAACAGGTACTTCTTGCTTACAACAATTTTAATGATATGAGCCATGTTCTGTGAAAAGGGGGCTTAATGCATTTGCATTTGCAGTCTGCACAGGCCGACATGGGCCGAAACTTTTCACTACCTTTAAATTTTCTGCATGTCAAAGGATAATTCTACCCCATGCATTTGTTGGTTGTTTGTCAAAATGGATTTTATGGATCCATAATAAGGTGATGCCTTGCTTGGTATAATGTATTATGGAGATGCATTAAGCCCACTTTTGCCAGAGCATGGGTCATATATGCTTGATGCTGTTTAAGAACTATATGTAAAGTAACATGTTATAAAGGAAAGGTTGGGCTGTATCCATAGGAATGCTTCTGTTGATTAGTTGTTAGCATTTTTGTTCCTACATAAATTGTGTTTTGTATGTAAATTAAATGATTGATGAATGGATATTTTATTTATGCTTATTTTTTGGTTGTACTGTAGTAAGATATGAGCCATACTTTCTGAAAAGGGGGGCTTAATGCATCTGCAAAAAGTATCAACCCAGGTCAGCCTGCGCAGTCTGCACAGGCTGACCTGGGCCGAAACTTTTCACTATTGGACAGTTTTCTGTATGTCAAAGGACCAGTCAACTTCATGACTCAGTCGGTTGGTAGACAAACTGGATTTTATGGATCCATAACCATGTGATGTCTTGCGTGGTACAATGCACCATGGAGATGAATTAAGCCCCCTTTTGCCAGAGCGTGGCTGATATATTCAGTAAATTAACCCCAAGATAACCAATGAATGTTTCAATAGTTTAAATTTAACTTACAGTTTAACATTTTGTAATGGTTGAGAAATTTTCATTTACAACATATTATTACAAGTTCTTGTATGTTACACTTGTTACCAAACAATGTATTAACAAAGATGATATAGAAAATGGATGCATTGAAATTGCATAATTTGCAAGGATAGTGATATTTTATGGATTTTCAGTGAGAAGTAGTTATGCATTTTGGTTTGAATTCGTACAATTTATAGAAAAGGTCATATATTCAGCAGGTCAAGGTCACTGACTAGATATTTTTCTGTACCTGCAGGAATATCTCCTGGCAGCACTGTGGGCTTGAACTTGAAACTACCACTCTACCTGGGTGGCCCTGACCCCACCTACCCAGCAGCATCTTCCATTGGTGTTTCTCAAGGTTTCATTGGCTGTGTAGCTGAGGTGAGTTAGTCTTTTTCCAACTAATTTAGTATTTCCACAAGGAAGAAACCCATGCACCAGGCGCGGATAACCCTAGAAGTATCTCCAACACAGTTAACCTTTTACCACACAATCTTGCGTTTAAACGACCCAAGGCAAGAAACTTCTTGAAAACATTGTGGGAAAAGGAGAAAATTCTGGTAACTGGCATTTTCTCCTTTTCCAACAGTGTCTTCTACTCTTCAAAGACAAATTCCATCAATTGAGCCATATTTAAATTGTCGTCTGCAAATGCTTTGAATTTGGACAAGTCTGCGCTTTTTGTCTTTTGGTAAACAGTTAAATCCTTTTTTAGCTCACCTTAGCACAACGTGCTAAAGGTGAGCTATTGTGATTGCCCTATGTCCGGCGTCCGTCGTCCGTCAACAATTTCTTTAAACATCTTCTTCTCCTAAACCACTGGGCCAATCTTGATGAAACTTGGCAGGGATGTTCCTTAGGTTAAGCTCTACCAAAATTGTTCAAAGAATTGAATTCCACCCACAACTCTGGTTGCCATGGCAACAAAAAGGAAAAAAAAGCAAAATCTTTGAAAATCTTCTTCTCTGAAACTAGAAGGCGCAGAGCTTTCATATTTGGTATGTAGCATCTCCTAGTGGACCTCTACCAAGTTTGTTCATTTGATGTCCCTGGGGTCAAAACTGGCCCCGCCCCGGGGGTCACAAGTTTGAGCATAGTAACAAAGAAGGAAAACTTTAAAAATCTTCTTCTCTGAAACTTGAAGGCATAGAGCTTTGATATTTGGCATGTAGCATCTCCTAGTGGACCTCTACCAAGTTTGTTCATATGATGCCCCTGGGGTCAAAACTGGCCCCGCCCCGGGGGTCACAATTTCCAACATAGCAACAAAGAAGAAAACTTTAAAAATCTTCTTCTCTAAAACTAGTAGGCATAGAGCTTTGATATTTGGCATGCAGCATCTCCTAGTGGAAATCTACCAAGTTTGTTCATATGATGCCCTTGGGGTCAAAACTGGCCCTGCCCCGGGGGTCACAAGTTTGAACATATGAACAAAGAGGGGAAACTTTAAAAATCATCTTCTCTGAAACTGAAAAGCATAGAGCTTTCATATTTGGTATGTAGCATCGCCTAGTGGACCTCTACCAAGTTTGTTCATATGATGCCCCTGGGGTCAAAACTGGCCCCACCCGGGGGTCACAAGTTTGAGCATAGTAACAAAGAAGGAAAACTTTAAAAATCTTCTTCTCTGAAACTTGAAGGCGTAGAGCTTTGATATTTGGCATGTAGCCTCTCCTAGTGGACCTGTACCAAGTTTGTTCATATGATGGCTCTGGGGTCAAAACTGGCCCCGCCCCGGGGGTCACAATTTCCAACATAGGAACAAAGAAGGAAAACTTTAAGAATCATCCTCTCTAAAACTAGAAGGCATAGAGCTTAGATATTTGGCGTGAAGCATCCCCTAGTGGTCCTCTACCAAGTTTGTTCATATAATGCCCTTGGGGTCAAAACTGGCCCTGCCCCGGGGTCACAAGTTCAAACATAGGAACAAAGAGGGAAAATTTTAAAAATCATCTTCTCTGAAAGTGGAAGGCGTAGAGCTTTCATATTTGGTATGTAGCATTGCCTAGTGGACCTCTACCAAGTTTGTTCATTTGATGCCCCTGGGGTCAAAACTGGCCCCGCCCCAGGGGTCATAAGTTTGAGCATAATCACAAAGAAGGAAAACTTTAAAAATCTTCTTCTCTAAAACTTGAAGGCATAGAGCTTTGATATTTGGCATGTAGCATCTCCTAGTGGACCTCTACCAAGTTTGTTCATATGATGCCCCTGGGGTCAAAACTGGCCCCGCCCCGGGGGTCACAATTTCCAACATACAACATAGGAACAAAGAAGGAAAACTTTAAAAATCTTCTTCCCTGAAACAGGAAGGCATGGAGCTTTGATATGTGGTATGTAGCATCTTCTAGTGGATCTCTACCAAGTTTGTGCATATGATGCCCTTGGGGCAAAAGTTGGCCCTGCCCCGGGGGTCACAAGTTCGAACATAGGAACAGAGAAGGAAAACTTTAGGAATCATCTTCTCTGAAACTGGAAGGTGTAGAGCTTTGATATTTTGTATGTAGCATCGCCTAGTAGACCTCTACTAAGTTTGTTCATATGATGCCCTTGGGATCAAAACTGGCCCAGCCCCGGGGGTCACAAGTTCAAACATAGGAACAAAGAAGGAAAACTTTAATTTTTTTTTTCTCTTAAATGGGAAGGCATAGAGCTTTGATATTTGGTATGTAGCATCTCCTAGTGGACTTCTATAAAGTTTGTTCCAAGGATGCTGTTTGGGTCAGAACTGGCCCAGCCCCTGGGGTCACAATTTCGAACATAGGAACAAAGAAGGAAAACATTAAAATTCTTTTTTTCTGAAACCGAAAGGTGTGGAGCTTTGATATTTGGTATGTTGCATCTCAGAGTGGACCTCTACCAAGTTTGTTCATATGATGCCCCTGGGTCAAAACTGGCCCTGCCCCAGGGGTCACAAGTTCGAACATAGGAACAAAGAAGGAAAACTTTAAATTTCTTTTTCTCTTAAACGGGAAGGTGTAGAGCTTTGATATTTGGTATGTAGCATCTCCTAGTGGACCTCTACCAAGTGTGTTCCAAGGATGCTGCTTGGGTCAAAACTGGCACAGCCCCGGGTGTCACAAGTTCGAACATAGGAACAAAGAAGGAAAACTTTAAAATTCTTCTTTAAAACTGGAAGGCGTAGAGCTTTGATATTTGGTATGTAGTGATTCTCTTCTAAGTTTGTTTGCCCATCTAAGCACAACAAGTTCATTGAGTTCAAAATTGGGTCATCTTGGGTCATAAACTAGGTCACTAGGTCAAATTAAAGAAATACCTTGTTGGCACTCTCGAGGCGACATTATTTGCTCAATTACCTCGAAAAGTAGTTAGAAAGTTTGTCTTTATAAAGTCTCACATAAGATTAATTTTGGTCAACTTGGGTCATAAACTAGTTCACTGGGTCAATTTAAAGAAATACCTTGTTTGCACTCTGGAGGCCACATTTATTGCTCAAATGACCTGAAATTTGGCCAGAATGTTTGTCTTGATGAAATACCAGATGAGTTTGGATTTGGGTCACCTGGAACCATAAACTAGGTCACTAGGTCAAATTAAAGAAATATCTTGTGGGCACTCTATAGGCCACATTATTTGCTTAATTGCCTTGAAAATTGGTCAGAATGTTTGTCTTTATAAAATCTCACATGAGTTTGAATTTGGGTCAACTGGGGTCATAAACTAGGTCACTTGGTCCAATTAAAGAAATAGCTAGTGGGCACTCTAGAGGCCACATTTATTATTCAGTTGACTTGAAAATTGGTTAAAATGTTCCTTTTGATATAGTCCAAGACCAGTTCAAATTTGGGTCACCTGGGGTCATAATCTAGGTCACTAGGTCAAATTAAAAAAATACCATTAGGGCACTCTAGGTCACATTTTGTGCTCAATTGACTTGAAAATTGGTCAGAATGTTTGTCTTCATGAAATCTGAGTTTGAAATTGGGTCACCTGTGGTCAAAAACTAGGTCACATGGTCACATGGTCAAATTAAAGAAATACCTTTAAGGCACTCTACTAAGGTGAGCGACCCAGGGCCATCATGGCCCTCTTGTTTGAGGTAGAATTTTCACTGAAAAGCAGCTAAGCATGGATACCCCACCCGCAGAATTTTTGCAGAATTTCTTAAAAGCATTCAGTTTTAGAACTCTAATGATAAACTGAAAACTGATGGTTACAGATAGCATTACCATCAATGGTGATTGTAATGAATTAACACTTTACCACACAATCCCGAGTTTTAATGACCCTGAGAAAGAGGCCTTTTGAAAACATTGTGGGAAAAGTAGAAAATGTTGGTAACCAGCATTTTCTCCTTTTTCCACAAGGTTTTCTTACCTTCCAGACACAAATTCCAAAGTTTGAGTCATGTTTATCTTGTTGTCTGCAAATGCTCTCAATTTGGACAAGACTAAAATTTTGTCATGTGGCAAAGAATTACTAGAAAAAGTAGATAGCCAAAACAATTATAGCCTATTTGATGGTTTTGTTTCAGCTCCAAGTAAATGACAACAAGATTGATCTTCTCAATGATGCCATTGAAAGTCTAAACATTGTGGACTGTGGAGAAAGACGGCTCTGTGACAGACAGCCATGTGAAAATGGAGCTACTTGTGAAGACCTGCCTGGCCCAGGTTACAGGTATGTTTACATAAACCCATTAACCCTTCACCAAAAGAAAAAAAAAATAGACCAGTCCAAATTGAAAGCATGCAGATGACAAATGTACTATTGATTGGATGGTCAGATTTGCCCGTGACAGGATAGAAAATGTGGGAAAAGGAGAAAATGCTGGTTACCAGCATCTTCTTTTTCCACAATGTTTTAAAAAGGCTTCTTCCACAAGGTTGTTAAAACTCGGGATTATATGGTAAATGGTTAAAAGGGTTAACCCTGTACCACACAGCCCCAAGTTTTTACAGCCCTGAGAAATAAAGCTTTTAAAATAGTGTGGAAACAGGAGAAAATGCTGATTACCAGTATTTTCTCCTTTTCCCTCAATGTTTTTCTTACCTTTCAAAGATAAATTTCATCATTTAATTCTTTGTCTGGAAATGCTTTAACCCTATACCACACAATCCCAAGTTTTAACAACCCTACCATGGAAGTCCTTATAAAGCATAGCGGGAAAAGGAGAAAATGCTGGTAACTAACATTTTCTCATTTTCCCATTATGTTTTCTACCCCATCAAAAACATGACCCATCATTTGAGCCTCATTTAAATTGTTACCTGCGAATGCTTTCAATTTGAACCAGTCTGGTTACCAGCATTTTCTCCTTTTTCAACTATGTTTTTAAAAGTCCTCTTTTTCAGGGTTGTTAAAACTCGGGATTGTTTGGTAAACAAGCCCTGGTTTTCACGTGTCTGCAGTACAGGTCTTTTGAAAACACTGTGGGAAAAGGAGAAATTGCTCGTAACGAGCAATTTCTCCTTTTCCCACTGTTTTCTACCCTTTTTGAGACCTTTCTGCCATTTTCATCAAATTTACAATTGTCATCTGCAAGCGCTTTCAATTTGGACCAGTCCAAAATTTGTCGTTTGGGAAAGGGTTAAACAGATATATTTTACATTGATTGCTAATCAAATTCTTACGCCATATTGGTGTACATAATGTGAAAGAACTTTTTTTAAATTTTATCTTTTTTTTCCTCTTAGATGTATTTGCCCCGTCAGCCATACAGGAAAGAACTGTGAAGTTGAGATTAACCTATGTTTGACAAACTCACCTTGTCGAAACGGGGCAGCCTGTAGTATTACAGATGATGGATATAGATGTGATTGTCTGCTGGGTTATGCCGGAGATAACTGTGAATTTGGTAAGATCATCTTCCTGTCAATCAAGTTGTTGAAAATTTAGTTTATATTATCCCGTAAAGTGCTTTTTGGCAATTAACGTTACCTTTCTGGCCAGTGTAGATTATGATTAGACTACACAGAAAATACATGTTAACCCTTTATGAGTTTTAACCTCCCTGAAGGAAAAATCTTTTGAAAACATTGAGGGAAAAGTAGAAAATGCTGGTCACCATCATTTTCTCCTTTTCCCACAATATTTTCTGTCCTTCCCAAAAGGAAGTTCAGTTCTCTAACTGTGTTATTTTTGTTTTCTGCAAATGTTTCGAATTTTGCTTGGTCTAAAATTTCATAATTTGGTAAAGAGTTCACCGTTTACCATACAATCCAGAGTTTTAACAACCCGGAGAAAGAAGAGAAAGAAGTCTTTTTAAAACATTGTTGCTAAAAGAGAAAATGCTGGTAACCATAATTTTCTCCTTTTCCAGCAATGCTTTCTACACTTTCCAAGACAAATTCCATCATTTGAGCCACAATTGAATTGTAGTCTGCAAATGCTTTCAATTTGGATAATCTACCCTTTTGTCAGCTGGAAACATGAGGCCCCATTGCAGACTGTGTAATGCGGAGTGTTTTAAAAAAAAATCATCTGAACTGTTTATTTTACCCAAGCTAAATCTGAAAAAAAAAAAAACATGGTATTGTTATAGCCCTTTTGTCATAGTGCAAAGACTTTATCACTTTTTAATATTTCAGTTATTACTGAAGATATTTTCTTCAACCGAGGGCTAGTTGTTAAATTTAACCTTTTTCCCGAGCAACAAATTTGTAGACATGTCCAGATTAAAAGCATGATGCGGACAACAAGTAAAGTATGGCTCAAAAGATGGATTTCCCTTTGAAAGGGTAGAAGAGTTATGAGAAAAGAAATTACTGGTTACCAGCATTTTTTTCTGTTCCCGCAATGTTTTCAATAGCCCTTTTTCTGAGGATCATGAAAACTTGGAATTCTGTAGGAAAGGGTTTAACCCATTACCAGACAACAAAATTTTACCCTTGTCCAAATTGAAAGCATTTGCAGACGACAATTTCAGTGTGGCTCAATTGGTGCAACTTTTCTTTGATAGGGTAGAAAACACTGTGGGAAAAGGAGAAAATGCTGGTTACCAGCATTTTCTCCTTTTCCCACATTGTTTTCAAAAGGCTTCTTTCCCTGGGGCGTCAAAAGGCGTCATTATGCAGTAAAGGGTTAAAAGGGAAACCAGTAACAGAAGGGCAGGCAACCCTCAAATTATTTTTGACCCACTTATGCTTATTTTTCGAAGTGACATTGTCACTTAACTATTTACCAATAGAGAAAGTTGAATTTTAAGGCTTGTCCAATTATAAAGTATTTGCATATGACAAAATGAATATAGCTGAAAAATTGAAATTGATGTTGGATGGGTAGAAAACATTTGTGGGAAAAGGAGAAACCAGCATTTTCTCCTTTCTCCAGAATGTTTTCAAAAGCTTTCTCCTTTAGGATTGTTTAAGTTCCATATTTGTGTAATAAAGGGTTAAAAACATTTGAGCCATGCTCAGTCAAAAGGAGGCTTAATGCATCTCTCTGACCAAGAAAGCCATCACATACTTAAGGATCTATTATATCCACTTTTTTTAACCCTTTACCACACA
Source organism: Tridacna gigas (assembly GCA_945859785.2). Taxonomy (NCBI): domain Eukaryota; kingdom Metazoa; phylum Mollusca; class Bivalvia; order Cardiida; family Cardiidae; genus Tridacna; species Tridacna gigas. The sequence continues at coordinate 26,105,500 of OX244041.2, read as the reverse complement.
ATCCAGACTTTTAACGACCCTGAGAAAGAAGCCTTTTGAAAACACTGTGGGAAAAGGAGAAAATGCTGGTAACCAGCATTTTCTCCTTTTCCCACAGTGTTTTCTAACCTTTCAGAAACAAATGCAATCATTTTGGCCACATTTAATTTGTCGTCTGCAAATGCTTTCAATTTAGACCAGTCTAAAATTTTGTCGTTTGGTAAAGAGTTAACAAGCAACTCAATCATGAGGTAGACTGGTCCTTTGACATATAGAAAATTGACCAATAGCGAAAAGTTTTGGCTCAGGTCAGCCTGGGCGGACTGTGCAGGCTGACCTGGATCAATGCTTTTTTGCAGATGCATTAAGCCCTCTTTTCACAGAACATGGCCCATGGGCATGTGGTGCCCATATTTATGTCATTTATTTAGAAACAGTTGAATGATTTTTATGTACTGTTTTCAGAGGTGGAAATTACCACCGACATGTCTTTTGCTGGGGATGGATTTATCGAATTCAACAAAAACCTTCTACCACATGCCAACAGCCAGGAACGGCAAATCGTGTCATTTGTGATTACAACTACTGAGCCAGATGGTCTGATCTTCTGGCAGGGAGAACCTGGGGGCCGACCCTTGAGAGGGGGTGACCACTTTGCCATTGGGCTGAAGGGAGGATTTGTTGAGTTCAGGTGTGTCACATTGTTTTTATCCTTTGCAAAACAATTCTGAGTTTTAACAGCCCTGAGGTCTTTTGAAAATATTGTGGGAAAAGGAGAGAATGCTGATTACAGCAATTTTTCCTTTTTCCACAATGTTTTCTACCCTTTCAACCACAATTCCCATCATGTATCCCACATTTGATCTTTAGCATCTACAAATGTTTTTAGTATTGATCAGTCTGAAATTTTGTTGTTTGGTAAAGAGGTAACCCTTTACTAGATGGCAAAATTTGTTCTTTCGCATGTTGAAAACATTTTAGGGGGTGAATGCGAAGCTATTCAATCTCTGTTTTGAAAAATTGCACAAGAGACGGTAAAACCCTCATTTCTGTGAAAAGCATTGTTAAATCATCTTGTTTAGGTATGTTGTGTTATTTTAGATTCTTCACACAATGACACATCAATATCTACATCGAATCAAAAGTAAGGGAGCCCTTGTATTTCATCTTGAGGTGATTCTTTATTTTACCGAAAACATATAATAGACATGGAATCCAAGTCAATATCGGATGTGACCTCCATGTGCAGCAACACCTGCACAACTCCTGGGGGTGCATACTGGAGATGATAGGGCGTATGGTTGGTCTTGGAATCTGTGGAAATATTGAGAGGTATAATCACTCTGTCATGTCATGTCAGAAAATAAAAACAAGTAACAGGGTTCCCTTATTTTATTGATTGATTGATTGAATGGTGTTTTACACTGCTTTGAACAATATTTCAGTCATATCACAGCAACAGCTCACATATTCATGTATCTCCTGGGTTTCACCAGTACTAGGACGCTCCCATGAAAAACCCATTGGATTCAGTGAGGCTCAAACCCGGGGCCTCCAGGTTACAACTTATACACTTTACCACTGAGCCACACAGGACCCCAATCCGATATTTTAGTGGCTACAGTAAAACCTCTCCTCACGACCACCCTGGTAACACAAGCAACCCGCTATTACGAACGATTTTTGTTAGAACAGAATTTTTCCGTCTTAATGATCAATGATCACGAACCCGGAAATATGGGTACCCCGCTATTCCAAACTTACGACCACCATTTTCAGTACCAATGGGACATTACCTATAGATTTTAACCCCATGAAACGACCACTAATTTTCACACCTTCTTAATGACCAGCTAATTTTCACGTATCCATAATCGTGAACTGTAGGCAGCGCTTCATGTACAAATATTCTAGGGTCCGATAGAATCTACAATCAATTATCAGTCTTTTGTGTGTCTAGCGACTGTTGTTAAATGATGGTGTTAAGTGATCGGGGTGTTACCTTACATAATCAAATGACCAATGAATTTAGAAGAGTATTAATTTGGCTTTTACGTGGAATTCAGGCATTTATCACACATTGCTGGCCTAGTGAAAAACATGTTGACGTCCGGGTAATTACGATTTGTGTTTTCCACCAAGCTTTTGTAATTTGAGACATTTGGGTTAATATCTAGTGAACGGATGGAGATGGGATAATCATTTTGTTTTTGTTACACATTGAAGCCATACTTATATCATAGAGAATATGAGATTTGTAAACAGATGAACACTATGACTGCGTGATCATGAATTAGTAGGACTGTTCAAACATTCAACTCGAATCAAAATGGGAAAAACGTAGAGGAAAAATATAAACTGTAAACGTCAGGCTGTTCAATGATAAGCACTTATTTGAAATTCTTTGTTTAAAAAAGAAAATCAGCACGTGGAATATGAGTTCTTAAGGCCACACAAAACAAAAAAGCAGATCAAAACAGGAAATATGACAAGTTCTATCAGTAACATTAAATTATGTAGTCTTTAAGTTCAGTTTAAAACAGCAATTATGAATTGACATGCACTTACATGTGGATCTATTCATAAAATTCAAGAAGCATATCAACTTTTCAGCGCACATGAAAATTTTCTTGTAGTCATTTTCATGTGTGGGCATAGGCTTCCCCGACTAAATACATTACTTTGCACGTACTTTAAATCTACAAAAGTCTACACAGAGTCCAAGTTTGATTAAAAATTTAGGTGGGTGAAACCTGGAAATCAGACCACTCCGCTATAAGACCAATTTTCAAAAGTACCACAGGTGGTCTTAATTGAGGGGTTTTACTGTACGTTATGTCTAAACAGAACTGCTTCAGTAAGTCAAGTTTTAATAGGGCTTTTTTTTCTCTGGCTGTAAGGATATATCTTTAAGAGTTGGTAGAGGCTTCACTTTTTTGTCTTGCTGTAGACAGGTATTGAAAATATTGCGGCAAAAAGAGAGGTTGCTCATAAAAGACAACAATTTCTGTTTTACCCACAAAATTTTTCTTGTATTTATATATAGAACCTTAACTCTTTACCAAATGACAAAATTTTAGCCTCGTCCAAATTGAAAGCATTCTACAAGACAAAATAAATGTGACTAAAAAATTGAAGTTTGGTTTGGAAAGGGTATAAAACATTGTGGGAAAAGGAGAAAATGCTGGTTACCAGCATTTTCTCCTTTTCCCACAATGTTTTCAAAAGGCTTCTTTCTCAGGGTCTTGAAAACCCAGGATTTTTTTGTAAAGGGTTAAAGGTGAACTAGCTGACAAAAGTAAACAATTCAGAGTGCAAAATTTGGACAAATTTAATGCATATCATTTGATAGTATGGATATTAGCATGAGTACTGTCAATGTTTTTTTACCTTATTCACCCATCACCAAACAACATTTTGAATTTGTCCAAATCCAAAGCATCTGCAGCTGACAAAATCAACATGGCTCATATGGTGGGATTTGGCTTGGAAAGGTTGGAAAACATTGTTGGAAAAAGAGAAAATGCTGGTTACCATCATTTTCCCCTTTTCCTACAATGTTTTCTCAAGTCTTTTACCTCAAGGTCGGGACTGTGTGGCATAGGTTTAACCCTTTCCCAAATGACAAGTTTTAGACTCTTTCAGATTCAAAATATCTGCAGACAACAAATTTGGAATTGGTACAAATGAGCTTAAGCTCTCAGATAGGGTAGAAAACATTGTGGGAAAAGGAGAAAATGCTGGTTACCAGCATTTTCTCTTTTTCCCTCAATGTTTCAAAAACCTTCTTTTCCAGGGTAGTGAAAACTCAGGATTGTTTGGTAAAGGGTTGAAGGCAAATCCAATCATTTGAGCTACATTGGAACTATTGAATGCTTTCGATTTGGACAAGTCTTAAGTTTTATTGTTTGGTAAAGACCTGAACATCAAGCAACCATGTAATCCTCTGTATTGGATCACTTGCCTGGAAGGGAGAAAAAGTGACTTATTGAAGCACTTCTTGTCAATATTACAGATACGAGATGGGTAGTGGCCCTGCTGTAATCACATCAACTCGACGTGTGGACGATGGCCTTCCTCACAAGATTGCCGTTCAAAGACTTGGAAGAGCCGGAAGTTTGACCATCGACAATGACAAGAGTGAATCTGGAGAATCACAGGGTTTCTTGCAGATGTTGAATGCCGATGGAAATATATTTGTTGGTAAGGACAAAGTGGGTTTTATCCAGTCCCGAGTTTTAACCTATGAGATGTTAGGTGTGACTCACTGGCCTTTCACGGACAGTGTAGATCAAGATCAGACTGCACAGAACGTGCAGTCTGATCTTGGATCTGCACTGTTAAATAAGGAGATATTTTTCTTCAAAAATGAAGTTGAAATAACATTATTTGGCTTTTTACTATTAGCTTCAAAGATTTATTTAACTTATTTAACAAGTACCACTGAGGATGCTGGCTTGTGAAAACATTTTGGGACAAGGAGAAAATGGCGGTAACCAGCATTTATCCCTTTTTCAAACCGTGTTAACCTTTAACTCTTATCCTGCTAAATAAAAGAAATGAAACTTTCAAGCCGATTGTAAAGACCAAAATTATCTTATTTCAAAGATCCATGTATTTTTGAAAGGAAAATATCTCCTTATTGGACAATGTAGATCCAAGATCAGACTGCACGTTCTGTGCCCTCTGATGTTGATCTATGATGTTTACAAAAGGCCAGTGAGTTGGGCTTAGCAGTCTAAGGGTTAATTTATCTTCTGCTTGTGCTTTCAGTTTAGACAAGTCCTAAAGTTTGTCATTTAGAAAAGAGTTTAGCCTATACCAGTGGACAAAAATTGAGACTCATCCACATTGAAAGCATTTGCAGATGACACCTCATACCGTATCTCACCTAATTAGGGCTCCCTCCCTAATAGTAGCGCCCCCACTATATTTATTACTCCAGAAGCCTCTGGACAACATGCACCCACACCCAACCTTACCTTAAAATCAACGACTAGATTGACAAACTTCTATACGCAAGATAACTTCACTAAAATTTTTCAAACGCAGACTTACGAAAATCACTAATGACCAATATTTTATAAATAAACTTACTGGTGCATCGTCGACATAATCCTAATTACTTCACAAATAGATGTCATTAACACCTGACAATCCAAATACACATACACTTCCAATAACATTGTAAACTTCCGATAACACAAAATTTGTCAACTAACTTGGAAAGAATTTTGTGAAATATCCCATACTGATCGTGAATGCTATTTATTGTCCAGATAAATCATGATCAGCAGTAAAATCAATATTCTGCATTGCTACATTTCATTGAGTCTTTCAAAATGGGGATAGCTTTGCACTCGGCATTAACTGAAACCCAGATCAAAGTACTGTACTTATTTTAAGTGACTTAAATTTTTGGAAATTGGCTGTGAAATAAGAGCTCCCTGTCTGTTTGCATGGTGCCCTGGAGCGTTAATTATGTGAAATACAGTATATAGCTTATATGATGCAATTTGTGGTTTTTAAACTTTTACCACACAATCCCAACTTTTAACGACCCTGAGAATTAAGACTTTTGAAAACATGAGAAAAGGAGAAAATGCTGGTAACCAACATTTTCTCCTTTTCCCACAATGTTTTCTACCCTTCCCAAAACAAATTTCAACTTTTGAGTCACATTTATTTTGTTGTCTACAAAAGCCTTCAATTTGGACTGGTCTAAAATTTTGTGTTTTGGTAAAGAGTTAAGTGTAGAAGACATTGTGGGGAAAGGTGAAGATTCTGGTTTCCAGCATTTTCTTTATTTTCATAGGTTCAAATTTTGACTGGTCCAAATTCAAAGCATTTGCAGATGGCAAATGAAATGTGGATCAAATGATTTATTTCTGAATGTTAGAAAACATTGTGGAGAAAGGAGAAAATGCTGGTTCCCAGCATTTTCTCTTTTTCCCACAATGTTTTCAAAAGTCTAATTTCCCAGGGGTGTTAATGGAACTTTTTACTCTCTTTGAATTTTGAGTTGTGTAATGCACTGTGGGAAAAAGAGTAATGGCTTGTAACAAGCAAAGGCATCTTTTCCCACAATGGTACCATTCTTGAAAAAAGTTGTACTTTAATTTCCAACAAAAATGAATGTCTTTTACGTAGATTTGTAAGAATTTTTGGCAGATCTGAACCCTTCACCACATAATTCAAATACTTAATGCCCCTTAGCAGGAAGGCTTTTGATGTTGGAAAAATTGTGGGAAAGGAGAAAATGCAGATAATCAGCATTTTCTTCTTTTCCCACAGTGTTTTCTACCCTTTCATAGAAATTACACATATTTGTACTAGTTTTGACTTTTATCATCTGCAGATGTTTCAAATTTAGAAGAATTTTAAATTTGTCATCTTGAAATGGTTTAACCCTTTACCACACAATCCCGACTTTTAATGACCCAGAGAAAGAAATCTTTTGAAAACATTGTGGGAAAAGGAGAAAATGCTGGTAACCAGCATTTTCTCCTTTTCCCGCAATATTTTCTACCCTTTCAAACACACATGTCAAGTTTTGAGTCTCATTTAATTTGTCATCTGCAAAAGCTTTCAATTTAGACAAGTCAAAAGTTTTGATGTTTGGTAGAGAGTTACATGAGTCTATTCAGAAATGGGTGAAAAGTCTGGAAGCTTACACCACTTGGCAAAACCTCAAGTGCTTGTGTGAAATGTGTAGATGCAGACAAGGCTGCACAGGACAGGATAGGGAAGAAATCATTTGGGATAGAAACTAAAACATTTGGAAAAGCAGCAATTTTTATTTGATGTCTGAAAACACTTTCTATAGAGATGAGTCTATAACTTTGTTCTCTGGAAACGATAAAATTTTTAAACTTGTCCAAATTTAAAGTATTACTGATGACAAATTAACTCTTTACCAAACAATCCAGACAAAGGCTTTGCAAACATTGTGTGAAAAGGGGAAAATGCTGGTAATCAGTGTTTTCTCCATTCCCCACAATGTTTTCAACCCTTTCAAAGATTTATCTTATCATTTGAGCCATGGCATCAGCAAATGCCAGTCTAAAGCCTGTTTCCCTGGGGTACTTACAATACAGGATTGTTTGATAAAGGTTTAACTTATGCAAATTTCTTTTTCTATCATTGTAGGTGGCGTGTCATTGATAGGTCCAATGACAGAACAGAAATACTCGCAGAACTTTAAGGGGTGTATAAGTGACATTGTAATTCACAAAGACGGGCCATTGACGCCCAAGAATGCAGAACGGGGCTACAACGTAGAACCTTGTAGGGGATGAAGTGCCTTATTTGTTAGATAATGTAAACTAGGACAATTTTTCAATAAGATGTTTCATGAGATGTACTTTATTATTGTATTTTTCACAAGCATGACATGAAGACTATCTTGGTTCTCTTTTTTATTGCCAAGAAAGATTATTGTTGTTGTACATGATATACACATGTAACTTTTTCTAAAATTTTACCTTATTATCTTTCCCAACGAATTTGAAGCAGACAACTTATAGACATGCCTTTGCAGCCAGTGTGGATCAAGATCAGACTGTGCAAAGTTTGTAGTCTGACCTTTGATTCACACTGTCAATATTGCTGAGACATTCTTGACAAGAGCAACCATGAAATTGCACTTGTTTTGGTCTCATTTCTAGACTGAAACTATCTGGAGGGTTTGTTTGGCACTCCTAAAGATTTGAATGAAAATTTAGAGATATTGTGGCAAAAGTAGCAATAGCTTGTCCTGAGAATTTGTCCTTTTGACACAGTGTTTTCAAGTGTTCTGCTGCAAGAGGGAAAAGTTGTCTACAGGAGGTGATAAAGTATGCCATGTGTATGTATATATAAAATTGACATTTTTTGAGTGATTGCCGCTGGCAATAGTGTACAGACTGATTAGCTTGTAGTTATGGCAATGGCAATTTGCGCGAGGTATTTAGTATATGAATCGTATGATGTCTGAAGTTTCAATTATGTCACATAACCAGTGCTTTGGAATGACTATAAATATTATTGTAATAGCAATTAGAGAAGAAATTGGATGTAAAGAGGCAGGAAAAAAACTTTTTCATATCATACTGAACTCAGTGTATGGTATAGCACATAAATTAAAGCTCTTTTTTTTTTTTTCCAGTTATTTGGCCAACGGCCTTTTTGTGAGAAATTAAACATATTCTTTAACCTTTAAAGCCTTGGAACCAACCAAAGTTGTTTTTGCAGACAGTGTAGAACAAGATCAGATTGCACAGAATGTGCTGTCTGATCTTTGATCTACAAAGTCTGCTGTTATGTTAGATATTCTAACGGAAACAACCTTGAAACAGCAATATTTCAGGTCGCTTTTCCTAATGAAAGAAGTCAAAATCTTCAGTTCAAGGGTTAAGATGGTATAGTGCACTGTGTCACTCACTGAGTCACAGCGTTAAGTTCAAGTTAGAAAAGCACACGACTTAACAATGCAATGAGAAACAAGTTTAAAAAGCACATGACTTCACCATCCAATGAGAACCAAGTTCAAAAATCTCCTTACAAAACTATCCAATGAAAGCATTAGTTAATATTTATGGCACTGTGTTAATGTCAGCTCTGTGACTTAATTGGCCTGAAGGCTTAATTAGGTCTGTGTGTATGCAAAAAAAGTGTAACTGTGGCTTACTTATTGCATCATTAAAACATTTTTGAATTGCTTAACTCTTTACAACACAACCAAATGTAAGACTTGTCCAACTTGAAATCATCTGCAGATGAAAATTTAAAATGTGGCTCAAATGATAGGATTTGTCTGTAAAAGGATAGAAAACATTTAGTTACCAGCATTTTTGCCTTTTCCTGCATGCTTTTCCAAGGCAATCTCAGTCAGGGGTTGTTAAAACTGTAGATTGTGTTGTAAAGGGTTAAAACTTTTTACTGCTTATTATTTGAGAATGTATGTCTGTATTAGGAGGTCTTATAATTTCTATATAGGTGTCATTTCTCCTGAAGAAATCCGTTCATTTTTTTATTTTATCAGTTTAACTCTTTACCACACACTGTTTTCAGTGTTTAAAATTTCAGTTTATCGCCTGTATACATATTGGTTTAACTCTTTTACTAATCAACAAAATTTTAGACTTGTCCAAAGTGAAAGAATTTACAGACAACAAATGTGCCTTTTAGCTCTTTCCCAAACGACACAATTTTAGACTAGTCCAGATTGAAAGCATTTGCAGACGACAAAAATAAATGTCACCTGAAAATTGAAGGGTAGAAAACATTGTGGGGAAAAAGGAGAAAATGCTGGTTACCAGCTATCCTTTCAAAAAACAAAATTAACATTTGAGTCACAATTAGTTTGTCGTCTGCAAATGCTGTCAATTTGGACAAATCTCAAAAATTGTCATTTGGTAAAGGGTTAATGAAATAGACTGTTCAATGTAGGAAGTTGTGTCCGTGTGGAAGAAATTTTTTTTTTTTAAGCAAACCTCACTCAGTGAACCAAAGAACTACCAGAAATCCATGCTATATTTCTTTGTGTTTGGTTTTCTTCAATTTCAGTTGAGATTAGTACTTGTGTACAAACTGGTGACCATTTACATGTACCAAACAATCATTTAAACATTAATTGTTTACATGTATAATCTTGAATTGTTTCAGCAGTTTCTGGAGAAGAAACCTCTGAAACATTTGGTAAATGGAGATAATATTGATATTAAACCAGCATTTTCTCCTTTCCTCACAGTGTTATCAAGTCTTTTTCTTCAGGATCATCAAATGGTTTGTTTGGTTTGTATTGCAGTTTAACGCCATTTTAACAGCTCAGGTCATTCCATGGTGGTCATGACACACCCGTGTGTTTCCTGGCTTTCTCACACCAGTACTGACTCAAATTTCTTTCCAAAGCCACTGACTACTTTTCTCACATGCATCAGAAGTGAGAGGCGGAAAGTCACCAGAAAGAAAGTTTGCCTCAACCGGGTATCGAACTAGCAACCACCAGGTTATGAGTCAGATACGCTAACCACAGAGCTACCCAGGCGGGCTCAGGATCATCAAAACACAGAATGGTTTGGTAAATACTCAAAACAGTTTTCAGTTTAGCTCAAACTTTTCTCTGTTTTCGCTGTTTAGCACTAACCGCTCTCAGTTGAAAAAAGTTGATATGGAAACTTAATGTAGCAGGATCAAGATCAGGCTGGGCAACATGTCATCTGATTATGGACCTGTACTGTCTGCAAAAAAAGGACAGTGTTTTTTTTTTGCTATTGGAAAATATCCATTGCATTTATATCACAATGTAATGAGTTAGTTTTCTCTGAATAGTATTCATGTTTCTTCTTTGTTTAATTTTTAGCCCGGCTGTTTTTGAAGAAAATGTAGAGGCAATGTCATAGCTCTGTCGTCTTTGTGCAAAAACTTTGACATTTTACAATACCTCTGTTTTTACTGAAGATATTTACTTCAAACTTGAATAAATTGTTCACTATCAAATGGGGAACCAATACAACAAGGGCAGGTAACCATCAAAGTGTTTTTGACACAGTTATGCCCCTTTTTGAGTTAGAATTTTCATTGAAACTCAAGCAACTGCAGCTGAGCACTGGCACCCTCATGCAGTGTGCATGTTTCATCCTTTTTCTATTCCATTTCAGAAACATTAAATCATCTTTCCCTTAACCCATTATCACACAATCCCGAGTTTAAGGACCCTGAAGAAAAGGGCTTTTGAAAATATTGTATGAAAAAGAGAAAATGCTGGTAATCAGCATTTTCTCCTTTTCCCATTATGTTTTCTACCCTATCAAAGACAGAAGTCCTCATTTTAGCAACATTTAACCCTTTCCCAAACAAGCCCTGGTTTTCACGTATCTGCAGTACAAGTCTTTTGAAAACACTGTGGGAAAAGGAGAAATTGCTCGTAACGAGCAATTTCTTCTTTTCCCCCAGTGTTTTCTACCCTTCTGGAGAACTTTCTGTCATTTTCATCAAATTTAAAATTTTCGTCTGCAAACTTTTTCAATTTGGACCAGTCTAAAATTTATAGTTTGGGAAAGGGTTAATTTGCCGTCTGCAAATGCTTTGAATTTGGTCCTGTCAAAAAAAAAGAGTTAAGCATATTATAGCACATCATTTCAGCTGCATTTCATGAACTGTATTTTTTCTCTCTGTGTGAATGAGATATCTTGATACATGTAAACAGATTTATTTCATAAGAACGGCCAGTGTCATTTTAGAGTTTCTTTGAATCAATAGAAGAACAAGGAAAATAGTTTTCTGTATTTGGTTTGATCATTGTGTTGTTAACTTTTGCATTTCAACAGGAAAAGTATATATTTGAAGGAAAGCAAACAGATTAATTGTTTTATATAAACCAAGTTACCTCTTCAAAATTTCAACAAAGTTAACTTTTGGGAAAAAAAAAAAGAAAAGGAGGAGGGAGGTAATCTGAACTCTTTTATAAATGACCCTTAGAAATTATGTTTTTGAAAACGTGGGAAAAGGAGAAAATGTTGGTAACTAGCATTTTCTCCCTTTCCCAAGTGTTTTCTAGTTTTCTACCCTGTCATAGAAAAATCCCATAATTTGCTCTACCTGAACTTTACTTTGTTATCAGCAAATATCTCAATTTGAAAGAGTCGAAAAATAGGTCATGTTACAAAGAGTTTCTGAAGTACAGAGTACCAATATTTCCATGATAGTTTTGCGCAAATGTTTATTTTTTTGAGACAGCTTCAGCAAGATTATCTTTGAAAGAGGAAAATACAGGCAATAAAGTAATATCTGACACTAAAGATCATACTGCACAATCTATCCAGTATGATCTTGATCTACACTGTCCACAAAAAGCAAGTAAACTCAAGCTTTGTATGCTAAGGGTAAACTTTCATGTTTTTTTTTAGGCATCAAACATATATTTTATATTCCAACTATGCAAAGTTTTAAGGTGTATATGTATGTGATGAGATGCTTTCTCCACTAGGTTTTGTTTATTCAAGAACGCCGTTTTAAGCGATATACCAGTAATATACCTTTTTGTATAGTTTTTTTTATCTTCTGTATTCCTTGCTTCTATTTTATCCCTTCTCCAAATGATAAAATTTTAGACTGGTTCAAAATGAAAGCATTTACAGACAAACTGTTCTGTGTGCTTCAAATGAAAGGATTTGTGTTTCACCAAAAAAAAAATAAAATTATTGTGGGAAGAGGAGAAAATGCTGCTTACCAGCATTTTCTCCTCTTCCCACAGTGTTTTCCTAAAGCCTTAGTCCTTGAGGACGGTAAAACGCGTTATTGTTTGGGGAAGGGATAATTATTATCTGAATGAAATCTGAGATTTTTGGTAAATACATTCAACATCTACATCTGTCTGATGACTTGTTTTATTTTTTTAATAGATCTGACTACAATGCTGACATTATCTGAAACACTTACATATGTGCCATGCTCTGTGAAAAGGGGGCTGAATGCATCTGCGAAAAGTATCGACCTTGGTCCAGCAATCCGCGCAGGGTGACCTGAGTCGAAACTTTGTGCTATTAGTCAATTTTCTGCATGCCAAAGGACCATTCTACCTCATGATTAAGTTGGTTATTAAAAAAAGTGGCTATTATGGATCCATAATTCTGTGATGGCTTGATAGGTATAATGCACAAACATGCATTAAGCTCCCATTTGCTAGAGTGTGGCTCATATACAACAGACCAGAATATGTTTTCCGTATCACGCACATATTTACCCCTTGTGGGGTTTTCCATGTAATACATGTATGTGCTCAGTGTCTAACATCATCATGTTCACAGACTATCTTGTGTCTTCACATTGGGTCCTTTCTGTCAAAATTCATAAAATGTTTTTGCAGAATAACAATGTTTAATGATGCAAATTTACATTAAGCCCATTATCTCCCGCTAGATGGCATGCTACAAATACACATCTATCTAATTTGGGCATCCTGGGTACAGAAGCGGAGTAATTTTTCAAAACAACAACAGTGACTTTGAATTTCCAATGAAATAAATGTTTACTCAATAAAACGCTACCTGGTGCCATTTATTCAGCTATGATCTGCTAGCATGTAACCTATACACCGGCCATTTATTAAAACAGCCCCTACATGCTTTCATAATAGGCTAATAGCTTCGATATAAGCCCTACTTTTCCCAGGTATACGGGGGATGGGTGATGCGTCATAGCAGACAGGTCGAATCTTTGAAGAATATGACATGTGCAGACAACAACATTAAGCCTTTACCACACAATTCCAACTTTTAACGACCCTGAGAGAGATGCCTTTTGAAAACATTGTGGGAAAAGGAGAAAATGCTGGTAACCAGCATTTTCTCCTTTTCCCACAATGTTTTCTGCTCTTCCAAAAACAAATTTCAATTTTTGATTCACATTTATTTTATCGTCTGCAAATGCTTTCAATTGGGACTAGTGTAAAATTTCGTAGTTTGGTAAAGAATTAAAAAAAAAAAAACAGGTAGTTTGGTGTAGAAATTTACCGTAACCTCCAAAGGACACAATCCTCAGTGTTCCTTTAATGATACATCTATACTTATTTTTCAGGCAGTTTTCAGCCAGTTTTTAACCCATTTTATCCTTATTTTATGAAACTATAATCATTCTTATATCTTCATGCCAAATGTTGGCCCTGATGGCTTCAAGATTGCACTGATTGCAGCAGATAGAAAATGCATCACATTTCATGTTCTGGAGGCCTTTCAAGCAGTTGCTGTTGTCGTTTCCGGTTTTAAATGAGAACAAAACTTAATGTCTTGTGTCTTTCTATCCCATACACCATATATATTAGTAATTTATCTATGTTTACACAGCGTAGGCATTCTACACACTTTCAAGTTTTAACAGCATTTTTTCTCTCCAGCTTAGGGATGTATCTTTACATAGTGGGTGTGGTGATACTGTATAAAAAAACTTCACTATCTACAACTCGTATCTGCTAGTTTTCTCCTTTTTACCACACGATCCCAACTTGTAATGACCTAGGGAAATAAGGCTTTTGAAAATGTTATGGGGAAATGTTAAATAACCAGCATTTTCTCCTTTTTCCTACAATATTCTCTACACTTTCCGAGACAAATCTCATCACCTGAGTTGCACATTATTTGTATTCTGCAAGAACTGAGAATTTCAACATGTCTAAAATTTTGTGCTTAGTAATGGCTTCACAATAAATTCCATACTTTTAAACTGTATGATTTAAATGAGCAGTGCTCTGGCAAAAGGGGGCTTGATCTTGATCCATTATACCAAGCAAGTCATCACATAATGCTGGATCCATAAAATCTGTTTTGTCTAACAACCGACAGGATCATGAGGTATACTGGTCCTTTGACATGTAGAAAATTTAGAGACTGCAAAAAGTTTTGGCCCATGTCAACCTGCACGGACTGCGCAAGCTGGCACAAGTCAATACTTTTTGCAGATGCATCAAGCCCTTTTTCACAGAGCATGGCTCAAATGTATTTTATCACCCACATCCAGCCTCTATCTTCTACTGGGCCTTTAACTCTATACCACATGATAAAATTTTAGACTGGTCAAAATTGAAGGCATTTGCAGACAACAGTTTCAATGTGGCTAAAATGGTGCAATTTTTCTTTGACAAGGTAGAAAACATTGTGGCAAAAGGAGAAAATGCTGGTTACCAGCTTTTTCTCCTTTTCTCACCATGTTTTCAAAAGCCTTCTTTCTCAGGGTCGTTAAAACTCGGGATTGTGTGGTAAAGGGTTAAACAGAAAAGGATTCCATTCAAGGGACAGTGAAAGGGTAATTCTTTAACCCTTTACCACACAATCCCAAGTTTTAATGATCTGTAGGAAAAGGCCGTTGAAAACATTGTTGGAAAAGGAGAAAATGCTGGTAACCAGCAAGAAAATGCTGGTAACCAGCATTTTCTCCTTTTCCAACAATATTTTCTTTCCTTCGAAAGACAAATTTTAGTTTTTGAATCACCTTTGATTTTTCGTCCGCAAATGCTCTCAATTTGGACCAGTCTAAAATTTTGTTGTTTGGTAAAGAGTTAACCCTTTACCACATAATCCAGACTTTTAACGACCCTGAAAAAGAAAGCTTTTGAAAACATTGTGGGAAAAGGAGAAAATGCTGGCAACCAGCATTTTCTCCTTTTGCCACAATGATTTCTACCCTTCTCTAAACAATTTTCAATTTTTCAGTCACATTAATTTTGTCATCCACAATTCCTTTCAATTTGAACTTGTCAAAAATTTTGTCCTTTGGTAGAGAGTTAAAGAACCTTCATGCTTAATTCTATTAACTCTTCACCAAACAACAAAATCTTGGACTGGACCACATTGAAAGCATTTGCTGAGGACAAATTAAAAGTTGCTAAACTGATGATTTCTCTCTTTGATAGGGTAGAAAACATTGTGGGAAAAGGAGAAGATGCTGGTTACCAGCATTTTCTCCTTTTCCCACAATGTTTTCAAGAGCTTTCTTCATTAAGAGTCGTTAAAAGTCAGGATTGTGTGGTAAAGGGTTAGATTAAAAAAAAGAAAAAAGATCGCAATTTTCAAGGGTTAACTAACAAGTCTCAGTTTCTCCCCCCCCCCTCTCTCTGTCTCTCTGTTTTCCCTCCATCTCTCTCTCTCTAACTTGATCTGTCATGGTGTACCCTGTACCGAACAATCCAGTGTTTTAACGACCCCCGAGAAGATGGCTTTTGAATATGTTGTGGAAAAAGGAGAAAATGTTCGTAACCAGCTTTTTCTCCTTTTCCCACGATGTTATTACGTTTTTAATCATTTCCAATGTTTGAGAATTACAGGTATTTTAGTTGTTATCTGTAAGTTCTTTTGAATTGGACAAGTCCGAAATTTTGTTGCTTGACAAAGAGATGATACTGTCTTTTGAGAAGAAGGTTGTGCGCCATTGTAAAGTAGTATGTGCTGAAATGATGTCCAGGCGTAGCCCCCTGGGGAGGAATGATGGGTTGTATTGATTGTATAGTGTTTTAACACCATTTTCAATACTATTTCAGTTACATTACGGCAGCCAGTGCACCTATCCATGCTTTCCTGGAGTTTCTTTTACCAGTACATGTACTCTGCACAATATTCTCTCCAAGCCTGCTTTCCCACATAACCCCTTGTTGAAACAATGGTCAGCAGTGAGAGAGGAATGAATCCTTTTGCAATGACCATCATCAATCCTTGGAGAGAAATTGGCCAAGCCAGGGATCGAACCAGCAACCCCCTGTTCTCAAGTCCTGTACACTACCAACTGAGCTACTGACTGACTCTAGTTTGGAAGACTTTGTGGTCCAGCACCATTTCTGTTGAATGAAATACCTTTACCAAACAATCCCAAGTTTTAATAACTATAAGAAAAAAGACTTTAAAAAACATTGTAGGAAAAGAAGAAAATGTTGGTAACCAGCATTTTGTCCTTTTCCCACAATGTTTTCTGTCTTATCACAAACAAATTCCCTCATTTGGCCATATTTAATTTGTTGTCTGCAAATGGTATCAGTCTGGACCAGTCTAAAATTTTGTCATTTGGTAAAAAAGGGTTAACCCTTTCCTAAACGATAAATTTTGGACTGGTCCAAATTGAAAGAGTTTGCAGACGACAATTTTAAATTTGATGAAAATGGCAGAAAGGTCTCAAAAAGGGTAGAAAACACTGTGGGAAAAGGAGAAATTGCTCGTTACGAGCAATTTCTCCTTTTCCCACAGTGTTTTCACAAGACTTGTACTGCAGACACGTGAAAACCAGGGCTTGTTTGGGAAAGGGTTAAAAGTTAAAACCCTCAAATTATCATTGTAGATTTAATAACTCTTCACCAAATGACAAAATTTTAGACTGCTCCAAATCGAAAGCATTTGCAGATGACAAAATAAATGTGATTGAAAAATTGAAATTTGTTTTCGGAAGGGTAAAGAAAAACAACATTGTGGGAAAAGGAGAAATTGCTGGTGACCAGCATATTTTCCTTTTCCCACACAGTTTTCAAAAGGCTTCTGTTCACAGGTCATTAAAAGTCAGGATTGTGTGGTAAAGAGATAAGGGGAGAAATAGAGCATTAAGTTTGCAATATGTTCAACTGACTAAAGATTAATACATGTAGTGATTTGTTTGTATTGGAGTTTAAGGCCATTTTAACAGCTCAGGTCATATCATGGCAGTTAGTGATGCATCCATGTGCTTTCCTGACTTTCTCACACCTGTACTGACGCAACTTTCTTTTCAAATCCCTTGACTACTTTTCTCACATGCATCAGAAGTGAGAAGTGGAAAATCGCTGGATAGAACGTTTGCCTGAACCAGGTATTGAACTCGCAACCACCAGGTCACGAGTCGGATATGCTAATCACTGAGCTACCCGGGCGGGCAGATAAATAGTGAATTATTGTTATTAACCATTTACTGCACAATGCCGACTTTGACGACCCTAGGGAAGAAGCATTTTGAAAACATGAGAAAAGGAGAAAATGCTGGTAACCCTTTCAAGGAAAAATGGCACCATTTGAGCCACATTGAAATTGTCATTTGAAATGCTTTCAACTGGGCAAGGCTAACATTTTGTCGTCTGCTAAACAGATAAAGCACTGAATGAATGCAACAGACATTTTCAGACAAAAAAATGAGACCAAAATAACTGCAGTTTCATGGTTGTTTTTGTCTCTAAAGATTTAACACAGCTGGCAGTGTAGATCAAAGATCAGACTGCACATTTTGTGCAGTCTGATCTTGATCTACACTGGCCACAAAAGGGGCTTCATGTACATGTACCTACCTTAGTTACTTGATCTGTGAAGGTCAGATATTCCAAAATGTATGGCAGACTTGATATCAACCTCAATAATAAAATGATACACGCTCTGTGAAAAGGGGACTTGACCCTTTACCACACAATCCCGACTTTTAACGACTCTCAGGGAGAAGCCTTTTGAAAACATTGTGGGAAAAGGAGGAAATGCTGGTAACCAGCATTTTCTACTTTTTCCCACAATGTTTTCTACCCCTTGAATGACAAATTTCACGTTTTAAGTAGCATTTAATTGTCGTCTGGGGATGCTTTCATTTTGACAAGGCTAATATTTTGTCGTCTGGTAAAGGGTTAATGCATCTGTGAAAAGTATCGACCCAGGTCAGCCTGCTATTGGTCTATTTTCTGTATATCAAAGGACCAGTCTACCTCATGGTTCAGTTGGTTGTTAGACAAAATGGACTTTTTGGATCCATGATCATGTGATGATTTGCTGGGCGTCATGCATCACGGAGATGCATTAAGCACCCTTTTCCCAGTGCGTGGCTCAAATATTTTGGTTGTGGGTGGAGAGCGAAAAATGAGAAAAGCATGTTATCAACAATACAAATGACTTGTCTGCAGTGTTAGTCAATGAATGTAAAGTTATCTGACAACACCGGGTCCATGCGTTGATCAGTCGACGAGGACGCCGCAACAAACACTGATTATTTGTCACATAATTTGACAAATTTTAAAATGGCCAACAAAGCAGGTTGTTTGTAATCCGTGATTACAGTCTGCAACTTTCTCTTTTCAGCCCAACGTTGTTCACGTGTCAAAGTGCAGATAATTACCAATAAAAGTATTCTGTTGTACTTCTATGCCGATAATATTACGTACATGTTTTGTTTTTGCAAAACAAAATGTGACCACAACTGCAGACCTGGGGACCGTTTTACTAAAGCACTTACGCAAATGTAACCGAGAAATTCATAAGTTTTTGCGTAACTCTGACTTTTGTGTTTTACTAAAGTTTTAATGGCTAAGTTAGAACGTAATTTTTTTGCGTAACTTTACATAGAAAAATATCGGTCATAAGTAAGAACATAGGCCGAAGTCTGGCGGCAATTTTTTTTTTTTATTATTTCGTGGTCACAGAGGATGAAATTTCAGAATAACATTATAATTATGCTCACAGCTATCCAAAGTAGTCATAAATTTCATTTTTTGACGAATTTTCTTTTTCTTCACACATTAAGTAATCAATATTTGACAAAAGCGGCTGACATATGAGATGACGTAAAGCGCCAGAAATGTAGGGTAAATGTGCGTGAATTACGTCATATTTCACCTTGCTTTAACGGCACACAGTGTTTACCTAGTCTGGATTACCTGCCCCTTCCACTACGTACTCTTGACGTACGGCGGGGTACCAGACCAAGTGTTTACCTAGATTGGTTACCTCCCCTGATACAGCAAGTGTATAGGGATCGGTATAGGCTATTAAAAACGGGCGGAATTCTGCCCGTCTATTTTTAGAACAGCCATGTCGGGAGACTAATAGAGATTCAGGGGAGGTCACTCTCACTTCCTGAGCAGCGGGTTTTCCGATATTTTTGACGTCACGAGTAAGTGAATTGTATTTTTGGTATCACCTGTTAATGTTTATGTCTGCTAATATTTCTTTCAGTTTCGATTATCAATTTCAAATTGTGCAAAATATCGCAGTGTTACCTATACAGCCAAACTGGAAATGTGTAAGCTTCTCTGATTGGCCATTCTGTGATATACATGTGGCCCAATGGAAAGCAACGACACAATGGCCTGTGCCAGTTGTAATATGTATATCTACAACGGGAACCAGTTAAGTGTTTACCGCATTCGGCATACCTCGGGTGATCCGGTGATCGAATCCGGTTAGATGTAGGTAAGGAATCGGCCGAGTTGTGACGAGTGTGTTTACCGAAGCACTCGTCACAACTCGGCCGATTCCGTACCTACATCTAGCCTCGTCTGTATTAGGGAGGCTTCCATTTTGAACTACCAATCACATGATCTTAAACATGGCGGCGCCCCTGTAGATCGCTTAGCAACGACATGAACAACCACTGTGAAGTTATTCACTTCTATCGATCTGTCGATGAAAACTCCTAACGGAATTGATAAACCACGCTAAAACTTGAATGTACAAACTGTTTGCTGACTCAAATACACTTAGAAAGATAACGATAGAAAATATACTCATGCGTTCTTTCTAAAGAGGAGCCTTACAATATCAATAACGGTAAAGCGGTGTGCTTCCGGAGATGTGCGAAATGTACCGTGTAGGTGCATATCAAGCTACGTGAAACAGCCGAGGCACTCGTCACAACTCGGCCGATTCCGTACCTACATCTAACCTCGTCTGTATAAAGGAGGCTTCCATTTTGAACTACCAATCACATGATCTTAAACATGGCGGCGCCCCTGTAGATCGCTT
Source organism: Tridacna gigas (assembly GCA_945859785.2). Classification (NCBI taxonomy): domain Eukaryota; kingdom Metazoa; phylum Mollusca; class Bivalvia; order Cardiida; family Cardiidae; genus Tridacna; species Tridacna gigas. Next base: position 26,085,320 of record OX244041.2, on the reverse strand, counting down.
AGCAACGACATGAACAACCACTGTGAAGTTATTTACTTCTATCGATCTGTCGATGAAAGTTCCTAACGGAATTGATAAGCCACGCTAAAAATTGAATGTACGAACTGTTTGCCGACTGAAATACTCTTAGAAAGATAACGATAGAAAATTTACTCATGTGTTCTTTCTAAAGAGGAGCCTTACAATTTCAATAACGGTAAAGCGGTGTGCTTCCGGAGATGTGCGAAATGTACCGTGTAGGTGCATATCAAGCTACGTGATACAGCCGAGGGATTTGATCACCGGATCACCCGAGGTATGCCGAATGACAGCCGAGGGATTTGATCACCGGATCACCCGAGGTATGCCGAATGTTTACCGAAGATAACAAATGCGCAGGAACTACTGTTTCTGCCTTCAGTTGAAGAGTTCCGAAAATATTTACTTACAAACTCACAAAGTTATGAAAGTTTAGTAAAACGGATTCACGAATTCCGTAAATCTCAACGTAGGCGTAAAGTTACAAAAATTCTTACGCAAAAACTTACGAATTGTTAGTAAAACGGTACACAGGGAAAGATTTTTGGCTTTTCCATTAGATTCCTTTTGTTTTTCTTTTAACCATCCATTCAGCTGCTGGGCATCTCTGTGCTCTTTTTGCGGATAGTGGGGATCAAGAGCAGACTGCACAGAACGTGTGGTGTGACTTTTACCTACACCGTTCGATACGATTTGGTCTTTTCCCATCGAAGGAAGGTTAGGCGACACGAAATACCCAAACCTTTCCAAATGTACCCAAACCTTCCCCGAATCTACCCAAATCTCTCCCAAACATCTCCCAAATCTACGCAAGTCTTTCCCAAATCTTGCCCATACTTAAGATATCTACTAGGAAGGGAATCTGACGAGGTTAGGTTGTGTAGATCAAGATAGGACCGCACAAACTTGCAGTTTGATCTTTGATGTACATTGTCCGCTTGCTGAGACATTCTGTACAACAGTAACCTTGAAACTTCAATTGTTTAGGTCTTATTTCTAGACTGAAAATGTTCGCTGGGTTTATTCAGCGCTCTAAGGGTTAAACTCGCGGGTTTCAGCTATATGCAAGATATTTCCTTCCGAGACAAACGAGAGTAAATTGGTGAATCGTTTTACAACAAAGACGAAAACAGTCATCATGTGAAAACCTTTTGTCAAATAGACTAACACTAGTATTACTGTTGAATGTTTGGCCCAGTGACATTGGTTGATGGCCGCTCATAGCAATCGCACGCAGAAAGTCTTGATCGCAAGACAAACGCTCCGAGTTACGACCACAGACACCACCAAACAAACTTTTCACTAGTTTTAACAAACCTCAACATTTAAGCTTTGATGGACTGCTTTATTTAACATGAAATTTGTGAACAATCTCTACATCGTATGCACCAAATTGATGCTAAAGCTTCTAAGAATAAGAAGGCCCTAAGAAACAGGAAAATAAATCACACCTTTTAATCAGATAGTTGTTCGAAATTTATTTACTTTAGCCAAGTTTGTAATGATGTTGGTTACAAAAGGGAGATTTGGGGAATATTTGGGAGTTTTGTGCCGCCCACGTGGGCAGCACAAAGTACCCAAATCTTCCCAAATATTTTTGGGGAAGAGTTGAGTAGATCTGAGGAAGACTTGGGTAGATTTGGGAAAGATTTGGGTAGATTTGGGAAAGATTTGGGTATTTCATGCTGACCTGAGTATCTCTTACGCCGTCTTTTTTAAGACATTTCTTGTTCATATCATACTTGTTCAAATGCGTCTGCTAACGAATAGTATTCGTCTAAATCGTCTTTTTTGATATTTCGTTCTAAAAGCGTTATTCTTGATAGAATTTCTGGCCAACTTTGGGTTTTCTGTTTCGTCTCTCATCTCAATCAAGAATAACACATCATTCATTGTAAATTGAATTTCGGAATCAGGCATTTCTTTCACGATATTTATTTAGGGCATATAACAATATATATATTTTTTTTATTTCCTCAATTTTTGTTTGCAGTATCAATATAATGAAGTCCAGTGAGTAGCACGTTATAGTGGTTCAGTAGGCCTGAGACATAGTGAAGATGAATATGTACGTATATCTAGATGTGTTGAAATAATGGAGTGGTCGGAATTGAAACTATTTTCTTTTGGAATTTTTTGAACATTTAGATATAGTGACATAAGAAAGAAGTCTATCATGTGAGCTTGTTGCAATGGATTGCGTTTTCTCGAATTTGTAAACCAGTTTGTTCCTCTGAAGGTTTCTTTGACATCGCCTCTAGAAATTTGATTTAAATTAAATAGATCAAATTATATCTCTCTTGGCCGAAAAATAAATGAATTGATTTATTGGTTCTGGGTTGTTTTTTTTTTTTTGCAAAGTCTCTTGCAGTCCGTATTATTACGCTTGTAGGTTCGTAGCCAAAAAAAAAAATATTTCCCCATTATCTCCCGCTAGATGGCATTCTCCAAAATCCTCGAAGAATATGACATGCGCAGACAACGAATATTTCCCAAGATTCCCTGTAATTTTCACCGGAAGTGTGCTGACGTACACCGCCAGTCTTTGACTAACTTTGCTATAGATAAGACATACGATAAGATTTACGATTAGCTTAGCCATATTTTTGTATTAGTGTTACACCGTATTTTTGTTTTTTGCCTTCTGTAAGTATACCTTTTTTTTATATTTGTAGTATTTATCGTATAGCTATGTTATTATGTTGTGAATATTTGAAAAAAATATGTGTTGAGTCGTGTTCAGAAGGCAGAGGTCCGCCATTGAGGCCTGCGCCATTTTGAAATTTAGAATAAAATTAAGGTCTATAAGCTCGTTTCATATTTCCTGTTGCTTGTAGCTGAAACAAAGTGTCAGTAAGCATCGTGGGCTGCATTGTGCGTTAGAATAGATCTGTTCTGTTTGGGAAAATGTCAAAAGCGCGGGAAAAAAAACCTCGGAAGATTGCCGCCGTTCCGTTGCCACCACGCCTATTAACTCATTTCCAAACCACAAAATTGAAAGTACCTGCAGACAGCTATTGCGAAATTAAAACAAATGTGCTGTAGTTCTTTGATGGGGTACAAAACATAGTGAGAAATGGATAAAGTGCTGGTTTGCCAAGACATAGCCTGGAAATTAGGGGGTTTAAGTGAACAAGTTCTAGTGCAGTTTTCACAAACCATTCTGAAATTCAGAAAGGCTTACTTTAAATTGCAAGACCAGCCATTGTCATCGTTTAACCTTTTTACCAAATGACAAAATTTTAGACATCTGAATTGAAAGCATTTGCCAATGACACATTAAATGTGGCTCAAATAATGCGATCTGTCGCTGAAAAGTAAAAAAATATTGCTGGGAAAGGAGGAAATGCTGGTTACCAACATTCCTTTCTTTTGTCATGTTTTCAAAAGACTTTTTTCCACAGGGTTGTTAAAACTCGGCATCGTATGTTAAAGATTTCAGACTTTTTGCCTCAACCAATCAGATTGATAGGCTTGGAATTAGGAATTAATCCTTTTCCAACAGATAAATTTCGGACTTTCACGAAAGATATTCAAACAATAAATACCAAATTGGTACAAATGAGCTTAAATTCTCTGATTGGATAGAAAACAACATGGGAAAGAAACGAATGCTGTGTACCAGAATTTCCTACTTTTCCAACAGTGTTTTAACAGCTTTCTCCCCCGCATCTGGCTTAAAACATTAAGGTTGGTGAGCAGACAGCCCTTGAGCAGACAGTGTTGATGTTTGATCAGACTGCATATTCTATAATCTGATCTGAGAGTTAACCTTAGTTATTTGAACTACACTTTACTACTGTTAGGCAAGTGCTTTCAATATTGACTTGTCTAAAATTTTTGTCATCTGGTAAAAAGTCAAACAATATGTAACAACTTTAGAATTTGATTGTCATCAGAACATGCAGTCTGATCTTAGATCATAAATGCTGAGTACTTTCTAAAAGATACAAGCCATGACAACCTAGAAAATGGAATACTGTATTGAAGTTTTCTGGGCTGACTATATCCATTTATTTAGTATCATTAACTCTTTACCACACAATCCGGACTTTTAACAACTCTGAAAGAGAAGGCGTTTGAAAACATTGTGGGATAAGGAGAAAATTCTGGTTACCAGCATTTTGTCCTTTTCCAACAATGTTTTCTACCCTATCAGTCAGAAAGAGTCATTTTAGCAACTTTTGTCATCTGCCTATGCTTTGAATTTTGTCCAGGTCAAAACTTGGTCATTTGATAAAGGGTTAACTACTGCTTTTAACTTGTGACAACATAAAGATGGTGTAGCATCCAAAATATATGAGCAAGTGCATAATGTAGATAAAACAGGAACTAGCAAATATTTTTTTTATCACTTTATAGAACAACCCCATCCTCATAATCCTAAAATTGCTTCAAAAATGAAAATTTCAACTGAAAGGAAGAAGCCAAATAATGTGATCTTTATCCTATTCCTTTTCAATGGAAAAATCTCACTGTATCAGACAGCATAGGACAAGATCAGACTGCACACTCTTTGCAGTCTGATCTTTATTCACACTGTATGCAAAAGTGCACCATGTCACGCTTATCAGCCCAAAAGTGAAATAGCTCTCACAATTCAAAGTGTGCAATGATTCTGAACCCCCAGTTAGGCCCCTGCATTAGCTATTATGAAACCAGCTTGGAAGTGATTAATTTCCAAACAATTATTGACATTCAAGGGAAAAAATTATTTCATATTAATATTACTCAAATGATTAAGGGAGCTATAATTTTTGCATTTGATTGGCAGTTTCCTCCTTTTTCCACAAGTTTTTCTTTTTTCAAAGCTGTCTGCTGTACTGTTATGAAAAGTCTGTTGATATATGTCTCAGTTCCAGGTCTGATGAGTATTGTAAATTAGTCGGGGTTCTATCAATTCATCCTTTCCCGAACAACAAAATTTTAGACTGGTACAGCCCGGCCGGGTAGCACATTGGTTAGCTTATGTGACTCATTGGTAAATGTTGAGTTTGATACCTGGCTGAGGCAAACTTTCATTCCGGTGATTTTTTGTCTCTCATCTTTGATGCATGTTAGAAAAGCAGTCAGTGAGTTGGAAAGAAAATGGTGTCAGTACTGGTGTGAGAAAGCCAGGAAACACATGCACTGACCACCATGATATGACCTAAGCTGTTAAAATGGTTTTAAACTTCAATGCAAACAAACAATGACTGGTCCAGTTTGAAAGCATTTGCAGATGACAAATTAGATATGATTCAAATAAAAAAAGTATTTACAGACAATAAATTAGATATGATTAAAATGGTAAGATATGTTTCTGACAGGGTAGAAAATAGTGTGGGAAAAGAAGAAAAATGCTGGTAAACAGTATTTTCTTCTTTTCCCATAGTGCTTTCCAAAGGCTTTTTTCTCAGGGTAGTGAAGAAGTTTTCGCCACAAGTAGGAGTCAGGGATCCTAAAAACATTATTTACCCAGCATTTTCACCTTTTTCCACAATGTTTTCAAAAGTCCTTTTCCTTCGGGTTGTAGGGGTCCTGCGTGGCTCAGTGGTAAGGCATGGGACTCGTAACCTGGAGGCCCCGGGTTCGAGCCCTGCCTGATCCGCTGGGTTTTTTGTGGGTGTGTCCTTGGGCAAGACACTTCAGAGCCCTAGCCTAGTATTGGTAAAACCCAGGAAATACATGAATATGTGAGCTGTTGCCGTGATATGACTGAAATAATGTTGAAAGCGGCGTAAAAACACCATTCAATCCTTCGGGTTGTTTAAACTCGGGATTGTGTGGTAAAGGGTGAAGGAGCAAATTCTCCTTTTGCCAAAATGGTTTTTACATGTATTGGTGTATCGTTACTGAATATATACCATGATTTCATAAGCCAGAGATATTGGGTGACAGAAAACATGGGAAATGGAGAAAATGCTAGTGCCCAGCATTTCCTCCTTTTCCCACAAACGTTTTCCCTTTCAAAAACAAATCCTGTCATTTCAGCAATACTTAACTCTTTACCACACGACAAAATTTTAGACTTATCTAAACTGAAAGCATTTGTAGATGAGAAATTTGATGTGGCTCAAAATATAAGTGCTGTCTTTAAAATGGTAGAAAACATTGTGGGAAAAAGGGAAAATGCTGGTTACCAGCATTTTCTCCTTTTCCTTTAATGTTTTCAAAAGGCTTCTTCCTCAAGGTTGTTAAAAGAAGGGATTGTAAAATTTAATGCATTACATTTGGACAAGTCATAAGATTTTCTTGTTTGGTAAAGAGTCAAAGAGGGAATAAGTCAAGGTTTTCAAAGGGTGGGGTATAAAACCAGATTTTTCCAACATTGTACTTCTTACATTGTAAAACTTAAAAGTTCTTGGCTTTGATCAAGGTTCATTGTGTTGTTTTTGCATGTTTTGAGAAGCACAGATATCCCATTGTGTACTATCAGCCATGGGGTACAAACATGTAACTTTGTGTGAACAAGCATTGTGTACGAGAATTTGATAACAAAGTTTGGTAAAAACATGTACTTGTTACTGAGGTTCTTGTAAATGTGAAAACATAGTGGCAGCGGAATTGCTTGTAACAAGCATCTTCTCTTTCAGCCGCAGTGTTTTCAAAAGTGGACTGCAGGTTATTATGTAAATCTCTCTTGGTACATAATGAAAACTCCACTGTAGTGGATCAGCTCTGTTACATCAAGTTTATTCCACTGTAGTGGATCAGCTGTTACATCAAGTTTACTCCACTGTAGTGGATCATCTCTGGTACATCAAGATTTCTCCACTGCAAGTTATTATGTGAATCTCTAGTACTTAATGAAAACTCCACTGTAGTGGATCATCTCTAGAACATCATGATTAAACCGTGTAGTGGATCATACCATGATTTGGGTCACCTTGATATAACTGAATTAATGTTGAAAACTGCATTAAATACCATACAAACAACAAACAGACCATGATTGCCTTTGCTTAAAGTCACCCTATCAAGAATGAACATTGTTTTGACCATTTATATGTGGGAATGCAGCCACTGGCTTGGGAGGAATGTTGTGTCAAGTACTGGTAAAACAAACTCAGGAAAGCATGGATAAGTGCACTAGCAATGGCTAAATAGCTTAACTCTTTACCAAACGACAAAAATGTAGACTTGTCCAAATTGAAAGCATTTGCAGACGACAATTTAATTGCGACTCAAACTATGGAACTTGTTTTTGATTGGTTAGAAAACATTGTGGTTAACAGCATTTTCTCCTTTTCCCACAATCTTTTCAACAGGCCTCTCTCTCAGGGTTGTTAAAACTAGGGATTGTGTGATAAAGAGGATTGTGTGATAAAGGGTTAAATAAGGTTGAAAATGGCATTAAAGACCATATAAAGAGTTATCGTTTGCCAAATATAGGTGATTTATGGCTACTTGGATGCCATAGCTCTTGTCAAAGTCCATGCATGACATTTCATTGAAAGGCTGTTTTGTCGAAATCTATGTTTTGAAATACCAATTGCTAAATTCCTAGATTCATTACATGAAAAGCTCTGTTCTGGAGGAAGATTTTAGCCACAATTGGTCTGGGTTAGGGTAAGGGTCAGGGCTAAGGATTGTTTTTGAGGAATGTGGTTTTCAAAGAAATGTCACGGATCTGTGCAAAGTAATTACCTCTTCCCTTTCACCGATGATCATTCTTTTGAAGATGGTTAGCGGTATATGGGAAAGCAGACATTGGTTTGGGGAGAATATTGTGATAAGTACTGGTAAAAAGAAACTCCAGGAAAGCTTTGTAGGGTGCACTGGCAGCTGAAATAATGTTGAAAATGACATTAATTACCATACAACCAATCAATTATCCCTTTCAAAAACAACCAACTTTAGACTCTTCCATAGCAAAAACACCTGCAGATGACATATTTGAACATGCCACATTTGAGCTAAGGTCTTTGACAGGATAGAAAACACTGTGGAAAAATTAGAAAATGCTTGTTACCATCATTTTCGCCATTTTCCACAATTTTTCAAAAGGCTTATTACCCAGGATCCTTAAAACATTGTATTGTTTGGTTACCCATATGTGGGAGAGCAGCCATTGGTTTGAAGAATATTCTGTCAAGTACTGGTAAAAATAAACTCCAGGAAAGCATGGTTGGGTGCACTGGCTGCCCTGATATGACTGAAATAATGTTAAAAATGGCATTAAACACCATATGATCAATCATCTCTTTCAAAAACAGCCAACTTTAGACTCTTCCATAGCAAAAACACCTGCAGATGACATATTTGAACATGCTAAATATGAGCAAAGATCTCTGTCAGAATTGTAAAAATTGTGGCAAAAGTAGAAATTGCTGGTTAGCACCAATTTCTCCTTTTCCCACCATGTTTCCGAAAGGCTCATTACTCAGGGTCTTTAAAACGGGATTGTTTGGTAAAGATTTAACCCTTTACCACACAGTCCTGACTTCTAATGACCTTAAAAACATCATGGGAAAAGAAGAAAATGCTGGTAGCCATCATTTTCTCCTTTTCCCACAATATTCTTTTACCATTCCAGAAACAAGCTACAATTTTTTATTCACATTTATTCTGTTGTCTGCAAATGCCTTCGAATTGTACACATTTAGACTTTTGTTTTTTGGAAAAGAGTTAAAAACACTGATGCTGACCTTGCATTAGCCCTCTTTGAAGTTGATTTCAGAACTGACTCCATGCCCACTTGCCACAATGGTTTGGAGTCTTGACCAGACAATAAAACTTAAAACTCGTTTTTAGCCCATTTGTATAGAAAGTCTGCTTGATGTGATCAACCCTGGCTGGAACCAAATACATCATGTGTAATAAATGGAAAGTAGGGACAGAATGATGGGAAGCAAATCAAAATGATGGGAAGTAGGATCAGAATGATGGGAACTTAAGGGTCAGAATGATGGGAAGTAGGGTCAGAATGATGGGAAGTGGGATCAGAATGATGGGAAGTAGGATCAGAATGATGGGAAGTAGGGTCAGAATGATGGGATGTAGGGTCAGAATGATGGGAAGTAGGATCAGAATGATGGGAAGTAGGGTCAGCATGATGGGATGTAGGGTCAGAATGATGGGAAGTAGGGTCAGAATGATGGGAAGTAGGGTCAGCATGATGGGAAGTAGGGTCAGCATGATGGGAAGTAGGAGGAAGTAGGGTCAGCATGATGGGAAGTAGGGTCAGAATGATGGGATGTAGGGTCAGAATGATGGGATGTAGGGTCAGAATGATGGGAAGTAGGGTCAGCATGATGGGAAGTGGGATCAGAATGATGGGAAGTAGGGTCAGAATGATGGGAAGCAAATCAGAATGATGGGAAGTAGGGTCAGAATGATGGGAAGTAGCGTCTGTTTATTTTATGTTTACGTCTATTTTTACATCTTTGAAGCAGGGGTCCAGCATGGCTTTGTGGTAAAGTGTGGGACTCGTAACGTGGAGGTCCCGGGTTCATGCCCCACCTGATCCACTGGGTCTTTCATAGGAGTGTCTTTGGGCAAGACACTTCAGAGCCCTAGCCTAGTACTGGTGAAACCCAGGAAATACATATGTGAACTGTTGCTGTGATATGACTGAAGTAATGTTGAAAGCTGCATAAAACACTATTCAATCAATCAATCAGTCAATATCTTTGGTACATTGAAATGGAAATTAACCCCTCTTTTGACTGGTAATGACCCATCTGTTCTAGATTCTGACCTAAAAACTGAGTTTGACTATAATAGTTGAATAAATACTAAATGAGATGGGTTATGATTCACTGAAAATGAGTAAGGTTGGATGTTCATTACCACACAATCCCAAGGTTTAACAACCCTGGAGAAGGCTTTTGAAGCATTGTGGAAAAGGAGAAAGTGCTAGTAACCAGCATTTTCTCCTTTTCCCATAATGTTTTCTATCCAATTAGGAATAGAAATCATCATTTGACCTATACTTATTTTGTCATCTGTAAATGCTTTAATTTGGTAGAGTCCAAAATTTTATTGTTTGGTAAAGAAGAGTTAACCCTTTACCACATGACAACATTTTACACTTGTCCAAATTCAAAGCATTTGCAGACGACAAATTAAATATGGCTCACGTGGTGAAATTTATCTGTGAAAGGACAGAAAACATTATGGGAAAAGGAGAAAATGCTGGTTACCAGCATTTTCTCCTTTTCCCACAATGTTTTCAAAAGGCCTCTTTCTCAGAATCATTAAAACTTGGGACTGTGTGGCAAAGGTTAAAGGGGCACTAAACTAGATTTTGACCCTGATTTGGGGGTTTGGAAATCTTATGTGGATCTATGGGACGACGACTACAAGCAGTGACTGTATATCAATAAGGCCCTATTCTTGTACTGATTGACGCTTTACCACACAACAAAATTTTAAACTTGTCCAAATTGAAAGCATTTGCAGACAACAAAATAAATGTGACTCAAAAATTGAAATTTGCATTGGGAATGGGTTGAAAACATTGTGGAAAAAAAAGAAAATGCTGGTTACCAGCATTTTCTCCTTTTTCCACAATGTTTTCAAAAGGCTTTTTGTTCATAGTCGTTAAAACTCATGATTGTGTGGTAAAGAGTTGAACTCAGTACATACATGAATATATTAAATGTCGCCATCATGTGAAATATTGTTGAAAGCGACATAAAACACCACCCAAACTTGTTTTCAATCCTATTTCTATCGTAGACACCTCTCATAATACCCTTCATCAAAACAAGTGAATCATTTTTGGAGAAAAATTTACTTTCATTTTGCATTTTAATTATGTAGTTGGATGTCTTTTTAAAGACAATTGCTACTGTCTTATCTTTTTGAAAACATTCCTAATTACAGATTTTGATATTTATTATCTGATCTACATAAAAATGGAATGAAAAAAGGGGGTCACCATATCCTTGCAAAGTTCTGAGTACTTAGAAGGTGGTCTTCTTAGCTTTCTTGTTGCTAATTAACCCTTTCCCAAACAACAAATTTTGGACTGGTCCAAACTGAAAGAGTTTGCAGACGACAATTTTAAATTTGATGACAATGACAGAAAATTCACCAAAAAGGGTAGAAAACACTGTGGGAAAAGGAGAAATTGCTCATTAAGAGCAATTTCTCCTTTTCCCACAGTGTTTTTAAAAGACTTGTTCTGCAGACACGTGAAAACCAGGGCTTGTTTGGGAAGGGGTTAAACAGCACACACAGGTAATTCTACACAATATTCCTTTTTTGTATACAAAAAGAAACTGGATGGTAAAATACAGGAATGTAACGATAGATACATTGATGGATCATGGTAGTGATTGCTTTGATAGCAATGCATTAAATGCGATGTTCCAAATTGGTTACAATAGCTGCTGTTTTCAGCATTTGATGTTTAACTCTTACCAAACAACAAAATTTTAGACTTGACCAAATCCAAAGCATTTGCAGACGAAAAAATAAAATGCAGTTCAAATGATGATATCTGTCGGAAATGGATAATGTGAGCTGAATTTTCAAGCACTGGAAAACAGGAGAATGAAAACCATCAAAACTGGGTTAAAAACCAGGTCAAATCTTCAGAAAATGCACTAGAGACCAAATTTTAATCTCATTAAAAGAGGTCAGAATGTTTGTCTTGATGATTTTTTTGAGGATTTTGAAAATGGGTCATATCAGGTCAAAAATTATCGGGTCACTGGATCAGTTCTTTGAAAAACATTCCATACGCTCTGGAGGCCACATTTTTAGTCTGATACTCTTGAAAGTTAGTCAGAAGATTTGTTTTGATGATATCTCAGGTATGTGTGAAAAGGGGTTACACTAGGTCGAAAACTAGGTCACCAGATGAAATCTTTGGAAAATCATTGTGTTTGGTCTAGAGAACTCGCTTTTAGTCAAATACTCATGAAAGCTGGTCAGAATAATTGTCTGATTATATTCATGAAGAGTTTACAAATGGGTTATGTCAGGTCAAATTAAGGAGGTCACCAGGTCTAATCATAGAAAAAACCTTGTATACACTGTAAAGGACTTATTCAGGCTTTTCAGAATTTTTGTCTTGATGATATTCAGAGCAAGTGTGAAAATAGGTCATGTTGGGTCAAAAAGTAGGCTTAATCTTTGACAAACTTTGTGTACGTTGTAGAGTCAACATTTTCAGTCCAATGCTCATGAAAATTAGTCAGGATGTTTGTATTGATGATTTCTTTGAGTCTGAAAATGGGTCGCTTTGAATCAAAAGCTAGGTCACCAAGACAGATCCATGAAAAATGTTGTGTACCCTCTAGAGGCCACATTGTCAGTTCAATACTCATAAAAATTTGTTAGAATGCTTGTCATGTTATCTCGGAAGAGATTGGAAATGGGTCATGTTTCAAAAGGCTGTGTGAGCAAATTCAGGGCCATAATGGTCTTCTTGCTCATTTTTAGGTGTGTCAACTATATTGCAAACTTTTATAGAACACAATCCGTTCAGTACGTGTTTGAAAAATGAATTCTTATGACCAACTTTGAAATCAGTGTTTTGGTTCATGTTAAGTTGCCAAATGATATGGGTCAATCTAGTTGGAAAATGTGAGTCAGAGTTGGAATATGTGAGCTGATTTTTCAAGCACTGGAAAAACAGGTGAGTGCAAATTTTCATAGGTCAACAACACTATTTAACTTTTTACCAAACGACAAAATTTTTACTAGTCCAAATTGAAAGGAATCGCAGATGACAAAATATATGCAAGTGAAGAATTGAAAATTGTCTTGGGAAGGATAGGAAACATTGTGGGAAAAGGAGAAAATGCTGGTTACCTGCATTTTCTCCTTTTCCCACAATGTTTTCAAAAGGCTTCTTTCTCATGGTCATTGAAAGTTGGAGTTTTGTGGTAAAGGGTTAAACAAATTGTACATTGAAATACAACCAGAATTCTTTGCTCAAATTTGACACGCCAAGCCCTGGTAGCTCAGTTGGTAGTGTACAGGACTTGAGAACAGGAGGTCACTGGTTTGATCCCTGGCTCTGCTAATTTCTTTCCAAGGATTGATGATAGTCATTACGACAGGATTCATTCCTCTCTCACTGTCAACCATTTTTTCGACGATGGCAATGTGAGAAAGCAGCCAGTGGCTTGGAAAGAATATTGTGCACAGTGGTGGTAAAAGAAACTCCAGGAAAGCATGGATAGGTGCACTGGCCACAATATAACTGAAATAATGTTGAAAACGGCATTGAACACCATACAATCAATCAATCAATCAATCAATCAAATTTGATATTGAAAAATAGTGTAATAAAAAAATGGAACTTCATGTACATCATATGTTTAACTGAGAGTCAAGTTTCAGAAAAAAGAGTAATGTCAAAAACAAAATTAGGTTCTGAAAGGGTGAAAAATAATGCCAGTTGTTTAATGATTTTGCTTGTGGTAAAAAAACCATCGGCAAAAATTTTGCCTTCAGGTAAAAAGATGGAATTTGAACCCTGAATATGACAGATTAAGGGAATACAGTCAACTCTCGTTATGTCAAAATTGCTCATCTTGAAACTCCTGTCATGTAATAGTCAAAGCTATGTCTGAACTTTGTGTCTTTTTATTGCGTGTTAATCTCAAACCTATTGCGTCCAAAACAATAGTTATGTTGAAGTAATTTTGAGAACAATTCTATATATGGATCATATCCATGATTGATAGATAATGTTGATTGATTTGTTAGCTTAATATTGGATTACTGAATGGCATAGATAAAATTGTAGCTTTGTAAACAGCAGTTCACATAAGGCTTCACATCATGAAAAATACGCTGAATGTCAAGGCTTGTTTGTCTCTTGCTAATTGCTCAATCTTTTGAGTGAACACATTGTCAACTTTGCTGTGTATATTAATCGGGTCTCCACAAAGGATTATTATATATTTGAGCAGTGCTCTGGGGAAACGGGGTTCAGTGCAACTATGTGATGCATTACACCAAGCAAGTCATCACATCATTACGCAAGTCATCACATAATTAGGGGTCTATAAAACAATTTTGCCTAACAACTAACTGTATCATAAGGTAGACTGGTCCTTCGACATACAGAAAACAGACCTATGATGAAAAGTTTTGGCCCTTGCCAGCCTGTGCAGACTATGCAGACTTACCTGAGTAGATACTTATACATGTGCATTAAGCCCCCTTTTCACAGAGCATGGCTCATTTCTTGAATGCTCATTGTGACATCAGAAATGCAACTTAATTGTGCTTTTGCTATGATAGAGCAATCCTGTGAAGGACCCAGTCTAAAGCCTGGGCTGATAACTAGATCAGTCATTAAAAACAGAAGCATGAAGCATATGCTTGTTTGAAGTCGTAAAGTCAGAAACATGATGCCATATTAGACACTGAAATGTCCTCATTTGTTTTATTTTGTTTCTGGTGCGTGAAGGATCACTATTTATTCCTTTTCTATTTTATGTTTACTTCGGCTTTTGTTGACGGGCTCCTTCCGGAATTCACATGTCGAATGCCTGTTATGTCAAAGTGTTTTTGTTGTCCTCGGGGTTTTGAGGTAATGAGAGTTGACTGTATATGGCAAAGGTCTGTCAGAGCTTGTATATGCACAAATACACACAAAATTTAAAGGAATTCTTTCATTGAAAATAAACATTAAAAACAACAAAAATTCAAACAATTTAATATAAGTTCATAACATAATAAGCTTACTACATATTAACATGTTTGAGCGAATGAACATCAACAATTTCCCAGTTTAACCCTTAAAGCACCTTTCACGACTATAGTTGCCTTTGCAGCAAGTGTAGATCACGTTTTGTGCAGCCTGATCTTTGAACTACACTGTCCACTTTGCTGAAACACTGTAGACAAAAGCTACCATGAAATTGCAATTATTTGAGTTGTTTTTCTAGGATGAAACTGTATGATAGGTTTATTTGGTGCTCTAGGGGTTAACATTTAACCCTTTCCCAAACGACAAATTTTGGACTGGTCCAAATTGAAAGAGTTTGCAGACGACAATTTTAACTTTGATGAAAATGGCAGAAAGGTAACAACGAGGGTAGAAAACACTGTGGGAAAAGGAGAAATTGCTCGTTACGAGCAATTTTTCCTTTTCCCACAGTGTTTTCAAAAGACTTATACTGCAGACACATGAAAACCAGGGCTTGTTTGGGAAAGGGTTAACATGTGCTCGTTGTCAGTATTGGCTCTGGGTATATAATGTGTATATTCAAACTGATCATGCTACCTGATAAACACAGGCTGCCAGTTGATTCATGTAATCTCCTATAGAGCGGGATGGGGTATTTTCAAACAGTTAAGCGGAAATTGTTGTTAGGTAATAAGTGCAGATAGACATACGTTTGACATCTCATTTTATACATCTATCTGTAAACTGCAATGATTACATAGTAACAACATGTTAAAGTTCTTACAATTAGAGAGGCCAGTACCGAACAAGTCTACACTGCGGAACACTGTGTCAGCTAACATTTTCGAATTTTTTTTAAAAATGTCTTGAATATTACAACATACCAACACTTTGGTTGCTGAAATGTAAATTGGCTAGAACTACATGTATATAGATCTGCAAAAAAAGTCGATTTTGTCTAGTTTTCAGGAAAATTTTAACTCCTAATTGTCAGAACACAACAAACGATGCAAACCGAAAATCACATAGCTCAATACGATCAGACTGAAGTTGGTCTATATTGATCTAAGTTGTCTACAATGTAATAAACATTCAAAAAGTTAAACTTGGGTATATTGAGCTCTAGGTTGCATGCATTTTATTCTTGTGATTGCTTACAATGCTAAAAAGACGAGCTGTTCTTATTTAGTCAGCTTAAGTTCATAAATACCCTCACATATAAGTTTAGTTGAGAGCTGTTCCGAACACTCTTCTCAAGCGCTTTTAACATGTGATTAGACATTTTACACAGCGTAATGCACATTGCAAATATAAGCAATCTCATATATCGAGTCGATGGAGAAGCTGAGGCAGTTTACACTCTAAGCAATATATATCGAAAAATTAAGAAAATGGTAATTTCCTGTCTACTGTAGTAACCACTGATTTTTCTTTGGATAATTTCTGTATCTTTTAAATTTTTAAAAAATGGCAAAGAAGAGAAGTATGGCATACAGTTTATGATGTAAGACGATATCATTATTGTGCCCAGGAGGGATGAGACAATTCTTAAAATCTTGTTTTGTTAATTGCCGATAGTTCGGAAATACCCGGTCCCGCTCAACTTTTCATAATTGTCCAATACAATTTTCAGATCCTCATAATTTATTATATTTCCTGCCTTTTCCCATAATTGGACAATTTTTCTGTATTTTCTTAACCCTTTACCACACCATCCAGACTTTTCAGAAGCCTGAGAAAGAAAGCTTTTGAGAAAACATTGTGGTTAAAGGAAACTAGCATTCTCCTTTTCCCACAATGTTTTCTTCCTTTCCCAAAACAAATGTCAACTTTTGAGTTAATTTATTTTGTCATCTGCAAACACTTTCAATTTGGACAAGTCTCAAATTTTGTCGTTTGGTAAAGAATTGAGAAATGCCACTGGAACTGAAATGTAGGACATACATGCCTTTTTTGCTGCTGTTAGATATTTGTATTTGCAGTGTACAGCTCTATTATGTCACATAATGCATCCCCACCTTGCAGAGGTGCTGCAATACTCCATGGCTCATCCATGTGGACACCTTGATGATGAATGTACCAAACTTCAAGTCATGAAAGGTGAGAGCAGATTGTAGAAGTCATTTACTTGTATTGTTTTAACTCTTGATACAAGGGGTGCTCAATAAATATGCAGAAAAGTACTGTCATTCTCTCAAATATTGGTTAAATACATCACAATTGATACATATTAATTCTATATTGATAGTATAAATTTCATGTCAATAGCTCAAGAACTGTACTTTATTTGAACAGCCCTCGTACTTATCTCAGTTATTTTATTGCATTAGTTTCTATATCTTATTTTGTATTGTTAGTATACCCCCCACCTATGTAGTAGAGGGGGGTATACCCATTTCACCATACCTGTCTGTCTGTCCATCTGTCAGTCTGTCCATATTTTTGTTTCTGTGCGTTAACTCAGAAGGCGTTTAGCCTAGGACCCTGAAACTTCATCCAAGTGTTCGTCATGACTCAATTAGGTGCCCTATTGTTTTTGGGTCACATGGGTCAAAAGTCAAGTTCACGGGTGAACTTTATTTTCTCTGATTGTGCTGCTCCAGTGACAAGGTGCTGGTAAGGTGGGTTGGGGGTATTTATCAGCTTTGCAGCAGTTCTAGTTTCAGATTTACAATCAAACTATACTTTGTTTTGTTCCTTGTTTCATAACATTCAAAGAATATCACATTTAGTGGGCTATTTTCTGGTAATGCATGTGTTTTGACTATATGAGTGGTTAGAAATTAATCACTCTAATAACTGTCAGTCCACAGGAAAGTATGCCAACTGTTATTGTTTACATGAGAAAACGGCAGAAGGTAATTTTAATATGGTGATTGCACTATTCCAGAAAAATAAAAATTTAGAAAATTTACACTTGTATTGATTTAGGTTCCTTGGACACCGGTGTTTCCCTGAAACATTGTTGAATAGGGCAACATGCAACTAGAAATGTGTTGAAAATGATTGAAGAATGAAAGCGGGAAAGATGTCAAAAGTTAAAAAAAAAAAAACCACAGAACATGCATTTCACTTTTCGTTAAAACTCAGGAATGTAGGGGAAAGTTATTGTCATGTTGATACATGTTAATGTTCACAAGTGGTTCTGTGTAACTACAATGCTTTTCTCATTACCAATGTCCATGAAAGAATAACCCACCATGATATCTACATGCCCGTGAAAAATGACATTGACATGTCAAGGTCAAATTCAGGAAAATTTCTGTGACATGTAAATAAACCAATGATATTCATGCAGACCTGAAACATGAGGTCACCATAACAACATGGGAAAAAAATGTGATCAAACATTTTTTCCATTTGTGATGAAGCAACTTGGAAAAAGCTGATGCTATAAATAGATAGACATGTAAACTGATAAGAAATTATACATTGTCCGATAACAAACTCTTCAAACTGTTCAGTGTCAACAGTGATTTTCAGCAGTTGATGTACAAACATACTGCAAAAAATTGTAGTGGGGAGATAAAATCGCCTGTTTAACCCATTCCAACACAGTCCCGACTTTTAACGACCTTAGGAAGAAGCCTTTTGAAAACATTGTGGGAAAAGGAGAAAATGCTGGTAACCAGCATTTCTCCTTTTCCCACAATGTTTTTTGTCCTTTTACAGACAAATTTGACCATATGAGCCATATCTAATTTGTCGTCTGCAAATGCTTTTAACTTTAACAAGAGTAAAATTTTGTCTTGTGGTAAAGAGTTAATCAGGAATAAAATACCATACTTTTGTGAATTTTACAAGATGAAATATCAGACAATATAAATGAAATAGAGGGGTTCATGTGATCATAAATTTCTCATCATCAAATCAATGTCAAATCCTTCCCAAATTAGTGGGTAGTGTGAATCACCTGTAGTATTTGTTATAGATGTAAAACTTACACCACACTGTACACCGGCCAACTTGCCAAATCGTTTGCTTGGAAAGGTGTGAAAACAATTATGTGAAAGGTGAGAAAGTATTCTCTTATCAATTTAAAGAAGCAAAATGATGACAAGGGCCAGCAAACATGTTTGAATTATCAGATTATCGAGAGTGAAAATTACTGATCTGCCTTTGGTGTAATAAAGTGGAGTTTTTGCTGGGACTATGGAAATTCCTCGAAAAATATGGGGTTCTCGAATGTTCAAGACTTGACCGTTGTACCGTATCTGTTGCTTGTTAACCCTTTACCAAACAATCTTGTGTTTTTTAAGATCCTATGGAGATTGGCATTTTGAAACTTTATGGGAAGAGGAAAAACTGCTGGTTACCAGCATTTTCTCCTTTTTCCACAATGTTTTCTACCCATTTCAAGACTAATTAGACCATTTTTTGCAATATTTTAATTTCATCTACAAATTCTTTCAGTTGTACACATATAATATTTCGCCACATGTTACACTGGTTAATTAATTCATTAAAATATTTCAGGTGTCCATAATGATGACCAGGGAGTCTTGCAGCAGAATTCTTGTCTTGGTGGAGATGCTGTACAATTGTTTGGTTAAGTACAATGCAAGTTACTTTGTATATGATATTATCAAGTAAACAAGTAAGTACATTTTCTTGTGAGTGTTATGAAATGAAAAAAATTTGCTGTGCAAGTTCTATATTTTTTCCATAAAAATGTTTAAGTCTGCCACACAGTCCCGAATTTTAATGACCCTGAGGAAGACACCTTTTGAAAAGATTGTGGGAAAAGGAGAAAATGCCGGTAACCAGCATTTTCTCCTTTTCCCACAATATTTTCTACACTTATCAGGGACAAATTGCATTATCCTGGCAACCTTTTATTTGTCGTCTGCAAATTCTTTCATTTTGGACTATTCTAAAATTTTGTCGTTTGGTAAAGCATTAAAGATACATCCTTGCAGCCAGAGAGAAAAATGCAGTTAAAACTTGAAAGTGTGTAGAATGGCTCAGACTGGTCAGCTTTGTAAACACAGATAAATTACCAATATATAAGGTGTAAGGGATAGAGAAACTCATGGGATTTGTCCTCATTTTAAACCAGAAACCACAACAGTGATTTCTTTGAAGGCTGCCTAAAAATTAAATTTATCTTTTGTCCGTCTTAATCTGTGCGAAGAATCCTGTTTATTTTGTCCCATTTTAATGAAAGCTTGGTTGACTGCCTGTTTTTGCATAAAGCAGGTCAAGATTAGACTTACAGTAATTTGCCAATGTATTCAGACACCCTAAAAGTTCAAACACGGTAAAAAAAATTCAAAAATAATTTATTTTGAGTTCTTACTCTGGACAGTCCAAAAAATAAATTTTCCTAAGTATTTGGACAGCCTGTAACATTAATTTTCTAAAATATCAGCCAGTTAATACATCTTTTTAAAGAAAATGTTTCCGATAATGATGGCCTGCATATTTGCACATTTTTGCATCGCAGATATTCATCGGTATGAACATGAATCCCTAAAGAGTCAAGTAACTCGGCCGTTATTTTAGGTCATGAAATAAGACCCCAAAAAAATGTAACACCAAGGTTGTCTTTGTTGAAAACTTCTCACCAAAACGAACAGTGTAGATTTAGATCAAAGATCAGACCAATTATTCTGCCTAGTGTGATCTTGATCTACACAGGCCGCCAAAGCAACTTCTTTTGAAAGATGCTTGAAGGGTTTAATGTTTCTCGGCTTTTTTATGTTGTGCAAGCAGTTTCTCCTTTTTTCGTAACATTTTCAAAAGGCACCTGCAGAAGCGTGAAATTATCCCTCCATAAACAATATTAAAGAATTTATAAATACTAAACCTCGTTGTTTCTTCCCTTTATTTATCGGTAGTTTATTTATATGTAAAACTAGATCTAAATCATTAATTATCGTATGCATTCCTTTTTATTTCGGCTGCAAGGAATCTTTTCTAAAAAAAAAACAGGCAGACTTTTTTTCTGTTGACTACACAAAGTATGTGAGATGGCTGCCAGGTATTCTTGAAACAACCATTACTAAACGCAAAAAGGCACTATCACCTAGTTAAAGTGGGCATGATATAGGCTTATTGCCTGGTCATTTTATGTTGATTGGAGGTCAGCATGTAACCAGGGAGATCTGTTTAGCAGTGTGTGTACAAAAACAGGTGTATTACAACCTTCTCGCTCTGGATGATTTGCATGTTATGCAATACCTCAAATCCAAATTTGTACTTCATACATTTGTGTACCTGCGTCAGGTGTGAAATCTTGTCGACAGATGACTTTTAAATTTACTGTGCTGATGGAAAGATGGTGGAGTTTAAAATGTTGGCGTACAGTGAATATAGACATCAGATTATACAGAAAGTGCAGTCTGATCTTGGATACATAACATCCACTACTGAACCATGACTTTAAAAGCTACTGCTTTTAGGTCTAATAAATTGAGGTAATATTTAAAACGTGTGCTTTTAAGATTGAGAGCTTGCTGAAACTTTAGATATACTTAACTTTTGAGCCCTTAATCGGTGCTATAAATAGATATAAATTTGTCAGATTTTATCCTTATGATTTCGGACACACATTCGGACAACAACGTAAAACCTATTATTTCGGCCACCCCCTTTTTTTCAAAATGATAATTTCCTAAAGATGGGGACACTGAAAAATTAATTATTTTTTTCTGTCCAAATACATTAGCAAATTATGGTAAATAAACAGGCAGTCTGATCTCAAAATGATTTGAGTATTTGTCATTTAAGAGCTATTTCGCACAGAATTTAACAACTTGAGGAATTGTACCACTTGATGTGTAGCCCTGAATGGTTTGGACCCAAATAGATCTAAGTATATAGAGGTTATTATATAGCTGATGATGGCCAGATAGTGATATTGGCCTGCCACCGTGATCGGTCACACGGGCTTAACCCTTTACCAGACTACAAAATTTTGGCCTTGTCCAAATTGAAAGCATTTGCAGACAACAATTTCTATGTGGCTCAAGTGGTGCAGTTTTTCTTTGATAGGGTAGAAAACATTGTGGGAAAAGGAGAAAATGCTGGTTACCAGCATTTTCTCCTTTTCCCAAAATGTTTTCAAAAGGTTTCTTTCCCAGGGGCGTCAAAAGGTGGCATTGTGCGGTAAAGGGTTAAGTGGGTAACTGGTGAATGAAATTCAATTTGTCCACAGTGGGACAACAGGTGGTTACCTCTATGATGGCATTTGTCCAGACAAATTCCTTTTCTAAATTTTCCTGTATCACTAACAAATTAACCCCTGAAAGCACCGAATAAACCTTTCAGACATTTTCAGCCTAGAAAATATGACCAAAATAATTGTGATTTCATGGTTTCTTTTTGTTGATAGTGTTTTAGCAAAGCAGAGACTCTAGATAAAAGATCAGGCTGCACATTTTGTACAGCTTGATCTTGATCTGCACTGGCAACAAAGGCAACTGTAGTTGTGAGAGGTGCTTTAAAGGTTAACCTTTTTCTTAGCTCACCTGAGCACAAAGTGCTCAAGGTAAGCTTTTATGATAGTGCTGTGTCAGCTGTCCGTCATGCGTTGTGCGTCGTCCAAGCATCAACAATTACCTTGCATGCACTGTAGAGGCCATGTTTTTAGTCCAATACTCATAAAACATGGTCAGAATGTTTGTCTTGATAATATCTCGGACAAGTTTGAAATTGGGTCAGGGCAGGTCATATCTTTGAAAAACCTTGTGTGCACTCTAGAGGCCACATTTTTAGTCTAATATTTATGAAACTTGCTCAGATTGTTTGTCTTGATGATGTCTTGGACAATTTGAATCCGGGCCATTTTGGGTCAAAAAGTAGGTCATTTGGACAAATCTTAGAAGAACCTTGTGTGCACTCTAGAGGCTACATTTTGGGCCAAAAACTTACAAATGTACAGAACGTTTGTCTTGATAAAATCTTGAGTGGGTTTGAAATTGGTTCATGTTTTGTCAAAAAGATAGGTCACTGGGCCAAATCTTAAATAAACCTTGTGTGCACTCTGGAGGCCACATTTTCAGTCAAATACTCATGAAACTTGAATGTTTATCTTGATAATATCTTTGACAAGTTGGAAATTGGGTCATGTTAGGTCAAAAAGTAGGCCACAGGGCCAAATCTAAGAAAAACCTTGTTTGCACTCTAGAGGCCACATTTTCAACTTGATACTCTTGAAACATGGTCAGAATATTTGTCTTAACCCTTTACCACACAATTCCAAGTTTTAATGATCCTAAAGAAAAAGCCTTTTGAAAGCATTATGAGGAAAGGAGAAAATGCTGGTAACCAGCATTTTTTCCATTCCCACAATGTTTTCTATTTTATCAAATGCAGGTTTCATCATTTTAGTTACACTTAACTTGTCATCTGCAAATGCTTTCAATTTGATGTGGTAAAGAGATAATATTATCTGGGACAAGTTAGAGGGTGGGTCATGTCGGGTCAAAAAGTTCTTTCCGGCAATTTTTTGCCTCTCACCTCTTATGCATGTTAGAAAAGTAGTCAGTGACTTTGGAAAAAAAGTTGTGTCAGTAGTGGTATGAGAAAGCAAGGAAATGCATGGATACGTCACTGACCACCATGACATGACCCAAGCTGTTAAAATGGCATCAAACAAACAAACAAAATGGGCCAAACAGTAGGTTAATAATCTAAATCGTAGAGCCTGGTACTCATAAAACTAGGTCAGAGTGTTTGTCTTGATATCTTTGACTAGTATGAAAATGGGTCATGTAAGGTCAAAAAGTAGGTTACCGGGCCAAATCTTTTAAAGACCTTATTTGCACCATAAAAGCCACATTCTCAGCCTGATACTCCTGAAACTTAGAATATTTGTCTTGATGATATCTTGGACCTGGTGGAAATTGGGTAATGTCTGATAGAACGGTATGGTATGTCACTGGGCTCAATTTTAGAAAAACGTTATGTGCACTGTAGGGGCCACATTTTCAGCCTGATATTCATGAAACTTTGTCAGAATGTTTGTCTTGATGATATCTTGGACAAATTGCAAATTGCATCATGTCGGGTGAACAAGTAGATCATTTGGACAAATCTGAGAAAAATCTTTTGTGCACTCTAGAGGCCACATTTTTCAGTCTGATACTTATGAAATGTCATCAGAATGTTTGTCTTCATGCTATCTCTGACAAGTTCAAAAGTAGGTCAAGTCTGTCAAAATGTAGGTCACTTATACGCATGTCTTACACATCATTAAAACCAGGATTTCTCCAGCTTTATGAGCAGGTGAGGGCTCTAGGACCAATTATTGCCCTCTTGTTTCAAGAATCTTTATGTGAGTCAATCCAGAGGGCACTCACAAAACAGTGGCTGAACTAGAGGGATTTTAGTTTCGAAAGGATAGAAAATATTGTGGGAAAAGGAGATGGTACTAGTTGCCAGTGTTGTCAACCTTTCTGAAAAAATGTTTTTGTGATTTCGCAGGATTGTTGGGTTTAGTGTTAACCTTTTACACACAATCTTCTAAGTCTTAACAACCCCAAGAAAAATGCCTTTTGAGAACATTGTCGGAAAAGGAAAAAATGCTGGTAACCAGCATTTCCTCCTTTCCCCATAATGTTTTCAACCCTTTTTATAAACAAATTTCAATTTATGAGTCACATTCATTTTATTGTCTGCAAATTAATGCTTTCTATTTGAACAAGTCTAAAGTTTTGTTGATGGGTAAAGAGTTAAAGAATAAACCCCTAGAATGCTAAATGACAGAAGGACAGGTAAACTGCTTCATCCAGACTTTTACACAAGCTATCTGACAGTGTAGATGTAGTATCAGACTTCAGATTTATGCAGTCTGATCTTGGATCTTTGCTGACTGAAGAAGCAACTAGTGTGGTGCTCTTATACAGAAGTAAATAAATGTCAACATTCACCTTCAAGAAAACAAAAATAGTATTTAACCCTTTACCAGACAGTCCCAGCTTTTAACACCCGCTAGAGAGAAGGCTTTTGAAAATAACATTGGAAAATTAGAAAATGCTGGAAACTGCTATTTCCTCCTTCTCCCACAATGTTTTCCACCCTCTCACTGTGAAATCTCGTCATTTTGGCCATATTTTATTTGTTATCTGCAAATACTCTGTACCACACAATCGTGAGGTCTTACAACCCTGAGAAAGAAATCTTTTGAAAACATTGTGGGAAAAGGAGTAACCAGCATTCTCTCCTTTTCCCACAATGTTTTCTGCCCTTTCAAAGAAAGATTTCCTAATTTATGCAAAATTTAGTTTGTCATCTACAAATGCTTTCAATTTGGACATGTTGACATTTTTGTGTTTGGTAAAGCATTTTCTCCTTTTCCTACAGTGTTTTCAAAAGGCTGCTTCTTCAGGGTCGTTAGAACTCAGTATTGTGTAGAAAAGTGTTAAAAAAAAAAAGACCTTTGGAAACAGGAGATAATTCTGGTAACCCGCATTTTGTCCATGTCCCATAATGTTTCATATCATTTGAAAGGCAATCTTATCTAGGTTTGTCTCTCAGCATCAAAGATTGAGTGCTCATTGTGACCCAATAAAAAAAAAAACAGGGTCAATTCATTTGACTTAGGGGTCAAAATCAAAGTTTGTATAATCAACTTTTTTGCTGAGAAAAAAAAAATGTAAGATTTACTTTAATTGTTGTTACTGTTTATTCATATGTCTCCTTTTGTTACTTTTAACTCTTTACCACATAATCCAGAGTTTCAATGACCCTGAAGAAAAAAGCCTTTTGAAAACATTATGGAGAAAGAAGAAAATGCTGTTAACCAGCATTTTGTCCTTTCCCTACAATGTTTTCTACCCCATCAATAACAAATTCCACCATTAGAGCCACGACTGGATTGTCGTCTGCAAATGCTTTGAATTTAGACTAGTCTAAGATGTTGTCATTTGGTAAAGATTTAACTCTTTTACAGATGACAAGATACATGATATATAATACTTGCTTAACCCTTTACCACACAATGCCCAGTTTTAACGACTCTGAAGAAAATGGCTTTTGAAAACATTGTAGGAAAAGGAGAAAATGCTGGAAACCAGCATTTTTTCCTTTTCCTACAATGTTTTCTACCCCATCAATAACAAATTCCACCATTAGAGCCACAACTAGCTTGTCGTCTGCAAATGCTTTGAATTTAGACTAGTCTAAGATGTTGTCATTTGGTAAAGAGTTAACTCTTTTACAGATGACAAAATACATAATAAATAATACTTGTTTAACCCTTTACCACACAATGCCCAGTTTTAATGACCCTGAAGAAAACGGCTTTTGAAAACAGCATAGGAAAAGGAGAAAGTACTGGAAACTAGCATTTTCTCCTTTTCCCACAATGTTTTCTACCCGATTGATGACAGAAATTGTCATTTTAGCAACATTAATTTGTTGTCTGCAGATGCTTTGAATTTGGTCCAGTCCAAAAATTTTTGTTTGGTAAAAGGTTAAGATGAAAAAATTTGCAGACAACATAATTATTGTATGTGACTTATGTGATTTTATTTGTCTGAGAAAGTGTAGAAAACATTGTTGAAAAAGGAGAAAATGCTTGAGAAGATTCAAAACTATGTGGACAGGCTGATATTTAAAAGAAATAGCATTGAAAAAAATTTGAGCCATGCTGTGGGAAAGAAGTATCCACCAAGGCCAGCTTGTGCAATCCGTACAGACTGACATGGGTCAGAATCTTTTGCTATTGGTCAATTTTCTGTATGTCTGCAATTTTCTGTATACTTCATGATTCAGTCATTAATTTTTTCAGACACACTGGATTATATGGATCCAGAATTACATGATGACTTGCTTTGTATCATGAATCACGGAGATATATTAAATGCCCTTTTGCCAGAGCATGGCTCACATTTTGTTTTGATCTCCTCTTACTTATTATTGACAGTTTACCAGCTATTGTCAGCTATTGGTATCATGAATCACGGAGATACATTAAATGCCCTTTTGCCAAGCATGGCTTGTATCTTGTCTTGACCTCCTCTTACTTATTATTGACAGTTTACCAGCTATTGTCACAGAGACTAATGCAGTGATAAAACTTTTCTGAAGTTCTGTATGACCATGAAAATCTAAATAGCCACCTTTTTCAGCAGATGGCAAAATTTCAGATACGTCCAAACTGAAAGCATTTGCAGACGACGAAAACATTGTGACTTGATATTTGTTTTTAGAAGGGTAGAAATCATTTTGGAAAAAGGAGAAAATGCTGGTTTCAAACATTTTCTTGTGTTCACACAGCGTTTTCAAAATGCACTTTCTTTGGGGTCATAAAAACTCAGCATTGTGTAGCCATCCCCATCTTTCTGTCATTCTGTAGGTCTGTTTGTTGGTTGTTCTGTCCTCCTGCCTGTCTGTCATTCTTTAGGTCTGTTTTTCTATGCTTTTACCCTGCATGAAGGAGCAGACCCCAACCCCTCCCCCTACACCTCCACCCCCCCAAAAAAAAATTAAAAAATTTGCAGACAACAATTTGAATATGACCTAAATGATTGTGGTTCTCAAAAAAATCGTTGAAAACATTGTTAAAAGAAGACTGGATACGAACAAAAAGACACAGCTCTATATTGGTTGTCCAGATCTAGTTAAAGCAAGAATACATTGTAGGAAAAGGAGCAGTTACCTGTGTGAATAGCTGTTTTTGTTAACCCTTTACCACACTGCAAAATTTTAGACTCAACCCTATTGAAGGTATTTACAGACCACAATTCGAATGTTTTTCAAATGATACATGTAGTATTTGTCGTAAATAAGTAGAAAACATTCGTGAAAAGGAGAAAGTGCTGGTCACCAGCATTTTCTCATTTTCCCACAATGTTTTTAAAAAGCTTCTTTCTAAGGGTTGTTAAAACTCGGGATTGTATGGCAGAGGGTTAGCCCTTTACCAGCCAGTCCCAGGTTTTAATGAGCCTGGGAAAAACCCTTTTGGAAACATTGAGGGAAAGGAGAAAATACTGATAACCAGCAATTTCTCCTTTCCCACAATGTTTTCCACCCTGTCAAAGATAATTTATATCATTTGAGGCACCTTTAATTTGTCATCTGCAAATTCTTTCAATTTAATCAAGTCTAAAATTTTGTGGTGTGGTAAAGGGTTAAGCAATTAAATCCAGGTTCAGCAATGGATGAGTTAATGAAATTTCTGATTTTTTTTTTTCTTTTCTTTCCTTTCCAGGTAGATCTACAGGAGGATTTAATTGTAAGTTAAGCATTCATTATACTTATTATTAAGAAATGGCTCTTGTTTTCTCTGTTCTCGGGTTTGGTGCTGATCTCTTTTCGTGGGCAAAGAGGACGTTGGTTGAGGCTGACAATGCTGTCGACTCCCCTATCGTGTTCTTTGACCCCGTTAGAGATCAGGTGGAGATCTCCTTCTTGGCTGATGAAGACATGTCTGTGGAAGCTGTGTGCAACGAGGGCACCTGTATAGACTCAGTAGAGGATGTGGTGATGGAGGAAGAAGCCTCTATGGTTTTTCCCTTCAACTCCACACTGATGTGGGATGATATGGTCGATGTAGAGGAGGAGTTGGGGGAAGAGGTGAGCTTGTTCGAGCTTAGCTGTTCCTCCTTGTTCTCGTCTGTGGAGGATGTGGATATGGGGGATGAGAGCTGTATGGTTCTCAGTCCCATATCTTCACCCTCTGTGACTCGGAATGGCTTTAATACTGACCTATACAGGATTGCTTTTGTTGATGAGGAGGGGGAGGAAGAGCTGAGTTCTGTAGAGCTTGGTTCTGCCTCCTCGTTCTCCATTGTAGAGGATGTGGAGATGGAGGAAGAGAACCATACGGTTCATTCCTTCACCACTACATCATCTATGATGTTGGGCGACGTGGAAACAGATGTGTTGGATGATGTTGAAACGGAGATCTTTAGGTATTCAGACATCGAGGAGGACCTGGAGATAGAACCCACCTCTCTGGAGTTAAGTTTTATCTCTGTGTCCTCCTTGACGTGTGATAGGGAGTTAGGAGTTTGCACTGAAGAGGAGATTTCTGTTAGTTTGGCTAATGGAGAAGAGGCTGAGCTGTGCTTGGAGTCTTTTTCCATTGGTAGTGGAGGTGAACTGGAACTCTGTTTTGATGAACAGAGTTCCTTTCCACCTGTTGTTGTTGCAGAGCCAGAGCCTGTGGTAGTAACCCGCAGTGGGCGCCGTATCCGTCGGCCTGATAGGTATGGCGACTGGGTTTACTACTAGAGGGTGACGGGGTGTTCCTAGAATTCAAATATCATACATTTTTAAAACTTCTTCAGTTGCAAACATTTAAGGTAGAGATAGTGTTAAGGAGAGTAGGTGAAGGTGAAGGTTGTTAGGAGAGGAAGTGGAGAGGTCTGTGCAGTTTAGAGACAGGTACATGGGCTTGTACTGATTATCTGTCCTGTAGTCTCTCTGTCTGAAACAGTGGTAATTATCAAAGAATGACAGTGAGTCCATTAGTGTGTTCTGTGTGGCACACTGGGTATACCATCAGGGGCTGAATGTGTGTTGTCAGTTGTGTATATGCAGACCTAGGGTTCTTTAATCCAGGAAGTATTTTAGAAAATAAAACAACTCCAGAACACTTTTGTTATGAGGTGGTTTCTTTCATGAGATCAATGATGGTCATTACAACAGAATTCATTCTCTCAAGGCTGAACATTGTTTAGATAATGTTTGGAAAAGCAGATAGGTACACTGGCAGTAGCAATAAAATTGAAATATTATTTAAAATGTTTCTATACAATGGAAAGGCTGAACGGTTGTGCATAGTTTACTAACATTACTTTCATATTTGTTCAGACATTGGACTTTCATGTGCTGCTTTTTTCCTCAATGGTAAGCTCCTATATTATACAGAACTTTGGCATTCATCAAGTACTGGTGTTTACTAGGAAACAAAATTGCTTTAGGATTAGGTATGGATGGAATCTGTCTGCAATTTGACCAGGACTTGCATGCAGATTTTTGAAATGCCCTTTTTTTTTCTTCAGTTTTGCTAGGCATTAGGGAAAGGTATGGATGGAATCTGTCTGCAATTTGACCAGGACTTGCATGCAGATTTTTGAAACACCTTTTTTGACAGATTTTGACCAGACTTACTGTTTGACACTTCTGGCTGTGCACAACTTTTGGGCAACACCATTGCTTCTCTAAAGCAGCAAAGAAAAAGTTCTGTATCAGGTTCAGGAGCTCTTCGCTTTTCTGTAGATACTTTATGGACTGACGAACCCTAGGTCTTCATGCATGCAACTGACAACATACATTTATCTTCATGTGACACACCCAGTGTGTCACACTGAACATACTGATGGCTTCACAGTCCATCCTAGACGGCTACCACAGTCTCAGACTGAGAGACTACAGTGCAGATAGGTACTCTATACCCACGAACCTGACTCTGAAATGTAGAGAGTTGATGGAGAAGGTGACCCCAAAATGTGCAGTGTATGTGCGGATAGTGAATCCTAACTGTTGAGAATAGATGGAGAGAGTGACTCTGACATGTATAGAGCAGGAGGAGATAGTGGCTCCGACATGTATAGAGCAGGAGGAGATAGTGGTTCCAAAATGTATAGAGCAGGAGGAGATAGTGGCTCCGAAATGTACAGAATAGGTGGAGATAGTGACTCCGAAATGCCTAAAATATGTGGAGATAGTGACTCCAAAATGTATAGTGTAGAGAGGAGGTGGAGATAGTGGGTAGAACAGGAGGTGGAGATGGTATTCCATGGGGAAGGTGGAGAAGGTGACCAGTAGAGGAAGTGGAGAAAGTGGTAGGTGGAGATGATGGTCAGTTAAAGACAGGAAGGAGGAGGAGAATACGAAAGAGATGAATTAGGAGAAATGCTTTGAGGAGAAGAATGCAAAAGAGGAGGATGGTGGAGAGGAGGAGGATGGTGGAGAGGAGGAGGACGGTGGAGGATGGTGGAGAGGAGGACGACGGTGGAGAGGAGGATCTCTCGTAGATATACAAATATGCATACTGGTTATACATATAAACACTCTAGCTTACTTTGAAAGAGAGAGAGTGAGGGAGTCATTGCTTTCTGTTACTAAAAGAAGGATAAGATGTAATTTAGAGTTAAGGACATGGCTCTCTTGTTAAGGTTATTTGTAATTGTATGGATGGCAACAAAAACTTTACAAGTACTAGTATACAAAAAAGAGATACATGATTAAATGAGATGAAAAAGAGCAATCTGATCCTTACTTCATCACCACTGGGTGCTAATTGTGCAAGGTCTGATGTATTAATCGTGGCTATGACACTTTTAGGTGAGTGTCAATAACTGTAAGTACTAGTATACAAAAAAGAGATACATAATTAAATGAGATGAAAAAGAGCAATCTGGTTCTTACTTCATCACCACTTGGTGCTAATTGTGCAAGGTCTGAAGTATCAATAGTGGCTATGACACTTTTAGGTGAGTGTAAATAACTGTGATCAGCATTTATGTTTATGCTAGTGGGATTCTTCAATCAATTCTTCAATCACATTTGGCTGAATTTAGGATTGAATGGTGTTAAATGCCCATATTAAAGTTACTTCATTTTATGGCGACAGCTCACGTATTAATACATGTCCTGGGTTCCATACTAGGTTAGGGCTGTGAAATTTCTTGCCCATGGACACTTCCTTAAAAAATTTTGTTCTTCAAGCAAGGTTCAAACCCTTATTCTACTGAATTCAAGAGCTATCACATTCGTGTTTTGTGATAGACTATTCAGAATGTGAATGGTTTCAGTTTAGAGTTTAACAAGCTATAAAAGTCCATGAAAGTGCCAAGTTTAGTGCAAGTTTTCCATGGCCATAAGCCTATTTTTCTTAAGTTTTGAAATGTGAGGGTGTTGGAAACTGTAGGCTCAAAGTTTTTTGTCAGAGTATTGTGTTTTAGTACTCTCCCATTCATCATAATTTGTTGCCATCCTGTTAAGGTTAATTGGTTAGTTAAAGACTTGATTAAGGTGATTAAGGTACTAACATTTAGACAACATTAGATTCCTTTTGAAAAGTACATTAAAAATTTTGTGGTCACACAGATTTCAGACATGTAAGATTAACAAATTATATCCACACTGTCCACTATTTTTTTGTCGTTTACATGTATTATATACAAGACCTCAAAGAATGAGGCTATTTCACACACAAAGAAAAGTTTTAGTAATTCTTTGGCTTATTGATAAGTTTATGGAATCTACTGCTATAATTAGAGATAAGTTTATTAAATTATGATGTGCGGATAGTACTTTTTTTTTTACTTTCATTCATTATAACGGTAGGCTATTCTTGTAATTTTTGTCTGTCATGCAGAATTGATACATACCTGTCGTTGGTCAAGGTAAAAAATTATTAAGGTTTCAAGTTAGTGACTCTGAAATGTTTAGAGTGGGTGGAGATAGTGACTCCAAAATGTATAGTGTAAAAAGGAGGTGGAGATAATATTTAATGGGGAAGGTGGAGAAGGTGGTAGGTGGAGATGATGGACAGTTAAAACGGGGAAAGAGGAGGAGAATATGGAGGACAGGATTGGGAGAAATGCAATGAGGAGGAGGATGCAAAGGAGGATGGTGGAGAGGAGGAGGAGCTTTCGTAGTTATACAAATATGCATACTGGTTATACATATAAACACTCTAGCTTACTTTGAAAGAGAGAGAGAGTGTGGGAGTCATTGCTTTCTGTTACTAAAAGAAGGATAAGATGTAATTTAGAGTTAAGGACATGGCTCTCTTGTTAAGGTTATTTGTAATTGTATGGATGGCAACAAAAACTTTACAAGTACTAGTATACAAAAAAGAGATACATGATTAAATGAGATGAAAAAGAGCAATCTGATCCTTACTTCATCACCACTAAGTGCTAATTGTGCAAGGTCTGATGTATTAATCGTGGCTATGACACTTTAGGTGAGTGTCAATAACTGTAACCAGCATTTATGTTTATGCTGGTGGGATTTTTCAGTCACAGTTAGCAGAATTTAGGATTGAATGATGTTAAATGCCCCCATTAAAGTTATTTCATATCACTACGATAGCTCACATATTCATGTATGTCCTGGGTTCCATACTAGGTTAGGGCTGTGAAATGTCTTAACCCAAGGACACTTCCTTATAAAAATTAGTTTTTCCAGTGAGGCTCAAACCCTAATTCTACTGAATTCATGAGCTATCACATTTGTGCTTTGTGATAGACTATTCAGAATGTAAATGGTTTCAGTTTAGAGTTTAACAAGCTGTAAAAAGTCCATGAAAGTGCAAAGTTTACTACAAATTTTCCTTGGCTATAAGCCTATTTTTCTTAAGTTTTGAATTGTGAAGGTTTTGGAAACTGTAGGCTCAAGAGTTTTTTGTCAGAGTATTGTGTTTTAGTACTCTCCCATTCATCATAATTTGTTGCCATCCTGTTAAGGTTAATTGGTTAGTTAAAGACTCATTTAAGGTGATTAAGATACTAACATTTAGACAACAGTAGATTCCTTTTGAAAAGAACATTAAAAATTTTGTGATCACACAGATTTTAGAAATGTAAGATTAACAAATATATCCACACTGTCCACTATTTTTTTGTCGTTTACATGTATTATATGCAAGACCTCAAAGCATGAGGCTATTTCACACACAAAAGAAATATTTTAGTACTTCTTTGGCTTATTGATTTGTTTATGGAATCTACTGCTATAATTAGAGATAAGTTTATTAAATTATGATGTGCGGATAGTACTTTTTTTTATTTTCACTTTCAATCATTATTAAGGTAGGCTGCTCTTGTAATTTTTGTCTGTCATGCAGAATTGATGACAACATACCTATCTTTGGTCAAGGTAACATATTACTCTGGTTTCATGTTGTAATAAAAAATCTTGAAAATGAGGGTGCCTCTACAAAAACTCTGGTCAAAGTATAACAGTGTTAGGGATAAAGAAAATAAGAACTTGATCTTCAGTTGGTATAGTTATATGATGCCAGAAATAGCTTAATTTTACTGCAAGTCCATTCCTTAATACATACTAGAATTTAAAAGACTCTTTTTGTAACAGTTGACCACACACTTTAAGCTGTAATGTCAAAGTTTAAGCCTTTTCCACAGTCTCCCAGGTGTTGGTATGACCAGGCCATGGATTGAACCATTTAGTCGGGCCTTTTCCACAGTCTCCCAGGTGTTGGTATGACCAGGCCATGGATCGAACCATTTAGTCAGGCCTTTCCCACAGTCTCCCAGGTGTTGGTATGACCAGGCCATGGATTGAACCATTTAGTCAGGCCTTTTCCACAGTCTCCCAGGTGTTGGTATTACCAGGCCATGGATTGAACCATTTAGTCAGTTATATCTAGAGCAGTAAGATGTAAAAATATTGCAAGATGTGATGCTTTTTCTTTACAAGCACTAAGGGGCTTACAGGTATATGTATTTACTTTGGCTCATGTTTTGTCACACATGCACTTGAAGCCATAATGTGAAAGTTGAAGGCTTTTTCCGGTCTGTCAGGTGTTGATATGACCAGGCCATGGATTGAACCAAGAAATGGTCAGTTAACTTGCAGCTCTGTAAAACTACTGTCCTCACTATGCTTTGATCACAGATGGGATTGAACCAATAACTTCACCAGTACTATTTTTATATGGACTGATATTACATCTTTCTTTGTTTAACCAGTACTATTTTTGTACCACTGATACTACACACTTCTATGGGTGAAATATCTGTGTATGTACACTTTGAGAACATGGAGAAAACACAGACAACATAATTATGACAACAATTCATAAACATAAATGCATAATAAAGGTGATCATTTGCTTGGTTGCCTAAGTTTGCGTTTCAGCATGGTCAACTTGTTGGAATGGTTCAGCCTGTTGTACTGTACTTGTTCTGTTGGAAGGAAGCATTAAATACCTTGGAAACATAGCAGGTGAGAATACATTACTATATGTGCTATTTAAGAGTCTTTTATTACGGGTAGAAGAATGTGGTAGAATGTAAATTTTTCTTTGTTTCCCACAATGTTTCTGCTCTATGAAAGACCCTGAATGAGATGACTTGAAAATATTGTGGGAAAAGAAGAAAATGCTGGTAACCAGTCATTTCTCCTTTTCCCACAGTGTTTTCACATTTCAATATAACTTGTCATCTGCAAATGCTTTGAATTTGGACCAGTCTAAAATTTTGTCATTTTGTAAAGTGTTAAGACAGGTTCATTCCTTTTACATTATTAAGCTAAATTGTACATAATTTGTCTGTGTTTTTCACACAGTCTTTAAAAATATTTGTGTCTAAAACTTCATGGGATTTAAGTCTGTCTTTACCTAACAACGAAATTTAGACTTGTCCAAAAGTGAAAGCATTTGCAGGTGACAAATTTCATTTTATTCAAGTGATGTTATTTGCTCTTGGAAGGGTAGAAAACATTGTGGGAAAAGGAGAAAATGCTGATTACTGGTATTTACTCCTTTTTCTGCAATGTTTTCAAAAGCTTAATTTCTAAGGGTTGGCAAAAGGCTAGATTGTTTGGTAAAGGATAAATATGTATTTGAAATGAAGGATCATAGACATCATTTAGATTAATTGATGGCATATTTGATGAAACCGGCCAGATTGAGCAACCTAAAAATCTCAGACTTATTTTACATCTTTTACAGTTACCAGCATGCACAGCAATCTCTAGGATCACTTTTCCTGTGACACATCGCAAGTCTCCAGGATCACTTTTACTGTGACACAGACGGATCACTTTTACTGTGACACAGACGATCTATCAAGGTAAATAATTTTGCTGTTTATCATGATTTATTTTTTTTTAACTCACCTGAGCACAAATTTCTCTTCTAATGATCATCTATATAGAGCAAAAAAAAGAAAGTACTGTATCTATCGTACTATCTATCATACTTTTCCATCTAAATGTAGCATTATATTCTGACTATTTGTTCCTGTGGCACACAGCCTGAGACAGCAAGTTTCTGGTTCGAATCTGCAGCTCATAGAATTTCTTTTTAAGAATTGATAATAGTCACTGGGATAGGATTCATTCCTCTCTGACTTATAGTCATTGTTTCAGTGATTGTTATGTGGGAAAGCAGCCAATGGTTTGGGAAGAGTATTGTGCAAAGTACCTGTGGGAGAAATTCCAGGAAAACATGGATGGATGCACTGGCCTCTGTATTTTAACTGAAATTATGTTGAAAACAGTGTTAAACACCATGCAAACATACAAATTTATTCTGTTTGAGTTTAGAAGCATTCCTTCAGTAAGTTATGAACATGGGACTTCTATTATTTAGACAAATATTTATTTCATTTAACTCTTTACCAAATGACAAAAAATTAGACTGGTCCAAATTGTAAGGATTTGCAGACAACAATTGTAGCTCAAATGATGATTTCTGTTTTGGATCAGGTAGAAAACAGTGTGGACAAAGGAGAAAATGCTAGTTACCAGAATTTTCTCCTTTTCTAACAGTTTTCAAAAGCCCTCTTTTACAAAGTCGTTTAAACTTGGGATTGTGTGGTAATGGGTCAAAAGGTTTGAGCAATATGACATTGGTTTCATTTT
The DNA here is from genome assembly GCA_945859785.2 of Tridacna gigas. Taxonomy (NCBI): domain Eukaryota; kingdom Metazoa; phylum Mollusca; class Bivalvia; order Cardiida; family Cardiidae; genus Tridacna; species Tridacna gigas. The sequence continues at coordinate 26,049,202 of OX244041.2, read as the reverse complement.
AACAACCCTTGGGAAGAAGACTTATGAAAACATCTTGGAAAAAGGAGAAAATGCTTGTTACCAGCATTTCTCCTACTCCTACAATGTTTTCTATCCTTTCAAAGACAAATTCAATATCTCGACATCTAATTTGTTGTCTGCAAAAGCTTTCAATAAGGATGAGTCTAAAAACTTTTTGTCTGGTAAAGAGTTAACAAGCTGCAAAGGTTAAAGATCTTTTTGAATGGGAGTTAACCCTTTACCACACAATATTCAGTTTTTACAATCATGAGGAAGAGACCTTTTGAAGACATTGTGGGAAAAGGAGAAAATGCTGGTAACCAGCATCAAAGACAGAAATCTGGCCTATCAAGGACAGAACTTACTTTGTATTTGTCATCTGCAAATCCTTTCAGTTTAGTCAAGTATAGAAAATTGTTGTTTGGTGAAGAGCTAAGTTCATTTTGAATGAGATTTAACCCTTTACCACACCTCAAATTTTAAGACTTTTCTGAAGTCAAAGCGTTTGCAGGCAACAAATAAGATGTGGATCAAGTCATGATTTTTGTCTTTGAAAGGGCAGAAAACATTGTGGGAAAAGGAGAAAATGCTGGAGGACAAAATGCTGTTTTCCAGCATTTTCTCCTCCCATGATGTGTTCAAAGGCCCACATTTTCAGGTTCATTAAAAGTGTTATTGTTTAGTAAAGGGTTAAGCTAAACAAAGGTTGTAAGTTAAGGGGAAGCAGACAGCTTTCTGGTTTTTTCCCCACCACTCCCCCAAACCATTTTACAGAGAAGTTGTCCCATAGTTAGCAGTTTATCTGTTTATTACAATGTTTTCTTTGATTTATCCCTTTTTTACCAGCAGCAGCTTTCATCACTTTCTGTAACTGTGATACTTTAAAATTTATAATTTTGTATTTTGGGGTGGGGGGTTGAAAAGCTACATTGTTGTACAATAATGGATTTTTAATTCTTTACCAAACAATCTCATATTTTTTTTACTCTTAAGAAGAAGGCTTTTGAAAACATTGTGAGAAAAGGAGATAATGCTGGTAACCAGTGTTTCCACACTTTCAAACACAAATTCAATAAATTTAGCCAAATATTATTTGTTATCTGCAGACGCTTTCAGCATGGATGAGTCTACAGTACTGTTGTTTGGTACAGACTTCAGTCCCCTAAATTGTAGATTTCCAATCTTTCAACTTGTTTGTTATGCTTTGTGTTTTTTTTTAGGCTCCTCCCCCAACACCCTGATGTGAAGGCTAGGTCTCCCTGCTTCATAGAAGATGTCCCAAAGTAAGTAATTTCTCTATCATGATGTTGTCTTCCTTTTCTCCCTGCAAAAAGTCACCATAAACATGTATATATACTTTTCCCTTTCTTTTTTAGAAAGATTCTAAATTGAAATTTTTGTAGTTTTCAGTAAGCATCATTCCCCCAACAAAGTTCAATATGAGAAAACAATCTAAGTGTATTTCATTTGTGTCTTCTAGCTACCCACTGCTGACTCCATGAACTGATGTCAAGGCTAATTTGCCACCTAGAAGATTACCCAGAGGTAAACAGTTTGTGCATATATCAATACATTTTTCTGTACCAGGCTACTGTTTTACAAACAGTTTGTGATTTTTTTTGTATCAAACTCTACGCCTCAAACCAGATTTATGAAACTTGTAAAATCAGTTTCACGAAACTTTTGCAACTTTGTGAATCTGCTCATGTTATTATTTTGGAAATTTTGCATAAATGATCTATATCAAGTTCAAAAATATTGTTTACCCTTTACCACACAATCCCTAGTTTTAATGTCCCTACGCTAAAGGGTTTTTGAAAATATTGTGGGAAAAGGAGAAATTTGCTGGTAACCAGCATTTTCTCCGTTTCCCACAATGTTTTCTACCCTTTCCAAATCAAAGTTCAATTTTTTGAGTCACATTTATTTGTCGACTCCAAATGCTTTGAATTTGGTAGAATACAAAATTTTGTCATTTGGTAATGAGTTAAATGATTCTCAATGCACCATTTATTTTCTTATTGCAATTATTTTGAGGTATTTAAAATTTAGAAACAGCATTTTAAACATGTTGCATATAATTGGGCTGGTTCACATATCATTGGGAACCAATTAATTCTGAAAAACTGAATATTCTTCTGGCACGAAAATCGCCTGCCTTTTCTAATGTTAAATGTTGATAGTGTTCCTAGCCAGTGCTTGCATGTCCTATAGGCCAGTTATTCAATTCAGTGACGGACAGTAACATAATCAAAGTACCATGGGTAACCAGTGATGTGATTTTTAAGTGTGGGGGCCTTCTCTGGCAGGATGTCAGAAAATGTGGGGGAATATTTACAGAAGTGTGGGATTCCTGCAGTCCTGTGGCCTTGATGAAACAGAGTCCAAGGCTGAAAACAATTTGTCTCTTTACCATATAATCCCCTACGTCACTTTCAACCCTTTACCACACAATCCTGATTTCTAACAACCCTGAGGAAGAAGCCTTTTGAAAACATTGTGGGATAAGGAGAAAATGCTCATAACCACTGTGTTTTCTAATCATATAAAAATCACATTTGATATGTCAACTGCAAATGCTTTCAGTTTGGTCTAGTCTAAAATTTTGTTGTTTATAGTTATGGGTTTTAAAAAATAGTCAGAAAAGGAGAAAATACCTCTTAACCAGCATTTTCTTTTCTACTGTTAAAAGACAAATCTGATCATTTGAGGAACATTCCATTTGTTGTCTGGATATGCTTTTGGTATGGACCAGTCTAAAATTTTGTTATTTGAAAAGGGGGTATTATCATTTATCCTATTTTGTGTTTTCCAGATTTCATCCAACCCTTCAAGCCCCAATGAACCAGACCATTGGCAATTATAACTGCTCCTTGGAAAAAAAGGTAATAATTCATGTTTATTATATACCTGAAAATTTCCCAGAGGTAATAATTCATGTTTATTATATGCTTGAAAATTTCCCAGAGGTAATAATTCATGTTTATTATATACCTGAAAATTTCCCAGAGGTAATAATTCATGTTTATTATATACCTGAAAATTTCCCAGAGATAATAATTTATGTTTATTATATACCTGAAAATTTCCTAGACATAATAATTCATGTTTATTATATACCTGAAAATTTTCCGGCTCAAATACATGCCTCATTTGCGGATTAAATAACACAAAAACAGAAAAAATTCCGTATCTACACATTGTGAAATATGGTTCCAAATCTGGTATGATGATGTAATTCACCCACAGAAAAAATACATATTGATTTGCAATTTGATTGGTCAAAATTTACACTACGATATTTCCGGCACAAAGACATGCCTCACTTGCAGATAAAATAACACACAAAACAGAAAAAATTCTGCATCTCCACACTTTGAAATACAGCTCCAAATATGGTATGATGATGTAACTCACTCACAGAAAACATACATATTGATTTGCAATTTAATTGGTCGAAATTTACACTATGATATTTATCCACTGTTCATAAAAATGATGTTACTAGCTACTGCACTATTGTTTGTTTTATTTTGTTTACCATTTATGGATAACATGTCAATTTTTGTCTTTCAAGTTGTGGGTATATAATAAACGGAATATCATGTTTTAGTAACTTTTCTGATGCTCATATTTACTTCTCGCTGCGTAAGACAATTTCAAACTTTGAAAATTTTCTGGTTCAAATACATGCGTTGCACGCGGATAAAACAACAAACACGACAGAAGAGAAATCCGTATCTGCAAATATGGTATGATGACGTACGTAGGCACGGAAAATGTACCTATTGATTTGCACTTTGATGAGTCAAAATGTTACTCTGATATTTTTCTGCCATCCATAAAAACGAAGTTACAGGTCACTGTACCATTATTTCTTCTTTTACATTTACTGTTATTGAATAAAATGTCAGTCATCGTACTTTCAAGGCAGCTCTTTTAAGTAGCACAGTTTACATCAAAAATCAGACTGCATGTGCATGTTTTGTGCAGTCTGATCTTGATTTACACTGGCTGCAAAGGCAACTATAGTCATGGAAGAAGTTTTATGGGTTAATGTTGTTTTCTATACTCGGGTGAGTTAACCCTTTACCACACAATAAAATTTTAAACTGGTCCAGATTGGAAGCATTTGCAGACAACAAAAGAAATATGGGTCAAATTATCAACTGTGTAATTTAAAGGGTAGAAAGCATTGTGGAAAAAGAAGAAAAAGCTGGTAACCAGTATTTTCTCCTTTTCCCACAATGTTTTCTACCCTTTCACAAATTTCAATTTTTGAATCACATTTTATCCTTTTGCGATCTGCAAAAGTATTCCATTTGGACAAGAGCCTAATATTTTGTTGTTCGGTAAAGGGTTAAGTCTTTACCACACCATCCTGACTTTTTATGACCCTGAGGAAGATGACTTTTGAAAACATTGTGGGAAAAGGAGAAAATGCTGGTAATCAGCATGTTCTCCTTTTCCCACAATGTTTTCTACCCAACCCAAAACAAATTTAAATTTTGAGCCGCATTTAAGTTGTTGTCTGCAAATGCTTTCGATTTAGATCAGTCAAAAATTTTGTTGTTTGGTAAAGGGTCAAACAAATAATTCACATGTAACCTCCTGCAGACCAGTTTTTCTATGTCATGCAGTAGGCAGTTTGGAAAAACACTGTGACATAGAGAAACCTTGCCGTGGGGAGTATTTTGTCTATTTGCCATAATATTTTCATGTGTAGTAATGTTTTCACACTGTATCAGATGACAAAAGAACTTTTGAAAACATTTCAGGAAAAGTAGGAAATGCTGGTAAACAGCATTCCTCCTTTTCCCACAGTGTTTTCTATCTTGACAAAGAAAAATGTCATAATTTGTGTAACATTTAGTTTGTGGTCTGCAAATGCTTTCAATTTGGTCAAGGCAAAAATTCAGGGTTAAGCAGAAAAAATGTTTTTCAAGCATAATGTCCCAAAGAGTTTGAGTGTAGAAGCATTTTGGTGAAATTTCTGTTATTTTCCTTTCAGATATAACTGTCGGTTACTCACAGCAACAAGCCGAAGTGCATGTGGCATCCAGCCAGTTTGCTAGATACATACAGCAAGACCCACCAAAAAACATTGAAACTTTATATACCATTATATAGTGATGACTCATTATTGAAGCAGGACTTCGAATTTTGATTTTGTAAATGACTATATTTTACAAACATTATAGAAAAAGGACAAATTGGTGGTAGATCAGTTACCAGCAATTTCTCCTTTTCCACTACATTACAGGATGGAAATAGACTTCTCAAAATGAATGCATTTGCATAATGGGATATGTCTTTTTAAATGGCAGAAAACATTGTGGGAACAGGAAAAAAATGCTGCTTAAATCATTTCTCTCATTTTTCCACAATGTTTTCTTGGGCTTGTACATGTAAATACACAGGATTGTTTTGCAACTGATGGAGAATGCATTTAAGATGTAATTGTATTATAAATTCTTTGTCTGATTTGTGATGCATATTATTTTTTTTTTACATGTTTTGTTTATTGTATGCAATGTTTATGGTTTATTGCCTTTGTTAAGTTATGGGTACCCATATTTTTTGTTGTAGATTTTTCTTAGAAATTAGTGTTTGAGTACTGTGGGTTTTTTTTTTCTAGTGTTTTGAGTCTAGGCGCCTAGTATAGTATTTGTTTTTTTTATTTTTGTCTGAGTGACTGTTTTTGATTAGGTGATAGCATAGATATGCCATCACATGTTTCTTTTTTTGTTGTGGGCATTTTGATTAGGAAAAATTTTCCTCTCGTATGGTGGTTGGTAGTTAAGTTTTATATTGTCAATATTTTTTACAGTATTATTTGTGGTGTCAAGTTTTATTTTTTGCCATGCTGATATTCAGTGACTGTTATAATTGCATAGATTTTTTGATTGACAATACAACATACCTTTTTTTTTTTTTTTTTTACAGTTCTTATACAAATATTAGTTTCAATCGAGTTCTATGTAAGATTTGAAGGTCCTTTCTTTTCTCCCCCCCCCCCCCCCCCCTTGGCCTCACACACACACACACACACACACACACACACACACACACTCTTTTCTGCATTTTTTTTATAAATGTTAGTGCTGTTTTACATGTCTATTTAACATTATGCATATCTGTTGTTATACATGTCATGTTTAATATGATCAAAGAGAGAGAGATATATATATATATATATATATATAATTTTGTTTATCAAATGAAGTAAATTGTTTGTTTTCTGACTTGATATCAAATTAGTTTAAAATAAATATGCTACATTTTTAGCTTAAGATCATTTCTACAGAAGTGAAGTAATGGAATTATTGTAACCATTTACATTTATTTACTGAGCTTATTTTCTGCTAATATAACTTGCATAATCAGCAACTGGTAATTTCTTGTCATGTATGGGACTATTTTGGCTTTTTTTTTTTTTTTCAAAAATTAGGCCCTTACAGAGGTGGCCTCCTCGTGGCAAGGGCTGGGCATTATTTATCTCTTCTGCAGGTAATGATGGCAAACAACCTCTTCATACTGATTGTACAATATATTTTTTTTGCTTGAATATTGAAGCTTTTTCTTGTTTCTTTAAGTTGTTTCCTTTAGTTGCATAGACACACAGTAGATGATTATTTATCAAAAATAAATGGGAATACTGGATAAGTTATTTCCCAAAATATGTTGGTTATTTATTTGAAATGGCTCGCTGAGATGTATGCAAAATGGAGATTCTGTGCTTGGTGGCTGCTATTTATTTCCAGTCGACCCTTTTGACAGGCTCAATGATAAGCATTGGACTTTAGTTTAAACTTTACCAAACGACATGATTTTAAACTGGTCCATATTAAAAACATTTGCAGATGACAAAAAAAGGTGACTCAGTCACTGAATATTTTCTAGTTAAGGGCAGAAAACGTTGTGGAAAAAGGAGAAAATGCTGTTGTGGTACAGGGTTAAAACACTGGAACGTTTGGTTTTAGGTTAACCCTATACTAAACGATCCAAAGTTTTAACGATCCCAGGTAGAAAGACTCGTTTTGAAAACACTGGGGGAAAAGGAAAAAATTGCTGGTAGCCAGTATTTTCTCCTTCTCCCACAATGTTTTCTACTATACTTACAACAAATCTGGTCATAAATGAAAATATGCCAGCCACAACACGGAGGTTGCAAAACAGCAGTTTGAAAGTGCTTGATCAGAATTTATCTGGAAGTGATTTGTCGAAAAAAGTCCCACAAAAAAATAACGCAATACGATCAAAGGGAGACCACCCTTTTCACTTCGTGTACTTTAATGAAGTCGGGCATAGAATGGTTATTTCCCCTGATGCAGCTTGAGCATTGAGCGCTCTGTGAAAAAGGCATTTAGCGCATCTGCAGATAGTATAGACTCCTGTCAGTCTACGCAGGCTGATATGGGTCGAAACTTTGTGTTATTTGTTAATTTTCTGCATGTCCAATGACCATTCTACCTCGTAATATAGTCAATTGTTTGACAAAATCGACGCTATGGACCCATACTTAGTTGATGACTTGCTTGTGAAAAAGTAGAAAGGATTGTGGGAAAAGGTAAAAACTCTAGTTACAAACATTTCCTCTTTTTCCAGTATTTTTTAACACCTTCTTTCTTAGGGTCATTAAAACTCGGGACTGTTTAGCTTCTCAACTAAACTTACAGCACTGTATGCATATAACAATTTTCACCATTTCACCCACATTCTTTGGATATGGACGAGTCCTAAGAAAATTCCGATCTAAAAAAAAAGAAACTTCTTTGTTGCAACTTTAGTCATGTTCCTACAGACGAATAGCTGTAATAGAGTCTAGATCATGAACATAAGAAAAGAAGCTTGAGCTCAAATTTTAAACCTTCCATTCCAAGATATTTATATTCTATCTATATTTTTCAGAAACATGTATAAAGGAAACATGTGTCATATTAGTTTTCATGAAAACTGTATGAAGGGTTAGCTCGGTGCTCCTTTGATCTCGGTATCGCACAGCTGGGTGGCAGACCTTACAGCTGTAATGTGGTTGATTGATTCACACAATTTAACGCACACGTGTCACTTTAAATTGTTACTTCTTATCAGTTCTTGATCTTAATTCACCCTTATGTTGATTATTTGTGGATAGGATTTGGAATTTTACACAAGTCACAGAGGTATGTTCGTTCTTGTTCTCCGTAGATCTACCAATTCAGTGTCGATCTACTTATGACCCCCTAAAATGATTCTCGAAAATACTCGGATGCCCGACGTTGGTCTTGTAATAATTTCTATGGTTTTGGCTTTGATATAAATCTGAAATAGGTTAGAGAAATATCAGTGAAACCTTTGATTATTCAGAGGGTAGACAATAGAGTTATTCATTAACAATCATCAAATTCAATTACACCGCGCTTGAACTACATCCGGAAGACGGCCGTGATAATCGTACATCATGTTCAAATAAAATTTTGACGCGCAAATAACGATTTGCTGTCGAATGCAGCTTCTTTTTTTTACAGTAGCAAATTGTCCATTTCGGGTAGCGTCCACCGAGTAACGCGGTGCTAAGGCGTTACTAAGCAGAAATAGAATCCGTGGTATTCCGAATTCGCCGGAAATGACGTAGGGCAAGAATCACGAATGATCAGGGATCGTATATACATGTAACAGAAGGCATCACGGAGATGCAGTTAACCCCTTTTCCCACAGCATAATTTATATATTTATACAACGTGGAACAGTTCGAGTCGGGGAAAGCGTCTCTTCTTTACCGAGGCTGACATACACTTCCCTTGCTACTGAAAAGAATGATCTCGATACAGAATACTGTAAAGTGTCGTGTATATCCAGGATCGGACTGCTCATTCTTTGCTGTCCTATCTTGATCTACACCATTCGCGGAAGCAAAGGTTTGGTTGCTGAGAGCAATAAAGATGTCAGTTTTCTGCTTTGTATTCGCTAAATGTCCTTTTTAACCAAACTAAGCCGTGTTTTGATAACGACCTTAAACGAAGGAAGGCATTTTTAAACATTGTGAGAAATGGAGAAAATGGCAAACACACAGGCAGCTTGTAATACAAAAGATAGGTTTTTGAAATTGCATTATCAACATTCTTCCAGAAGGTTGTTGAAAATCGTCTCAAAAATATCTAAACGGCGATTTTCAACAATCCCATGGAAGAATTTGGATATAGAAACGGTTAAGGGAGGCTACTCTGTTCACTTCTATTAATTTTAACCAACGTCCGTCAAAGATTGGTTACCTCCCCTCGTACAGCTGAATGTAATAAACGCACTCTACCCGAATCCACGTTGTAAATTAGAATGTCAAAACTACAAATTGCAAGAAAATCATGTACAGCATAATTTTGGCTTACAAGTGAAAAACATGTTGAGTACTGAAGAATCATTAAAGATACGTTAGTAGATTTACTAACGTTGTGAGTTAACATAAGAAAGCAAATTCACATAAAGTTAATGCTCTTTGAATAAATGTGGACAGGGATCGTAAATTACCTGTGCGACCCCTGATTTGGCTAAGTAAACGTATAATTGTACCACCTCTGCAGGCCATGCAAAAGTACACATACTTATTAATATTTACACTCAATAAGCAAAGTATGTCGTGTAAAGAGACATCACCTTGGCTCATGTACGCAAGCTTACAATCAATGGTGGTGATGATGATAATGTGAGCGACAGTGGTATGGGTTTAGAGCTCGACGGATGTAAAATAGGTAAGTTTGAAAGTCATCAAAAAAAAAAGCAACAGATGATATATTAGCTTGGTGCTTAGCGTTAGTCGTTTCAACAATATCGATTCTTTACACGAGGAGTGACCAGAAATGAAAGCACTTACAGACAACGAAAAAAATCGTACTCGGATAATGGTGTTTGTCAGTAAATAGGTAGAAAACATTGTGGGAAAAGGAGCAAATGCTGGTTACCAGCTTTTTCTCTTTTTCCCACTACGATTTTTACCCTATTAAAGAGAGAAATCGTCATTTGAGCAACATCCAAATTGTCGTCTGGAAATGCTTTCAATTTGGACCAGTCTAAAGCCTTGTCGTTTGTTTAACTTTGACAAAAATTGTCTGCAATGGCAATGAAAAAAAAAAATACTTTTACACCCCTGAGAAGAGTCGACGTTATTTACCTGGCAGCGAAAGATTTAAAGACTGAGAGTCGGAACCGAACTTGAAGCTACATGATGACTAAAATTGTACAAGTTGAAAAAAAGTGGGAAAGGGTAAAGGATTCGAACTCGCGACCCTTCTTTTATGAGGATTTTTGGCAAGCCAAGCCCAAGGCCATAGTAATCGTATACCAAAATTTCAATCCCATCCACATGATCCGATCAGTTACGGAAAAGCCCGAGTAAAAGTGAAAAGTATCGCTTGCAATCCATCTCACTACGTTCAAAGGGACGACCCCCCAAAATAATGAAAATATTTGGGTTTGAACATCATAGTTAGGTTTAAGTTCACAAAGAACTATGAGAGATGCGCGATGTTAATTGTACGAAAGTGCTTGACTGAGAATTTCGAGCCCTAATGATCTTACTTAAAAGTACAAATTAGTGCGCTGAAACACTGAAAGAAACGTTCGGTAAACAGCGGTTGATCCGTTGTTCAAATCCTTAGGTTTAGTTACGGAATCGGCCGAGTTGTGACGAGTGATGTTGCCGAATACTACTCGGTATCTTTCGTCTTTCCTAATTTTAGACACACAGTGTGCATGACAAAACGCAGACGATGTGCTCTTTCCCCCAAACAGTTTAACATTTCAAAACCTCGGTAAGATTTATTTTCGCAAAATTACTGTGCTTCTCCTATATAAAGGTATAAATATGTTTTGATTGGCCCGGTATGTACGATGCCTTAGTTCTACTTGTCAGAGTTGTCCCGATATCGTATGACATCTCGGACCATGACAATTTCGACCTATATTGGACAGTACAAACTCGGCACACAAAATTGAACATGTAACGTTATACAGGGTATAAAGCTTTGTAATATGAGCAATGGACAACCATTTAAGAAGACTTAACCGGCAGGCGTGTTATATCAAAGATCAGGCTTCCCATTAAGTGCTGTCTGATCTTGATTCTTGACCTCCTCCGCTATTTATCGATAATAAATTGCTTGACCCGAGTTCAGCATCAGGTAGTAGGCGTTTTGTATCGAAGTTCAGACTTATTAATCGGTGCAGTCTGATCTGAATCTAAGCAGTCAATACGGGATATTTAACCCTTAGGCTTCTAGGCGCAACACCGATGCTCTTTTGCAGATAGTGGAAGTCAAGATCAGACTGCACAGAACGTGCCGTCTGATCTTGGATCTACACTGTTTGATACGGTGAGTTTTTTCCCACCAACAACAATTTTGCAATGCCATGTTACAGCATGTGTAAGTGGCTGGAACACTTCATCATATGTATTGGGCAGTTTAAGGGTTAAGTGATGATAGGTACTGAAAGAGTTGGGTTTTAAACACACTGCTTATGGATATTTTTACTGCCAGCTGTTGCAGACAAATTTCATGTTAATTCATTAACAAAGTTACTGTGTGCAGAGAACCGCACCTTCCAAAATGATAGGAACATATTTCAAAGCTGATGAATTTTCAAAGGTGTCGGAGTGCAGGCAATTCAAGACCATCAATATTAGTATTCAATCATCTATATAAATCCACAATGTGACAAAGAATAATTTGAGAAAAATATTTTATCATCTGATCATGTGTTTGGTTCCAGGCTAGTTTGTCCAAAAACCAACTTTGCTTGGGCATGTTCATCCCTGGGCTTTTTCATCCAGGCTTGTTTGTCCCACATTATTGCACCCTACTTTATTGAAATGAATTTTATGTGAGACATGAATTCAAAAATCAAGTAACATCATATGTCTACTATTAGGAAGATTTATTTTTTTCTTTAATTACCGTCTGTGAATTACTGGTTTTCTTAGAATTTTCACCATCAGTAATGGGGGAACAATCTCAGATTTGTCGCCATCATTGGTTACTTCTAAATACCAAGATTACCAATCATCAAAATTCAGAATAACGACAACACAGAAGCTCAGTGCTTTAGGGCCTCAAGTGAGAGAGGAATGAATTGGGTCATAATGACTATCATCAATCCTTGAAAAAAAATTGGCTGAGCTAGGGATTCAAACCATTGACCCCCAGTTCTCAACTCTTGTACGCTAACGACAGTGCTAATGGGGCCCGGCTGCAGTAATTGGTTTTAACTTTTTATCTAATGATAAAATTTTAGACTTAACCAAAATGAAAGCCTTTGCCAATGATGGAATTTGCCTGAGTTAGGGTAGAAAGCGTGGTAGGAAAAGGAGAAAATGCTGGTAAACAGCAGTATCTTGAATCACTTTGAAAATGCAGAAAATGAATTGAACAGGTTAGGAACAGGCTCAGTGTTCTTAAATTTTTAAGAATCTCAAAGAATAGAGAGCAAATTGCTTGTTTACAAAAACAAAAAGCCTTTTTCTTTCTACCCCCAAAAGGGCCATGTTTTGCTCCAAAAATATTGACCATCAGCAAATCATTTTTATGCACTATGTCTTGGATAAAGTTAAAAGTAAAACTGTAGCAAATCATCAGAAGACTATATCTTTGGCCAAATCTTCACCAGGTTTAGTTCTAGTATTTGTCTTTATAATTTTTAATCCTTTACCACACAATCCTGAGTTTTAACAACTGTGACGAAGGAGAGTTTAGAAAATACTGGAGGAGGGGCTCAGGAGAAATTGTTGGTGATGGGTATTTTCTCCTTTTTCTACACTGTTTTGCTACACTTTCCAATGTCAGCATTAGCATCACATTCGATTTGTCATCTGCAATAGATTTCAATTTGGACAAGTCTAAAATTTTGTTGTTTGATAAGGAGTTAAGATAATTTTGACAATTGCCACTATGGAAATATGAAAATTGGGTTTGCATTTTGGTTCCTAATTACTATGGTCACAAGTTTAAATTTTGGTCAATCTTGGTAAAAATAAATAGGTCACACAAGACAGATTACAATCACTCTTGTTGGTTTTTTTTTGGCAATAAATTAGAATTGTCTTAGATGATTTTGAATGTTTGCTCCCCTGGCCACAACACTGTTTATACTTTTGAGACCATATTTTGATTATATGAACTGAGTACATATTCACCAAATGTTCTTATTCTCCAAGATTTTTGAAATTTGAAAGTAAAACATTACTTAGCTTATTGGCTTAACCAAATGATTTAGCCAATTAGAAGTGTTACTTCCAAAACTAGAAAATTCAGGAGAATAAGACTGAGAAAGTTCTTAGGAATGGTAAGTAACTGGAAATCCTGATCTGTCCATCAGGTCACTCAATCTATTAAATACAAGGCTTGAAAGCCAGGGTCACTGATGTACTGTAATTCATAGCTCTGCCTATTTCTTTCAGACATCTGATGATAGTCATGGGAAGAGGATTCATCCCTGTCACTGCTGTATATTTTTTCAACTATGTTTTTGTGGTAAAGTAGCCAGTGGCTTGGAAAGAATCCTGTGCAAAGTGCAAGTAAATCCAATTCTAGGAATGCATGTATAGGTGCACTGGCCTTTGCAACATAATTGAAATAATGTTGAAAATAGTGTTAAACCATAGGAGCAAGTTTTGGTCCAAATTTACTGAAAATTGTTGGGCCAAAATTTTGTCTACACAATCTTTTTGACTTTACAATACTGGTGGGTCCATTTGTATACATTTCAAAAGCAGTATAAGCATGGAAAATCCTAAAGGGATATCAAACCAGGTTACCCTCCCGCCCAATGTCAATAAAACTTGGTCAAAATGTTAGATTTCACTGTGTTTTACGGTAGCTTTGGCTTTAACTCTTTACCAAATAACAAAATTTTAGACTGGTCCAAATTGAAAACATTTGCAGACGACAAAATAAATGTTACTGAAAAATTGAAATTTGTTTTTGGAAGGGTAGAAAACATTGTGGGAAAAAAGGAGAAAATGCTGGTTACCAGCATTTTCTGCTTTTCCCACAATGTTTTCAAAAGCCTCCCTCCTCAGGGTCGTCAAAAGTCGGGATTATGTGGTAAAGAGTTAAATTGAAATTGGGCAGAATATTTGTAATTTTAAACCAAAGTTTCACTAAAACGCTGTGAAATCTAACATTGAAATTGGACAGAATATTTCTGCCCAGCCCCTGTAGCTCAGTCGGTAGCGTACAGTACTTGAGAACAGGGGGTCGCTGTTTCGATCACCGGCTCAGCCAATTTCTTTCCGAGGATTGGTGATAGTCATTGCAACAGGATTCATTCTTCTCTCACCGCTGATCATTATTTTGATGATGGTTATGTGGGAAAGCAGCTAATGGCTTGGAAAGAATATTGTGCGTAGTACTGGTAAAAGAAACCCGAGGAAAGCATGGATAGGTAAACAGGCTGCCGCGAAATAACTAAAATAATGTCGAAAAGGATGTTAAACAACATCAATCAATTAATCAATCCATCAGAATGTTTGCCTTGATAATACTTCAGACAAGTTTAAAATGGAATCATATCAGTTCAAAAAGTAGGTCACTGGGTAAAATCGTATGAAAATCTTGTGTGCACTGCACTCTAGAGATCAAATTTTCAGTCAGATTCTCATGAAACTTGGTTAGAATTTTTGTCTTAATGATATATCGTACAAGTTTGATATTAGGTTGTGAAGTATCAAAAAGTCTGTCACTTTTATGAATCAAAAAAACCTTGTGTGCACCATACAGGCCACATTTATCAGCGGTATTCCTGTTTGCATGCTGCTCTTTTTTATTGGATGCATTAGCCTTTACAAATTTATGTTTTCCATTCTGTTGTCAACTCTACAGACTTTCAGACTGTCATATTTTATGAAAATATCAATCGGGAAAAAGCTTTTCTAGAGGGGCACATGCTTGATCCAGTATATGAAGAGAATTTATTTCTAAACAGAGCTATATCTCTAGAGGAAGTAGAATCAGTTGTCATGGCAGCAAAGTCGGGAAAATCTGTTGGTATTGACAAAATTCCCTACGAAGTATTAAAATTTCCTGTAGCTATTAGCTCATTGCATTCCTTGTTTAACTTGCGCCTCGAAACAGGTATCGTTTCTACAGCTTGGAAAAGGGCAATCATATCACAAATCCCTTAAGATACATCTAAAGATAAACGGGTGCCTTTAAATTATCGAGGAATAAGTCTAATATCTGTAGTCAGTAAACTTTATTCCAGTGTGCTAAATAAACGTCTCATGAAGTATCTCGAGAATGAGAACAAATTTGCAGAAGAACAAAATGGTTTCAGATCCCACCGATCATGTGAAGAACATGTTTTCTCGGCAACCACATTAATCAGAAACAGAGTTCTACAGAGAAAAGATACTTTTGCCACGTTCATTGATTTACAAAGGCATTCGATTATGTCAATAAAGACATGTTACTTTACAAAATGATTAAGAATGGTATCAATGGTAAATTTTATAGTTCACTCAAAGCTTTAATGACGAATACGCAGTCATGCGTTAAACTAAATAGCATACTTTCCTACTGGTTTCCAACTATTTCCGGTGTATGGCAAGGAGGTACGAGCTCTTCAATAGTATTCGCTCTCTACATTAATGACCTAATTGAAGGGATTAACAGTCTAGGTAAAGGGATCAAATATGGAAATAATCAATTAAGCTGTCTTGCATATGCAGATGACATAATTTTACTGTCATAGTCTGAAGATCACATGCAAACAATACTAAATTTTACCGACAATTGGAGCAACAAATGGAGATTACGTATAAATCATTCGAAATCGCACTGTATGCACTTCAGAAACAAGGGTAAATCCATGAGCAATTATTCATTTAAACTTAAAGGCAATGTGATAGAATACACCAAAACTTACAGGTATCTCAGCATATTCATACATGAATTTTTAGATTTTTCATATACTGCAGATACACTTGCCCAAGCTGGAGGTCGAGCACTTGGTTCTTTCATTCATAAAATACACAGTTAAAAAGATACTGGTTTTAAAACCTATAATAAGTTATACGAGTCGTGTGTTATACCGATTATAGACTACTCTTCTAGTTGGGGGTTTAAAGAATATGAAAAGCCTGAGTCAATTCAAAATAGATGTTTTCGATATTTCCTTGGTGTTCATAAATTTACTCCTCTACTATGCATTTCCGGCGATATAGGTGTAATCAGCTGTAGGCACAGACGTTGGGTCAAAATGTTACGACTGTGGAATCGTATCATTAAAATGAATGACAATCGCTTACCGAAAAGTATTCTTGATTACGATTATATTTGCATTCGAAAATCATGGTGCTCAGAAATAAAAACTATACTGGAAAATGTAAGCCATCTAGGAACATACCGTATGAGTCCAAGATACAAATTGACCTGCAACAATTTAAGCAAGAAATATTTATTAAGGAAGCCGAAAACTGGCAAATTGAAATTCAGAAAATGAGTAAATTAAGAACATACAGAATTTTTAAGCAAACCTTTGGTCAAGAACCTTATCTTTGTTCAAATATGTCTAAAACAAAGAGATCTCATTTAGCCCAATTTCGCTTCAATGGTATACTGCCTCTGAAGGTAGAAACCGGCAGATTTACTGGACAAACATTAAGTGAACGTATTTGTAGTCTATGCCCACTAAATGAAATAGGAAACGAAATTCATTTCCTTCTTAAATGTCCGAAATACGGAACTTTACGCCAGATTTTATACCGAAAAGTCATATCTACAAATCAGAATAGTGTAATAGACATCACTACCTTAAATGACAATGAAAAGATCACTTATCTGCTCAATGACAAATATTTTGTATACTTCAAAATTTATATTCAATGCTTTTCAGGTCCGTACAAACTCCTTCTATAGATATTATTTTTAAAACTTACACTTTCTTGAACGCTATACTACATAGTCATCTAACCCTCGGAACAACTCGTTACATATACAAGATGATAGTTAAATATTGTATATTCCACAGTTATTCAGTAACCGGTATTCATTTGTCATACTTGTACACGTATGTGCTTATTTGACATTTAATTAACATGTTTAAAGTGACATGTAGGCCCAACGCGGCCGGGTGTTTCAAAATTTTCTTTTATTTCACTAATTCTGTGTTTGTATGTAGATGTAACATATGTCACTATAATAAAATGTTCGTTCGTTCGTTCGTTCGTCAGTGTTAGACAATGTAGATATTTTTTATCAGTCTGTACAAATGTGATCTAGCAGTTTCAAGCCTGTACAAATGTGATAGAAATTATGAGCTTCTGGGTCTCATCTTCCTACTTCTTCGCCCCTCCAGATGCTCAGGCCTTCAGCGCCTTTGGCGCTTTGATTTCTTTTTTTCACCACTGAGCCACTGGATCTATAGGATATTGTAATTGAGCCATGCTCTGTGAAAAGGGGGATTAATGCATCTGCAACAAGTATCGACCTAGGTCAGCCTGTGCATTCCGTATAGGCTGACCTGTGCCGAAACCTTTTGCTATTCTTCAATTTTCTGCAGGTCAAAGGACCAGTGTACCCCATGATTCATTTCAGTTGTAAGAGAAAATTTATTTTATGAATCCACAATTATATGATGTCTTGCTTGGTATCATGGATCATGGATATGACTTAAGCTCCCTTTTTCCAGATCGTATGGCTCAAATATGTCATCTCCGGTATAAATACACGCACTTAAGCCATGTGGTCTAGGGCATCTGAATCGTCGATGGTCCTCAAAACCACTTTTAGCACCATTGCGATAATTTTCGAGAAGAAAAAGTGCGGCCAGTAAGAAACTTGGACCAGGTACCCTCCCGCGAAGGGGAATGCTCTAACCAATGAGCTGCCGGACTGTGCCGGACATTAAATTTTCCAGTGTGGAGGATGGCTTCGAGAAGACGGCTTCATTAGCGATGTTGGAGATTTCTCCTCTTGTAGTTGACGTTGGGTAGACTCACGACCAGTTGTTCGGCTAGCTCAGATGGTAGAGCTGCGGTACTAGTGTTCCGGGGGTAGTCGGTTCGAGTCCCGTGTCGGACACACTTCTCTCCCTTGATTGGTGACGAGGTCAATGGGTGACCGCGGGTACGCGGCACCGGCGGTCCGTGAGGACCAGAAGGTGGGTGGGTGGGTTGGTGACTCCCAGAAAATCAGGAAGAGGAGGAGTTTTGTAGTTGATGTTGGGTAGACTCACGACCAGTTGCTAGAACTGCGGTACTAGTGTTCAGGAAGTCGTGGGTTCAAGTACCTTTGGCACAGTTTTCTCCCTTGATTTACTTCACTCCGAAACCCATCAGAGACGCTTAAAAAAATAAGTGCTGCAATGTTTCACCCCTTTAGCCAGCCTGGGTTCAGGCGGTAACAATTTTCTAATGACTCGTCGTTCCAGTCTCCGTTCGTGGCCTGAACAGATCCGTCGGAGAACCGTTTATCGGTTCTGTAACTGTTGTGTCATTTTTGAAAACGTAACTTCAGGATGTATGAAATTAAAAAAATCAAAGTGTTCTAAGCACTGTAGTCGGTCGACACTGAATAACTACAGTGGTTTGAAATCACAAATCAAAATGAGTCAAGTAGGATCCCCGCTTTTTAAAATGTCTTTTACAAATTAGTAGTTTAGAATATACGTTTGCCAGCCGACAGCAATAGAACGTAAAAGATATTTGACAATTCTGATCAGCAATAACCATTATTAAGCTTTACATATCACACGCTATAAATAGCTGTACCTACCAACCTTTGAAAAGAGTTAAAAAAATACAAATATTCTTTCTGTAACTTTGGCAACTTAGGTAACTGTACGGTAACAAGTCGCTTAAAATATGCTTCATTATGACTCTGGAATTGTTTACTTTTGGCTGCTTGTGGGCCTTTCATTTTTAAGAAGCCAGCGTATTGATCTAGACAAATTGTCCTACCTATTGTTTGGCGGACTAAATTGTCCTGGGCCAAATCGTCCAGTCCATAAATGTCTGCTGGCAAATTTTTCCTACATTACTTTCAAAGCCTTGAATGTAGATATCCAATAGCCACCTAACCCTCCCTTTACCGAATAGTAAAACTTTAGACTTGTGATTAAAAAAAAAAAAACGTTTCAGTCTCTGCAAAAAGACAGGGACAGCCCATTACAAAAAAAAAAAAAACACTTAAACACCGTGTGGTTTGAATTTATTGAGAAAATACTGACCCTAAAAATATCATTTTTGTTGCACTTTTTGTCATGTTCCAATTTAAACTACCTTAAATATGACTATCGTAACAACGTAGGTCAGGTCAAATTTCAAATTTTCCTTTCACCCTCCAAAAAAGGTAATTCCAGCTTCATTTTGAGTCGAGAAATATGCGCTATATAGTTGTTGTTGTTGTTGAAAAGCTGATAAAGGGTTAGCCGTGTGTTCCTTTGATTCCGGTATTTCACTGCCAAGGTATATGACAATGTAGAAGCGCTGTGATGTACTTGCTAGGCGCAGATTAACACACATGTGTCATGATAAAGTTTCTATCCTTCTCAATCTTATTTTGATCATTCGTAAATACAGGATCTGGAATTATTAAAATCTTTTACAGAGGGTAAGTCCATTTTAATTTTTTACCCCAAATTTAATGAAGCATTTTTTTTTTTTTTTTTGTCTGAACACTTTTTGCTTTCAAATACAATGGTATGGATAATGGATAACCACATATTGGTGCTCATTTTTTTCAGTTCTGTAAAACCGAGGCAGTTTGCAGGATATGAATTATTTCAATCTCGATGCTTCGTTTTGGTTACTTATTAACGTAGTCTACATATGAAAACATACCGCCCGACAGCAGACAGGGTTTGTCTTAAACTTGCATGGGTCTTTCTGTAGGCTATCGAGAAATTGATAATTATGTAATTTCTTTTTTGTCTCTACGAAAGTGATAGTACAAAGTGGCATGTACATGTACTTTATGAAAACCGATATTAATAACTGGATTGAATTCGATATTTCACAGTAGAAGAAATGTCGTTATTTAGTAATATATCTTCACCATCCGAATCGTTTTCGTCTGATCATTGTTTTCTTCCTTCGAGAATAGTATGGTTCGAACTGATTTGGTATCAGGTATTCGTTTGTGATTTTCTTCTCTAGTCTCTAGTAAATCTGAATTTTCCTCGTAAAAACCAAGGGAAAGCAACAAGAAAGTAACATAGCTGCTCTCAGAATAGTCTGGGGCGTCATTGGAGTCCATTTTCCTCCTTTTTAAAGTCCAAGTTATATGTAAAGATTTCAGTAAAATAATGTGCAGCGTTCATGCTATAACGTCACGCGTAATCTCTCGAGGTGGTGAAGTCGGGGTTATGCAGGTGCAAATCCGATTTTCAAATCGTACTTTCTGTATTATCTATAATATATAAAGAAATTGTGAAATTTATTTTTGGGCCGCAGGTGCTCTTTCAGTACTTAAAAAATGGCTTTATTATTGTCTGGTCTTTGTTATACGTCTGATCTTCTGTCATGGGCAAAGAAGACTGTGGTGGAGGCTGACTCGGCCACCCCATCTGTCTTCTTTGAGCATGATGGAGACCATGTCGAGTTCTCCTTTGATGCGGATGAAGATACCTAGGTGGATGCTGTGTGCGATGAGGGTGTCTCTGTCTAGACTCTTTTACGTGGTATGAGGTGGACACTGTTGAGGAGTTGGGGGAAGAGGTTAGCTCCTTGGAGTCCAGCAGACTGGTGAGGATTGTGTTGAGATGGCTGATGAAGAAGAAGCTGAGCTAATCTTGGACTCTTTCTCCATTGGTCAGGGAGGTTATCACGAGGTCTTCTACCTCCTGCTGTGCCTAAGCCAGAGCCTGTAGTAGCCTAGTCACACGCAGTGGGCGCCCTAGCCGTCGGCCTAATAGGTACGTTAACTGGGTGTACTACTAGAGTGTGTTGCAAACATTATGTTTTGCAAACTTCATCAGTGGTAGACAACTTCAGTTTCTTATCTCCCATTGAAGGTATCAGTGTCTGGTCAATTTAGATATAAATCATGTGCTAGTGTTCTCTAGTTAGCAGAAACGAAGACAATTGAAAGTGGTCTCTAGAGTGTGCACAGGGTTTATCTAAGATTTTACCCAATGAGTGCAAAGTTGAGGTTAGGTATTTTTTAAAGTAATGGATGGTGGAGGAAAGATGATAGTACATGTATATATGTGAAGTGCACTAGTCATATGTTGGTCATTGCTTTAGATTGATCCTTTCTTTGACACTACTCCTGTCTCTGTAGGGTTATTACCCACTGTGTTAGTTGTTCATAAAGTGGCGACAGGAAGGTTATGGATGGGAACTGTCACTAGTGTCACTAGCGACTTGGTTATAGGTCTTTGGAGTTACCCTCGCATTGCACAGCCACAAACATAAAGTGCCCAAGGTCAGTAAATGTGTTGGTCAAGGAATGACCATCCAACAGTTCCTGCAGAGTGTCAGCCTGGAGGCACTTCAATCTATTGTTATGACAGGTTTATGTTTCATTCCCCATACTTCTTCATACTGCTTCATTTATGAAGTGAGCTTGTATAGTTTTGAGACCTGTAGGTTTGTTATTATCAGTTATCAACCACACATTCTCATGTTTCTACAAACCTGAGAACGATGGCTTTTGAGAAAATTGCGGTACAAGGAGAATATGCTGGTAACCAGTATTTTCTCGTCTCAATGTGTTCTACCCTTTCCTCAAAAAATCTCATTGTTTGTACCAAACAAACCCAATGGACATTTTCATTCTACAATAAGACCAAGACAACTGCATTTTTGTGGCTGCCTTTTTCTGTACTGAATCAGCAAAGTTGACAGTGTAGATCAAAGATCAGACAGCATGTTTTGTGAAGTCTGAGCTTGATCTACACTGGCTGCAAAAGCAATTATAGAAGAGAAAGGCGCTGTAAAGGTTAGTTTGTCTTCTGCAAATGGTTTTAGTTTGGAAGTCTACAAATTGTGCTTTAGTATAGAGTTACATAAGTTTATATTCATTTTTAGACAAGCGAAGCTAGTCTATTGTCATCCGGATTGACTGAGATTAGATATAGACAAAAAATCCCACAGTTGCCAAGTACTTTCTCACAGAAAATAATTCTTTCAGTTGGAAATCTTAATACTTTTCTTCTCTTAAATATGACAATGTTGATATGAACCACAGAATCTCTGCCACTCCAGTTTGAACAATGTCTTCTTACAAAGTGATAGAATGAACATGACATCATTGATGAAATACAAAATATTTACTTATATGTAAATTAAGTCGGTGACCTATTCAAATCGGGCTCATTTTTACTTATTCCTTTTACTTATTCCAACAGCATTGCAACACAATGAATGAATATAAAAAAAAAAATAGAAACACCCAGCTTATGGCTAATCCCAGTCATATTTACCTTCACTGGATAGGGAACCGTTGTCATTCCTTCAGTCATTCACTATTTATCATTGTGTTTATAAACCTTTCACCACACAATCTCGGGTTTTAACGACATTGAGAAGAAGCCTTTTGAAAACATTGCGGGAAAACGAGAAAATGTCGGTAGCCAGCATTTCCTCCTTATCCAACAATGTTTTCTACCCTTTAAGAGTCGGCTTTTAGCAATTGAGCCACATTTAATTTGTCGTCTGCAACAGCTTTGAACAGCTTTTAATTTGGACAAATGTAATATTTTGTCCTTTGGGGACGAGTTAGATAGTTAACTATTACATTTTGTGCTGGCAAATAAAAAAAAAAAAAAAAAACACGCAGGTGTGAAAGTGCATTTAGATCATACAATTTAAAAGACTTGGGCCGACCGCACAATACAGCAGATTGTCATCTTCACAATAATTTCCATACTTTTAAATGACATGATTTAAATTGAAATACATTTTAACATCCACTATGCTTACTTTTGGAAGCTACTGATGCCTTAACTATAATCCAGCATTAGTGTTTTGGAACACTACTTATTTACACCTTAGGCTGCTAAACGCGATTCAATGACCTTTTGCGAACAATGCAGATCAAGACCAGACTACACAAAACGTTGCTGTAGTTCTATGCAGTCTCCCCTCTTTTTTCAAACTCTTTGCCACCAGGCAAAATTCATCTAAAATGTTAACTCTAGAAAGTATTCAAATGCCAAAATCGTAAAATTGATGTGTTCTTTATTTTTTTATGCAATGAAAGATCAACAGACAAAAATTGTGTATGTCCTATTTTGTCAAGTAAATGGCTAAGAGTGTTGGGTAAAGTCACTGGTTTGAGCTGGATCGGACTTAACAACCGGATTAGACCGCGCTGAACTGAATTTGACTTACTAACCGAAATGGACTGGTGGAACTTGTGAAGACTTAATAAGCAAGTTTGACCATTTTTCTGCAATCTTTTATAGACCAACCAAGTTTTATCTTTACCATGACCACTTTAATTCAAATACGCAAGTCTGTCAGTGCTTTCAGTACTTTGATATATATCGCCAGTGCCGTCTCTCCCCCCCGCCCCCTCCCCCATTCCGTTTTTCACCACAACTACCAAATTTGCTCTTTCCACGTGCTTAATTTGGACATGTTTTGTATTCACTGTTTAGCGTGTTAGTCAATTGTGTAAAATGTTTCCGAGACAATGTTTTTTTCTTTTAATTTGATGGATTATTTAATGAATAGATATGTTCTGGAAAATAATATACATCGAGGTTGGTGAATCTTTTTCTGTGGTTTTCCTCTTCTCCTTTTTAAATGTCTTTTTGTTTGTGTGTGTAATCGTCATCATACCCACTATGGTCGTCATTTTAACTCTTTACCAAACGACAAAATTTCAGTCTGGTCCAAAGTGAAAGCATTTGCAGACGACAAAATAAATGTGGCTGAAAAAATTGAAATTTGTTTTAGGAAGGGTAGAAAAGAAAACATTGTGGGAAAAGGAGAAAATGGTGGTTACCAGCATTTTCTCCTTTTCCCACAATGTTTTCAATAGCCTTCTTCCTTAGGGTCGTTGAAAGTCGAGATTGTAAGGTAAAGAGTTAACTAGTTTTCACCTCACCATCCCAAACGAGGTTAAATGATGGTCGTCGTGATGGCCATTTACGTGTAGACCTAGAAAATTTAGGACTTGCAAGTTTGACGGCCGTGCCCGGTAGCTCGGTTGATGACAAGCCTTCAGATTTAGGGGTTGTGGGTTCGATGCCGAGCCCGATAGCTCGGTTGATGACAACAGGGCTTGGACATTAATTGGGGTTCAATGCCGAGCCCGATGGCTCAGTCGGCGACGTAAAACAATGGGAGTTCGATTTCTGGCAGGCCCATAGGGTTTCAGCATGGGCAAGTAGTTTAAGTGTAGGAATCAAAGTCTGCTGGTCATGAGTTTGATCTCCAAAAAGATGGACTTTAGGGTTTCGCGCGAATGCTCTTTGGCAAAACACTTCTAAACCTTGTCCTAGTACTTGCGAGACGAAGGAATGAAACACAGGAATAAGTTTGCTGTCTCCGTGATATGACTCCGACAAAGATTCCTACACAAGGCTCATAGCCTGGAGTTTGAGCCTCACTGAAAGCACTGGATTTTTCTTCGGGGTGTCCCTGGGCAAGACACTTCTAGCCTTGTAATGGTGAAACCCAGGAAATACATGAATATGTGGACTGTCGCAACGATACAACTAAAACAATTTTGAAAGCGGCGTAAGACTCCATTTAGTCCAATAAATCCAATGATCGCCATTGTGACAGAAATCGTTTCTCCTAAAACGTACGTTTAGACACGGGAAAGCAGCCGATAACTTTATCACCATAGACATCATTCTAAACTCTCTCGGGCTACAAAATTTTAGACCTGTCCAAATTGATTCAAGCGTTTGCAGACGATAGATTTTTTTTTATTTGTCCAAAAAACTAATGGTAAACATTGCGGACAAAGAAGAAAATGTTGGTTACCAGGTTACCAATGTATATCTTACTTTTCACCAGTACTAGACTGTGGTTTTGCCATGCTTTGTC
Organism: Tridacna gigas; assembly: GCA_945859785.2. Classification (NCBI taxonomy): domain Eukaryota; kingdom Metazoa; phylum Mollusca; class Bivalvia; order Cardiida; family Cardiidae; genus Tridacna; species Tridacna gigas. Next base: position 26,024,223 of record OX244041.2, on the reverse strand, counting down.
CAGGGACACTCCAACTAGAATGGTCCTGAAAGCGGGAATCGTTCAAGGATTTGATTGTTACAAACCTAGCACCGTAACTGCCACGAGAAAGAAAGCCTTGGAAAATATTGTAGTGAAAGCAGAAAATATAATGCTTTTCCCACAGTATTTTCAAGGGTACCATGGACAGATACTATAATGTTGGACAAATTGGAATTGTCGTCTGCATATACTTCAAATTTGGACAGGTCAGCAGTTTTTGTCGTCTGGGAACGAGTTGAGGTGTTCAATCCAGACGTTCAGGGGTCGGTCCAGACTCCGGCCACACTGATTTTACGTGGGAGTGTCCTTTGGCAAGATGTGGTAACGGCCTAGTGCTGGTGATGTTCAGGAAATACGTAGACAGTATGGGTCAAGATTGGACTGAAAGATAGTCTTGTTATAGTCTGAGCTCTTTACCACACAATTCCGGGTTTTAACGACCCAAAGGAGAGTACCTTTTGAAAACATTCTGAGAAAAGGAGAAAATGCTGGTGACCAGCATTTTCTTCTCCCCCACAATACTTTCTACCCTTTCAATAGCGAACTTCTATTTTTGTGTCAAAATTATGTTGTCGTCTGCAAAAGCTTTCAATTTGGACATGCCTAAAATTTTGTCCTTTGTTAAAAGGTTAAAAAATTTCATATTTTACTCTACTGGGTTTAGTTGGCTCTCTAGCTGTTGATACACTATATTGCTACATGTAATTTCTTCAATCGTATTTGTTTATTATTTCATACTTCCCAGATAACGACAATCTATATTGGTCCTTGTTTTCCACGCATGTGGACTATTAATTGTCGCTTACATTGTAAGCTATAAACATACAAGTGCAGTTTTATGCAATATGAAGAATGTTATGAAAAAGCGAAGTGTTGCCGTGATGTGCTTGTACTTTTAAAAGCGGAATAATTGCAGTCTGGGTTCCTGTCTGATCTTTTTTTTTTTCTCATTCCATTTTTTTTTTACGTTTTGCAATTTGTCAAAGACGGCAACAACTAAAAAGCTTTTAAGATTTATAGATTGTTTTTGAAGATCCATACTGGCCTTGATAAGGGCTGGTTAAATCTTTACCACACAATCCCGAGTTTCAACCCTGAGCAGGGAGGCTTTTGAAAATATTGTGGTAAACAGCATTTTCTCCTATTCCCACAAAGTTTTCAACCCTATCAAAGACAGAAATCATATCTTTAACTCAACATTTTATCGTTTGGTAAAGAGTTAAATTATTGGTGCCTGGAGCCAGGCTGAACAGCTCCTTTTGTTGCAGTCTTTTTCACATGCATTCATGTTTGGTATCATTACACCATTTTAGAGGGATATTAACAGGTACCTGCTGCATACTTGTTTGATTGTGGAGTTGCTGAGTTTCGTATTTTCATTTGAAGAAAATTTTTTAACTCTTTTCCAAACGACAATATTTTAGACTCTTCCAAACTGAAAACATTTGCAGACGACAATTTGATGCGACTCGAAAAGTGAAATTTGTTTTGGGAGGGATAAAAAACACAATATTGTCAAAAGGCATCTTTCTCAGGATCGTGAAAATACGGGATTGTTTGGTAAAGGTTTAAATACCAGAATTAAAAATCGTCTGTAACAACCGTCTGTGCAGACGACAAATCAAGTGTTGCGCAAAAAATGGGATTTTTCCTTGAAAATAAAGAAAACATTGTGCAGCAAGAGAAAATGTTAGTCAACAAATTTCTCCTCTTTCCACAGTGTTTTCAGCTGTCTGCGGTTGTTATAACACGGGTCAGTTTGGAAGATGGTTTTGATTGGATAGCGAGACTTCCGGTAGAATTTTTTTTTTCTATGTTTTTACAAGACATTGTATTCAAATATAAACTACAACCTTATTCTTATAGGCTCCAAAGTGGTATAATGGTAGTGGGAGTCGACTCGGGACTGGATGGACCGAGATCGAGACGCGCCCAAGCCGCAAAAAAAAACAGAGAGAGAGGGGGGAAAAAAAGAGCATGGCACCTGGATAGAGAACAAACAGCTGGATAGAGAACGGGCAAGAAAGACACTTGATTAGGCGATCGTGGGACCTAGGGAAATTACCTTTTACTACTCCGTGTATTGGGAATTATGTATTTTACTACAGAGGTGTGTAATAAAAGAATATTTATTTCAGTTTTTTTCTCAAAGAACTTGTTTTTTTTTTTCTGTGCAGAGATAAAGTTCAAGCAGGAACACAAAAATATAAAGAGAAAATGTTTTAATACTCGAACTGAAATGTTGATACAAAATGAAATGTTGATACAAATACAACAGAACCATACTACCCAAAGATCATATTCAACAATCTTAAAAAAAGGCTTTAGAAAACATTGTGGGAAAAGGGGAGAATTCTGGTTACCGAAATTTTCCCCCTTTCCTACAATACTTTCTACCCTTTCAAACACAATTACCATTATGTGAACCATATTCAATTTGTCAAAAACAAATGCCTTCAAAATATTTTAATTCTTTACCACATGATGAAAAAGTAGACTTGTCCAAATTGAAAGCACTCGCAGTCAACAACTTAAATGTGGCTCACATGATGCAATTTGTCCTTGACAGGTAACCAGCATATTTTCCCTTTCCAACATTGTTTTCAAAAGGCTTATTTAGTATTGTGAGGTAAAGTGTTGAACTAAAGATTTGTCATCTAGAAAAGGATCACTTAACAAATACAAGTCTTAACTCTTTACCAAACGACAAAATTTTAGACTTGTCCAAATTGAAAGCATTTGCAGACGACAAAATAAACTTGACTCAAAATTTGATATTTTTTGGGGGAAAGTTCGAAAACATTGCGGGAAAAGGAGCAAATGCTAGTAACTAGTAGTTTCTCCTTTTCCCACAATGTTTTCAAAGGGCCTTTTCTATGAGGTCATTAAAACCAGTGATTGTGTGATAAAGAGTTAAATAAAAGCATCAAAAAGACTGAAACAAGTTCATTATCTCTCCAACAAGCAACAGAATTTTGGACTTGTCGAAATTCAAAGACGACAAAATGAATGTAGCTATCACCAATGAATTTGCCTTGCAAGGTGTAGAAAACAATGTGGAAAAGAGAAAATGCTGGTTACAAGCACACTGACCATTTTCCACAATGTTTTTGAGAACCTTATACATATTTTTGTTTAGAAGCAGAGGCTGGTTTGAGAAAATGTAAACACTTTACCACACAATCCTGACATTTAACCCTTTACCACATGATGCCACCTTTTAAGGACTCTGGGAAAGAAGCCTTTTGAAAACATTGCCAGAAAAGTTACCAGCATTTTCTCCTTTTCTCACAATGTTTTCTACACTATCAAAGAGAAATTTCACCATTGAAGTCTGTCACATTAAAATTGCAAATGCATTCAATTTGGATAAGGCTAAAATTTTGTCATCTGGTAAAGGGTTAATCGCCATATGAAAGAAGCCATTTGAAAACATTGTAACCAGCATTCTCTCCTTCTCCTACAATGTTTTCTACCCTTTCTGAAAAAAAAAAAAAAAATCAATTTTTCAATCACATTTATTTTGTCGTCTGCAAATGCTTTCAATTTGGACCAGTCTAAAATTTTGTCAATTCCTAGAGATAAAATCAAGACAATAACCTTACCACAATACAGAATATTTAAAAAATCTTTACCAAATAATGAAATTTTGGACTTGTTTAAATTAAAAGTAATTGCAGATGACAAATCACACATGGCTGAAATTATGTGAATTGTCTATGAAAGGGTAGAAAACATGGAGGAAAAGGAGTAAATGCTGCCTACCAGCAGTTTCACCACTTTCCACAATGTTTTCAAGAGCCTATTCAATCATGACTTTTTGAACAAAGACTGGTTTAACAAAGGATTAAGATAAACTCATTACAATACAGACTGATTGATTCGAAGGTGTTTTACGCCACTTTCAACATTTTTCAGTCATATCACGGCAACAGCTCACATATTCATGTATATCCTGGGTTCAACCAGTACTAGGTTAGGGCTCTGAAGTGTCTTGCCTCAGGACACTCCCACGAAAAAACTCTGAGGATTCAGTGGGGCTTGAACCCAGGGCCTTAAGGTCACAAGTCCTACACTTAACTACTGACCCAGGCAGGGCCCAACATATTACAATACAGACCATTTTAACCCGTTACCACAAAATCACGACTTTTAACGACCCCCGGGAAGAAGTCTTTTGAAAATAATTGAAAAAGGAGAAAATGCTGGTAACCAGCATTTTCTCCCTTTCCCACAATGTTTTCTAACCTTTTAAAAATGAATTTCAATTTTTGAGCCAAGTTTGTTTTGTCATCTGCAAAAGCTCTCAATTTGGACAAGTGTAAAATTTTGTCATATGGTAAAGAGTTAACTTATTATCAAACAACAAAATTTTAGTACTGTCCAATTTTTCAAGGCATCTGCAGAGGACAAATGAAATATGGCTCAAATGATAGAATTTGTCTTTCAATAGATACAAAACGCTATGTAAAAAGGAGTAAATGCTGGCTACAAGCACTTCCACCATTTCCCACCATGTTTTCAAAAGTCCACTACATCTTTATAGTATTTTTTTTAAACCTTTACCATACAATCCCGACTTTTAACAACCTTGAGAAAGAAAGCTTCTGAAACCATTTTAAGAAAAGGAGAAAATGCTGGTAACCAGCATTTTCTCCTTCTCCTACAATTTTTTCTACCCTACCCATAACAATATTTGTTTTTTGAGTCACTTTTATTTTGTCATCTGCAAATGCTTCCAATTTGGACAAGACTAAAATTTTGTCATTTGGTAAAGGGTAAACCCAAGAAAGTTTGATAAAGGGTTAAAATCAATAGAATAAACACAACACAGACTGTCACAACTTGTTACCAAATGACAAAATTTTAAGAACCATCTAAATTAATGGTATTTGCAGATGACAGTTTAGTTGTGGCTCACATGATTAGATTGGTCTTTGGCACACCAGAAAGTATTGTGGGAGAGAGAGAAAATACTGGTTACCATAATTTTCCCTTTCCTGAGACATATAAATGTGGTTCTAATGATGGAATTTGTTGTCCAAAGGCTAGAATACATGGTGTAAAATGGAGAAAAATGCAAAATACCATTATTTTCTCCTTTTCCCAAAATGTTTTCAAAAGCCTTAACCCTCCAAACAGACCAAAGTTGGGTTTATTGGTAAGGCGTTAAGACATGCCAACAACATGTATCAGTGGCAAAAAGGATAAATATTCTATGGACAGGTAAACATCTTTTTTAACTCTTTACCATATATTCACAGAAGTCTTTTGAAAACACTATGGGAAAAGGATAAAATGCTGGTAACCAGCATTTTATCCTTTTCCCACTATGTTTTCTAACCTTCCCGAAACAAACTTCAATTTTTGAGTCATTGATTTTGTTGTCTGCAAATGCTTTCAATTTGGACAAGTCTAAATTTTTGTCATTTGGTAAAGGGTTAAACAACATGGAAAATACTGTAATGTGCATAAAGGCATATTTGCTTATAGGAAGCACTGGCTACTTTATCTTGAACCCTTTATCAAACACATGTTTTAATGACCCAGAGGAACGTCTAAGAAAATAGTAAGCGAAAAGGCGATAATGCTAATTATCAATTCTTTCTCCTTTTGTCCCCCTCCCCCCAACGTTTCCTACCATACAATTCAAAACAATGTAGCCATATTTCAAAGGTGTGGTGTCCCAAATACACAATAAGCAAGTGCGTATTAAAACAGCTCTATCTTCAAAATTAGGCCTAAAACTGCTAAAAACAAAATTCAAAATTTACAACCAATAGCAAAAAGCAAAATATTGCAATTTCATACTATTTTTTTTTAACCCTTTACCAAACGACAACATTTTTGACTGGTCCAAACTGAAAGCAATTGCAGACAGCAGATTTAATGTGGCTCAAATGGTGAAATTTGTTACTGAAAGACTAGAAAACATTGTGGGAAAAGGAGAAAATGCTGGTTACCAGCATTTTCTCCCTTTTCCACAATGTTTTCAAAAGGTTTTTTTTCCTCAGCATTGTTAAACGTCAAGATTGTGTGGTTAAGGGTTAAGGGACTTATCCATTATACTTATTTGTCGCTCTAAATGTTTAAAAGAAAAGATACATGAAAGCTATATATCTTTTAATCTTTTATAAAAAAAATCCCATGTTTCAACAAACCGGAGGAAAAAAAGCTTTTAAAAATATTGTGGTAAAAGGAGAATGTGCTTGCAACCAGCATTTTCTCTTTTTCCGACAATATTTCCAAAACTATTAAAGACAAGTCCCATCTTTTGAGCAACATTTGTCATCTAAAAATGCTTTCAAGACAGACCAATCTAAAATTTGGTTATTTTATATAGAGCTAAACTGACAATAGTCGTGAAAATATTGTGGCAAATGAACAGAAACCTCAATGAAAATATCTTATAAATCTGTCACATAACTTTTTCAATAGCTGCATGTAAAAATGATTGCAGATGAAAAAAAGGAATCAACATCTGATTGTTTTTTACAATGATGTAAATTCCTACCTCTATAAATAACAACATACATTCTCCTGTAGAGTGCTTTCACACTGTTTACCACACAATTTCAACTTTAAACGACTCTGATAATGAAGCCTTTTGAAAACATTGTTGGAAAAGGAGAAAATCCTGTTAACTAGCATTTTCTCCACTTCTTACAATATTTTCTGTCCTTTTACAGGCAAATCTCACCATATGAGCCATAACTAATTTATCGTCTGCAAATGCTTTCAATTTGGACCAGTCTAAAATTTTGTTGTTTGGTAAAGGGTTAAGACAAAACAATTCTTGAAGATCTGCTAAATTTCCTTATGGGTCAAAACAGCCTTGAAATTACAAGTCTTTTTTTTTTTCCAGGCATTAACAGGTCAAATCTTCACTCCTTAGTCCAAGCTTGAACGATTCAGTCTGACACCCATCTCTGCATCACACTGTCTTCCTGAAAATAGATATTAAAATTCACATTTATTTCAACTCTACTTCAAAACCTTTTAGTGCCTTTCAAAACTATATTTTGCCTAGGCAGCCAGTGAAGATCTAAGATCACACTGCATGTTTATTGCACACTGAGCCAGGATCTACATCAACTATTCTGCCTAAAGATAGTTTCATAACTATAGTTACCTTAACAGCCAGTGAAGATCCAAGATCAGACTGCATGTTTACTGCACACTGACCTGGGATCTACGCTGACCATTATGCAGAGACATTCTTTCCGAAAGTAGTTTAGAAATGGCAAATAATAAGCTTATTTCTCCAGCAGGAAAAGAAGAAAATGCTGGTGACCAGCACTTCCTCTTTTTCAAACATGTTTTCTACTCTATCAAAGGAAAATCCCATTATTTGAGCAACAATTAAATTGTAGTTTGCAAATGCTTTAAGACTGGACATGGCTAAAATTTTGTCATTAAGTGAATTATTAATAACTGGTGGATTACAAACAGAAACCACAAAAGGAAACAGGATGTCCACGACATACCTACTGTACAGACAGCAGGGAAACTATATATGCCACCTGTATTTACAATGGCATTTACAATGGTAGGAGCATCAAAAAACTTTGATTATTTAGAACAAAATTTGTACATGTACCTCTGCCCAATGTTCACTGCTAACCAATCATAGATTTATCTCCATCTGGAGTTTTGAATCACTTTCAGCAGTGTACCAGTTACATCATGGCAACAGCTAACCTGTTCATCTGCTTTTTGAGTTTCGTCAGGCTTAGACTAGGGCTTGGCAGTGTCATTACCCTGGATACACCCATGAGTACCACCACTGCAAGTGAGGAACAATCCCAGAACCTCTTGATAACAAATCTGGAAATAAGTTCACCATGTCACGGTTGTCACCTGTAAATAAATGAAATACATGAGATATATAACACTAAATAAACTGTCTACCAGACAACAATTATTCTTGTCAAAATTGTTCTAATTGAAAGAATTTGTGCAGAACAAATGCTGCTCAAATATGGGGTTGTTTTTGAAAGAGTAAAACAACACTGTGGGGAAAAAAAAAAAATGGTGGTTACAATTATCATTTTCTCCTTTTTTTGACAATATTTTATTGAACATCTTCTTTTTAAGGGTCTTAACTCTTTACCACACAATCCCGACTTTTAACGACCCCAAGAAAGAAAACTTTTGAAAACATTGTGGGAAAATGTTTTCTAACCTTCCCAAAACAAATTTCAATTTTTGAGTCACATTTATTTTGTCATCTGCAAATGCTTTCAATTTGGACCAGTCTAAAATTTTGTCGTTTGGTAAAGAGTTAAAACAGAGAACCATTACATAAATGCTGATAAATTTTCACTACATTGAAACAAAAGACAACATTTGAGTGTCATTATGGCAGCATAATTAAACAAAACGTTCTTGAGCAATTTGTGGTCCCCTACTAAATCAGTGCATGTGACAAAAATTTATTTGATGTACTCTTCATCAAATAAGTCCAAAGTTTTCACAGGCTTATGAAAACATTACAGGAAAAGAAGTTGGTTTGCATTTCCTCCGTTCCCACCATGTTTTAAACCCTTTTAAAGACAATACAATCATTTGAATCGCAAATTTTACATCTAAAAATACTTCAATAATGAAATATTTATGATATAACTCCTTACCAAACGACAAAATTTTGGATATGACCAAATTGAAGGCAATTGCTGGCGACAAAATAAATTTAGTTCAAATAATGATTTCTGTCTTTGATGGGACTGAAACCAATGCTTGAACTATTTTCATTTTGTCATCTGTAAATGCTCTCAATTTGATAGCGTCCAAAATTTTGTCATTTGTTAAAAAGTTAACCTATTACCATACAATGCAGACTTTTAATGCCCCTTGGAAATTAGACTTTTGAAAACATTGTGGGTAAAGGAGAAAATACTGGTAACCAGCATTTTCTCCTGTTCCCACAATGTTTTCTAACCTTTCAGAAACAAATCCATTCATTTGAGCCACATTTAATGTGTCATCTGCAAATGCTTTGAATTTAAATTAGTCTAAAATATTGTAGTCTGCTAACGAATTAAAATGCTGAAATATCATCATTCAATAAAAGATAGGTCTATGACCTCAGATGCTGGACTTATAGGGAACAGGCTTTTTTGTCCCTGGGCTTGTCCATCTGGGCCCATTTGTTTGGGCTTGTTCATCCCAACTGAACTGAACCTAGCTTAGATAGATATATTGAGGTTCCCTAAAAAACAGGTTTGTCAATCTTCATAAATATTGACCCAAACCAAAAAGGTGCACATAGTTTTCATTGGTGAAATTCACATCACATCTTTTTTTACATGAGTTTGCATTTGTAGCATCCAATAGAATGAATAACTTGTACAATTCATATATTTAAGAAGATAACGGAGAACAAGATTATCATTTTAATACAATGTTGGGTTATTAGCTGACTGTCAATTTGTAGTGTATTTGTGCCTGCCAATCAAAGGTGTTAATGATAAAGTGCCTATCACAAATTTTGACAGTCAGATGTGCGATGGTATAAACAGCAGGTAATATTCTGATCAGACCTATGTAATCAACTCTTGTCTTTAATTTTGGAAATATCTAGTCTTTGTTCTTATTTAGTGAGCCAGTTTTGATTTTTAAATATGTAAACGTTATCATTCCCATAATATAAAGAACAACAGATACAGGATATAAAGTTTATTCTTTACCACATGACAAAAATGTAGACCTTTCCAAGTTGAAAGCATTTGCAGACGAAAATTCAAATATGGCTGAAATGACGGAATTTGTCTTTGATAGGGTAGAAAACATTGTGGGAAAAGAAGAAAATGCTGGTTACCAGCATTTTCTTCTTTTCCCACTATGTTTTCAAAAGGCTTCTTTTTTCAGGGTTGTTGAAACCCGGGATTGAGTGGTAAAGGGTTATACCCCCTTGTTGCTGTTTTGCCTTAATTGGAATGTTGCATTCAATAGTTTGTGTCTTTAATATAATTGATTATCGAAAGATAAAAAGTAACATTAAATTTGTTGAAGGTGTTTTGTGTTTGTTTATTGTTGTAGTTTTGTACACAAACAGGAGTTTGGAAAGGTAGTGGTTCATTGTTTTATTGTTCTGCAGTGGCAGATGTGTTAAGTGTGGAAATAAGGTCAGGAGAAGACAACAGGCAAGGCAGCTATGGCCAGTCCGGTACGTCGAGTATACTATCGCTTATACCCCGTTTTTTTCTTTTCAGATGATTGCTCTTTCGTGCTTATCTGTGATTTCATTGATTTGCATCATTAACAGTGTCAAAAGTCGTTGATGAAACTATCAACAACGGTAGTTAGTCATGCCATCAATAGGCCTGGCCAAGGTGTGAATACAAGCAGTCACACACCACGTAAAACAATGCAGTTATTACCATGCAGTGGCGGATTCAGGGGGGGTTCGGGGGGTTCGGACGAACCCCCCAAAATTTCCGGATTTTTTTTTTGTTCGAATATTTCAGCCGCGAAAAGACGTGAGGTCGAAACAGACTGGTGTAAAAAAAAAACAATAATCAGTCGAACCGGTCGCCGGAACGGAGATTTCGATTGGTCAGAAGATCAATTTTGCTCCAATCAACAGGCTCGTAACGTTTTGAAGATAGCGTGGGTTGATCAGACAAAAGAAGAAACAAAGGAAATACTTTGTAAATATTGAAAAAGAAAGAAAAATGAGTGCGTTAATCACTCATTATTTCCGAAGAAAACGGTAAGTAACTGAAGAAAGACTTTCCCATATTAGTAAGCGTAATTTTGAGTTGGAACGAACCACCCCGTGACTGATTTTTGCCTTGAGGGGTTTGGACTGCTTGAAAGATTCCGGTTCAGGATTTTGAAAATTTCTATTTTCGCTAGACTACTCAGTAACCCGAATAAAGAGCAGTTTGGGGGAAGATGGGGGGTTCGAGCCGTTCGTCTTTGAACTCTCAATTCTGGATTCTGTCATGATCGAACCACCATGTCGTCTATCATGCGGGTTGGGGTCGAGTATAGCTGCCAGTGCTTAACCCATCTCTAGATTTTGTCATGTTCGAACCCCCTCCTCCCTTGGTGTCTATCCATCAAATTGAGATAAAATCTCAAACAGAATTCCAGTTGTGTCGAATTCATGTTCTGCTCGGACACTAGATAAATGTAATTACATCAGCTGTTTTCAAGCTTAAGTGCACAAACTGTTAATGAAATGACCCTCATGCCATTTTTAGGGAGGAAGCTGGTCAACTCGGCCTCTGAGTCAACTCGGCCTTGGATCAACTCGGCCCATTTACAATCCATATTAGGCAAACTGGGGTGTCGGATATATATGTAAATGATTTAAATTTGTATACTTTAGGTAGATCTGTAAATAAATGATTCTAAGATGTTATAATGTTTGAGTATTTGTCAGAATAAGGCAGAAAGAACGTTCAGTTACAAATGGATATTTAGTGTAGTGTTCAGCGAGTATTCATAAACAATTCCTGTCACACTTATCAGTTTTCTTCCACAGGCATTTGACATCCCGAGAGCAATGATAAAATTGTTTTGACTTCAATAAAATTATTGTTAGAAACTACTTATTGAAAGCATTCTCCTTATTGAATGTTTCGGCAAACAAATCTACTTTTAAAATCAGGTCGATTGAATACATTGGCTAATCCCTGTAAGAATAGTTTTCACACTTGGAAAAAAAAAGTGACAATTAAAGAATTATCAGTTATTGTTGTTCAGTAAAGAAAGATCATCATGCGGAACGTTTAAAATTAATTGCGGGAGCAATAAAAGTAAATGTCTAAAGACGCCGCATGTTAAAATAATCCCTCAAATATTAAGAATGAAAGACAAATACAGATAAACATTTCAGGTGAAAATAAGGCAATTACGAAACACAAATAAGAATTCTTTTATTTCAACTATCTTTCTGTATAGACTTGCCAACAACACAAGCCCAGATACCTTTTAATGTATAAGGTCGATTTGACCTGTCAGAGTGGACTCGGGCCAACTTGACCCGATGCCGACTTGACCTGGATTCTTGGGGGAGGGGGGGGGTTCAAGTACAAATTGGCCATCTTCACAAGAAAAGCTTCTATTTGTTGCAGGTCTCTGTCACCTGATGTCTGTTCTGATGGCTCATTAGCCAAAAGACTTTGCCAGGAAGAAACAGACTGTGTGGCCTCAACCAGAGACATCTTGACCCAACCAACAGTGTCGGCCTCATTATCCCATCAGCCAGAGACAGTGTCCGACCCCCGTGAAGAACAAGATTCAGTGACCAACCAACCAGATTCAGTGACCCAACAAACAGAGACAGTCTCTGCTCCACTTCATGTGAAAGATGTTGGGAAATGCCTGACAGGTAAAACTAACTTGTGGACTTTAACTGCCCCCGAAAAGCTAAACATCATAGACAACCATTTCAGACCTGATGAAGACTATGCGTTCCCAAAAACTGACATGAACAAGTGTAAACGAGGTTTCCGTCACCAATGGCTCAGAACATACCCGTGGCTAATTTACAGTAAAGAAGTTGATGGTGGTTTTTGCCTGCCATGTGTTCTCTTTGCAACAAAAGGAAACTTGGGTGTATTGGTGAACACTCCCTTTAGAAGATGGACCAAAGTTAGTGATATCTGCAGACAACATCAACAAAAGAACTACCATTCAGATGCCCAGCTCACATACGACCAATTTGTGACAAATCAAAGAGAGCCAGAGAAGAACATTGAATCACAGATTAGTGTACAAAGGCAGGAGCTCATAAAACAAAACCGTGAAGTGATAAAAAGTGTCTCTAAATGTGTTGAAGTGTGTGGCAAAATGGGACTTGCTTTGTTTCATTTTAAATAGTGTCTAGAAATGTTCTCAAACTTGTACAAGAACCAAATATTATGAATTGCAATAAAACAGTGTTATTTTCATGCTTCTCATGTGCATGTAACTGCTTTGTCACCTTCAGTCAGTATCCTGGAACTTTTAATGTGCCTAAATTTGGAGTTGTTTTCAACAAACCAGCATACATGTACATGTACACAGTATTTTCTGTATTTGCTGTGTACATGTACATATAGCTGATTTGAATTGTACTAGAATAAAATGGTATAATTTACAATACAACATTATTACTTCCATGTACCTTCTGTACATGTAACTGCATTGTATCAGTCAGTTATTATCCTAGAACTTTTAATCTGTCTAAAAATTTCCAACAAACCAGCTTTAACATGTACACAGTATTTTCTGTAAATGCTGTATACATGTAGCAGGTTTGATTTTATTGATGATTGTCTACTGGTTTTATTATAAATGGGATCATTGTTAAGGGGTTAGTTTGAGAGGTTTGTAATGCATGTAACAAATTTTGGCCAAATGAGATTGATTTCTGAAACACAAATATCACTGATGTCTGTCAACAAAGTTTGTAGTTAGATAGTATTGCTACTAATTTTTTATCAGTTACATGCATTAAATTGTTTTTTCTTGAATAAATTAGAAAATCTTCGTACAGAATGCTCAGTTGTTTTGCTTTTTAATGGCTTTAACTACCCTGTATGTTTAAGTACAGCTAAAATGATGGACTTCAACCTCATTGGCAACTGATTTGTGCTTTGTGTATGTGTCTGCATATCCGAGATTGACTGAGTTGAACCCCCCCGAAGAAATCCTGGATCCGCCCCTGCCATGACACCTGCTTGATTTATTTCATAATCGTTAAAGGAGACACAATGAACTCCTAGATATGATAGATGCGAGTTGAGAAAGGTCTGCATCGACTGCGTTCAATCTCGATTCTGCACAACCTTCAAAAGGCAGCCATATGAATTTCTTCTTTGTCAGAAGTTTTAGTTGACGAAAATGGCTCTCTGTTACTATTTTTACAACCATATTTTGCGGGCAGTGTGGGGCAAGATCAAACTGCAGACAACTGTGGTCCTATCTTGACTGTTCGCTGTTCCACGTCGAACTTTGGCTACTAAAATAAGCTTCACAAGGCACTTATTTATGAGACCTATTTTGATGGAAAATTTCATAGTACATGTAGTTATTGCAGGGGCAAATCAGGATCAGACTGCAACAAAGCTGAGGATCACGTATCCCATTACTGGTAAAAGAAACCACTGGAAAGCATAGATAGATGCACTAGTTGCCACAAAATAACTGAGAGAATGTAGAAAAAAGCATTAAAGACATATATCATTCCATCAAGTCTTTGTGAGACTCTGACAAGTACGAATTATATCTGTGAATCATATGCATGGAAAGAATAATGTGCTGAGTACTGTTAAAAGAAACTCAAGGAAAGCATGGATAGGTGCACTGGTCGGTGCAAAATAACTGATCATCACAAAAGCAGAACATTGATAAAAACAAGTAATTTTAATTGTCTAAGAAAGTAGGTGATAAAAGCAACACACTGGTCATTTAGACACCCACTATCAGTATTGACATTGCAGATTAATTATACCCATTATTTGAATATTCACATAGAACAAAAACATTTATTTTGAACACACAATCAAAACAAAATTACAAAGTGAATATTTGAAGTAATTTAATTCTATGAACTAAAATTTAAATAATCTTGGAAAAATAAATCGGGTTTCAAACTGACCAAACTTTGCAAAAAAATTTTCACCGACGGTCAAAACGACCACAAAGTGTCAAAATGAACGGGTGTCGAAATGACCTGGTGTCAAAATGACCTTCGTTCATGGCAAACTAACATTACAGTCTATGATTTCCTGTATTTTATGGTGATTTAATTTTTTTCTAAGTGTCACACAATACTCAGTTATCCAGTTAATCTTATGCCTTCTATTTTGCAAAGATATTTCTTGTCCTTAATTCAAGTTTAGATATATCAGTGATACAAAAACATTATCGCTGTGACATTTAACATAAACTATTAAACGAATTAAATAAATCACACTCAGTTATTAGATGCTGTGTGATTTCCTATTTCATGTAGCACTTAAATTCGGTCAATAAAGTATGCTGCATTAATATCCGACGAACCATGGCGACCGAGCCGAGGGACTAAAAAGCCCCGAGACGAACTGGTTTTGGGATGAACAAGCCAGGGTCGAATAAACAAAAAAGGGGGTGGGTGGGTTAGAGAAGAACGCTTGTTCTTTTATATCTCAATTTTCCTTTCTTATTTCTCATCTTTAATACACGGTCGGTTCATCAAAATTGTTTGCATACCTTGCAGACTGTTTATATTTGGTCGTATAGATATAGTTGACTTAGGAAACGAAACGAAAATTCTCTTTACTAGTTATTCACGTGCGGTTACGTCACTCGTTTCTTTCTTACAGCGGGGTCTCTGGTTGGAATAGAACTAATCGAATAAAATTAAATCACTGTACATCTGCACAAGACAGCTAAGACGTATACTTGGTAAAAAAAGTAATGTGAGATGATTTCTGTTATCAATCAGATTATTATCTTTGCAGTCTTTGGCAAGAATATACTTTAACTCTTTACCAAACGACAAAATTTTAGACTTGTCCAAACTCAAAGCTTTTGCAGATGACAAATAAAATATGGCTCAGAGGCTAAAATTTGCTCTTGGAAAGATAGAAAACACCGTGGGAAAAGGAGAAAATGCTGCTTACCAGCATTTTCTCCTTTCCTCACATTGTTTTCAAAAGGCTTCTTCCTTATGGTCATTTAAACTCGGGATTGTGCGGTAAAGAGTTAAGATGCAAGCAATAGCAGAATTTAGTCAGAAGATTTATTACTGGTCACGGTAAAGAAATGTCAACAATGGGTAAGTTTAATATTCCCAAAATAAGGCTTTTTGAGCCATATTTATCGTCAATAAGTATATCTACCGTGTGCGGTTTTAAAAGAAATAGTTTTTGGCAGCGGGTTAAACCCGCTGTCATAGTCCCCAGGTATGAGTTACTGATTTTCAACGCTTACGATATTTATCTAGGTCGAGAATTCTTGCATCCGGCAGCTTTTTCCTGGATACGCGAGGTAAACAAAACTTGATTCCTACACTTGACTAAATAGTTCCTCCATGAATACACAAACGATCATGTATAAATACGCGCTACTCGCGCAGACGACACCCTACCAGCCGATATAGCTCAGTAGGTAGAGCGTAGGACTCGTGAACACAATGTCCTACAGATTGTGGGTTCGTATCCCCGGCTGGCCAACTAAAAAATTACTATAAGTCTTTCGGATGAGACATTAAACCGAGGTCCCGTATGACGGTGCTATACCCCGAGCACGTTAAAGAACCAGGCGAAGCTCTCAGTAGTTTCGACCTGTATCCTTGCACTATCCCCCGTAACAACTAACCGTCTTCTGGGGGCGTCGCTCAGATGGGCAACCGGTAGCGACGATAAATAAACGGAAATAACCAACCAAGACGACACCCTTTCAAAACTGCCTTACACCTTACGAGTTCATACGTAATGTTACTGTAGAATAGAAACGGAAAGAGGGCGTCGGTATCTACATAGACCGAAAAAGTGCAAAAGAAAATATTTTCAGAGCAAAAGTTTTTATTAGTCGCCGCGCAGAAGCGCGCGACTATATTTTTAATAGTTTTTCGAGTTAGGAAATGGACAATGGGAATTTCTTTTTTATAGGGGTGTTAAGGTTAACAAGGAATCTTTCTACTTCGCCTTAAACTGGCTTTTTAATTCATTCTTAAACTACGAAGTATATACAATACGATACTATTTTTGCTCTGTTAATACTTACAACATCAAAAAATCCGCCCAAGTATTACTTTTATTTTCGCTATTCGCGAGAAATGGACTCATCCAAATAAATGCCTTGTTTCCATTGGTCAAGGCTGTACAGGTTTCCAGTCATTTCGTACCTAGTTAATTTCGTACCTAGGTCATTTCGTAGATACGATTTTGGTCATTTCGTACCTACCTATACTTTCTATTTTGGTCATTTCGTATCCAGTTGGTCATTTCGTATCCACTTTCGTCATTTCGTACACAGGTTTAATTATCATTTTGATTATTTAGTACCTAGTTTTTCCTACTATTTGTGTTTTTTGTTGAATGACCACCGCTAAAATTGTACATTGCTGAAATTGTGTTAAATTCCGCCGAAGAACGAGTATGATGGTTATGATTGTATCTAACCATTATTGGTTACTTCTTTCTAAGTTTAGTTTTTAAAACAAAGATTGTTTAGAACCCTTTTGTTTATTTCTCACCAAGTTCTAGATAAATTTACAATGTACTTTGTTGGAAAAAATCTGGAGAGAGACCAGTTTTTCGCTGTGTTGTTCATAAATCGCAATGCAAAACCAATATTCTTTATTAACAGCGTTCACCAAACAGTATAGTTTTAGACTTGTTTAAATTGAAAGCATGCCTTGCAAACTTACGTTCTCTTGAATCATACTATCCTAGGACAGCAACATTTTAGTAACTTGGCCCTGTTTTCAACACTTTCCCAAACAAACGCGGGTTATCACGTGCGCTGTCAAATTCTTTTGGAAAAACATGTTGGATAAGGAGAAATTACTCGTTATAAGCAATTTCTCCTTTAACAAATACTTTTCCCCCCACTACTAGCGAATTTTCTACCATTTTTGCAGCTTTTTAAATTGTCGTCTGTCAACTCTTTGAATTTGGAAGAGTCTGATATTTTTCGTTTGGAAAAGAGTTCAGAGAGCGTTATGCGAGGGTATTAGATACTGTAACAGAAGACAACTTTTGATATAGATTCACAGTCACATCAATTTCATAATGTGTTAAAAAATCTGCTGATGAAAACTGACATTTACTTATTTGCCCTGGCTTTCTTGAAGCATTAAATAAAAAAATTTGCGGCGACTTTGATTCTTTGCATCGACTTTTTCTTGTCGGTGTTTGTTTGCATGATGAATTTTGAGCATAGGGCATCGTAATGGGATTCGTGTAACATCGCCTTTTATCGCCAAAGTCGTACGGATTCGGCTATTACAGGCGATGTTACACGAAAAGTCACCCATTAAGCCTTTGGCAGACGGCAAAATTTCAGCTGTGTTCAAACTGAAAGCATTTGCAGACGACAATTTCATTGTGGCTCAAATGGTACAAGTTTTATTTTATAGGATAGAAAACATTGTGGATAATAGAGAAAATGCTGGTTCCCAGCATTTTCTCCTTTCCCAGACTGTTTTCACAAGGCTTTTTTCTCAAGGTTGTTAGAAGTCGGCATTGAGTGGTAAAGAGTTAAAAGTAGTTATAACTGCAAATTATATTATGCATTTACTTGTACAACACAATCTCAAGTTTCAACGACCCTTAGAACATAACTTTTTACAAACATTGTAGGAATGGGAGAAAATGCTGGTAAGCAGCATTTTCTCCTTTTCCAACAATGTTTTCTACCCTATCAAAGATGTACACTGTTTTTGAGCCATGTTTCAATTTTTGTCTGCAAATGGCTTCTTTCAGTATAATTTATTAGCAGTTAATGAAATTTAAACAGCTTGGGTCATAACAGCTGCCAGTGTACCTATGCATGCGTTTCTTGGCTATTTCCTTAAGGTCATGCACTGAATAACAACATGGCATAAATGATAAGTGGATCAGAAAGAAGACCATGCTGGAAATTTAAACCAGCGGTACCAACTTCAAGTCTTTGAGCTACAAACTCCTTAAAAGGGATCGGCAAAACTTTTATAAAGCACATTATTTGGCCTACAAGGATTTTGAGGTGTAAAACCTCAAAATTATACTAAGACTGGTTTTCAGTACTTTAAGATACCTTTCAAGAATTTCATAAATGTTACGGATTGATATAATAGAAAACATTGGTTAGAAGCACTTTCTCCATTTCCACAAATATCTTTAAAGGCCTCTTCCACAGGGTCATAAAAACTTGGGATTGTTTTGGAAAGGATTAATATAATTTATTCAAGTCTTGTTTTCTGCCTGTGCTCATGTACTAGATTTTATCTTTATTTTAGCCACAAACAAATGAGCTGTGCTTTGGCAAAAGGGGGCTTCTTGCATCCTCGTGATGGATTATACCAAGCAAGACATAAATAATTATTGATCCATAGACCGACCCTTCGATGTACAGAAAATGGACCAATGGCGAAAAGTTTCAGCCCAGGTCAGCCTGTGAAGACTGCACAGACTGACTGCCTGCACAGGCTGACCTAAGTCTATACTGTTTGCAGATCGATTAAGGCACCTTTTTACTTCAAGTCAAGTATAAAGGAAACCTGTGCAAAGAAAGCAATAAGATCTGTAGCTGGCACAAACCCGCTGCCTTCAGTGCGTCAGCGCTTTGATTAAAAATGAAATTCATGGTTTGTCAAGTCTAGCAATTTCTGCAGCTGATTTACCTGTAAAAGAATGTGGTGTACGCCTGTACATCAATAGATAATCATCTAAAGCTGACTTTTCGACCTTCTGCTTGCGAAATTCTAACCCTTTTCATGATAGATTGATTTTGCCTTTCCACTTCCCCATTTGCTTGTGGATATAATGGCGTGGTTCTTTTGTGTACAATGCTGTTATTTTGCAAATAATTAGTGAATACCTCACTAGTGAAGTTTTTAGCATTGTTTGGCCTAAGAGTCAATGGTAACCCATATGTTACAAAGAACTTTTGAAGTATTTTAACCATATTTTCTGAAGTGATTGATTTTGTAACTTTGGTTTCGAAGAATCTTGAAAAGTAATCAATCAAAACAAAAATGTAATTTCCTGATGGAAGCGGACCTAGTAAATCAAGAGCAAAATCTTGCCAGGTACCTGATGGCAGACCTGTTCTAACCATAGGTTCAGACCTTAGAGGGTTTGATACCAGTTGACAACCATAACAAGTTTTACAGAAATTTTCTGCAACCTTATCAATTCCTGGCCACGTACTTTTGTCCTTAAATTACGTTTCATGACAACTATTCTATGATGACCTAAATGTGCTATCTCTAACACAAATCTCAAATTAGCATGGATGATAATTCTCGTCCCTCTTAACAGTAAATGACCAATTGCACATAACTCGTGTCTCATTGGTAAGCATGCTTTATTTTCAAGCATATGCCATTTCCCTGATAAAAAACATTCCTTAATTGAACAAATATCTTTATCTTTCGTTGACTCGGATTCAATATCCTGAGTTAACATCTATAGAGGAAGGGGTGGAATCTGAAGCAATTAACTTAATTTCGTCTACTTCATCTATTGAATGTTGACCTTTCCCCTTATTTGACAGTAGCCTTGATAAAGAGTCTGCAATCCATACCTTTCAACAGGGATCGTACATTATTATTACTATGTAATATACGATCCCTGCTTTCAAATCATGTGACTTAACTTTGAAAGAATATGGTTGCAATCTCAAAACCCATCGTTCAATACGTGCACGTAGTTTTGATTTCTTTGAATAGATATGCTCTAATGGCTTGTGGTCAGTGTAAAGGTCAATATCAATACCGTAGAGATATGTATGAAGTGTTCGAGACCCTACACTACTGCTAGCGCTTCCCGCTCTGTTTGAGAATACGTTCTACGTCAGTTAAGCTCCTACTTATAACTTACAACGCGTAATTCATTTTGATCTTGCAATAGAACGGCTCCCAGACCTACCGGGCTTGCATCAACAGTGACTTTTGTCTGTGCATTCAGATCAAAATATGCTAAGGCGTGTGCATCGCACAATTTATCTTTCAACTTTTTGAAACCTTTTTTATGCTAAGTGTTCCAGCGGAATTAGAATTTTTCTTGGTCAACTCACGCATTGGTGCTGATATTGTTGCAAAATCTGGAATATACCTTGCATTATAATTGACAAGACCTAGAAAACTCCTTACCTCACTCGCATTTTTCGGATCGCGTGCATTTTTCACGGATTCTACCTTTGCCTATGAAGGTTTGATGCCTTGCTCAGATAACTCTTGGCCCATATACTCTACTTTTGACATGTAGAACTGACACTTATTCTTATTCAGAGTTAACCCTTTATCCTGCAATACACTTAACACTTTTTTCAAGTGAATTTCGCGCTCCTCCATCGATTTTGAGTGAATGATGATATCGTCCATCACAATGCGTACTCCCTCGTACCCTTGTAGCAATTGTTGAAGGATGTTTTGGTACATTTCCGGAGCGCAGGACACCCTGAACAATAGCCTTTAGTGGCGATATAACCCTTTATGTGTTGTGAACATGGTTATATCCCGTGATTCTAGTAACAGTTCTATTTCATGATAAACATTTGATATATCCAACTTACTGCATATCTTGCTCCCGTTCGTATCATTTAAAATGTGGTCAAGGGTTGGAATCGGGTGCCTAACCCTTTTCACTGCTGTATTTGCCTGTCTCATGTCCACACATAGCCAAATGTCATTATTTTTCTTCGAAATTACCACAATAGGCGACACCCACGAAGTAGTACCATCAACTTTCTCATTGGTGTCCATTTCTTCCATTTAATCCAGCTTTTCTTCAAGTTTCCCACGTAAATTATAGGGAATTCTTCTCGACTGTTGAACTATAGGGTGTACAACATCATCTATTGGAATCCTGAGTTGGTAACCTTTCAATTTCCTGATTTTATCTACAAACAGGCCTGGAAACTGATCCATAATTGACAATTCTCCCTTTTCAACATTATTTACCACCTGCAAAATCCCGAGAGCAACTGCTGTTTTACACGACAAGAGAGATTGTCCTGTCCCTTTAAGCACACGAAATTCCGCATCGAAGCCTTTGTCATTCTTTGATACTTCTGCTTTAGACATTCCAGCTAATGGTAGCGGTTTCTTTGATCCGTAAGAAAATAATTTCTTATCTGTTTTATTTTTGGAAATGAATTAGAAATGTTTCTGCTTATTGAGATTGAGATCAAATTGCAAGAAACCCCTGAGTCAATGGCATAGTAAGTGGAATGTTTCCTACCTTGACGGATGTTTTTGAAAGCCTATCTGTTAAAGAAAATGTAACTGTCGAAATTGTCATCTACGGATCGAACATCCTTTTTCTTCTTTCCTTTTGACTGCGATCGACACTTCTTCGCAAAATGTCCAGTTTTGCCACACTGTCTTCATTCTTCGTATTTAGCTGCCTGGGCACTTTGGATCATTCGATTTGTGTCCCAATTTTCCACATTGATAACATTAAATTCTCTTTGTGTTATGTTTTTTTTTTCTGCGGTTTTAAATCGTGGCTTTTGATTTGGCAGGTCTCTTCAGACTTTACCTTTTCAATTGTTGGCGCTCTTGCATCGGCTCTCTCGTGTGCAGAGGTGATTTCAATGACTTTGGTAAGAATACCAACCGTTGTGCGGTTTTAAAAGAAATAAATTTTTAAAAAAAGCACAATGTTTTGAGATTTTTTTTCTTTTTATCTTTCCCCCGGGAGATAGCTATACATTATGTGCGAATAGAGCAAACTGAATTTTTTACAAAATCTTTAAATCTTCTGCATTCAAGACATGTGCAGGTGATTATTCAATCTGGCTCAAACTATGCGGAATCTGGCTCAAACTCAGCGGAAGGAGGAGAAAGATCTCCGCCTGCTCTAGCCTGGTTTCAAATCCGATCATTTTTCCTTTTACATACGGCATTCTTACGTTGCTTTGTCAAACATTTTGTTGTTTGGTAAAAAGTTGTCTTTCAGATTGATCAAGTCCAGAATTTTGCAGTCTGATAAGGAGTTAAATTACATCAGTTGTCTAGAAATCCAAGAGTTATTTCATGTCCGTTTAATCACATACCACATCCAGGCTAGCCTGATCCCGCGGAGACTCAAACACACGTGTACGCGTGTTTGTTTGAATTTCTGCGTTTTTTTTTTTCTAACCCACTCAAAACACTAATATATTTGTATACTTTTTTTTTTTAATGTTTTTGTGTGTCTTTGTGCGTCTTTGTGTGTCTTTGTGGTATTTAGTAGGACCCGTAATTTTACAGTGAAATATTTTCAAACTTGATACAATGCAATACATGTACCCGTTTCAAAATTAATCAGGGTTTAAAAAAAAAAATAAAAAAAATTTTTCTGACATTGACGCAGGGATCGTATAAAATCCCTGAATGACATCAATGGTGACGTCAACAAAATTTAGAGGAAAAATAATTCTGATACCTGTGTACGAGAGAGCTACAACTTTGTAATCAGGCGAGGAACACCAACCATGGGCATATTAGTGTAATCATATCCAGTAACCCCCACTTTCTACCAGTAAAGTTTTTCTAACAATGAAATGAACATAACTGTAGATCTACTAATAGAATCTCAGAATAGAAATCATTTAGATTGATAGGGACTAAGTCTCAGATGTATTTGGTACCATAGAGTAGAATTCTATAA
Source organism: Tridacna gigas (assembly GCA_945859785.2). NCBI lineage: Eukaryota > Metazoa > Mollusca > Bivalvia > Cardiida > Cardiidae > Tridacna > Tridacna gigas. Next base: position 26,000,917 of record OX244041.2, on the reverse strand, counting down.
ATACATTCTGTGTAATATCAACAGATTGCAAATAGTTTTTACACGTCTGATTGGCGCTTTTTTTTTCTTGAAAAATGTTAAAATGTTTTACAGACCTACTTGTATTATTAAACATGGTGCTTATAAGGCAGGTTGTTTCACTATAACATTTGGCTTTAAGGCTTTGTAACAACTTGCCCCAGCCATACTGCCTCTGCAAGAGCATGGTGCAATTGAGTTTGTATGGAAAACAAGACAAATCCTTACAACAAATGGTAATTTCAATCGTATTTATAATATCTTAATATATGACCAGGGATCCTATATATTTACATGTAATATGACGTAATATAGGATCCCTGATATGAACGAGAAAGACAAAACTTTCTAACTCAACCCAATATTTACCTATGAGGATTACTCTTGGAAACTTGTCTGTAATTTTATTATGGTTGTAATTCTCCCTTCCTTTACCCATGTAAATCCCCCAGCTTAACCCCTTGTCCCCTATTAGTCATATTACTCTAATTAGCATTTATCTTTTTGCTACAGACAAAACAGCTTTCCACATCCTATCTCATTGGAGACAGGACCTCTTACATGGGAGTGTTTTGATCCCAATGGAGGCTCCACACTTTCTAAGTTTTCAGCTCTCATTTCCTTAAAGATACCACTCACAGTCTTAACTTTCCATTTAAACTTTTGAGTAGGCAGATATTGCCCATACAGATATGCGCACTAAATGACCAAAGCTGTCGATGTGCCATAAAATACCATTCATTCATTCATTGTAATTCTTCCTCTCTGCCATCTCGGACACTGTGCACATAAACAAGGCGGTTCAAATGGATGTGATAATAACGAAATGAATAAAGTGATCTGAATTTTTAACAACTTGACCCTATTAACAACTTGCACGTCTCTGGGCCATACTTTTAGTAATCCATGATTGCCCTACAGTTTCAAATATTGAACATTCGAGGAGGGGGCATGACGTGATCAATGTTACAATCAAAATATTAAAGCTAAATGATCCGTAAACCCTTCTTGAAGAAGGCAGACAACAAAATTTTAGATCAGTCCATATTGAAAACAGTATGTTGCTCAAACTGTGTGAATTTATTTTAGACAGGATATTTAAGCTCATTGTCAAAATAGGCCAAGATGCTGGTAACCAGCATTTTCTTCTTTTCCCTAAACGTTTTCTAAAATCTTTTTTCAAAAGAATGTCTTTCTCCAACTCGAAGTAAAACAACTGATTCCTATGTGGCAGGGCCTTTTTTTACTCTTCACCTAACGACAAAATTTTAAACTTGTCCAAAATGAAAGCTTACGGAAACCACAAATTAGATATGGTCCTAGAGATGGATTTGTCTTTGAAAAGGTAGAAAACTCTGTCAGAAAAGAAGAAAATGCTGGTTACCAGCATTTTCCTCTCTTCCCACAATGTTTTCAAATGTCCCTTTTTCTCAGGATTGCTAAAACTTGTGGCTGTGTGGTAATGGCATAAACCTAAAAGCTATGGCTATCTTCAGCAATTTTTGAAGCAGTCAAATACATGATACTGTAGGCTATATTAGATATCAAGGTTGTCGGCCAGTTGGTCTCAGGAAAGAAGACACTTCAAGGCTTCCCTGAAAAAGTCTTTGCGACCTTCTTTTAACCAACCCTTCTTTGTCTAGGCCCATTGAGTGATCCCACATATACCTACCTACACATGCAGCAATTATTAAGCTGCGCATCCAATAAGGCAAGCGCTCAAAAGCAGTTTCTATCGAATGCATTTGCTCGCCACTAGAGCTTGCCTAGTAGGCAAATGGGTTTTGAGGGCATTTTATTTACCCCAAATTATCTTGGTCAAACCATAAAGGAAAAGTTAGCATCACAAGCCCAAAAGTCAATCTATGCCTTAAAGTCATTTCATACAAAGTTTGGTTGTTTTCCCGCACAAGGATATTTTAGAATTTTCGATTCAATGGCGAAACTGATACTTGTGTACGGCAGCAAACTTTGGGGAAGAGAATATTCTGAAACCATTGAAAAGATTCAAGTTAAATTTTGTACAGATTGTTTGATTGTATGGTATTCAACACTATTTTCAATATTACATGTATATCAGTTAGTTTAGTTTAAACATATTTTATTTCCTAAGTTGAAATGGGGTTGGGCCACAAGTTCTATCAACTTAGAATCGGTCCTTCCCCTACAATTTCAACAATTCTTTTTAACAATGGCAAATATAATGATTTGATATTTTAAGTATACACTAAACACGGTGAAAGAGATGAGGAAGAGTACTGGTAGAATAGGGAAAGAGAAATGAAAGAAAATGTGATGGTGCTCTCTGTTGGGCGCTTGGGCGCCCGGTAAATTCAGCACTGTTACGATAGTCGATTTACTGAAAACGCTTTGACTCGTTGAGATACTTGTGAACTGCTTCAAAAAGTGAACAATTTTGATCTAAATTTAAGTCGGCACTGCCAAGTAATAATTTATAAATGTTTAAAGGATGAAATTCACGTGTTGCCCGAAATAGTGAGATTCGTATATCTGAATAACGATGGCATTTAAAAAAATAATGTTCAGCATTTTCAACACCATTGTTGCAGTCAAACATGGGATCCAATCTTAAGTAATTAACCAAACGCCAGCTGTCAATCAAAAAAATCAATAAGCCAATCAGCGATCAATATTTTTCCATCCAGAGCGGAAGCCGTCTTGCCGTTATAAAACCTAGACATTCTGAATCATTAGGAGTTATAACTATATATAAATGTATAGTATATTGATGAGAAAAATACTGATGAATAACTTTAAACCTGATATCCATTATTAATCCTTACGACTGCAATTTCAAGATGCAGAGTTACACCAGGTAATTTTATTGTTGCAGAAGACAAATTCAGATTTAAAAGGAGAAAAATAAATGAATACTTCTTGTTAACATGCTTTTTTATTGTCATAAATTTTCCAGAATTTCAATCTTGGCAACAGATTCCTGTTTCTTTACTAAAAGAAATGTATAGATAATATTTTAGACAACTGATTGGATTTTATCATGTTCAGTTATTTATTTCCTTTACCTTATTTTTCATTTAAATATATACTCGGTAATTCATTTTTTTACCAAATTGAGTTGACTTGTTGTTTTGAATTCTGGTTACATCTCTTTTGTTGAATCTTTCCCCCCCTCGCAAATTATCCTTCAATAAAATTTGAGTCGACGAAATTCGGGTAGAAGTCAAACCTAAACAGCGACCCCCCGTCCCCCCTCCCCCCCCCCCCGGTTTTTAAGTAAATGCAATGTAGGCACAGTTTTGACATTTGTTTAAATTAAAAATAAATGCCATCTTCCTCCATCAGTAAACCATTAACAAGAGGGCCAAAATGGCCCTGAAGCGCTCACCTGAATAAGTTTTACTTTTTCCTTCTGATCACCAGAGCCATGTTTCTTGACGGATCAAAATATCACGAACAATTTTTGAAAAGGGTCAACCAAAGAACATCCCTGTGAAATTATTTCAAAATCTGACCAGCGGTTTCAGAGAAGAAGAATTTTTAAGAATTTCTTCATTTCTGTATAGTGCAAGTAGCCCCCATTCACCAGAGCCATGTTTCTTGACGGATCAAAATTTCGCGAACATTTTTGAAAAGGGTCACCCAAGGAACATCTCTGTGAAATTTTTCTAAAATCTGGCCAGCGGTTTCAGAGAAGAAGAATTTTTAAGAATTTCTTCATTTCTGTATAGTGCAAGAAGCCCCCATTCACCAGAGCCATGTTTCTTGATGGATCAAAATTTCGCGAACAAGTTTTGAAAAGGGTCACCCAAGGAACATCTCTGTGAAATTATTTTAAAATCTGGCCAGCGGTTTCAGAGAAGAAGAATTTTTAAGAATTCCTTCATTCTGTATAGTGCAAGAAGCCCCCATTCACCAGAGCCATGTTTCTTGACGGATCAAAATTTCGCGAACAATTTTTGAAAAGGGTCACCCAAGGAACATCTCTGTGAAATTATTTTAAAATCTGGCCAGCGGTTTCAGAGAAGATTTTTAAAGAATTTCCTAAAAAATTCCATTTTGTTGCCATGGCAACCAGAGTTTTTGACGGAATCAAATTCTGCGAACAATTTTTAAAGAGGACCTCCCAAGGAACATTCCAGCCAAGTTTGGTCCAAATTGGCCCAGCGGTTTAGGGGGAGTTGATGTTTAAAGAATTGTTGACGACGCACGACGCACGACGACCGACGGACGACGGACACTGGGTGACCCTAAAAGCTCCCCTTGAGCACGTTGTGCTCAGGTGAGCTAAAAACGTTGTTCCCATTGGTCTCTGTATTTTAACATATCTATGAATGCAAACTTAAAGCCTGTTAAATTAAAGACGATATGCCACCCTATATATATAACTATCTTTCCCCTCCCTTTATTTTCAATCTTTTAATCTCCCTTAAACTATTATTTATTTATCGAAAATCAATTAGGTACCAATCAAGCCGTTTTCGTTTGATTTGTTGTACATGTTGCCACTTTTTACGCAAAACGTGGAGCAAGGGTTTATGCGGTATTCCTTTGATATCGGTATACCACCCCAAAAGCGTCTGGTACTGTCCTACTTGTAAAATTACGCACACGTGTCATATCAGTCTGACTCTTTGTGACCGTCTATAACCCCTCTCAACGATTATTAGTGTTTGAAATTTGGATTATACATGTTCAATGTGTAAGTCAATTTATTTTTCTATTACTCTTACAGCATAGTATTTAGCGGCGAATGCTTAGAAATATATTCATATTTTTATTCTTTTTATTCTTCTCCTCGGGTTTTTCCCTCAAACTTGAAAAACTCAATTTGGTAAACCTATCATTTGTTAATGTATCTTCTAATTTCAATTCAAACATCTGGTAATCATATTGCCCTGTTAAAAACATGTATATTTCATTTGGTAATGTAAAAGTCTTGCAATTTGTGGTGAAATTATTGAAGCATATATCACGGACTAAGTATTGGAAAAATCTCTGTAACTTTGAAAAAGCTTATTTTTGTCCAGGTAAAAGATGAATTGCATTTGAAGACCAATGACTTTAAGAAATATTTAGGAAGCACGAGTTACATGTACACGTATTATACCTACGTTATCAAACGTAAGTGGCGTAAGAGGTGGAAGTCAACTGACTTCGAAATAAACAGTCTCTATTTCAATTTTCACCTATAAAACTTCGAAAAACCTAAATCCAAAAGATGTAACTACCTTTTCTCAAATTGTTCCCATGCTTATTTTATCTTGAACAATTATTTCGTGTTAAAGTATCTTCTGGTAACTTGCATATGTCTCCGAGCTAAGCCCTCGTGTCTGGGTAATGTTTGTCTAGGTTTTTAGATTCGCGGGTCACGTGACATCAGTGGGAGGAGCGATCTATCGTCTGTCGTTTGGTTAATTCATGTAAAGGTCTTCGTTTAAGTGCCTACAATTGTTTCTTAATCGTGCATGAAGAACTGACATATATCTGTCTCCAATAGAATAAATTCTTGAAATTTTGAAAGGCCTAGTCTCATTCAGTTTGGATCTGAGCTGTATGTTTCACCACTTCTTATTTCATGTTCAAGATTGTTGCAAACAGAAATTGAAGAGGGGATACACGACTTTTGTAAAATACTTGTTCTTGCATATATATTTTCATAATTTTGGCTGTCTCTCAGCTGATATTGCGATCTATTGCCAACTAATGGAGTCATCAATTCTTCTATATACTGTGGGACAAGATTATTAGACACTTTACACATAAAACATAACTTAGAAGTTTTTCTTCTTGATGTAAAGATTTTCAGGAGATACTGATCTTGTAAGACCTGTTACAATTCTTGCAGCTTCATTTTGTAATTTTTCAATAGAGTCTGAACATGAGACTGAGCAGCCATCACATACTATTGATGAATACTCAGGGATAGGTCTTACATAAGACAGATAAATTTGATTTAAGGCTGCACGAGTTAGAGTAAATTGAAGTCTCCGCATAATATGTATTATTATGGATGCAGCCTCTAAGTTATTATTAATATGGTCATTCCATTGGCCTGAACTACTTAGGGTTATACCAAGATGTTTATGTTGATCAACAATTTTAATTTTAGTATTTTCAAAAAAAAGAAGAGGTTCATCATAATCTTTTTTTGAGGAAAATATAACAGCTTCAGTTTTGTTCGGGTTGAAATTAACCAACCATTGTTTCGCCCATATTGAAACATTTCTTAAATCATGATTTATTATACCCTCTATATCTTGTAGTGACGTAGCAGAATAATAAAGAGAACTGTCGTCGCCATACAATCTAGTAAGACTTAATAGTGATTCTGTAATATCTGTAAGGTACTCCCGCTTTTAAGGGTAGAAGATTAGACTCTGATCCTTGTATTACAACTTTTTGCTTTCTGTTTTTTAGATAACTCGTTAACCAAGTGAGAAGACTATCACCTATGCCATTTTTTTTAAGTTTAAACAAAAGACCTTTGTGCCACACCCTGTCAAATGCTTTTGAGATATCACAGAAAACAATACAAGAGCGCTGGCCGTGATCAATGGCCTGACATATATGGTGATATATGTCTACAAGTTGATACGTTGTGGAGTGTTTTGGCAAAAAACCCGATTGATATTTGTATAAAAGATCATTTGTCAGAAAACAATTGTACATATGCTTAAAATAATTCTTTCAAGAATTTTTCCACAACTACTGAACAAAGAGACAGGTCTTTAGTTGGACGGCAACGACTTATCACCTTTTCATGTTAAACAAAGGTGTTACAATTGCTTTCTTCCAGGAATCGGGGAAAATCCCTTCTGATATGGAACGATTAAATAATATGCAAAGTGGTTTGCAAACAGAGTTAATACAACCTTTGAGCATTCTGTGGCTTATATTATCTGGACCACTAGCTTTATTAATATCAATACAATGAATTATATCTTTTACTTCAGAAATAGTAATTTCATCAATTACAAGTTTATTTAGGGTTTTGAATTGACATTCGGGAAGTACGATGTTATTGTCATTTACTGTTGATATTGATGAAAAGTAACTATTTAAACAATTTGCTTTCTCTTGAGGCGAAGTATACCAGATTTTATCCCCATTAGGAAGCGTATCACTCAAAGGTGGAAAACAGGACAGAGAATCGTGTTTTTTAATGAAATGCTTGATAATTTTCCAAAATCCCTTTTTATCATTACAATTCAACTCTATCAAGTTTGTTTCTAAATTTTCATAAAAATTCTCCTTTGCATGTTTTTTCATATTATTAACAGTATTTCTTATGTTCTTATATTTTGACCAATCACTGGATTTTCCCGATGCTTTCGCAATACATTTCAATCTATCTCTTTTACAGGAAAGTCTTCTAATTGCACTGTCATACCACGGCTGGTCATCAGGTCGAGTACAGACTTTTTTACATGGGATACACTGTTTAACAAATTCAATAAAAGTCTTAGTAAATACATCACATGATTCATCAACTGAGTAATCGTGCAAAATATTCCAATCATAATTTGATATTTTTTGATTAAGTAAATCATAATTAGCTCTATTGTATAACCAAATAGTTCTCTCGTAACTAGCTTGGATCTGGTAAGAGAAGGGTATAGATACATAGGTAGCTGAATGATCACTTATTTCTTGCGGTACTTTAATAGTACCAGACTCAGAAATTTCCATATCAACAGGAATCAGGATGGGGCCAAGCATTGCATTTTGCCTGGTTGGGATATTAATTACATTATTCATTGAATTAAGTACTAGAGTGTCCTTTAAATTATGATAATTATTGTTAAGTAAATCCTCTTTTAAATCACCCAGCATGATCACATTTTTTGTTATGTTAAAGGCTGCTTCAATGTTACGATTTAAGTTTCGAAAAAAATCATTGTCTGCTGTTTCGGGACTATAAAATGTACCAATCAGAAATATCTCAGAATTAACAACGATTTTAACCCAAATAGATTTGTTACAATAACCCTCAAGATCAGTAACTCTCGAATGTACAAGGTCCTTGTTTAAATATACAAGAATCCCACCTCCATGATTAGTCTGTCTTTTCTATTCAGTCCGTCAAAACAGTCAGAAAGGTGTAAGAAATCATCTGTAATTATGTTATTAAGATGTGTTTTCCGTGAAACAAATGACGTTAAAATCTAAAAATTCATCTCTTATAAAGTCCATCTTATTTCTTATGCTTCTTATATTGCAATGCAGTATTGACAACAAAAAAGATTTTTTCTGGTGATAAGGGACTAGGATTTACTTCAACATCCCCAGCTAGTAAAATAAGTTGCCAAATGACAAAGAAGTAGTGAATTAAGTATATATTTTCTTTCACATGGTTCTCTCCTATGGATAAAATAGACTGAATGCTCAAAACCAACCTTTTGTAGATATATAAAAGATAATTTGTCATGTTCAATCTAATATAAGGGCAAAGTTTCGCGTAACAGGTATAAAACTATCATGAAACAGCCCTATGGACGCTCTCCATGCGGTCAGGTCATTACCCATTAGGAAGTAAAATGACCTGTCCATATAGAGCATCCACCAGGGCTTGATCTATACAAATATAATTCACAGAGGCACCATCCTAAACAAAAAAATAAAGATGTGAAAAACAAATAACATATTTACAGTGATAACTTAATCTGTACAATGATATAGTGGCGTGGAAATTGTGTTCACTGTGAGATGGATCAGTTCAATTAAACATTAAACTAAAAAAAAAAAAAGTAACCTGAAAAAAATTAAACAAGAAGACGTTCTAAGCTGGAGTAATAGCCCCACCTAACTCTCTATCGAAACGAAACATACAGCAGTTATTAGGGTACTTTGATTTTGTTTGTGAGCAATCAAACAGCAATACATAAATATACTACAAATAGTCTGTAATTTTTTATAGTTTTAGGAATGTAACTTGTTTAAGAATAATGTAAGGAAAACAGGACTATCAAACAGACTCATACATATACATGTAGAGTCAAATAAAAAGTTTCAGTATATTATCATTTCAAATTTACAAGAGAAACAATAAAGAGAGTATGGCCATTCGTCAAGGAAGATCATTCTTGAGGAGACGGCCAAGCAGACAAACAGGCAGACAGACTGACAGACAGACAGACTATATAGCTTTTCAATGCGTAATGCGAAAATGGAGAATCCACCTGCTACGTGCAAGCGGGGTCTCCCTTTTCCTCTGTCAATCCGGATCTGCACTATTGCCCCAATACAAAATGTGTTGTCCGATCCCGAATCCCCACTGTCTGCCACCCAATGTTAAATCAAGGAAAAATCTACATAAAATTGCAGTTGAAAGTGGAAATACCACACACACATAAAAAGGAGAGTTAACCCTTATGCTGCCAAGCACGACTCAGTGACCATTTGTGGACAATGTAGATCCAAGACCAGACTGCACAGTACGTGTAGTCTGATCTTGGGTCTACACGACGCAATAGGTAAAAGATTTTCACCAAGATAGGTTTACATGAGCAACAATCGGGTTTTTACTATCGGCCTGAAAGTTTCATTTAAGTGAAATAGCAGGCCAAGGGTTTATTTACGTAGCAGCAAAAGAGCCAATAAAATAGACTATCAATAAATTAGACTATCTTAACGTATCTCAACAGTTCAACAAATGTGAAATAACAGTCAGTCATCATGATTGGTGGGGATCGAGACTGGTCCACCAAAAGTGCAGTTCGAATCAGATCTTCACTATTGCTCCAGTACTGTCAGTGAATGATTGTCTTAGTTATGAAATCTATATTCTGTCACAACAAATTTAAGAAATAAATTATTATATATATATATTATTTCAGTTATATATATGGCGTTGGCCTGTGCAGCTATCAGTGCTTTCTTGGAGGTTCTGTTGCCAGTACTTAGCACAATATTCTTCCTAAGCCACTGGCTGCTTTCCCACATACTGGTAACCATTGTTGAAATGATGAACAGCAGTGAGAGAGGAATGAAACCTGTTGCAATGACTTTCATAAATCCTCCCAGGGATTCAAACCAGTGACTCCCTGTTCTCAAGCCCCGTACACTACTGACTGCACCATAAGGCCTCTGCCTGCGTGGAGAAAAAAAGGATCTCAATACTGCCACCAGTCGCTGCACATATACAACATTTTATGTGGCAATACATGTAGTTTGTAGCCTTTGAACATATATACAACTTTTTATGTGGCAATAGTTTGTAGCCTTTAAACACTTAGGCAAGAAATTGCCTGAAACAAGCAAGTGAACCTTTTTGCATTTAAAAGTGAAAGTGTGTTCATAAAAGTGCTTTTCATTCATTCAGCACTCTAAGAATTAAAAGGACAGACAGCAGAAACCACACCAAGATACAAGCTAAGCAGGCCTTTGGCCAGTAGAGCTTACAAGAGAAGACCTTGTAGAAAGGCCTCAGGTAATCCGTGTTGATGTTGATGATAGACCTAAATTAGCGGTGAGCCACATCAAGGGGGATGTCAACCGTCTCATAGAGACAGCTCACTTACCCTAGGCTTTTCCAGTATTTTATATTGGTACTAGGCTAGGGCTCGGTCTGGGTTTTATATTGGTACTAGACCAGAGCTCAGTGGAGCCTTGTCATCATCCATTTACCACACAATTACAAGTTTTAACGACCCCCAACAAAAAAGCCTTTTGAAAACATTTTGGGAAAAGGAGAAAATGCTGGTAACCAGCATTTTCTTCTTTTCCTATAATGTTATTTGACCTTTCAGAGACCACAGTGTTTTTTTGACCTTTCAGAGACCAATCTCATCATTCAAGCCACATTCAATTTACCATCTGCAAATGTGTTTAGACCAGTCCAAAATTCTGAAGTGTGGTAAAGGGTTAACTATTCACCACACCAGTAGTATAGGGGGCTAGACTGGGTCAGTTGACCCAGAACTGACCCAGTCTAGCCTCCTTGAGGGAGATTTTGACCCGGGTAGGTACCCTTGGTCAATTCCGGTTGATTTGGGAAATTTTTGGACGATTTGGGTAAAAAATGGCATTTTTTGGCATTTTTGCTTCCCCCCCTCCAACCCAGTCTAGCTACCCTGAGGGAGGATTTGACCCAGGGTACCTACCCTCAGGGTAGGTACTCTAGGTTGCTTCCAATGGATCAGAAGTCATTGACAATTTGAAGAAAAAAGATAGATCTTTCATGGTAGATGGTTAGCCCTGAAAAGGGCTGTTTTGTTTGGAGATTGTGTTTTTTCTCTCTACTGACAGCTTTTCTTCATTTTTCTTGGGATTTTTGGGATTTTGAAGTCATCGAAATTATCAATGTTTTTCCCGTATTTATCCTGGCCTGTCAGTATCGGTGAAGATCTCTTTTGGTCAACATGCCGCTTGTGGAGATGGCTATCGTTTTCCTCTGATTTTCGTTTTGTTGTTCTTCTCGGTTGATTTTCTTTTGGTTGTTTTTCTTTCTTCACAACAGCTACGATAGAGTCCACTAGCTTGTGAAGATTTGTCTTATCGAAGTCAAACTCCACAGGAATCTTTACTGGAACTGCTGAAATGCTCTGACTTTGATAGCGTAGTGTCTCAATGTTTTTCCACAACCGTTCGGTGTTTGTGTTTAAAGTTTTAATCTCCTCCAAATGTTTGTTGAATGTTTCCAGTTCTTTTAAGATCCGAGATAGCATAGATTCTTGTTTCGAATTTAACTGTTTCACCTCTTCGTAAATGTTATCCAATACAGTCGTCGGATTGATGTTTGCTGAATTCATAGCCGATGAAAGAATGTCTCCATTGTTTTCCACTGGAAGGAAAGCATCTAAGTTGAAATCGTTTAAGTTGTATTCCATATTGATTTTTAACTTCCGAAATGTTCGAGAGCTATGAGTCAAAATGATGAATGTATGGGAAAAAATCGGTGTTTTTATAGCTTGACAGGAGGATTGACCTATTTTGACTTGGAATTAACGTTAACCAATCGTTAGTTTCGTTACATTTTTTTGGATTTGATACTCTTAGACGTTGTAGATAGATCATATAGTACGTTATGTTCTGTCTACATGCTCTCGCCCACGTTCGCACTTTTAATTCTAACGCAAAGTAGGTCAATCCCCCTGTCAAGCTATAAAAGAGACAGCATTTTTTATTCTTTTATTAACTCATTTCACGATGAAGTTATCGAAATTTTGCTGTGGGCTGTTTGGTGGCAAGAAGAATAAGAAAGAAATGAAAGAGAAATGGGAGCAAGAGGTCATGGAAAAGAAAGAAGACGAGGCAGAAGAAAGGAAGAGACTAAAGCATAAAGCTCTTCGGGAGTTCTTTGCAAGACGAGGGTATGAGTTTTATACTCGTACCCCAATCGTTAAGATGGGTAATATTTACCCAGACCTGTCAGAGTTGATACCGCCAACAGAACATCGTGGTTGGCAAAATAAATTAATGAGAATGTATCCTTCATTGAAATGGTAAAGAATACGTTCTCTTTAATTTTAAAACAGCCCTTTTCAGGGCTACCCAATACCAAGAAAAGAACTTTTTCAAATTGTCAAAAAACAAAAAAAGTCAAGTCCTATATGTTTATTTAAAACTTTTTATTTTAGAACATTTTGTACAATATTCATTACAATGAAACTTTGAACTGTAAAAATATGAAAAAAACTTTTTTCACATAGCATGTTTTTCTTTTTTCTTCGGAATGTCATAGAACTTTGAACTGTAAAAAGACAAAATGAATGAAAAAACTTTTTTTCACTTAGACTGTTTTTCTTTTTTTCTTCGGAATGTCAGATTCACATTTACTCTTACGTTTTTTTCCCCTTTCATTGTTTTTTAATACCATATCTGGACACATTTCATTCCCGTGTTTTGTCGATTTGCAATAGAAACAGTTGTTTTTGTTGTTTTGTCGTTTTTTCTTCTTTTCGTTATTTTGACGTTTTTCCTCTGGTCTTTTTTCTATCAACACTAAATCTTTTGGTTCTTCCTTCCCGTTCGAACAATCCGACTCTGCAGAAAATTCGTTTTTTGTGGAATCTATGAGATTTTGTTTGTCCAGATTTTTCCCTAAAGTCTCTAATTTATCTGCTATTTTGCAGATCTCTGAATCCTTGATACCCGTGTTGTCAGTCTGCATGTCTACGGTCTGAGTTTCAACGGATGATGTATCCTGTGGTGAACTTTTTTTCCATGTATTTTCATTGCAGAATGATTTGCAGAATGAATTTACTACCCCGACGTATTTCATATGTTGGAGTTTGACAGCTGTTGGTGAAATTTTGATGTCATGGCTGAGCGGGTCCACATAGACAAAAACATTTTCTCCTGTCTGCTTTTCTTTTTCTGGACATTGTCTGGCCCAATGCCCTGTTTTGTTGCACGTAAAACAAATATTTGTTCTCACGCCATCCATCCCATATCGTTTGTCGATCGTTGTTTGATCCAAAACTCTGTAGCTGGTCATGCGGTAAACATCTTTTTCTGCTAAATGTTGTTGGGATAAAAATGATCCCACGTAGACGCCATTATGTTTAACTTGATACTTTGACGGAATATTGCTGATCTCATAATCGTGGGTGTATGGATTAACATACAATGCCATCCTCTTTCTAAGTGGTGATGTATTTTGCAGTTTGAACTCGCTCATTTTCTTTTATCAACTGTACTGCCTGAGGTTGGTCAGAGGAATAATTTACAGTCGATGTCTCTATTTATACACTACTGTAAGGAAAGACTCAATAAATTGTTAGGTTTTTTTCTCGGTTCCTTCATTTTGTCTTCTCAGCTAGAGCTGAAACGATGGTTAAAAGAAAAAGAATAGTAGATTATTCAGACAGTGAAAGTGACGATGAGTCATTTCCACCAAAAAAGAAAAAATCTTTACCGTTGAAAGAAGAAAGTGATAGTGATGACGAGTCATTTCCACTAGCAAAAAAGAAAAAAACTGTACCATTGAAAGAAGAAAGTGACAGTGAAGATGATATCTTTTCACCAAATATGCTCGTGGATAAAAAAGAAGAAAACAGCAGTTCTACTTTGGATATGAAAAGTCTATACGACTTAATAGAAAGGGGAAAAAAGAAGTCAAGAAAATTTAGAACAGAATCACATGTATTGTCAGTGAGTTTTAAGAAATTTGAAGAATTATCACCCCAGAGGCTGCTTGGATTATTTGACGATGTTACCCATGAAATCATTCGAAAGTTAAATGCAAACCCGACAGATATGATTAGAATTAGCATCGCTCATCCTTCATTGGAGATGGGGATTCATATTCCCTTTTTAGCTACAGATCAGCTGCAAGGTGAAACTATATTGAATGAAATTGAACGAGTTTTACAGTCGAATACAGATTTTGTCTTGAACGATGGATCCATGACGTTTGACATTACACATACAATACCTCCATGTGGTAACGGAAAAATGAAATATAAATCGTCGGAATTGGATTCAAAGGTTTTTGCCAAGAAGAAACAATGCATTATTCAAATTAACAACCGTGATCAATTATGTTTTGCAAGAGCCGTTGTTGTGGGAATTTGCTACAATGAACGTGAAAACAACGAAGCGTGGAATAGGAGATGGAATAATATTCGTCGTTCAGACCACGCTCTTCAAAAGACTGAAGCCAAGAAATTGATGAATGAAGCTGGAGTTTTACCAACACAGTCTGTAGGAATTGATGAATTCAAAAAAATTCAATTGTTTTTGTATGAAAAAGACTATGTCATTAAAGTTCACGACCAGCATTCCAAAACGAGGAAAATATTTGAACATCCAGAAGTGAAAACCAATAGTAAGATCATACATTTATACTTCCATCAAAACCATTATGACTACATCAAATCCATCAAAGGTTTTTTTTGTTGTACATATTATTGTGAGTTCTGTGATGTGGGCTATAACGGGCGGGAAGACCATGCTTGCTCAAAAATCTGCAAAGGTTGTTTTCGTGCTGGAAAATGTCCATCAGAATCCAAAGAGTATGTTTGCAGTTACTGTCATAGGCGATTTTTTAGTGTTTTATGCTTTGAAAATCACAGAAATGTTCAAGGTAAAGAAAAGAAATCCATTTGTGAATTAGTGAAACTCTGTTCAAAATGTGGTGCACAGTGTCGTTACCAGAAAGAGAAATCATATCTGCAATGGAAAGAAACGGTGCCATATCTGTAAGAAAATTGTTGACTTTTCTCATCGATGTTATATTCAACCTTACCAAAGTAAGACGAATCATAACAGTAATGATGAGACGAGTTTTTCTGTAGTCAAAAAACCACAGTTCATTTTCTTTGATTTTGAATGCAAACAAGACACAGGGGTGCACATCCCAAATTATTGTATAGCACATAGAGCATGTGATGATTGTATCGATAAACCACTTGATTTTCATTGTTCTACATGCAGTGAATTTGAAGAGGGTAGGGAAGTTATTTTTCAAGGAGAAGAAACTTTGAGTCAATTTTGCAAGTGGCTCTTTTCAAAACATCACAAAGGAGTCACAGCTATGGCCCATAATTTAAAAGGTTATGACGGCCAGTTCATTCTTAAATATATTGTCAAAGTTGGGTTAAAACTTCCAAAATTGATCATGAATGGAAACAATATTATGAAGTTAGAATTGAATGGTGTGCGCCTGATCGACGCCTTCAATTTCATGAACTTTGGGCTGGCGAAATTTCCAGCCACATTTGGTCTTCAAGAAATGAAAAAAGGTTACTTTCCTCACTGGGCAAATACAGATGAATTTTGGAGTTATATTGGACCATACTTGGATATGTCTTATTACAAACCCGACTCAATGTCTGAAGAGGGTAGGTCGAAATTCATAGTCTGGTATAATGATAAAGTTCAAAAGGGTGAGGAATTCAATTTTCAAAAAGAGATGGAATCGTACTGTAGGTCAGATGTCGATATCCTAAGACGAGGATGTGGTGAATTCAGAAAGCTGTTTATCGAACAGGGTGGTATTTGTCCATTTTTAGAGGCAATCACCATCGCCGATGCCTGTAACAAAGTCTGGCGAAGCAAATATTTGCCAGGAAATCAAATTGCTATCATTTCAAGTAAAGATTCGTCCAGACGTCGTTTTTCTATGAAAGCGATACGCTGGATTCAAAGCGTAGCTCGGGAAAAAGGTATTCATATTCGCCATGCAAAAAATGGTGGGGAAGTTCAAATCGGAAGATATACTGTAGATGGTTTTCACCGTCAATCAAACACTGTCTATGAATTCCTTGGGGATTTGTATCATGGTTGTCCTGTATGTTATACAGATCGAAAACAGATCAATCCCATCAATGGGAGACCCATGTCTGAATTGTACGAACATACTTTTAAACGTATAGCAGATATCAAAGAAATGGGGTATAATGTAGTGTACATTTGGGAGCACGAATTCGATGCTAAGATGAAGGATAAAGAGTACAAAAAACTCATTGAAAAGTTATATCCACATTTGAACCCCATCGATCCGAGGGAGGGATTGTCTGGGGGAAGATGTAATGCAATAAAAATTAGCTACGATGTTGATGAAAAAAGCAAGAAGGAAATCAAGTACATTGATATCTGTTCTCTGTACCCTTATGTTTGTAAACATAAATCCTATCCTGTGGGTCAGCCAAAAATTTTGTCTAGTGAGAATATTGACATGAACAATATTCGTCAGTATGAGGGGTTAATCAAATGCAAAGTTTTACCTCCAACTGATTTGTTTCACCCCGTTCTTCCAGTTCACTGTAACAATAAAATGATGTTTCCACTCTGTATGAAATGTGCAGAAGAAAGTTCAAACATTTGTATCCACGGTGAAGAAGAGAGGGCTTTGGTTGGAACTTGGGTTACTTTTGAATTATCCAAAGCTCTTGACTGTGGCTATCGGCTAATACAAGTGTATGAAATCTGGCATTTCAATTCTGTGTCAGATCAGTTCTTTAAAGGTTATGTGGATAATTTCTTGAAAATTAAGCAAGAAGCCAGTGGTTACCCAAATTGGTGTCAATCAGACTCGGAAAAAGATCAATTCGTTTGTGAATATGAGAAGGCAGAAGGGGTTCGTCTTGATCCAAGTTGTATTAAAAAAAATCCTGGGAGAAGATCGTTTGCTAAGATTATGTTGAACTGTCTTTGGGGAAAATTAGCCCAGCGTGAAAAAATGACTCAGACGGAATACATCAGTGATCCGTCTAAATATTTCGAATTAGTCACCAATCCCAATTTCATTGTAAAGCATGTAGAAATCTTTGACGAGGACTGTCCATTCATCTTGGTTAACTATGAATCAAAATTGGAACACATTGATACCCACGCTACAGCCAACGTGGTAGTAGGGTCTTACGTAACAGCTTATGCAAGGTTGGAATTGTACGCCATTCTTGAAAAGTTAAAAGATAGAGTTCTGTATTTCGATACAGATAGTTGTATGTACATTCATGATCCTGAATTATGGAACCCTCCCATTATTAACAGTAGGTTAGGAAAATGGACTGATGAAGAGCCTGACTGTAAAATTACCCATTTCAGAGGACTTGGACCTAAAAATTATGCTTACAAAATGAAAACAAAAGATGGAGAAGAGATAAGTAAATGTAAAGTGAAGGGAATTACTTTGGATTACAATACCAAGCAGGTGGTGAATTTCGATACCTATTCAAAATGTGCTTTGGATCGTACGATAGAAATCAAAATTCAGTATGATTGTAAAATTAAAAGACATAGAGATAGAACAGTGACCAGCGAACCGCAGACAAAAACGTTTCGCTCTGTATACACCAAAAGAGTTATTGTAAATGCTACTGACACTGTGCCCTATGGTTATAAAAGTCTGAGAAAATAAATTTCTATATCACATTGTTTTGCGGTAAACAGATAAAGTAAGACGGAAGAAATATTAGACGCTTGGTGAAAAAAATGGCAACCGTGTTACCGTTACCAATAGAGCTACGTGAAAAAGTTTATGGGGAATTTGTTCGACAACACACGCTCGATGAACGAACACAGTTTAACATTAAATGCAACTGTGTGAAACTTTGGATAGATAAATTGCACAAAGGAGTTGCAAAAGGAGAAACATCCTGTAAGTTGTATAGCATGCACGACTTTATTGCAATGCTGATAACTGAGTCAGATTTCGACACCACTATCGAAGGCTATTTAACAGCTTGTTTGTGGAAAAGTGACTATTTCACTAAGCAGTTGCAAGCCACAAGTCGATGGCGATTCATTATCATAGGAAGACCAGAAGAAAGTTATCTGAATCTACTGAAAATGAAATCAGTCCTGTTTAACTTTTACTTACGGTATACAAAATCAAGAGATAATGCAGAAGGAGTGGATATCATGGAAGGGTATCTGCTATTTGATAGAGATGTCACAGAAAAAATCGTACTTTCAACTCTTTCGTCAAAAGCAGTATTCAAAAACGTCTTTGAAATTAGAGGAACGTGTGAATATAGTGGTTTGGACAGTGTATATCGTTTGTTTTTGGGTAATGAACAATTGCACAAAACTGTTGTGGAACATGAAGACAAGTGGAAAAATCGAGGTATCTGTGAATTTGCATTGTAAAAAAATGTTATATGCTATACTGTAAGAAATGTTTCATTGTAAAAAAATGTTTTTTTCATTGTTCACCTCTGTTCAATAAAAATGCTTTTATTTTCATTGATATTGTCATTTTATCAATAGCCTTTAACGAGAAAAGTAAAAAATATGGATGTACAATCCATATTATTTCAACACCCTTGTAATATTTTCATCACAGGACCGAGTGGATGCGGAAAAACAGAGTTCGTTCATAAATTAATTGACTATCGAGAAGACTTGTTCAACATCGTTCCTGAAAGAGTTGTTTGGTGTTACAAAGAATGGCAGCATGCTTACAATCTTATGCAAGAAAAGTTCAATTCACAGTTCAAATTGATAAAATTCGTGGAGGGAATTCCTGACGATGAAAACGAAATTGTCAGTGATGTATCTTTTCCACATTTAATTGTCTTTGATGATATGTTGGGTGAGAAAGATGAGGAAAAAATTAAACTTTGGTTTACAAGAAAAGGACACCATCGTAATGCAAGTGTGATTTACATCACGCAAAATATGTTTCAGCAATCGAAATCGAGTCGAACCATTAGTCTTAATTCCAGATATATGATTTTATTTTGAAATGAACGAGATAAGAATCAGATTAAAACACTAGCTCACCAAATGCAAGCCCCACATTTGTTACCTGCTTATGAAGATGCTACATCGATGGATCATGGTTATTTAGTCATAGATTTTCATTCACAAACAAATAAAGAATTAAGACTACGAGCAGATATATTTCATCGTTGGCGTACACAAGGAGATGAAAGAGGACCCATTATTTATTCTCCTGCTTAAAAAACTTTATGCAAAATTCTTGCTTAAAAGAGAATCACATTTTGAACATGAATCATTTTTATGATTCACACCCGTGAGTAAACATGGCTTTACCATCCACACCGAGTTCAGTTTTAGCTGCTTTGCGAAATTTAAGCCAACAAACCGATAGACATGAAAGAGAAGCTGTGTTAAAAGCAGGATTAAAAGAAATTTTAAAATGGTTTACGTTGGCTGCGCAAAACATCATTGAAAATAAAATCAAATTACCAAAACAAACCACAATGTACATGACAAAACATAGAACAGATATTGAACGGTTAGCAGATCCATCCACAGACGAGGAAAGTAAACGTAAAATCATTTTAAAACCTGGAGGGGGAGGGTTTCTAGGTGGTGTTATTATCAGAAGCTTACTGAGATGGGATGGAGTAAAAACCATCAGAAAATTTGGAGTTGAAAGACAAACTCGAAAACGTGTTCCACGAAAACGTGCACCGCAAAAGAAAAAATCTCCAAAAAAGAAAAAATCTCCAAGAAAGCGTGCTTCGCAAAAGAAGAAGTCTCCAAAGAAAAAATCTCCAAAGAAAAAATCTCAAAAGAAAAAATCTCCGAAAAAGCGTGCTCCACCAAAGAAGCATGCTCCAATTACGATTGATGAAAGATTTGTTACTACCCGAAAACGAACCCCTGTAGCAAGTAGCATTTCAGAACATCAACAATATCCAAAATCTAGAGAGGAAATACTTGGTGAAAGAATGCGGAATTACCAAAGAAAGTATTCAAGATTTATATTACCAGGCAAAAAATTAGCGTTTCAAAGAATTCCATCCGTCGCTTGGTCTCCAAATACATTGGCTAAACATAAAAAAGGATTAAGAAAATATAGACGGATGATAGAAGATATGCTGCGATATAACATCGGCACAGGAAGATATGAACTTGACGAAAAAAATCAGGTGCTTGACCTTGGGAAAGGAAGATCCGTTCCCGTGGATTCGTCCATGGCTAGCGCTGATACATTGGTTGACGCTCTCTATTCACAGTTTTCTTAAAAAAGTAATTCTGACTGTAAAAGACAGTATGTTAAAAAAAGTTTTCTTCTGTAAAAAACAGTATGTTAAAAACATCAGGTATAAATGATAGCGACATGGACGTTGTATTATCATTTAATCCGATATCGAGATAAAGTCAACATGAAAAGGAAAACGCCTCTGATAAAAAAACATGGTTCAATGGTTATGGCCATGATGCAGGCTACACCAAAAATACGTAAAAAACTTGTAAAAGATTCATCACCAGAAGTGATAAGATGTATATCGGAATGTTGTCATAACGTTTTAAAAGGCAATGTACATTTATCATCAGCTCAGAAGAAGAAATTGTATTCAAGCCGACAACATATCAGACGTTTAGCTTCGAAATCGGCTTCTGTAAAAAATAAAAAACAAATATTAAATCAAAAAGGTGGATTTCTTTCATTACTTGCACCTGCATTATTGCCGTTGTTAGGAAAAGCCGTTATCGGAGGAATAGGAGGGGCACTTAAATCCTTATAGATAAAAATCTTGTAATAAAAAATCTTGTAATAAAAATCGCATCATGTCTGTTAAAAAAATGGTTATCGTGCCTTATCAGGTTTTAGAAAATATGAATCGTTGGAAAGACGAGCAATATCATAAACCTCGTTTACCACCCAATCCGCAAGTTGTGGATGCAGCACATCTTCGGCAGGATATGGGTCATATTTTACAAAGCACTGATTTGTCAGAAACAGAAAAGGCTCAAAGGTATGGTGAAACTTTGTTTAAGTTACAAAATTCGCTTCAAAAAGCAAGACCGACTTCGTTCAACTCACTTCCAACGACAAAAAGTGATGATAGTATACAGAAATCAGCATCTGTTACCTTGCATGATCAAATTTTGCAAAGCGTACCAAAAACCATGAAGAGAAAAGCTGAGTTACTTTTGAGTATGATAAAAGATAACAATAATTTAACTTGGGACGAACAAGGAGTCGTGTCATACAAAGGTGTACGCATTCATGGTTCCAATATCATCGATCTTATCAATGATACAATTCGTCAGAGAAAAGGTACTGAACCTAGAGGATGGAAAACTTTTTCAAAGGCATTACACGAAAGCAATATACCGCGAGAAGTTATTGGTAACTCAAATAGATGGAGATGGATGCAAAAAGCTCAAGATAAATCACTGAGTAAATCAGTGAGCGAAGATGAAGAATCCTACGGCGGATCCGATCACTTATTTCACACGCCAAAAAGCGTACAAAAAAGTGCAAGGAAATCGCTTACAAGAAGTGTTAAAAAATCTGCAAAAAGAATAAAAGAATCATCTCCATACATGAAACCCGAAGAAAGAGAAAGACTGAGACAATTCTATACTAAAGAGTTGTTAACTCCACCAAAATCTATAAAAAAAGACCCCTACCCGTAAAACGCTTCAGTCATGGGAATCCTGGTAAAGCCTAAACTTGATTACAAACTTGATTACGTGTTAAGAAAATTGTTTTATGATCCAAAAAGTACTGTCGCATTTACTGGAATAAAGCAATTGTATCACGCTGCAAAATCTGTTTTGAAAGGAATAAGATACAAAGATGTTCAAGAGTGGTTACGAGGTGAATCCACCTATACCTTACATAAACCAATTCGTCGTCGTTTCAAAAGACGAAAAACTATTGTAAGTGGTATAGACTATCAATGGCAGGCTGATTTGGCTAACATGCAACATTTAGCAAGACAAAATGATAACAAGAAATATTTACTTTGTATAATTGACGTGTTTTCAAGATTTTCATGGGTTATCCCTATTCCAAATAAGATGGGAAAAACTTTGATTCGAGCATTTCAATCTATTGTTCAGAAATCAAATCGAAAACCTTTGTCACTTCAAACAGATAAAGGTTCGGAATTCAAAAACAGGCTGTTTCAGCAATACTTGAAAAAGAATCAGATTCATTTCTTTACCACTGAAAATCCAGAGACGAAAGCAAGTATTGTTGAAAGATTTCAACGGACTTTAAAAACGAGAATGTGGAAATACTTTACGTACAAGAAAACAAGACGTTACATTGACGTATTGAATTCTTTAGTTAAGAATTACAATCATACTTTTCACAGAAGTATCAAAACATCTCCTGTAATGGTAACAAAATCAAATGAGGCAGAAATTTCGAAAAATCTGTATCCTCGTTTATCGACAATTGCAATGACAAAAAAGCCAAAATTCAAAATTGGAGATCGTGTTCGTATCAATAAAACAAAACGTACATTTGATAAGGGTTATTTACCAAATTGGACTCAAGAAATATTTGAAATCACTCATGTTAACAAGACATTTTCACCTATCACCTATAAAATAAAAGATTTAGAGGGTGAACAAATTTTGGGGACTTATTATGAATACGAACTTCAATTGATAAAAGATGATGAAATTTATGAAATTGATTCAGTTCTTGATAGACGTACAAGACGTGAGGGTAAAAAAATAATCAAAGAAATAAAAGTCAATTGGAAAGGTTATCCAAAAAAATTTCAAAGTTGGATACCAGAATCCCATTTGGTATCTTGATCGGAAAAAAAATCTTATCTACAAGATTTTTTTATAAATAAAAAGACAATACAATTATGATAAATTCGCAGTCAAACATTGAGACTGGGACAGAAAGTGTCGATAGTGTTAGTACTAAAAATTACAACTGTTGTGGAAATCGTGTTCCAAAGAATCAGTTTACGTATATTTCACAGATATTAGTCATTTACGCAATTATTGCAACCTCGATAGTACATTTAAGTATTCAAAGTCAAGATCGTGAATTGTGGTTGATACTGTTAAGCAGTTCACTCGGGTATATTCTTCCATCTCCAGGGCTAAAATTCACAAAGTCTGGACAAAAAACAACTAGTGGGGTTGATTTCGTTGACATTAAAAAATACTAAATCAAAAAGATTTAAAAAATGAATTCGTTTTATCTTACTCTACCTAGCGATAGTTCCATAAAACTTTATCCAAACAACACACAGTGCTGTTTTAAAGTTCATTTACCAAAAACAATTCATATTGACAGGGAAAAATGGGAAGTTGCATTAGTTCATCTTATTACCCCCTCTCAGTTTTTAAACATAACTGAAGAAGAAGCGAAGTTCGAAATTATAACTGCAGATGTTAATTTATACAATGCAGCAGCAGCGGTAGATAAAAGAAGAGATAATATGAAGATAATTCCAATAAAACGAAACGCAAAAGGTGAAGCAGTAAAATGGACAATTGGATTTAATTTTCCACCGGGTAGTTACACTTCACCAAAACATGTTATAGAGGTAATGGAAGAACTGATTCAAAATAACCTAGGTGAAATCTTTCAGAAGCATTCAATCGTGGTGTCTATTAGCTATTCAACCTCAAGCAAACGCCCGAAATTGGGATTCACAAATATAACAAGAACCGGATTCAAATTTCATCCACAGCTGTTTTTAAAACTGGGAGGATCACCAGAATTCAAAAATGAGATAATTTATTCGAGTAGAAATATTTTAGAGGTATTTAAATACAGTCCTAACATTGATGCTGGGTACAATCATCTGTTTGTTTATTCAGATGTTGCTGAATACACTATAGTGGGTGATACATTGGCTCCCATACTTCGTGTTCTTCCGTTCAAACCAAGCATATCAAGTGAAAATAATTATGAAGCCCAACATATCAACCATGAAATTACATTACCGCATTACGTCCCCGTTTCGAAATCTGATTTCGATACTATTCACATTCAAATAACAGGGGATTCTGGTATACCGTTTCATTTTATTATTGGTAAGACAATCGTCAAGTTACATTTCAGACAGAAAAATAAAAATATTTGACAAATAAATATTTAAATAAATATTTAAATAAATATTTAAATAAATATTTGACCAAAAAAAATGCTACCAGTTTATCGCGGTGAAAAACATCAGTATGGTTACGGACTAGGTTCCCTATTTAGATCAGCACTTAAAACAGTGACTCCATTGCTTAAACCCTTGGTCAAATCTGGGTTGAATGCTGTAAAAAAAGAAGGAATCAGACAAGGATTAGGTGCGGCAAGAGATATCCTTTTACGTGGCGAAAACCCCAAAAAAGTTGTAATTTCAAGGGGAAAACAAGCCATTCATGATCTAGCACAAAAGTTAATACCGGGGATAAATAAAAGAAAATCACAAAAGACACGTCATTCATCTTCTCGATCTCGCAAGGGCAAGATCATTAATAAAAGACAAAGAAATCATTACAGTAGATCAAGGACTCTCGATATATTTGATTGATATATTATATATATTATATATATATTATATAAAAATGATGCAAAACGGATCTTGTGAATGCAGTAAATCAGAACTCAATGTTCTTTCTGTACCACCTACAATGACAACGATGCAAGAAAGTCAATGGGTTGAACATTTTCCAATAGCATCTTTGACAAGCAATTCACCGATAGAATTCATCATACCACCTCAAACCGAACATTGGACAGATTTGTCACAATCGTATTTGTATATCAAATTCAAAATCGTTAAAGCCGACGGTACTAATTTAGACGTCGGTTCAAATGTGGCACCTGTAAACAATTTCCTGCATAGTATGTTTAGCAGCGTCGATTTGTATCTAAATAATAAACTAATCAGCAGTAATTCAGATACCTATCCGTACAGAGCGTATATCGAAAATCTTTTATCCTATAATGCTGACAGCAAGTCTACGTTTTTGAAAGGTGGTGCACTTTGGATTGAAGACACCAGTGGGCAATTTGAAACACTCAACCATGATGCGGGAAATACTGGACTAGTAAACAGAATCAGTGTAATCGGACTAAGCAGAACTGCAGAGCTTTTCGGACGATTGCATCTTGATCTATTTCAGCAAGAAAAATATTTACCTAATGGGGTTGAAATCAGACTTAGATTAAACAGATCCTCATCAAACTTTTGCCTTACAGGAGGTACTGCTGCACCAGATGCAAAAATTGTAATGGAAACGGTCAGTCTTCATGTACGAAATATTGAATTGTTGCCTGTTGTTGCAAATGATCTAAATCATCTCATAGCTCAGCAAAACATGAAAATTCCTATCCGTAGGGTAGAAGTAAAGACGTTTACTATCGGTAATGGACTTCAGTCTAAAATTGAAGATCATTTGTTTCAAGGCCAGCTTCCAAAACGTGTTTTCATTGCAATGGTAACAAATGCTGCTTATAATGGGGGTTATGCTAACAATCCATTTTTCTTTCAACACTTTAATCTGTCAAAAATAGATGTATCATGTAATGGACACAGTATTCATAACAGACCCTTTGAGCCTGACTTTGAAAATGGATTGTATTTGAAATCATATTTGTCTATGTATCAGGCTGTCTCAGCCTTAGGACTCAATAAATCATTTGATATTGCTAAAGAAGACTATGTTGGTGGATACTGTTTGTGGGGGTACGATTTGACACCTGATCAAGGCAGTGAAGAAGGACAACTTCATCCTATAAAAACTGGAAGTCTTCGCATTGAGCTTCAATTCGCGCAAGCCTTGGCAACAGTGATCAACGTTATTGTCTTTGCTGAATTTGACAATCAGATTGAAATCAACAGTTTGAGAGAAATCATCACAGATTATTAATCCTGAAAAAAATCAACAGAAACTCTCCGATCAAAAAAAGATAGCTTTCACAAAAAACAGTCCTTATCAGGACTAAAGAATATAATATCAAAAAACAGTCCTTTTCAGGACTAATTAACTTTTGAAAGATATATCAGAAAAAACAGTCCTTTTCAGGACTAATAAACAATGTCGGGAGTCAGATTTGCTATTTCACTGAGAAAAGAAGCAGAAAAAGTGAAATATTCCACCTCAGAGTGTCTTTCTACTCGGAAAAATGACATTCACATCAGCTTTGAAAAACATATGATTAAAGAACTACAAAATCTAATAGCCAGTGAAGTTCACAACGAGTGTTACGGATGTCAAGTGGATCATCCCAGTCAAGTACAACATGAACTATGTTTATTCAAGGATAGACAAGAACATACAGATATGTTCATAGAACAAGCTATGAAGGAATTAAATCCATACAGAATCATGAAAAAATGGTATCCTGAACTCATAGAAATGAAACTCGATGAAACTGACTATGTGGAAGCCTATAGATTTTGGCGAAATATAAAACAAAACATTCTATCTGATATCACAGAGTCGTTCTTAAAATATTGGTGTGACAAAGTAAAACAAGCCTGGAAAAGTGATTAGAAAATGTATACTTCTGAAATTCAATACATATTGGATCATGGAACATGGATAAAAAATCTACAGGCAAAAGTCTGTGCAAAAGATCAGTTACCTCGACAAAAACCCAATCATGTGAAAGCCTACATTGTGAACACAGAGAAATCAACCGGTCCAGGAGAACACTGGGTAGCCGTGATATTTGATAATAATAACAATGTACTATACTTTGATCCCTACGGCCTACCACCACTTGAGCCAGAAATTATTAACTTTTTAGACAATCATTCTTATTCGTGGAGATACAACCGACAAACTCTTCAGAGTCTACAGGGTAAAGTTTGCGGAATTTACTGTATCTTCGCATTGGATGCTGTTGCTAGAGGATATAATATACAGAAATATCTTCAACAGAAATTTCTCTCAACGGAACACCATCGAAACGATCGAAATGTATCATTGTGGTTTAATCAACACTATGGAAATCTATACAAGAAAATTTAAGAGACTTCTCCCCACAAACAGTGAAAAAACATTTTCAAAAATGATTTTTTTATTGTTAACAGTTTATTGATATTATGTTCATTTTTTGTCTTTTTAAGTTTATTGTAAATATGTTCATTGTTTCAGTTCTGTTCAATAAAAAAGTTCAAAAAGCAGTCGAGTTTTTTCATTCTGTTTTTCCAAAAGACTCCATCTGCTTACATTTTTTCCCATGCTACGAGTCATAACTTTTTTACTATATTAGCATGAAAACGTAGTTGGGGAAAAAAAATGTATATGCTTTCCACCAGGTCCGCGCTCTTATTTTTCAATCCTCCTGCTATCGTATAAAGAAAGGGCGATATTTCCCAATACATTCATCATTCGACTCTCAGCTCTCGACCAGTTCGGGAGTTAAAAAAATCAATATGGAACAGAACAATATGGAGGAAATCAACCATCAACTGCGTGAGTCTCTCAAAGACTATCTAGATGTCGGGCAGCAGATATTGCTACTAAACACTCAGCTCGTACAACTACACCGTATATCACAACCGTACAAAGATCTCGGTGAAAGATTAGTTCAGCTATTCTTAAAGACAACACCTGATATTATTTTAGTTGATGTCAAATTTGGGAGAAAGATAACTTTCAATAACGGAGTAATGACAATCACAAAAAGAGTTGGAGTATGCCCCGTATGCCAGGCGAATTTCGGTTGTTGTCATTAGAAGTTGAAAAAAATCACAACCTCCAAAAACAAAACAGCCCTTTTCAGGGCTAACCATTTACCAAGAAAAGAACTTTTTCAAATTGTCAAGTCTTTCTCTCAGAAGAATTAAACTCAGAAAAGTCATAGTCAAACTCTAGTTTTTCTGTCCCGAACAAGAAATTGTAACAAAGCTATGGATTGGTCAACGTTAATTCGGAGTTAAAAACATGAGACAAGTAGGTCAATCCATGTTGTGAACTATATAAGGACGATGTTTTTTCTCACAAAAACATAAGTGCTTCAGTATGGTTCAGATTCTTCTCTGTCCTCACTGTGCAAACAGATGTCAGATAGAGTGTGGAAAATGCTTTACACTCCTGGACTATCTTGGTCAGAAGCATAATTGTCCAGACCCAGATGAAGGATTTTTTGATGATGATGAAGGATCTACAGTTTGCTGTGAATTCTGCGGATGTGAAATCATCCCAGTAATTCACCCAGAAGAATTGTAGGTCTTGACAATTCATCAAATCCTTCTAAAAAAGCCCTTTTCAGGGCTAACCATTTACCATGAAAAGATCTTTCTTTCAAAATTGTCAACTAAGCTCAAAACACTAAAGAAAATGTAACAAATTATGCATTGGTCAATATTTGCCAAATGTAAACACTAAAAAACTCCCATTTACTACTCAACTATCGTAGAGGTAAGCCGATATTCGCAATGTTTGGATTGACAATTATCCTCGCATTCCTTTACTGGTTAGAAGAAAGAGAACGTATCAGATGCATCAAACATGAAGTGGAGCATCTGATACAGATCCCATATCCAGCGGAAAATATGGATAGAGAAAAGAGAGGTTAAAAAAGTGTATTTTACACAAAAAAACAGCCCTTTTCAGGGCTAACCATTTACCAAGAAAAGAACTTTTTCAAATTGTCAAGTCTTTCTCTCAGAAGAATTAAACTCAGAAAAGTCATAGTCAGAAAAAACACAAGATAGTCAAACTCTAGTTTTTCTACCCCGAACAAGAAATTGTAACAAAGCTATGGATTGGTCAACGTTAATTCGGAGTCAAAAAACATGAAACGCTGAAGCGGGAAAATATAGGAGAAAATAACGTCATGAGACAAGTAGGTCAATCCTCCTGAAAAGCTATAAAAACCGACTCTATTTCATCATTTTCATTTCACGATGGAAGATCTCAGGAGGAGCGTGAAAAATCTTATGAGAGTGGCAGAGACCCTCCATCTGAAGTTAGAGAAAATAGATAGGCAGTTGGCGGAGATGACTAGAGAGAAGAAGAAGGAGTTTGTCATTCCGACGACAGAATGTTGGGATGACGATGACGAGCCGTCGTTCTCATTAAAGTTCAACTTGGATGACAGTCAAATGAGAAGGCTCAGAAGACGAGCGGCAAGCAGATGTCCGGCCTGTGGGAAAGTTGGAGGTTGTGCATAAAAACACAATCTCAAACAAAACAGCCCTTTTCAGGGCTAACCATCTACCATGAAAGATCTATCTTTTTTCTTCAAATTGTCAATGACTTCTGATCCATTGGAAGCAACCTAGAGTACCTACCCTGAGGGTAGGTACCCTGGGTCAAATCCTCCCTCAGCTAGCCTGGGTTGGAGGGGGGGAAGCAAAAATGCCAAAAAATGCCATTTTTTACCCAAATCGACCAAAAATTTCCCAAATCAACCGGAATTGACCCAGGGTACCTACCCGGGGGTAGGTACCCTGGGTCAAAATCTCCCTAAAGGAGGCTAGACTGGGTCAACTGACCCAGTCTAGCCCCCTATACTACTCACACCCGACAATTTTGGATCAGCCTATATTGAAAGTATTTGGAGACTACAAACTAAACGTGGCTCAAATAATTGCATATGTCTCTGAAAGAGTAGAAAACATTCTGGGAAAAAGAGAAAATGCTGGTTACCAGCATTTTCTGCTTTTCAACAATGTTTTCAAATGCCCTCTTTCTCAGGGTCATTAAAACTCTTGATTGTGGGATAAAAAGTTAACTCTTTACCAAATGACAAAAATGTGGACTTGTCCAAATTGAGAGCATTTGCAGATGACAATTAAAATGTTATTCAACTGATGGAATTAGTCTGATAGGACAGAAAACATTGTGGCAAAAGGAGAAAATGCTGGTTACCATTATCTTCTCCTTTCCACATAATGTTTTTTGAAAGGCTTCTTCCTCAGGGTCGTTAAACCAGAGACGTTTGGTAAAGGATTAATCAAATGTACAGGGCTAAAACTATCTATGCTGTTACAGATGATAGGCCTGTAACATTGTTGAGCCTCTTTCAGCAGCATTTCAATGATCTCATAGAGATAGCTTACAGATTCATGTCTTTGTGTTAGTGTTAGGCCAGAGCCCTGTCCAAATTCAAATGTGCAAAAAAGGATATGGGCCTTACTCTGTAAAAAGGGGGCTTAAGGCATTTGGGAAAAGTATCGACCCAGGTCAGCCTGCACAGTCCGTGCAGGCTGACCTTGGCCAAAACTTTTTGCCATCGGTCAATTTTCTGTATGTCAAAGGACCAGTCTACCTTATGATACAGTGGGTTGTTAGAGAAAATGGATTTTATGTATCCATAATTATGTGATGACTTGCTTGGTGTCATGCATTACGGAGATGCATTAAGTTCCCTTGTGCCAGAGCCTGGCTCATATGAAGATGAAAAGAAAGTTTGGGATGAAACTGCTGAAATACATGTATGTATAAAACAACAATATTTTTTTCTTGTCCAACTTGAAGCATTTGCAGGCCACAAATTCAGTGTGCTAAAATGGTTGGACTTTTCTTTGAAATGCTAGCAAAAATTGTAGGAAAAGGAAAAAGTGTGGGTTACCAGCATTTTCTCCTTTTCCAACAATGTTTTTACTACGCCTTTGTTCTTCAGGGTCTTTAAAAATCCAGATTGTACAGTAAAGGTTTAAACTGAGCAATTTGGAGAAGAGAAAAGGGCCATAGCATTAATAAGTAAGACACAAAAGATTAGTAATATAATTTTTTTTCTTTCAACATTTGAACTGAAATACCGGTATAACCATAAAATTTAACAATAGCAGTAATAAATAGGAAAATATCTGGAACAAAAAAAAATACATAAGACATCAAATTTGAACACTAGAGAATAAAAAGATACAAGAAAAAAACATAGATCTTTACTTTTAGTAATGTTAGTATATATATTTATCTACACAGGTGTCTAATATGTAATATTCCATTTACAGTAATAACCAACACAAAAATATGAGCTATGCTCTGACAAAAGGGGCTTAATGCATCTCCGTGATGAATTTTTCCAAGCAAGCCATTACATAATTATGGATCCATAATAGCCACTTTTTCCAAATTTTGACTGAATCATGAGGTAGACTGGTCCTTTGACTTACAGAAAATTGACCAAGAGCGAAAAGTTTTGGCCCAGGTCAGCCTGTCTGGATTGCGCAGACTTACCAGGGTTGATAATTTTTGCAGATACATTAAGCCCCCTTTTCACAGATATTCATATTTAAGTATCATTTAATTAAAAAGAGAAGAAAGTGAATGCATAAATCACAACAGAAAAAAATACAGATTTATTGGTTGCTATAGCACAAATGTCACATGGACAACAATAAATAAATTCATTATACTGTGAAACTGCTTTAACTTATTGTGACTATGTACTTTGTTTCCGTGACCACATTCGGTTTTCTGATATTTGCCTTGTTCTAAATGTAGCTCACATTTTAATATGTTTATGAAAGAAACTGATCTTGTCACCATGTCCATGGTATTGTGGTAAAATACCTGGACACATGATAACGAAGTAAACTACCTATAAAAACTTAAATTTATCTGAGATTTATAAATAGTTCACATAAAAAGATGGAATATTCATTAAGTGACATGTTAAAGCAGCTTCACTATACCCGTTCTGTGTTATTGTTTGGATTTTGTGTGTGTGTATAAGTGACATAATATAGCCCTTTCAGTACACAGTTTAGAGAAATTAAAGCAATACACAGATTGCTACATGCTTAAATCTTTATCACACAATACAAACTTTAACAACCCTGGAGAAGAAGCCTTTTGAAAACATCTTGGGAAAAGGAGAAAATGCTGGTAATCAGCATTTTTCTCTTTTTCCCACAATGTTTTCTACCATTCCCAAAACAATTTTCAATTTTTCAGCTACATTTTTGTCTTTCAGTACTCCTGTTCATAACCTAAATCATCAAAATATTTCACTATGGTTCAAACTGAACTATCTGCTCAGAAAAAAAAGAAGTGAAAGTAAATTACCTTTTGAGTCAAAAATTGTGTTTAAGGCAAATCTTTCATAGGGCTTAGAAGAAATGGAGCTCACTCGTAAACGTTTCAAAAGCTGATTAACAGTTTGTGACAAGGTGATTTTAGATACAAGCAATGGACATAGATAAAGCCAGTGAATCTTTTAACCCTTTCCCAAACAAGCCCTGGTTTTCACGTGTCTGCAGTACAAGTCTTTTGAAAACACTGTGGGAAAAGGAGAAATTGCTTGTAAGGAGCAATTTCTCCTTTTCCCACAGTGTTTTCTACCCTTTTTGAGACCTTTCTGCCATTTTCATCAAATTTAAAATTGTCGTCTGCAAACTCTTTCAATTTGGACCAGTCCAAAATTTGTCGTTTGGGAAAGGGTTAAATGCACCAAGTCTTAAATACCCGATCTGTTTGATACTCAATCATAATACATAACAGAGAAATCTTGCTACAGGAAACATCTTTGAAAAGTTTGTAAACCAAGACGGATTCATAAAATTTCATAAAATTTTAAATTTCAAACACAGGAAAAAACAACTTAAAATGAAGTTGTGTGAAATAAATGTACTTTAATATTAAGATTACCCTAGTCTCAAATGCATAATTTTTTTTTAAATCAGACACATTCAGATCAAACTGAACCCTACCTTTTTAAATGTGGCAACAAGAATATTTTACATCACACTTTATGATGTATATGAAGCAAAGAGAATACCCGTTATAGTTTGGTGTGACATGAAGTCTTGTGCAAAGTTATTTTGAAATTAAGTAAAAGGCAAAATAGTTATAACTCAGACACGAAAACAGACAGACTGATGGACTAAACAAAAACTACATCCCTGAATTTTTTTTCATGGGCATAAAACGAGACAGAGCCTGGTTTGGTAATGAGCTAGTGACTTTTACAAATCCCTTTGATTTTACTAGACATGTGAAGAGCATACAACTGTGTATAAAATAAATGTACAGATACATCAGTAAGTATCATACTGATCAATTTTGTAGATATGATGCCCTTTTAACTCTTTACCAAACAACAAAATTTGAGACTTGTCCAAAATGAAAGCATTTGCAGACAACAAAATTAATGTGACTCAGAAAACGAAATTTGTTTTGGGAATGGAAGAAAACATTGTGGGAAAAGGAGAAAATGCTGGTTACCAGCATTTTCTCCTTTTCCCACAATGTTTTCAAAAGGCTTCTTTTCCAGGGTCATGAAAACCCGGGATTGTTTGGTTAAAGGTTAAAAGATTCAACTTTCTGCAATATAAGTGAACAATGCTCTGTGAAAATGGGGTTTACCACTTTTACTGCAAATGTCCTCTTAGACAGTTATGCAGATGGTATACATCAAGATCAGACTGCACAAAACATGCAGTCTGATCTTGGATCTCCACTGTCCTACACTTGATGCTAATCTTTGACAAAAATTAGCGTCAAATGCTACGAAAAGACTTTTTACAGGCCTCCAGAAAAGTTGAATCCATTAAGTTGGCATTGAAAAAGCTATAAATGCTACTGCATAATGCATTATATAAAACAAGTCATCACATACTTATGGGTCCATAAAATTCATTTTGTCTAACAGCTGGCTGAATCATGAGGTAAAATTGTCCTTGGACATGTAGAAAATTTACATAAAGCAGAAAGGCTGATCTAGGTTGATACTTTTTGCAGATGCATTAAAGTCCCTTTTCACAGAGCATGGCTAAACTGTATTTATAGCCTGATGAGTAACAATAACAACAAATATACAATGATACAAAACTGCCTGGATCAGTAAACAGGGAAAAAAAAACTGTAATGGAACTTTTTACAGAAAAAATCTCTGGCAATTAACTCACACCTGTTTATTTATATGATGATGGTTGACATACATACACATAAATGTACCAGAATGTACAGTGGAGTTACACAAAATACTCTCTATCAAGTCAATGACAAAAAATATACAATGGTATGCAACAAACGGAATTCTTTATCTTCGATAGCTGAATAAACAAGGAAAACAAGGCCAGGGGGAAAAAACTGTTTCAAGACCGCAAACAGAAACAAGAGGGCCATTGGCCCTAAAGCGCTCGCCTGAGGAAAGTCATCTACAGTTGATAAAGCTGAAGAGATCCTGGTTTTAATGATGTAAAACACAGGAGTATAAGTGACCTACTTTTTGAAGCAATGTGACTAAATTCCAAACTTGTCCCAGATATCATTAAAACAAACATTCTGACCAAGTTTCATGAGTATCAGACTGAAAATGTGGCCTCAACGGTGCACATAAGGTTTTTCTAAGATTTGGTCCTATGACCTAATTTTTAACCTGATGTGACCCACTTTGAAACTTGTCCAAGATATCATCAAGGCAAACTTTCTGACCAAGTTTCATGAGAATCAGGCTGAAAATGTGGCCTCCAGGGTGCAAACAAGGTTTATCAAATATTTGACCATCTGATCTACTTCTTGTCCCAACATGATCCACTTTCAAACATGTCTGAGATATCAATAAGATAAACATTTTGACCAATCTTTATTAGTAAAAGGCTGAAAATGTGGCCTATATGGAGCACCAAAGCTTTTCCTAAGATTTGGCCCAGTGACCTACTTTTTCACCCGACATGACCCAATTTCAAACTTGTCTGATGTATGATCAAGACAGACAATCTGACCTAGTTTCGTGAGTATCCCACGATAAATGTGGCCTCTAGAGTGCACACAAGGTTTTTCTAAGATTTAGCCCAGTGACCTATTTTTTGACTGGGCGTGACCCAATTTCAAAGTTGTCCGAGATATCATCAAAACAAACATTCTACCCAACTTTCATGAGTTTTAGGCTGAAAATGTGTCCTCTAGAGTGCATACTAGGGTTTTCTTAGATTTGGCACAGTGACCTACTTTTTGACCTGACATGACCCAATTTTGAATTTGTGCAAGATATCATCAAGGCAAACATTCTGATCAAGTTTTAAGAGTATCAGGCTGAAAATGTGGCCTCCATAGTGCACACAAGGTTTTTCTTAGATTTAGCCCAGTAACCTACTTTTTGACCCGACATGACCCAATTTCAAACTTGTCCGAGATATCATCAAGACAAACATTCTGACCAAGTTTCATGAGTATATAACTGAAAATGTAGCCTCTAGAGTGCACACAAGGTAATTAATGACGCCTGGACGATGCACGACCCTCGGCAGACGCCAGACGCTGGACACAGCACAATCACAAAAGCTAACCTTGAGCACTTCATGCTCAGATGAGCTAAAAACTCTGGCAGTCTGCACCTATTTTGCATGATGATCCTTCCATGGCCTCCTTCTTTTGTCCAAGCCCCTTTTGATGCTGGAAAAAAAATGAAGGTAAAAAATCATGAAAATATGTAAGCACAAAAGAAAAACTATGTTTGTGTTGGAGTTTAACACCAATTTAACAGCCAAGGTCATATCACTGCCGTCAGTGTGCCTACGCCTGAGTTTCCGGGCCTTCTCACACCAGTACTGACACAACTTTCATTACCAGTCACAGACTACTTTTCCCACATAAATCTGAGGTGAGAGGCAAAAACTCGCCTGAAAGAAAGTTTGCCTCAACAAGGTATTGCACTCAAAACCACCAGGTCATGAGTTAGATATGCTAACCACTGGGCTACCCTGCATGAACAAAAACAGAATAAATTTTTCTTTTCGGATACTAGTAGACATCATCACATCATACTAGCATAAAAACTCTGCAAAAGAAGAAACACATGATTTCTCTCAATCTTTTTCACAATGCTTACACATGTGCATGTATTTGTGCCAAGAGACCTCAAATAATGCTAAGTGGATTATGCATATTT
Source organism: Tridacna gigas (assembly GCA_945859785.2). Classification (NCBI taxonomy): domain Eukaryota; kingdom Metazoa; phylum Mollusca; class Bivalvia; order Cardiida; family Cardiidae; genus Tridacna; species Tridacna gigas. The sequence continues at coordinate 25,964,988 of OX244041.2, read as the reverse complement.
TACTGGCATGTTCAAAAAGTGGTCTGCTGCAAGTTTCTTTAAATTTATGCCTTTTCAGGGTCCCAACAGTACTGTGGTGGGTTTACTGATTGGTCCTTTAGGTCACTTTCAAAATCATTTTGGTCATATTAGGTGACAGCACTCATATTCACAGATATCTCCTGGGTTTCATCAGCACTAGGTCACAGCTCTGTGGTCTCTTGCCCAAGGACAATCCCACAAAAAACCCAGTGCCTCTGGTAAGACTCACACTATGGGCCTTCAGTGACCTATGCTTCACCATCGAGTCATGCCATACCCCCTACTGTGATAGGACTCTGCAGTGTCTTGCCAAAGGTCACTCCCATGTGACCAGACAAAGCAAGAATCGATAAAAGGATTTCATGATTATAAATCCAACTCCTTAACTCTGTACCCACCAAAATATTTTTTCGTTTAACCCTTTACCACACAATCCCGGCTTTTAACAACCCTAAAAGTGCAGCCTCTTGAAAACATTGTCGGAAAAGGAGAAAATGCTGATGACATATAATTTTCTAAGATTGAGGTACGAATTAGGAGAAAATTAATTTCCCTCGTGTATAATGCGAGTAACCTAAGACAATCATGAAGCACGTGAATAAGCAGGAAAAGGAATATATGTATTAAAGTGGTCATTCAGCTTTGGGTAACAAACGAATCGAGACGTTTTTCTTTATTGACTGTTTTTCTTTTTCGTTAGAATATTCCTTTTTGTTTCGGTATTTCTTATGGCGACAAATTCCCCGTTGTCTTTGGAGCAGCCGACGCTACAGGATGTATTAGCTGAAAAAAGACAGCAGCGGGCTGATGTACAGTCGCTTCGCGACGAATTCAAAGGAACAACAGATAGTGTTGCTTCAGAAGTGCGAAAACTTAAGACTTCGAAAGACATTAAGTGGAGATTTGAGGGAAATAGAATACAATACGACTTCAATACCAGTGTTAATGACATTGTCAGTCAGCTTGTGTGGTCAATCGAGCAAAAGAAGCTAGACTATTCCTTGGACTTGTGTAGAGATATTTCCGAGCTGATTAAAAAACGTAATAAGCTAATTCGTATAGTGGACTCCTCTAGTGGTGGATGGGATACGGTTCGACAATATGAAGCTAATCCGGTTGCAAGCGACTCCGAGGACGAGGCGAAGATTATCAAAGCAGAAAACCGCGCCCTCAAGAGAAAGAAGGGAAGTAATAAGACAAAGATGCCGTCTGCTGCTACCTCTGCATCTGGCGTTAGTGCTGCTGTTGGCCAACAATGGGGCCAAGGTGTTTATGCATCGTCTTTCAACCAGGCGTTTGGGCGGGGAAAGCTTTTTCGTGGCCCCAGCATCAATTTCCAGTCAAACACCATTCCAAGGTTTAACAGTCCTGCCCCTGGACCATGCTACGCCTGTGGAGAATTCACCCATTTCAGGAAGAACTGTCCCTACTTTGCTCGACAAACGCCACCTAATGCAGGACATGCCCAAGGAGGAAAATAGAAACGATAAGCTGGCCATAGGTGAAGATAGTAACTTTGAATTCATGAAAGATGAGTATCAATTTGATTACGATCGTTTCACACATGATTTTTATGAATATGAGCAGGGGCAAAAACATATTATTGTCAAGGGCCGATTAAGACAGCATGTCGAATTTTGGAAAAATATAGGAGCTTCTGATTTCATTATTGATGTGATTGAAAATGGATATAAACTACCATTGTACTCAGAGCCTGAGAAAACATCTATTAGAAATAATAGATCTGCAATTGCGGAATCCGACTTCGTAGCAGAAGCTTTCCAAGATTTATTAGACAGGTCTTTAATACAAAAATGCACAGAAATACCTCACGTTGTAAATCCGCTAACTGTATCTACACAAAGTAATGGCAAAAAACGGCTTATATTAGATCTCCGCAATGTAAATAAGCATATTTGGAAACAGCCTATAAAATATGAGGGTATCAATATTGCCCTTTCTTATATCAAGAAAATGTCTTACATGATCAAGTTCGATTTGACAAGTGCCTATCATTTCATTGAGATTTACAAACCCCATACCAAATACTTAGGTTTTTCTTGGAAAAACAAAGATGGTACAATATCGTTTTATAAGTTCTTGGTTCTGCCTTTCGGTCTTTCAAGCGCTTGCTCAATATTCACTAAGCTTACAAGACCTTTAATTTCCAAATGGCGGGGAGAAGGTATGCTCGTAGTTATGTTTTTAGACGATGGGCTGGGCTGTGCATTTAATTACGAGAAAACCATAGAAATGGGGTTACGCATCAAAAATGATTTACTACTGTCCGGTTTAGTTCCTAACGCAACAAAATGTATATGGGTACCTGTTCAAAGCTTAGAATTTCTAGGTGTAGGCATTGATTCAAGGACCGGTTCTATTTACATACCTGAGCGCAGGTTGATCAAAGCGCTAGAAACAATTTCTGAAATTACTAATGCAAATAAAATACACAGGAGAGTTCATGTCAGAAAATTGGCCAGTTTTGTAGGTCAAATTATTTCTATGTCCGTAGTACTCGGACACATATCACAGATTATGACAAGATATTTAAGTATAGACATTTCCGGTGCAGTTAGCTGGCATTCATATGTAAAGTTATCGTCAGACAGTTCACAACAATTACATTTCTGGCGAGTGAACTTAGGTTCTCTGAGCAGAGCTGATATGTTTGATATCAATGCCTATTCGAAAATAGTTTTTCGGATGCAAGTAGGACAGGTTTCGCAGGTTATGAAATACGCACGGCGAATGGGGTATCTCACGGTCAGTGAACCGTAGAAGAATCCTTTAAATCCTCGACGTGGCGGGAACTTGTGGCTGTTTTTCGTGTAATGCAATCTTTATCCCATTGTTTGACTGGACACAGGGTAAAATGGTTTTCAGATAACCAAAGTATTACCTCCATTGTTAAAAAGGGATCTATGAATGAGGAGCTACAAAGTATAGCACTTGATATTTTTCGTTTTTGCTTGAGAAATTCTATCATACTTGATTTAGAATGGGTCCCAAGAACCCAGAATGAAAAGGCAGATTATTTTTCTAAAATCCTCGATTACGATGATTGGGGGATCTCCTTTGGTTTATTTAACTTGCTGCAGAGTCGCTTCGGCTTTTTTGAAGTTGACTGGTTTGCATCCCAGTATAACGCAAAAGTGGGTGTGTTTTACTCGCGTTTTTGGAATCCTTCGTCTTGTGGTATTGATGCTTTTACAGAAAAATGGACAGATAGATTTGGGCTTTTCGTTCCTCCAATACCAGTGATACACAAAGTTCTACAAAAAATGGAGCTTGATAGAGCAAAGGTTGTATTAGTTATCCCACTGTGGAGATCGGCAGTTTTCTGGCCTATTCTCTGCCCAAACGGTAATTTCATACCAAGCGTAAAAGATTGGATAGATCTTCTAACTAAGAAGGATGATTATGTTCCTAGCTTGACTGGGAAGGGAATCTTTGGAAACATTGATCTACAGTTCAGAATGTTGGCTTTGAGTTTGGATTTCAAGGGAGAGTAATCTTGCTTGATAAGTTATTTCCCTTGTTTTGCGGCTTTGCATGTTTCACGGCGGTTTCGCCTTGATAATAATGGTGGCTTCACCGTAAGATAGATAATAGTACTATGAATGCTAAAGCAGTTTCGCAGTATTTACACATAAAATGAAAATGTTTAGTGGGCATATTATTCGTGAATGAGTGTATTTTTACAAACAAGTATCTGGTTTTTGCTTAATTCTTTTTTTTTTTCCCTTTAAATACGATTATTTTTCCAGGTTCATGAGAAAGAAATTGATGTTCTTCCAGAAAACCTGGTGGGCATGGTGGACTTTCTCCCAGACTTTTGCAGAAGTCAAGAGTCGTGAATACAAGTCGTAAATATGAAAATGGTTTTATGAGGTGGAAAAGATGGGCTTTTGGTAATGGGTTAGGGAGAGGGGACATTTTGCCTGCTAAGGCTTTCAATTTCGCTATGTACTTGTTTTCTTTAATTCAGTGCTCGGACAGTCCTAGTCCAGTTATTACTGCTTTCTATTCGGTAAAATGGTTTCATGAATTAAATGATTTAAAATCTCCAACAGATTCTCATTTGGTATCGAAAGTTCTTGAAGCAGCTAAAAGACTTCTGTCAAAACCTGTGAATAAGAAAGAGCCTATCACATCTGAAATTCTTTTAGAAATGTATAACAGAATGTATGAGGTCGGGAATGCTAAAAATCAGCGTATCATTTGTGCAAGCTTGTTGGCATACGCAGGTTTTATTCGTAGTGCAGAGTTACTTAATATAAGAGTTCATGATATTGTATTTCATGATTTGTTCATGACCATTTTTATAGAAAGCAGTAAAACTGATAAATATAGAGATGGTGCATGGATAACGATCGCAAAAACAGAAACATCCATGTGCCCAGTAGAGAATGTTAAAAAGTTAATTGCATGGGCGGATCTAAAAGATGAAAATTTTTTGTTTTGTAATTTGTGTCATTCGAAAAGTGGTTATTCAGCGAGAAAAGATAATAAGAAGATGTCTTATTCAAATCTACGCGGTCAATTCCTGAACGCAATCGCACCACATGTAAAAGATATTAAAAAGTTCGGACTGCATTCTTTGAGATCCGGTGGGGCTACATCAGTTGCAAACAGTGGAGTTCAGGATAGAATGTTTAAGAGGCATGGGCGATGGTTAAGCGAGTCCGCAAAAGACGGATATATAAAAGACTCTCTGAAGGAAAGATTATCTGTATCATTATCTTTAGGGTTATAAAAGGGGACGATCTAGATTTGCTATATGAATATTTCTGTAGAACATTAGTCAGTGCATTCATTCTTTTAAAGGTAAAGAGCCCGGCTGGTCGTTTTCTGCAAATATAACACTATTGCTATTACTGCAACAATAGTTACGCAGTACCTTTCGCAAGAATAGCATTTCAGTTAAAATAGAAGCGTTTTAATTGATCATGTGTCCAAACATAAGCTACACAGTTCATTTACAGAAGTACTATTTCCAGAAATTTATTCATATAATTACAAATTCACTATTTCTTCAGTTCTGGAATTCCGTCAAATTAATTATATGTACACAGGTGAATTAGGTCACCTCAAGTTCAGCGAGATACGAAATCTAGATAGCCCCTATTAATTCTTTTTATGTGTGTTGTTATTGTTAAAGTACAGTTCCAGGCAGGAACATATAAGAAATTCAGTACATATAGTTCATTGCTACGCCCGTTCTTTTCATTTCATTTAGTTATCCAAGTGCGTATAACAATTATAGCAAATTACATATTGTAATTTATGAAATATTGTTGTGTTGTCTTTTTGTTTCTAAGGTTACGGAATGGTATACAGGGAAATATAATTTTCTAAGATTGAGGTACGAATTAGGAGAAAATTAATTTCCCTCGTGTATAATGCGAGTAACCTAAGACAATCATGAAGCACGTGAATAAGCAGGAAAAGGAATATATGTATTAAAGTGGTCATTCAGCTTTGGGTAACAAACGAATCGAGACGTTTTTCTTTATTCTCGATGTTTTGTTTGTTTTTTCAGTTATTTCATTAAGACTGATACAAGATATTACTAATTTCTTTTGCTGAGCACTATGTATAAAACATATTCATTTAGTTATCCAAGTGCATATAACAATTATAGCAAATTACATATTGTAATTTATGAAATATTGTTGTGTTGTCTTTTTGTTTCTAAGGTTACGGAATGGTATACAGGGAAAAGCATTTTCTCCTATTCTCACAATGTTTTTAAAAGCCTTCTTCCTCAAGGTCATTAAAACTCCGGATTGTGTAGCACAGAGTTAAATCTTTACCAATTGAAAAATTTTGAAGACTTTTCCAAATTTAGGCATTTGCAGACACAAAAAAAAACAGTGACTCAAAAATTGAAATTCTGTTTGGTTGGGAAGAAAATATCATGGAAAAAGGAGGAAATGCTGGTTACCAGCATCTTCTCCTTTTTCCAATATGTTTTTTTTTAAAGCCTTTTTTCCAAGGGTTGATAAAACTCATGAATGTGTGGTAAAGGGTTAATGCTTTACCATTCGAATTTTTTTTTCTAGAATTTTCCAAATTGAAAGCATTTGCAGATGACAAATCAAAAGCGGCTAAATTGAAAGGATTTCTCCTTAACTCTTTACAAAACGGCAAATTTGTAGACCCGTCAAAATTGAAAGCACTTGCAGACAACAAAATTAAATGTGGCTCAAAATTAATGATGGATTTCATCTTAAATAGGATAGAAAACATTGAGGGAAAAGGAGAAAATGCTGGTTATCTTCAATTTCTTCTTTTCCCTCAATGTTTTCCAAAGCTTTTTTCCCAAGGATTGTTAAATATCTTGATTATGTGGTCAAGAGTTAAAAGGACAACATGGTTGGAAGAGGAAGTTAACCTTTTATTACACAATCCTGAGTTTTAGCGACCCTGAGGAGGAAGCCTCTTTAAAATATCATAGGAAAAGGAGAAAATGCTGATAACCAGCATTTTCTCCTTTCTCCACAATGTTTTCTACCATTTCAAACACAGAAATTATATTTTGAGCAACATTAAATTTGTCCTCTGCAAATGCTTTCAATTTGAATGATTCTAAAATTTTGTGATGTGGGAAAGTGTTAACAGTATTTTCTACACTTGCCAAAATGTTTTCAAACCATTTCTTCCTCATGGTTATTAAAACCCTGTTTGGTAAATGATTAATTGCTGAACCATGGAGGACACAGTACACATGAAAAGACATTGTGATACAAAGAGAAATTTCTTACCTTTTGGCAATCTTCTTGTGGTGGAAATAATCCTTGGCATGTGTTGATTGCTTTGTCTGTGGGGTGGATGAAGGAAAATCTAGATAAAACAAAATAGAGTGAATAAACTCTGAGAGTGTTTAGCCTTGAACTATGTTGGCTGTTTCTATGTACATATATTACTCTTTACCAAACTATGTCAGACCTCCAGATAAGAGGGAGTGATAGTGTTCTAAATCCATTATTTCTCTTCCAAATCCTATGTTGTGGGTACTCATTAGAATCGTCTCGATGAGACGATTCTAATGAGTACCAATAACATAGGGTTTATTGGAGAGTGATTAATATTTTCAATTTTGAAATCAAAATCACTCCCTCTATCTGGAGCTCTGTATGTTACAGTTAGGCACTGTGGAGAAAAAATTAAACGATTTAAACAGCCAAAAGGAGGGAGCGCAGTGACCGACTGTGGCTGTTTAAATTATTTAATTTTTTCTTCACAGCGTCTAACTGACTTAGTCGTTCTCCGCCCAAATTTCATCATTGCTAAAACATTGGTGCCATATATGCAGTTTCCCGCTTCATCATTCGAAAAGACACGCCCTTATTGCATCACTGCTAAACCAATGGAGCCATACTGGTATATGGATTTTTCCGCTTTATCATTCGCACAGACGCCTAATTGCATCATCGCTAAAACAATGCTAAATCTAACACTACATGGACTTTCCTGCTTCATTCATTCACAAATTATTGTGAAAGATGGAAAAAATGCTATAGACATATAGAATATGAGCCATGCCCTGGCAAAAGGGGGCTTGATGCACCCCTGTGATGCATGGTACCAAGCACGACATCACATGATCATGGATCCTAAAATGCATTTTCTCTGAAAACCAACAAAAATAAGCCAGTAAAATGGTCCTTTGAAATGCAGAAAATTAGGCGAAAGCAAAAATGTGGGGCCTTGAAAGCTTGCGCAGTCTGCGCCGGCTGACCTGGTTCAATACTCTTTTTGCAGATGCATTAAGCCCTTTTTCAGAGCATGGCTCAGATATTTCATGTTAAATGCCTGTATTGATATGACACTGCAATGAACTTGTTTACTATAAAATGGATTTTCTGTATATTTCAAAATATAGATCGACTCATGCTTACCTCTTTTTCTGCCAATTAAACAGAGCCGACTTTTCACATAGCCTATAAGTATCCTTCTTGTTTGAATTAAATCTACTTTTGGTTGAAGACTACCACAAGACAGCGGACGGTGTAAACGTTTTGTGCGGTCCGATCTTGATCTACGCCGTCCGCAAAGTCTTTCTAATGCGACACTGGCAGTGAAAGAGTTTAAAAAACATTGTTGTGATTTCCTGTTTTCTTCTTTCCACAGCGTTTGTGGAGTTATCGGTATCTGTATGTGTAAATTTAACTTGGTACATGAATATTAATGAGGGAGGCAGGTTTTATGCGCGCATACCAAAACCCAAATAAATGCAACATTTAACTGATTAAATGGTCAAAATAAACCCTGCTTGAGGCAGTTTAAAGGAAACAGATAGTCAGAATTTTTCAAATATAAGCCTTCTTATTGGACGAAAAAGTAGGACAAAGACTAAAAAATTTTAGACATTCAAATTGAATGAATTTGCAGACAAGTCATTTTGACAGAGTTTATTCCTCTCTCACCTCTGAAATAATGTCAAAAATAGTGTTAAACACAATAAAAATAAATTCTATTCTAGTACTAGCAATGCCTTGCCAATGGACAGTCCTATGTGACTTAAATCACAAGGGGAGATTCTGGATAAAATAAAATATAGCTTAAGTTTGACAATTTTCTGCCTGTTCTACTCTGTATCAGATGTCAAAATTTTAGAATTGTCCTAAATTGAAAGCATTCGCAGATGACAAATTCACTGTGCCTCAGATGATTACATGAATATATCTTTGAAAAAATGTTTTCTCCTTTTCCCACAATGTGTTGAAAGCCACTGTATTAGGATTGTCAAAGCTCTGGATTGTTATGTAAGGTAATAATTAACCCTTTACCGCACAATGCCGCCTTTTGACGCCCCTGGGAAAGAAGCCTTTTGAAAACATTGTGGGAAAAGGAGAAAATACTGGTAACCAGCATTTTCTCCTTTTCCCACAATGTTTTCTATCCTATCAAAGAAAAATTGCACCATTTGAGCCACATTGAAATTGTTGTCTGCAAATGCTTTCAATTCGGACAAGGCTAAAATTTTGTCATCCGGTAAAGGTTAAATTTCAGTCTCAAATCTTCCTTGAAAAACACAAAAAAGAAATACATAATATTATGACTTCTTTTAATTCTTTACCAAACAACATTTTAGACTGGTTCAGATTTAAAGCATCTGCAGACAGCAAACTAATTGTGGAATAATCAATGAACTTTGTGTCAGAGAGAATACATAACATTATGGGAAAAGGAAATAAATGCTGTTTAGCAGCATTTTCTTCTTTTGCCACAATGTTTTCAAGAGCTTTTTCCTCAGGGCTGCTAAAAGTTGGAATTGTTTGGTAAAAGATTGAACAGAAAAAAAGATGAGAAAAATTAAATCATAAAAAGAAAATCGCTTACCTCAGGGCACCTTCTATATAACAGGAAAACCTGGGCATCTTTGAGTGGGGCGGGGAGAGCCTCTGGGGATAGATGACGGCCAAACTATAATTTACATGTACATGTAATAAGGTTTGAGATTTCAAGAATTTAACCCTATACCAAACAATCCTGCGTTTTACAACCCCGGCAAATGTAACTTTTTAAATCATCATTCGAGAGAAAGAAAATACAATTAGGGAGTATTTTACTGTCTATTCCATTGCCATTGGGAAAACTATTGAATAGAAAATTCTGAGACGTTTTAGCTTATAACTGGGGGGAAATGGATACTTTAAGTATAAGGAATAAAGTCAAATGGCGACTTTTGTTTCATCAAAATTAAAACAATGAAATGTCACCAATGAAAAAGCATCTACCATTGAAAAGACAAAATTTTGCCTTACTCATTCCAAAGCTAGCATTTTATGTAGCAATTAATCTGTTCTTGACTGGTATTGCTTGAAAAATTCTGAAAATGATGTGAACTGAAGATGTGTTTGTTTCTCTACTGTGTACTTCATAAGGGAATGTAGTTTTGGAATCTAACTATGACTGCAACATAAGTTTTAGGAAAAAAAAAAACATTTTCATGATATCTCATCCTTATTGATAGTTTACGAGGGACACTTTTTAAGTTCGTAGAGTAAGCCTATAACTTTTTAACGCGATTATGAAGTTGCACGATTTTTTACACAGAACTTGCGTAATCATTCCTCTCTCGAACGGTGTCACGGTATGCGGCGCACGAGGTCCACGTGCGCGCTGCGCTGGGTATTTTCAACACGTGGTTTTATACACTATAGTAAAATATAGCGTTCAATATGGATGGAAAAATCTCTGAACAGAGGGTATATTGTAAGATTCGAGCACAGCTCGGGTTTCCGCCAACAGAAATTCATGCTGATTTGCAAAAGGTTTATGGGAATGGTGCTTTAAAATATGCTACAGTTTGCAAGTGGGTACGTCGTTTTAATGATGGTCGGGAGTCAATCGAAAATGACCCTCGGGTGGGTAGGCCGGTTTCCGTTTTGACGGAAAAGAACGTTGCTACTGTGAAAACGTTAATTGAGGAAGACGCACGTTATACCGTGCAAGAGATAGAAGAATTAAGTGGCATTCATTCGTCAAGTGTTTTGAAGATCTTACGTGAACGACTTGGGCTACGTAAGATCTGCGCGCGCTGGGTGCCCCATTTGCTCACTGACGAGCAGAAACAAAGTCGGGTTAGACTTGCATCGCAAGTTATAGAAAAATATGATAAATGTGACCCACGTCGTTTGGAAGAGATAGTTACAGCTGATGAAACCTGGATCTATCATTTTCAACCCGATTCTAAGGCTAAAAATAAGGTTTGGGTTTCATCTGAGGGCGACAGACCTGTCATTGCGCGCCGTTGCAAAACATCAAATCGCATGTTGTATGCGATATTCTTTGATTCGAAAGGTCCAGTCCTTCTAGTTCCAGTCCCGAAAGGTAGTTCTGTCACTGGAAAGTTTTACAGAGAAAGTGTTCTTACTCAACTTGTTGATTTCTATCAGAAACGCAGACCGCGCACCGGTGTCCACGGCATCAAATTACTCCATGATAACGCACCGGCCCATGAAATCCGCTACGGTACAGGAATATCTGAAAGAATCTGGGCTCGATGTCTTAGATCATCCCCCCATACAGCCCTGACCTTTCCCCCTGTGACTTTTGGTTGTTCCCAAGACTAAAGGAAATGCTGGCAGGGCACCGTTTTGAATCCCGTTGTGGTATAGGCAGTGCGGTCTACCAGTGTCTGCAACATGTACCTAAAGAGGACTACCGGGCGGCGTTCCGGAAATGGGTAGATCGGTGTAAAATGTGTGTGGAGGCAGACGGGGCATATTTCGAAGGTCTTAGATAAATAAAATTTTGATATTTCAAGCGGTTTTAAAAAGACCGCCCTACTCTACGAACTTAAAAAGTGTCCCTCGTAAGTTGCAACACTGTGCTATTTGTATATAATTCAACCCTGGTTCTGCATGACAAGAGTAAAGGTATTCCTACCTTAAGGTAAGGTAAAGGGAATGTAAAGGAACTACATGTAGTTCTCCTACTTTAGGTGAAATATGACAGCCTTTCACCATTTCATTTTGTGAAAATCTGTCAAGCCTTATGGATCAAAGTACCACACAATAGCTATAATAATATGCTATAAACTGAATTAACTGTTTACCAAACTACAAAATTTAACACTTGTCCAAATTGCAAATTGAAAGCATTTGCAGATGACAAAATAAATTTGAGACAAAATAAATTTGACTCAAAATTGAAATCTTTCTTTGGAAGAATAGAAAAAATTCTGGGAAAAAAATGCTGTTTTCCAGCATTTTCTCCTTTTTGCACAATGTTTTAAAAAGCTTTCTTTCCAAGGATTGTTGGAAGTCTGGATTTTGTGGTATTGGGTTACTATGCCATAATAGCCGACGACATGCTACAATATGTTATATATGAGTCATGCTCTGTGAAAAGGGGGCTTCAATCTTGCATCTGCGGAAAGTATTGACCCAGGTCAGCCTGCGCACTTCGTGCAGGCTGATCTGGGCCGAAACTTTTCGCTATTTGTCAATTTTCCGCATGTCCAATGACCACTCCACCGTAAGTGTAAGTCAGTTGTTAAAAAAGTGGCTATTATTGATCCATAATTATGTGATGTCTTGCTTAGTATCATGCATCAAAGAGAAAAATTAAGCCCCATTTTGCCAGAGCATGGCTCATATCTGACAAGCTATAATCGTATACTGCTAAAAATGTTGTAATATGCTATGATAAAATACAACATGCTAAACTATGCTGTAATATAGGGTTAATTCATGTTTTTGAGGTTGTTAACATTCGCAGACGCCTGAAAAATGGTTTAACGCCCGAGTGCAAAGCACAAGGGTGTATAACCATTTCAAGGGCCTTTGAGAATGTAAATGACCGAAAAAATGTGAATCAACACTACTATTGCATAAAATAAATGTATTTTAGCAATAATTTGCATCGAAAGGAAAAAATAATTTTATAGAAATGCAAAGAAACAGACTTGAAATGTACCGGACTTGCACCGGTCAAAACTGGAATTTGACGATGAAATTTTTGTGACGTGTAGCGAAGGGCCATAGTCCTATGCCACTGTTTGAATCTCTTGCTGTTTACATTCACTTGTAATGATTTTAAATACATAGTGGACTTTTGTGGGATTAACTTGCAGTTTTGGATCGATTACAACTAGGGTAAATGAGTGGATATGAAATTTCTATAACTGAAAGATGTCGAAGGGATATATCAAGCAAAGGAATTGCTGGCCACATGAAGAAAGTTAGTAGGATGTAGAGTGCATCACATTTGATATTTTGCTCAGATCTCGACAATACTGAGATACTAAAAGGATGTAATATTGTACAAGTTCCTACAGCTTTGTTTTGGATGTATAACAAGAACAAATGTTCAGCTTACATTGTTTACAAGGTAGACTAGGATCTAGGATACTGAAGTACAAAGCCTTGTATTAACAGTGCATGATTTTAATGATTAATACATGTTTATTTCCCATTAATGCCCAGTTTTTCCCCATTAATATATGCTTATTATTTCATGTAATGTCTATGGCTAGAGAAGTGAACATCACAGTCCATATTCACTAACCATTCTAAACGACATTCCTGGTCTAATTCTTACTAAGCTGATGTAAGCGTTTGAAATACAGCAAATACTCCTAAGCTAACTGATTTTCACAAGCAAAATTGGTTTCAAAATGCATTAGTTCACTTCCACTAGAGACGTCTTGAATTCAAAATTTCAAACCCCCTCTTACAAGAGCACCCTTGCGCTCTCCCCCCACTAGTACCCTCCACACTCACGGAATGCCAAAGGCATTCCATGGCTGTTCCACTTTTAATAAGCTGACGACAGCCTTGTGTAGGGCTTAAAACCTGGAGGCCCTAGGTTTCAGCCTCACTCTAAGCACTGGATTTTTCATGAGAATGTCCTTGGGCAAGACACTTCAGAGCACTTAAGACACCAAGAGGATAAATGAATATGTGACTGTCACAGTAACATGAGTGATATAATCTTGAAAGTGGCATAAAACAGCATTCAATCACTATTGAAAACACTGTGGGAAAAGGAGAAAATGCTTGTAACCAGTATTTTCCCCTTTTTGCACAATATTTTCTATTCTTTCACAAAAAAATCCATATTTGAGCCACAATTAATTTATCACCTGCAAATACTTCCACTACGGCCAAGTCTAAATTGTTGCTGTCTGGTAAGGGTTAACTAACTCTTTCACTGCTGAAGACAAGATGGCAACCTTCAAAGCTTTTCATCAGACTACACAGACGGTGCCTTTTCCTTCTGTCTGGCAGTATCAAAATGAAAGCAAGATATCCAAGTATGCTGATTATAGCAAGTTCACATCTGTTGACAGATAAGCCTCCACAGTTGAGTTACAGAGTGTGGGATCATTGTTTTAAACCATGTTTTTTTCCTTTGACCGACAATTTATTAGGCATTGTAAAAGTTGAACAAAAAAATATTTGTCTGTGAAATTCATATTCAAACATTCGGACATTTTTTGTGCAGCTGAATGCGCTGGCTTTTGATCTACTTCTTGCTGCTGATAAAGAGTGAATAGATGGTAATTTGCAGTTGGTCAGAAATGTGCATGTTTATTCAACGGGCCTCTGCTGGCATATTTGCTCACATAATTATGGAACTACTATTAACAAGCGTTGCTACTGTTAATCGATACCCAAACGCCTTGATTCATACCACAGAGACATACTGTTGTAGAGAATGATCTTCCTTGTGCTATATGAAAATATAATATTTCCATAAGCGTTACCCAATAATCCAGTACTACTTTTCAACAAGATGAAAAACAGTGAGGAAAAAGTGGCAATTGTTCAAGAGGTTATTTTTCATTATTTCACTTCATATCAAGTCACAAAAGAGAGTTCCAATATTCATATTCCATAATCTTAAATGCTGTCTATTTGAAAGATATTTCTTGTTAGAATATTTGACTATTCACGCCCATCCCTACCCATTACCAAACAATCCCATGTTTTGAAGGCTCTTAGAAAGAAGGCTTTTGAAAACATCGTGGGAAACCGAGAAAATGCTGGTGACCAGCATTTTTTTCCTTTTCCCACAATGTTTTCAATCCTTTCAAAGACAGAAATCATTATCTAAGCTATGCATAGTTATGCCAAAAAAAAAAAATGTGTGTGTCATTATTTGTTACTTCTCACATTGGAAATCTGCTGGAATCAAAAATCACTTTATTGTTGTTTTCTAGTTTACATCATGTTTACATTTTAATTTGCTACTGTTTTTGTTGTGAAGCAAATGCAAAAGACTAAAAATTGAACAATACAGTTATTGTTTAAGTACCTGAATCCTCTTTACGTAACACCCATTTCTTTTCTGATGTTATGATGATAAAGCTAGCATAAGTACTTATATATGCAGCTGACTGAGTGAATAATACATGCCAGCATACACATAAATGCGACCAAGCTCGCTAATCTTAGTCGTCTCCTACAAATTCCGTTGATGCGGATATTTGCTAGTGCTCTGCATCACGTCAATTTTCCCTCGTTTAGCTTCAAATTCGTTTGGGCACGTAAATTCACTTCGTCATTGTGTCACACTTGTTGTTTACTTCGTATCTGAGCCGTTGTCATGATTGTTTATGGTTGTTATTACTCGAAATCGGCATTATTTCTTCGACAACCGTGAGCTGTTTATGGAGGCTGCCATATTGGTTGTTGTTGTTGTTGCAGAGCATGACGGGATTGTGTTGCTTGGATACGGTCTCATGCTGTCGTTCTAAATCTGCAATCTCCGAGCAGAGTTGTCGTTCGTTACTCTCACCATACGTGAATGGGAATGATCCGTAGTGCAAGAGGGTGCTAAATCTGTTTCTTACGGAATCCTGTTTCCGCCATCCACTTTTCGACCTACGAGGAACTCGAAAAGTAGAAATTAGGCACACTAACTTCCACTTTTCTAGCAAAAAAGTTACCTCTCAAAGTCGAAAAGCTGAAATTTTTGACCTGACAATTGTCAAAAAACTTTCGACTTTTCGACCTCACGTTTGTCTAGAAAAGTAGAAATTAGGAAGTACTAACTTCAACTTTTCGCGTTAAACTGCTAGGTCGAAAAGTAGAAAAGTGGAAGTTTTTCACATGACAATAAAACTTCCACTTTTCGACCTAGAAAAATCGAAAAGTCGAAAAGTTGAAAAGTCGAAAAGTCGAAATTAGCCGATTAAAACTTCCACTTTTCTAGTTAGGACTGATTATCACGGGATGTTTGTTTATCAGCACCGAATAATGTTGGAGCCGGTGTAGGGGTAAAAATAAATAAACTGGTACCCGTTGTATCTCCAGTAGCCGTCCGATAGACCATAAAATAAAGATCGATAACAGGCTGCCAGTTTAGGGTAAACAGGCTGCCAGTTTAAAAAATAAACTGGTACCCGTTGTATCTCCCGCAGCCGTCCGATAGACCATAAAATAAAGATCGATAACAGGCTGCCAGTTTAGGGTAAAAATTTAAACTGGTACCCGTTGTATCTCCCGTAACCGTCCGATACGAAGATCGATAACAGGCTGCCAGTTTAGTAAAAATTTCTGTGTCACCGGTCCCGCGGCCAATTTATCCTACGAAAAATTAGTCCTAACTAGAAAAGTGGAAGTTTTAATCAGCTAATTTCGACTAGTCGACTTTTCAACTTTTCGACTTTTCTAGGTCGAAAAGTGGAAGTTTTATTGACAATTGTCATGTGAAAAACTTCCACTTTTCTACTTTTCAACCTAGCAGTTTAAGAGTTTTCCACAGTCTCGTGATGTAAGGTTACCTGGTTTTAGATTTGCTGCTAATTTATCAATATGATTAGTCTTACTTTCTGGTATTAGTGTAATGAAGTTCATTTCGGAGTGACTGAAATTTTGACCAATGTCGTTCCTTGCCTGTGTGTCTTGCTCTATGATAAAGTCTTTTCCTCTGTCGAATTTTACGTTTAATAATACATATGATCCAAGGTGGTTCGTGTGGGTTAACTAATACCTTTTTATTAGGAAGGCAGAGTTTGGTAGCGTTTAATAAGACCTCGATTAAGCTATCAGCGTATTTATCAATGTTATTATCCGGTGTATAATCCCAGTCGAAAACATGAAGATTCCGTCTAAGGTTGTCATAGTCTCCTTGGTCATACTTCCAAATAGTTCTGTTAAAACATTTGTATTTCGGTTTAATAAAATTAAAGACACCATAAACTGGACATTGGTAGCGCACATTCAAGTCAGGGCATGGTTCTCCAACATCCGATATTAATAATGATTCTGTATTTGTCACAAAGAGAAGATCTATTATTGACGCAGAGTTTTCAGTGAAATGCGTGAACTCATCTATACATTGGGTTAACTGAAACTGTTTGCATAAGGAGTCTATTTTCCTGACCTGAGTGAGAGCCTTATAACTGAAGTCTCCTGTTACGATGACATCTTTGATATTTGTGTCTACTGCAAGACCTATAGAATCCTCAATTAAGGAGTTATAGATTGAATCGGAGCCTGGTGGTCTGTAAAAGACACCATACAGAATACTTTTATTATTGTTGAGTTTAATTTGAATCCAAATACATTCTATCCGATTAATTTCTAAATAGAGCTTTCTAATGTAGGATCGTGTATCTTTGACATACAAGATAACCCCTATAACCCCTCCGTGCCTATCATAGACTCTATCTTTCCACTCAGGTAGATGAAAAGTCGGAAATGCTATATCTTCATCACGACAATTAACTGTTAGCCAGGTCTCAGAAAAGAGAGACAATGTCAAAATACGAAAACTCGAAAATGAGGGTGTCAACTTTGAGTTCAAGACTTTGGACGTTGTAATGTACGGTAGATAGGTGGTTTGGAGTGTTTAGAAAACTATAAAACTCACTTGAAGATACAGAGTCGTCTGCAGAAAAACATGATCTTGGTCCCGGGTTTGGGTGAATATCTCCAGACTGAAGAAGTAGACTTAACAGTATAATAATATCAATGAGACATTTGGACATGCAGATACAAACTATTATCTCAAAAGTCATTTGTATATTTCTCTCATGCTCGTGACCATTGATATACTTTTTAGTAGTTCTGAACTTAATATCATTGCAAACTGAACGTGATTTTTTCCACATAATAATGGACAGAAAAAGTAAACAGGGTCGAAAAATGGATCACAAGACGAAATAGACACGTAAAAGTTATTCTATGAGGATAGCAAGGTCTGTATATCGGCTTGTTGATATAAAGTTTATCAAGACTCATGTTACATTAAAAATCAAAATCAAAAACAGCAGAAAGCTCGACATACAACCATAACTTGCTCTGACCGATCGTGTCTGGTGCCACATAACATGACAAAAGATTTTCACAGTCCTCATTAACCATGTATGATGAAAAAATATTGTGATGATTGAAAGAAATTGAAAAAACACAAAAATGCATATATGTACATATATAATACAGTGGGGGTAACATAACTATGCAACTGCTTATGGTGTTAAATACGCCGATATTGTTGAAGTTGAGTAGGTACATACACGTCCGTTATAAGTTCATTAAATAATGAAGACAAAATTAGATCTTATCCATGTTGACCTCACTTCTTCGATTTTTGATTCAGGATGAGTGCAATAAAAGATGTTGTCATTTGGATTCAACTTTATACAAAAAGTAAAAAGGCTTTTTTTTTTTTTTTTTTTGGTTTGGAAACGAATAAACTTTAAGAAAATGAAAATGATGCCTATTATTATACACATGTACTGATGTTGATTTTGAAGACTTAGGGTTATTTTGTTACTCTTCGTGTTATTTACTTTGGTGGGGGGGGGGGGGGAACAAGTTTTTTGTCCCTATTTTTTTTCGTCACTTTAGACGTTTCGTCCAGTTTTATAATTGTGATGTACTATGTGTCCCAAATATTTTGTGGAAATGGAAAAAAAAAAGTTATTCTAGGTGTATTTCAGTTCCAAAGAGTAACCCTTTACCAAAAGACGAATTCATAGACTTGTCCAAATTCAAAGCATACATTTGCAGACGACAAATAAAAGTGGCTCAAATAATGAGATTTAGCTTTGAAATATGAGGAATCATTGTAGAAAAATGAGAAAATGCTTTTTACCAGCAATGTTTTCCAGAGCCTTCTCATTCGGAATTGTGTATGAAAGGGTTAAATGGTCAAAGAATTTCGCGCAGATCGAAAGGAACCTTTCCTAAATTTTCTTCTATTCCCACAGATCCTATAAATAAACTTTACGGGAGAAAAGCACACTTCAGGATTGCCGGTCGGGAAAAAAGCACACTTCAGGATTGGTTGAAGAAAAGTGGACCTTTCTCCTTTGCTAGTCTGTCTCTCTATCTGACACCCTGTTGGGGTTTCTAGGACCATATATAGTCACTTCCTGTATTATCGTGGGTTCTTCGATATCGTGGTATTTACAATTTCCGAAAGTGAGGCTGAAATGCGCCTCCATGAGGATGTCCTCATGTGAGCATTTGTAGGTCAGATACAGTCAACACACTTTGCAAACTTACTTTGGCAAATTTTCAGAAAATGGTACGTAAAATCGAGTTTTCATCCGCATAATAAGAATACTTGGCTCTTTGCAAAATCACTCTATCCCCTAGATGAAGTTGATGATCTTATCAGCGTAACGAAATCGATATCAATATTACAGTTCTGTAAAATTTGTTTTTCTGTCACTGAAGTTTATCAAATGGGAAAGTAAATAATGACGTCACAGCTTTCCAAATATAGGAATGAAAATAAGAGGCCCTGACAAAATTTTTGACTCGCTAATCATAAAAATCTTCTCCTGAAAGCACTACATTTTTTTTTACTTAAGTTCCCTGATCTATTGAAATGAAAGAACACTCTAGAAATTATATATTCACTTTTTTTATCCACAAAAGAGGTCCAAAATGGGATATTTGATGCCATTTTAATCAAAGATCTGTAGACGTCGTTTTTCCCTCCATTTTTACAGGTGCGCAAAGTAAAACCTCGCTTTCAAAATGACAGGGAGAATTTATTTATGTATGTTGCTCAAAATTCTTAATAAAATCATCTCAACTTTTTGAAAATAACTTGATTTTCATTTGCCAAAGTTTTGATCATAAATAGGGTGAGCATGTAAATCTTCCAGGGCCTCATCTCAATGCCACGATAATACCGGGAGTAAGCCTTTTTAAAAGTTGGCCAATGCTGTCCCCTGCTTTGCCTTGATTTAGAGTCGTTAACTGACAAACTGAAAATCAGTTATCGTAGAAATATACATGAGGTATCATCGCATGATTTTTGCAACAGAAAAATAGCACGCAAGACAATTATTTTTCTACACACAGTGGACTGTTTTAGTACCACGATAAATGGAATTCAATCCCACGTCAGTTTATAGCATAATAATGATGAATCACTTTCTCTATACCCTTGATCTAAATATTGCAACAAAGAAACAAAGAAACAATCTCTCTCTCTCTCTCTCTCTCTCTCTCTCTCTCATTAACAAATTTCATCACATTGCCTGGTGATAACCCACACAATTTACAGTATTTTTAGTTTTTGCGCCTGAATGTCATTTTGGGAATGTTATGTGATCAATAACATGGGACGTGGAATCTTTATTTAATGAATACAATGACATATTCGATTTCACACACACAAAAAAAGCAACAAACCTGTTATTCGAAAGTCAGTTGTGTCCATTTTACTGAATGTGTCCAAAAGTATATTTTGTTGTATTCATCGGTGTTAAATAAATGACGAAACACAGGATGTATCCATCTTTAATGGTTAATTGTATTTTGGCAAGCTTAATTCTAGTTTTACAATAAGTTTCTCTGCAAGCGACTGGAACTTTGACAGACTGCATTGTACCACATTAGCAGACCCATAATGATATCCATACTTTTAAATGGTTGGATTAAATTCGTCAGCGGTTTGACTTCCTAATTGCTTACATTTCGCAGCGCAGCTAGTGGGCCTAATGTCTGAGGTCAAAAATTGCCTGTTCTCACACCATTCTTGAAAAGATCTTTATTTTTCTTTACGTATTCTGCCCCCAGAATGTGTATACATACATGCGTGCGTGTATACGTGTGCGTGTATGAGGTTACGTGGAATATCGTATAAGTCTACAGTATATAGACCTACCGCAAAGTCAAATATATATATATGTTTGTAGCATCAATCACGTATCAATTAGTGATACTATTTTAAGAACATTCACTGCATCTTTCAGGTTACACATTCTTAAAAAATGGAATTTATACCCAGATTGTTTGATCAAAACAGATTTCCGATGATATTTTGTTTTCTATCTTGTAGATCCAATATTAGAACAGACTTTAAATCATTAACAAAGTTTGTTTTCATGGATTCGAGATTAACAATATTACAAAATGTACAACGTATAGATCTTACAGTTGCCACACTTTTGCACAATTAAGCTTTTAGATTCAAATGTGTGGTAATTAATGCCACACCATAAGTATTTCACGGTGACAGCTCAGCTATTCATGTTTCCTGACTTCTTTTAGACCAGTTCTTAACCAGTCACCAGAAACTTGCGGAGCAGTTGTTTTGTTATGCTGTCATCGCTACCGAAACTTCCGAGAAAGCACAAAAGTAAGCCCTTGCAAACTTGTGAGGCACGTTGGTCTAAGTCGACACTTCTCACCAGCAAAGAAAATGATTACCTACTTTTTCGAGATGGTGATAATCATAGTAATTAACAACAGTAATGATAGAAAAAGTAAATAAAAAGAATAATTATACGTGTAGATTTATATTGCTTGAACTATGCCATCCTTTAAAACATTGCGGGAAAAGGTAGCATTTGGTTCCATTAGGCGTTAATCGTCTGTAAAATGTTTCTTTCATTTACGAGTCATTTACTCAATAGTGGTTATAGCATCAAACCAGTCTTAGACACCATGGTTTTCGTTACCTGGTTTGAGATTGCCGTGTAGGGAAATCTTATACTTAAATAGCCGACTTAAAAATATCAACTGTACAAATATGACTTCTAACGACCCTGCACTTGATTTCCTTTGAGAACATTCTGGATAAGGGAGTAATTACTCGTTACAAGTCCCGCTATTAACCAAACGACAGACGATAGATCGCTCCTCCCACTGATGTCACCTGACCCTCGAATCTAAAAACCTAGACAAACATTACCCAGACACGAGGGCTTAGCTAGGAGACATATGCAAGTTACCAGAAGATACTTCAACACGAAATAATTGTTCAAGATAAAATAAGCTTGGGAACAACTTGAGAAAAGGTAGTTACATCTTTTGGATTTAGGTTTTTCGAAGTTTTTTAGGTGAAAATTGAAATGGAGACTGTTTATTCGAAGTCAGTTGACTTACACCTCTTACGCCACTTACGTTTGATAATGTAGGTACAATACATGTACATGTAACTCGTGCTTCCTAAATATTTTTTAAAGTCATTGGTCTTCAAATGCAATTCATCTTTTACCTGGACAAAAATAAGCTTTTTCAAAGTTACAGAGATTTTTCCATTACTTAGTCCGTGATATATGCTTCAATAATTTCACCACAAATTGCAAGACTTTTACATTACCAAATGAAATATACATGTTTTTAACAGGGCAATATGATTACCAGATGTTTGAATTGAAATTAGAAGATACATTAACAAATGATAGGTTTACCAAATTGATTTTTTCAAGTTTGAGGGAAAAACCCGAGGAGAAGAATAAAAAGAATAAAAACATGAATATATTTCTAAGCATTCGCCGGTAAATACTATGCTGTTAAGTTAATAGAAAAATAAATTGACTTACACATTGAACATGTATAATCCAAATTTCAAACACTAATAATCGTTGAAAGGGGTTATAGACAGTGACAAAGAGTCAGACTGATATGACATGTGTGTGTAATTTTACAAGTAGGACAGTACCAGACACTTTTAGGGTGGTATACCGATATCAAAGGAATACCGCATAAACCTTGCTCCACGTTTTGCGTAAAAAGTGGCAACATGTACAACAAATCAAACGAAAACGGCATGATTGGTATCTAATTGATTTTCGATAGATAAATAATAGTTTAAGGGAGATTGAAAGATTGAAAATAAAGGGAGGGGAAAGATGGTTATATATAGAGGGTGGCATATCGTCTTTAATTTAACAGGCTTTAAGTTTGCATTCATAGATATGTTAAAATACAGAGACCAATGGGAACAACGTTTTTAATGGTTTACTGATGGAGGAAGATGGCATTTATTTTTAATTTAAACAAATGTCAAAACTGTGCCTAAATTGCATTTACTTTAAAAGCGGGGGGGGGGGGGGGGAAGCGCTGTTTAGGTTTGACTTCTATGAAGACTATATGAAAAGCATTTTTACCCGAATTTCGTCGACTCAAATTTTATTTAAGGATAATTTGCGAGGGGGGGAAAGATTCAACAAAAGAGATGTAACCAGCATTCAAAATAACAAGTCAACTTAATTTGGTAAGAAAATGAATTACCGAGTATATATTTAAATAAAAAAAATAAGGTAAAGGAAATAAATAACTGAACATGATAAAATCCAATCAGTTGTCTAAAATATTATCTATTCATTTCTTTTAGTAAAGAAACAGGAATCTGTTGCCAAGATTGAAATTCTGGAAAATTTATGACAATAAAAAAGCATGTTAACAAGAAGTATTCATTTATTTTTCTCCTTTTAAATCTGAATTTGTCTTCTGCAACAATAGTTTTACCTGGTGTAACTCTGCATCTTGAAATTGCAGTCGTAAGGATTAATAATGGATATCAAGTTTAAAGTTATTCATCAGTTTTTTCTCATAAATATACTATACATTTATATATAGTTATAACTCCTAATTCAGAATGTCTAGGTTTTATAACGGCAAGACGGCTTCCTCTCTGGATGGAAAAATACTGATCGCTGATTGGCTTATTGGTTTTTTTGATTGACAGCTGGCGTTTGGTTAATTCCTCCTTTCCACAACATGTTTTAAATATCACTGATATCACCTAGCAGTGATCCCTTTCTTTCAAATGTTTTCCCACGTGTTAACCATTCAATGTTCTAAAATTAGTGTATGCAGTAATGGGTTAATTGAAGTTTCCTCCATATTTAAAACAAAGTAACCTGCAAAAAGTGGTAATCGCAAAAAGAATGACTGTACATATAGCTTGAAACTGACACAAGCTCAGAACATAAGGGAGTGATACAAGCGAGTTAATCTTTACCAGTGACTTCGAAAGTTGGCTACTGCATAATGTATGTACATATATGTAAGCTTTAAGAGCAATATCATGAGCAGGCTAAGAGGTTTGTAGTCCTGAAACTCTAATTCTGACTTCTAACGCTAGTCACGTGGTTGGCAGTGACAAAATATAGATAAGCAAATTGTATGGCTAGTTCCTGTTTAGCATCGTTTAAAAGAAGGCAAACTTTGAAATAAGTGAAAATCACGAATACGTATTGTACCTATTTTGATATCGTTAAAAGCAATCCACGTATGGTTACCTGAATTGACACTGTCTGCATCATACATAGATTTTGGAGGAAGGATTACTTAGTATCTTTTTCATCCCTATAGATGGCGAGAATCAGTTTGCGCTGATCGAACATGATGCTTTATAGTTAAGCAATTAGACCCTTTTTCTCTTGGCATGGCTTATTGTTGATGAATAATTTGCTTTAAGATTACTTTCTGTTCCATTTCTAGCTCAAGCTTTTTTTTCGGATATCATGAAAGCTCCGCGAAGTAATGCATTGCTACTTAGTGTTAAAATTTGTGTTAACGATTTATACCTTTCAAAATACAGTTTAGTACATAAACATAAACCCTATTTGTAATTATTATTTTATCATTATTAAACGGACATTATTTTTAGGGTCCTGCATGTTTGTTTCTGCCTGAAGTCATTCAAAAACATTGCAGCAGCAGTTCTACTTCCTACATAGTCACAAGTGTTGTTAGACTGCAGTATTTTAAAGGGATATTTCAAAGCAATTATAACCAGTATGCAAATCGACACCACAACACTCACTAGCGCTTCAGTTCGATTTGTTAGTTTGTTCAAATTAATGAAAAGTCACTGTCCGGAGAATCTTAACCGATCATAAGAGGATAAAAGTACATTCGTATGAAGTCATTTATTAGGGTCCCATTTGTGACTTGAATTCTTTCTCAATGGAAAGTGGTTTAGAAACATTTCTGACTGAACTTATGTCACGCTATTTTCAAAAGACACGTACTCGTACAAGTTACTTCAGTGAAGACTTTATTACACACGCACTTACTCCTTAAACGCAGACAGAAACTTCAAAGAGAGAATCCTTCTTAGCGATAGATAACGGGGTTTGAAAGTTTGAGAAAGAAGTTAGTCCTATTTTGCTGAAAATACTTACATTGTTACATTGTAGCTACACATATAGGTGGAGGGACAACCGGGGAAAAAGACTGCAAGAGAGAGAGAGAGAGAGAGAGATCCGAGTTTCTTTAACCAGTCCTTAAGTTCCCCCTCTTGAAGTTCGATGATAAAATTATTATCTTGGGTGGGAGGAAAAAATTTTCGGACAGGTTCCTTTCATTCAACACGAGTGAAGTTCACACACTTGGGAACTGAAATATATCTGGATTTTTTTTTTATTCGCGGAATATTAATTAGGGATGAACAAGACTTGTAACAGGAATAAATCCGGTCGACAGAAACGTCTATACGGAAAAATGAAGGACGACCCCCCTAAAAGCTAACGTAGAAAAAGAAAATATCAAATGAATATCAAAACTCGCCATTAAAGTTTATTATCAAAGCTTTTTTTTCAAAATTAGATCTACTCGTTTCGGAACGTAAGAAGCTTTTTGTAATGAAATTCCTGAGCTTTCTTTTACAAAAGGAACACAATAAATAGCAACATCATGTATCTTTGTAGCAAAAAAACTTCCTTCACCGAAATGTCGTGCTGGCGCAATGAATCTAGCGCTCAACACTTTACAATTACTTATGTATATTAATACGCACGTTTTTAGTTACAAGACTCAGACAAAACATTTAAATTGTATCCATATCGCGAATATTATAACAAGTTTGAAAAGAAACCTTCCTTTCGTGAATGAAACACATCTTTCATGGCCTAAAGTTTTCCTTTCGTGTAAAGATTTTCCTCATACTAAAAGAATCCTTCAATGGCACAATAGCAACACCAGTCATACCAAATAAATCTGCTAATACACACAGTTTCAGTTTTAAAAAATCTGAAATTTAATATGTGAAATGAATCCATATCGAAAATATTATCCACAGAAAAAAAAAATCATTATATGGAATAATACATGGATCCGTGGCGATGAGATAAACCGACTTCCTTGGTTACCGTCGTTAAGGTCTCACAAACAAACGCAGTAAATACATATACAGTATAGCAGAAAGGCTACTTAAATCGTGCTGTCATGCCTGTTTCTTACGATTAAATTCCGGAAAAATAATCTTTTTCATACGTTTCTGTCGATGATGGATTCTCGGCAAGAAATATACGGATACTTGAACTTATTTACACAAGGATTTGTACCAAAAGTGTGAATTTCAGGGGCTACGGACAATGTATTACATGTGCCAGCAAAGTTTTGAACTTCTACGAGAAAGAACGAAACAACTCATAATCCTCTGCAGTTTTGCTTAAAAATAATAGAATTAAAGATGATTAATATTTTTGTAAGGCTTGTTAGGTTGTCTCAGCATCGTATTCGATAATAAATTACACTAAATTACAAGCATTTTGAAATATTTATAGATTGTCTCATTCAACAGAGAGGTGGAATTTCAAATTTAAGAAATTCAAAAGCATCAAGCTCTACAGATAACATCTTAAATGAATATATAAAAAGCACTAAAGAGAAATTGTTACCTGTATACATTTTTCTCTTCAATTCCATTTTAGACACAGGTTATATGCCAGAGTCATGGTTAAAGGGTACCATTCACCCTATCTATAAAGGAAAAGGACAACCATTGGATCCCAATAATTACAGACCCATTACTATTTTATCTTGCCTTGGCAAACTCTTTACAGCTATTTTAAACTTAAGAATTACTAAATTTATAGAGGATAACGAACTTCTGAGAGAAAATCAAGCAGGATTTAGGAAAGATTACTCCTGTGCAGATCACATGTTCACTTTATACAATGTTATCAATATTTTAAAAAAGAAAAAGCGTAAACTTTTTTGTTGCTTTGTGGATTTCTCACAAGCTTTTGACAAAGTATGGAGAGTAGGCTTGTGGTCAAAATTACTTGCTTCAGGTGTTAATGGTAAAATTTTCACAGTAATTCATCAAATGTACCAAAACATTAAATCATGTGTTACGCTAAATGGACAACAATCCCCTTTTTTCTCATGTGAGAGCGGAGTACGTCAAGCTGAAAATTTATCTCCAATCCTATTTTCAATATTCCTAAATGATCTGGAGTCGCATCTTATAATCAAAGGTTGCGAGGGTGTTACCTTATCTTCGGATATTGATGAACAATTTTGGTTGAGACTGCTAGTCCTTTTGTATGCTGATGATACCATTCTTCTTGCAGAGACACCTCAAGAGCTGCAAAATATTTTAAATTATTTCAATGAATATTGTAAACAGTGGAAACTAACTGTAAATCTAGAAAAAACCAAAGTTATTGTTTTCGGAGCACGATTTACTCTAATCACATTTTCAGATTTGATAACAAAGTGATAGCAATTACAAATAATTACAAATACCTAGGTCTCTTATTCACAAGCAATGGATCTTTTTTCAGTGCTAGAAAGCAACTTGCAGAGCAAGCCAAAAGAGCAATGCATTCTGTATTGGCCCAGTCTCGTGCACTTAATCTGCCACTCGATTTACAGTTAAAATTGTTTGATCACACTGTTGTACCCATTTTACTGTATGGGGCTGAGATATGGGGCCATGAATCCCATGAAGTTCAAGAAAAAGTGCATGTAGAATTTTTAAGAAAAATCACAAATGCCAAAAAATCAACCCCAAGGTACATGTTATATGGTGAACTGGGGCGTTACTCACTTACAATTAACATAAAAACAAGAATGATTAACTTTTGGAATAAAATTATTTGTAGTCACAGAAACAAAATCTCAAAACAAGTATATTATTATGTTTTAAATGACACTAGTAATGAGTACAAATGGCTAACATACATAAAAAGTGTTCTTTTTAACACAGGCAATGGCATAATCTGGATTACTCATAACCACAACCAAGTGAAAAATATCCATTCCCTGATTAGACATAATCTAATTGATCAGTTTAGACAAGAATGGTCACAACAGCTGACACAATCTCAAAAAGCAAGAAATTATAGTATATTTAAGCTTGACTTGAGACTCGAACCTTACCTGTCAATCCTTCCTTCCTCTCTAGCCATCAGTTTGTTTCTTTTTAGAACAGCCAATCATAAATTACCAGTAGAATTTGGCAGATGGAATGGCACTCCATACACTGAAAGGAAATGCACTAAATGTACATTAAATGCAATATGTGATGAAATGCACTGTCTGTTCTCTTGTCCGTATTTTAAAGCACTACGGCAAACATTTATACGAGAGAATTACAGCAATAACACGTTTAACTTCAATATGCTTTTGAATGAAAATGATAAAAATAAACTTACTAACTTGAGTAAATTCGTGTCGTCGATCATGAAACAATTCCAATCATGAACGCTTTCTGATGATTATCAAAAAAGAGATCACAAATGTAAACAAAAACAAATTTACTACTTACTATACTTACAAACGAAAGGAATTTCCATTCATACCCAGCTAATCCGAGCACGCTTGGGCCGTGTTTACACAGTCGGGGTGTCCTCAACAAAAAGATATGATATTTACCGGTGTGTTAAAAACAGTAACCTGTAATTTTCACATTCCGTATTACATACAACCTTTCATACCCCATTGGCATATATATTGGTTTACCAATGCTTCTTTTTTTTTTAAAGTAGATGGTAGCTATGAAGACTATATCTGTTTATTCATACCTTTCTGTGTACATAGATCTCCCTTTTATGTGTGTGTGTGTGTGTGTGTTTTCTTTTTCTTTTTTTTTTACTTTGTCCATTAACTTTTTGTCAATCAATCGCTGTTTTTTATGACCCTGAGGCAGATGCCTTTTGAGAGCATTGTGGGAAAGGGAAGAGAGGATGGCAACCGTTTTCTCCCTTTTCCTACAATGTTGGTAAATCAACTGGAAATAAATTTCAATTTTCGAAATGTTTATTTTGTTGTCTACAAGTGCTTTCAAAATGGACCAGTCTACAATTTTTGTCGTTTGCTACGTGTTTAACCCATTACCACACAATCCCTACTTTTGGCGACCTTGATAAAGAAGCCTGTAGAGGACACTGTGAGAAAAGGAGAAAATGCTGGTAACCAGCGTTTTCTCTTTCCCATAACGTTTTTTCTACTGTTCCCAAATTAAATTTCAATAAATTTCAATTTTTTATTCACATTTGGACTCGTCCAAAATATTGTCGTTTGGTAAAGAGTTAAATATTTGTCTATACTGCCATGCAGGCTTTCCCGATCGGACTGTACATTCATGCATGCATTAATTGACCATGTGAAAAGTTATAATATTTGTTGTTTGAATATTATCATTTCCTCTTTCTGTACTTTGTTGTACAAGAGAAGTATAATAAAGTTATTTGTATTGTATTGTATTGGAAGTCTGAGTAATGTTTAAATTTCAAGTTAAGGGAAAATGGTTGCCTGACGATTTTAAAAAAGTGTAAAGTGTGCTGTCAATTAACAAACTTGTTAATATCATTGGCGGTAGTTTGTTTTATCTTATGATATACTGAAGACAACTGGTGGATTACAGCGGCAATCAAACGCACATCTTATCAGTTAACAGTTTACCGACATACTCTTTGAAATGGCAGATGTGCTAATCCACCTAAATATGGCTAACGCAAAAGCTGATTTAATTAACATAAGTTGCCTTTTGAGCTAAACTTCCAAAACTGTACACAACAGAGACCTTACTCTGTTTCATAAATGAAATCTACATGTACCTTCAGTAAGAATACACGTAAATGTACTTAATTTAAGTAGCAGATGGTTTGAATCCAAGAATAAACTGCATTTTTTGCACTCTGATCTGTATCTACCCATTCAGCATTCTTCACGCACCAAGGGTTAATGCTAACGTCAAACTTAAACATTGATGACACGTGCCCCTTTTTGGATGTGCAGATGTTATTAAAAAAGATTAACTATTTTAGTTAGCGTACTTTCTCTTTATTAGTATTTCATATATTTTACCTTTGTTTTCCACTGTAAAACAATTTAAGTTTTTTTTCGGAGAGTTTCAGGGCGGGAAAAAAAAAAAAACATTAATTAATCCCTTGCGTAATATAGCGTTGATCAAACTCTTTGCTCATGTCCCATTGTCAATCATAATCATAATCCACACTTATAATCTCTTCCTATATCTCACGTAAGCAGTACACGATCACAAAGCACATCTTTTAAACTTTTTCCTTAAATTCAAGCGTTGTAAACACACATAATATCGCACTTCTCCATCATTAACAGTCGCTTGTTTGTGGGACGAAATAGCAGACAGCAAGGCTGCACATCGGGCCAAATAAATGCGATGACCTGATTGATCGAATATCGATTTCCACGGATCCATGTATTACTAATTTCGTACCAAAAAAGCAAAAACAACAAAAACAACAACAACAACAAAACATTCCTTTCACCCATAGAGCGCTATGCAAAGCTAAAACACGTTTTTTTTTTTTGTCTGAAACATTTTAACTCAGCATTCAATTTTTATTCATAACGAGAAGATTTTGCCTACTAAGTTTGGCAAAGAAACTTCCTTGCGTTAGGAAAACACTTCTTATATATTAAAACAATCTTCCTTTCGTAGATGAAAACCTCCTTTCGAGGAAGGAAGTTCCCATCTTTCCTTTCTGTAAAGGAACGCTTCACCATTCATAACAAATAGTGCTTCAGTTTCATTTAACCCTTAGGCTCCTAAGCGCGACTCAAGGACCTTTTGCGGACAGTGTAGATTAAGATCAGACTACACAGAACATGCAGTTTGATCTTGAATCTACACTGTCCGATAAGGAGATATCTTTCCCCAAAAATACGTTTGAAAGCAAAATTTGAGTTTTTAGACTAGCGAAGCTAGTCTATAGGCATCAAGATTGACCTAGAGTCAAAGTAAACAGAAAAATCCACAGTTGCCAAATACTGCCTTACAGAAAAATACTTCTTTCTGTTAGAAATCTTAATTCTGTTATATATGACAATTCTGACAAAAACTACTAAATCTCTACCACTCCAGTTTGAACATGTCCTCTTACAAAGTAATAAACTGAACAAGATGTCATTTACAAGGTACAAGATCTTTGCTTATATGTAAATCAAGTGACCTATGCAAAGCAGAGTCTGAAAGAATCACTTTTTCCTACACCACTGTAACATTATGAATGAATCTATTAAAAGATACACCTAGGTAACTTGTAACAAATCCCAGTTACATTAACCCTCACTGGACAGGGAACCCTTGTCATTCCTTCAGTCATTCATTATTTAGATCATTGTGTAAAGTTATACTGGTATGTTAAACTGTTATTCTAGTCTTGAATATTAACCCTTTACCAAATAATTCCAAGTTTTAACGATACTGGGGAAAATCCTTTTGAAAACATTGCGGGAAAAGGAGAAATGCTGGTAACCATCATTTTCTCCCTTTTCCACCTTGTTTTCTATCCTTTTGGAATCAGGTTTCATCAGTTCAGCCACTTTTAATTTATGGTCTGCAACAGCCTTGAATTTGGACTGGCGTAAAACTTTTCGTTTTATAAAGAGAGTTAAATAGTTATCTACATCTTGTGCTATTGGATATTGACTAATTGATTCATTTGCATGGTGTTGAACTCCGTTTTCAACATTATTTCGGTAATATTAGTTTGAACATATTTTATTTGTAACATTTTACATACAAGAATATAA
This sequence comes from Tridacna gigas, assembly GCA_945859785.2. NCBI lineage: Eukaryota > Metazoa > Mollusca > Bivalvia > Cardiida > Cardiidae > Tridacna > Tridacna gigas. The sequence continues at coordinate 25,933,489 of OX244041.2, read as the reverse complement.
TTAGACAATTACAAAATATACATATAATATGCTACAAAATGGATTGGAACGGAAGCGTAAGCTTATACTGTTCCTTTCCATGGATTCTCGATGGTATAAGTCCTATTTTATTCATTCATTCAATGATTTGATAAGTGAAAGAAAAAAGGTGAAAAAAAAAAAAAAGGAAAAGGAGACATTTACGGATACTATAGAGAGATCGCGCGATGTGGGATGCTCTCGAAACCAAGACTACGGAATTAGCTCTATTGTCTTTAAATGTATGATATAATGGCAAGACGAAACATTATAAAATTGTTACAAGACTTGATTGGATTTTCTCTATAGCTTAAACCTTCTGCTATCCTTAATAAAAGACTGTACTTCTAAAAATACTGTAACATTTTCATGAAAGGTGAGGCTTTCGTCACCGTACAGCAAGACGTCCAGACTGACAGTTGTGAAATTCTCGATAGTTGCAAAAAGCTTATTTCTAATGATAGTATAATACCAACACTCTAACAGATAATATTGACTAGTCTCAATTGCACCACATTGACACAAGAGCAAAGTAACTAAATTTTTTTGGAATAGATCAAAATTTAGCGAACTACATTTGTTACGCAGCCTAGTGTGGATAATTTGATATTCTCTTTCACCAGTGAAATAAAGCTTATTAGGTATAGGTTTGTCCCTGTCAAGGTATGCCTTAAAAGCTGCAGGGGAATCTAAATTTCTAATTTCTTGGGGCAGAGCATTCCAATCGTCCACCACTGACGGAATAAAAGAATTCTTGTACATTGAAGTTCTACATGCAATGCCTCGGAGGTCGTTAGCTCGTCGCAGGTTATAACTCGTGGTATTACCAACCGTATCTGGGACTAGAGATGATAAATAGGCAGGAGTAATACCCTTTATCATTTTAAAAAATAAGATCAATTTGTGTTTTTTCCTTCTGTATCTCAATGATTCCCATCCTGCTTCATTTATAAAATATTCCAGGGAAACTAGTTTAGTACAGCCAGTCACAATTCTTGCCGATTCATTTTGAACTTTTTCAACTTCATTTTTTGGGTACTCAGGAATATTATCCCATATATTATCAGCATATTCTAAGACTGGTCTTATGAACGAAAAATAGATTATTTGCATTGTATGCCGATATAACTCAAACTTTAATGCTCTCATGATATTAACTCTATTCCATGCTTTTTCCAATGTTATTTTTATGTGATAATCCTAAGCTCCATTACAGGGGATATATTTTTCTGATACATAAGTTAGCAGATCAGTAAAATTCTCGGCGTGGGAATCGATATCATTGTCATATATTCTATCCCAATTAAAATGGCTAAATTCGTTTCTAAGTTCATCATAATTCCCCTGGTCATATTTCCAGATTTTCTTTTTAAAAGTTTTAGTCTTAGGTTTATAAATTTGAAGACACCAAAAACAGGACAGTGATATCGGACATTATTATCAAGGCAAGGTTCACCTATACCTGAAGTCAGGAGGGAATCCTTATTTGTAATGAGAAGGAGATCGATTAATGAATTGGCATTTTCTGTAAAATGAGTGGGTTCCTCGATACATTGAACAAGTTATATTGGCTATGTACAGTGTTCGTATTTTATTAAAATACGTCGGATTCAATTGATTAAAATTAAAGTCACCAGTAATTATAATATTTGAAATATTTGTATCAGTAGCGAGACTAGTCGAGTCTTCTATCAGGAAGGTGTACGCCGCGTCAGAGTTTGGTGGACGATAGAATGCACCATGCAAGATTTGTTTTTTGTTACTGAGCATAAGCTGGATCCAAATACATTCCAGACCATTTGGTTCAAGATCTGATCTCCTGATATAAGATAAATTGTTTTTAATGTATACTATTACACCCGCATATCTGTCATGTGTTTTTTCCTTTCTCTCCGGATATTGAAATGATGGAAAGAGTAAGTCATTAGTAGGACAATGATCATTTAGCCATGTTTCCGAGAAGGACACAACATCAAACTGCGAAAATTCTGCATATAGTACACTTATCTTATTTTTCAAGCTTTGTACATTGTAATGGACTGTGGAAAGGTGATAAGGAAGATTCAGAAAACTATAAATATCAGTTGAGGAAGTGCTATGGTCAGGATTGTTTACTGGACCTGGATTTGGATGAACATCACCAGCCAAATTAATAATGAGTGTGACCCAAAGTAGAATAATGGTAGCTATAAAGCCAAAAATAACGGATAATATAAAACATGACAGATCAATATTCTGAGAATGTTTGTGGCTTATAGTAACACGATTCTTGTGACGAGGAAGTATTTTTACTTTTATTGACGCTGATAGCCTAAGATCTGTTTCTAGAGAAAATAGAAACACTGGTGATGAACACTGCCCTCAAGGTGTGCTGCGTCTAGCAGCCTATGGGCTAACAGTAGAATACACGAATGCACGGTGATATTGCGGCGGCCAGAGCACCTATCCATGCTTTCCTGGAGTTTCTTTTACCAGCACTACCGCGACTCAATGACGTTTTGCGGACAGTGTGGATTAAGATCAGACTGCGCAGAGCATGCAGTCTGATCTTGGATCTACACTGTCTGATAAGAGGATATATTATTTTCTCCAAAATTTAACTTTGAAATAGCAATACTCAGATGTTTACCATCGGCTTGAAAGTTTCGTTTAACATTTTTAGCAGGTTAAGGGTAAAACTTAAGCTGGATGACAGTTAACCAATAGCACCCATAGCCCCAGCAGTTCAGTCGGTAGTGTACAGGACTTGGGAACAGGAGGTCTCTGGTTCGATCCCCGACTCGGCAAATATCTTTCCGAGGACTGATGATAGTCATTGTGACAGGATTCATTTCTGTCTCACATTTCGACGATGGTTATAATATAAATGTGGGAAACAGTCAGTGTCTTGGAAAGAATATTGTGCGGAGTACTGGTAAAAGAAACTCCAGGAAAGAATGGATATGTGCACTGTCCACTGCATCATAAGTGAAATAATGTTGAAAACAGGGTTAAACACCATACAAACAATCAATCAATCAAATTTGCTAGTCTGTCAGTACTTTCAGTACTTTCATTACTATAGGCTTGAAAGTTTCATTTCATTTATTTAGCAGGATAAGGGTTAAAAACTCATGATTTAACTTGTGAAATGTATCCGTATCCAAAAGATAGCCTTAGATTTAAAAAATCCTTTCGTAAACTAAACAATACTTTCGTAGCAAAAGTCTTCCTTTCGTGAAAAGAAATTACCTAACGTTATTTATAGTAACGCTCTTTACGACGATATTAGAACACGAATTTGTCGGTCTATAACACTTAAATTCAGCATTTAAATGTCATATATACCGAGAAGATGTACGTAGATGAACACTGAAACCTTCCTTTCGTAAAGAAAAACACCTCTTTCATAGCAAAAAATTCTCTTTTCGCTGTTTAGCTATTACCGGTTCTGGGTCGCAAAGCGTTCTTCAAAGGGCAGAGCCTCTGTACGAGCGACATGATTAATTTGTCATTGCGATAGACTGTGAAATACCGCGAATGATCCCGGATTCTCTTAACAAATCTACCCTGGAAACTTGAAACGATACAATACCAACCATTATGTTGAGAGTGTGTAGTGAATAAAAGGGAGGTAACTAGTTTAAATATGTGTCATAATAAAAATGAGTTACTTCCCTTTGAACTTTAAAATCTCTAAATCTCTTATCAACCCTTATATGGAAGGCATAATTCTTTGCAGTTTTTGTGGACAATGTAGATCAAGATCAGATGGTACAGAACCTGCTGTTTGATCATGGATTTACATTGTCCTATACAGTAAATTTTTTTGTATATATATATGTAAAGAGCTTTGAACTTGCAACATTTTGGTCTGTACTACTGGCTGGAAGTTACCATTTTATTTCTTAACCCTTTACCAGACGACAAAATTTTAGCATTGTCCAAATTGAAAGCATCTGCAGACGACAATTTCAATGTGGCTAAAATTGTGCAACTTTTCTTTGATAGGGTAGAAAACATTGTGGGAAAAGTAGAAAATGCTGGTTACCAGCATTTTCTCCTTTTCCCACAATGTTTTCAGAAGGCTTCTTTCCCAGGGGCGTCAAAAAGCGGCATTGTACGGTAAAAGGTTAAACCTTTACCATACAATGACACTAATGGAGAAGGCTTTTGAAAACATTGTGGGAAAAGAAGAAAAGGTTACCAGCGTGTTCTCAGTTTTCCCACACACCAAGCCCTGATAGCTCAGTCCATAGTGTAAAGGACTTGCGAACAGTAGGGTCACTGGTTTGATTCCCGGCTTGCACATTTCTTTCCAAGGATTGGTGATAGTCATTGCAACAGGATTCATTCCTCTCTCACTGCTGTAAAGCAGTGTCTTGGAAAGAATATTGAGCCAAGTACCACACTGGCAAAAAAAGCTCCAGGAAAGCATGGATAGGTGCATTGGCCACTGCGATATAACTGAAATAATGTTGAAAGCGGTGTTTAACACAACACAGTGAATCAATCCTTCATCCCACAATGTTTTCTGGCCTTTCACTCACCACTTCCATCAGTTGAGCCATATTTAATATGCCGCCTGCTAACGGTTTGAAATTGGACCAGTCTTTACCAAATGACAAAAATTTAAGACAAGTCTAAACTGAAAGCATTTTCAGATGACAAATTGTCATGTGAAACTAACATTTGTCTTTGAGTGGCTAGAAAACATTGTTGGAAAAGGAGAAAAATGCTGCTTACCAGCATTTTTTCCTTTTCCCTGATGTTTTCAAAAGCACTTTTCATTTAGTTTATTAAAACTCAGGAGTGTGTGGTTTAAGGATTAAGCAGTTAAATGGTTAAGAAAAAACAAGCACAGCCTGCAGCAGGCATGTTTTGAACTCTTTACCACATGGCAAAATTTTAGACTTGGCCCAAATTGACAGCTTTCAGACAATACTTTAAATGTGACCAAAACAAAAAAAAAAAAAATTGTCCATGGATGGACAGAAATTTTGTTGTCCGGAAGAGAGCTAAGTGTTAAAGGCCCTGTTATAACTTATTTTGGACAGTAGTATAAAGCTACAATAGAAATTGACTTTCAGCCTTTTATACTTGAACCAAAGCATGCCATTGGAAACACTATGTGGATGTGAAGCCAGTGTGTCCTCTACTGTCTGATCTAGGGTTTACGAGGTCTGCTTCTTTAACTCTTTACCAGACAACAATATTTCAGCCTTGTCCAAATTGACAAATTTGCAGATAACAAATTAAGTGTTCCTTAACACATAAAATTTGTCTTTCATAGGGTAGAGAACATTGTGGGAAAAGAAGAAAATGCCGATTACCAGCATTTTCTCTTTTTCCCACAATGTTTTTAAAGGCTGTCTTTTTCAGGGTGCTTGAAAGTCAGCATTGTGCTGTAAAGGCTTAAAACTAGTTTTAGCCCATTTTTCAAGCTGGACGAAGCTACTTTTGCTACTTTATTCTGGTTTGGTTTATACCCAAAGAACTCAAGAGTATACACTACCAAGCATTTTGCAGACAAGTAATAAACACAAGGGAGATAACTTGTTTTAAATAATTATGTATCATGATGAACATGAGTTATTTCCCTTAACCACATAACCAAAAGATAAAATTCCGCTAGGGAGGTCTATAAAAGTCTGTTACACATTCCGAGATTTAGACATGACTCCATTCAGTTTTTGTGGCCAATGTAGATCAAGATCAGACTACAGAACATGCAGTCTGATTATGGATCTACACTGTCCAATATAGTATTCTTTTTGTATGTGTATAAGAGCTTTGAAACATTTTGGTCAGTACTGCTGGCTGGTCATTATCATTTTATTTCTAAACCCTTTACAAGACAATCCAGACTTTTAATGACCCTAATGGAGAAGGCTTTTGAAATCATTGTGGAAAAAGGAGCCATATTGGTATCAGCGCATTTTCTCCTTTTTTCCCACAATGTTTTCTTTCCTTTTACTCACAACTCAAATCATTTGAGCCACGTGTCATCTGCAAGTGCTTTTAACTTCAACCGGTCTAAAAATTTAGTCCTTTTGTAAGGGGTTAACTCTTTACAAAACAACTTAATTGTAGACATGTCTAAATTGAAAGCATCTGTGGAAACAAATAAAATGTCACTAAAAACTGAAATTTACCAGCATTTTCTCCTTTTCCCAGTGTTTTCTAAAAGGCCTTTTTCACAGGGTCGTTAAAACTCAAGATTGTGTGGTAAAGGGTTAAAACTCCTTTTGCAACTTCCGTTACTTTTGCTGCCAGCGTAGATCAAGATCAGACTACATACACTATGCTGTCCAACTCAGGACTCAGTTGTTAGACAAAATGGGTTTTATAGCTCAATGAGTATTGCGATGACTTGCTTGTTATAATGCATCAGGGAGAGGCATTAAACCCTTTTTGCCAGAGCATAGCTCATATATAAATGAAAGTTAATTAACACTTTACCAAACAATTAAAATTTTGGACACACCCAAATCGAAGGCATTTTGCAGACAACAAATCACATGTGGCTCCAATGATCAAATTGGTCTTTGAGAGGACAAAAAGTATCGTAACAAAAGGGAAAAAAGCTGGTTACCAGCATTCTCCTTTTCCAAATTTTTCTAAAGCTTTGCTCCTCAGAGATAAAATTCAGAATTGTGTAGTCACGGGTTAAACTGGGTAATTCAGAGAAGTGAAAAGAGTTGTAGTATAAATAAATAACAAAATACAAGACCAGTGATTTATAATTTTTTATTTCAATAGAAATATCATCATAGAATCTAATTATAACAGAAATCATAAATTGGAAAATATCTGGAACAGAAAGAACAATGTATATGTAATGCATACAACTTGAACACTATAGAAAATGTTTTGGAAAAAGGAGAAATGTTAGTTAACACCTTTTTCTCTTTTTCCTACTATATAAGTTTTTATGTCAGGGTCATTACAACTTGGGATTGTCTGGTGGTGGGTAAATATAGAATTCATCTACACAGGCGTCTAATATGTATTATCATATTTACAGTAATAGACAAAAAAATGATAATTCAGTATCACTTTCAAAATACTGAGAGGAAATAAATAAATCACTTCAGATAAAAAAAGCATGTAACAAAAAATGTCATCAGTTTCTAGCATAATTTAACCCCTTCCAAACAAGTCCATGTTTTAACAACCCCGAGGAAGAAGCCTGTTGAAAACATTGTGGGAAAAGGAGAAACTGCTGGTAATCAGCATTGTTTCCTTTTCTCACAATCTTTTCTATTCTGTCAGAGAACACTAGTTCTTTTGTACTGAATTTGAATTTGTTGCCTGCTTATGTTTTGAATTTGGGAGAGTCTAAAGTTTGTCATGTGGGACAGACTTTACTTGCTTCTTCTGGCGGTTCTCAGGTATGTCCCCACTGCTTCATGATAAACAGGCAAAGTTGAAAACAAAAAAAAAATATCCTAGAAATAAATGGTGCATCTTAGAAATATTAGAAGAAAACAAAGGTTGCTAAATGTATAATATTTAGTGCATCTAGCGATAACTTAAAACATCAAAATACATCAAAGGTTGAAAACTGGATACAATCTCGTCAGAAATCCAAGAGCACTACATGTGGGTGCAAACACTCGGCGGCAGGTGCTTGATTTAAAGTGAAATTTCTGATTCAAAAAAGGGACATAACTGCCAAAAATACTTTGATGGTTACCTGCCCTTGTTGTATGGGTTCCCCTATTAATAGCTACAATTTGTCCAAGTTCGAAGTAAATATTTTCAGTAATAAAGGAGATAATCTAAAAAGTCTAAGTTTTTGCACATCGACCGCATAATGGTAGACGACGACAGGGCTATGCCAATGACTCGACATTTTCTTTGAAAATGGCCCAGCTTAAAATCCATGTACAATACCAGCAATGTTGCAGTAAACAAGGTGGAATCCTAATTTAAGTTGTGTTCACTGTCTGCAAGGTGAACATTTGTTCAAAGTTTAAGGCAAATCTTTCCTTGGTTTTAGGAGAAAAGGACTCAGGTTAGCATTCAAAATTATTTCAAAAGCTGACTGAGGTATTGTCAAAGTGATATCAGATACAAGCAATGCACATAGATCAAGCCAATGAATCTTTTAAAGGCACCAAGTCCTAATTACCCCATCTTTTTTATACTGAATCAAATGTATATACCAGAGAACACCTTGCCAGAGGAAACAACTTTGAGAAGTTTGTAAAGCAAAGGGATTATTTACATTTCATATGTTTGAAATTCAAAAAAAAAGTCTTTCTTGTCAAAAACTGTGAACGAAGCAGTTTGTCCTGTCAAAAATTTGGAGCAATGCAGTCTGTCTTGTCAAAAACTGTGAACAAAACAGTCCGTCAGATCAAAAACTGTGAACAAAGCAGTCTGTCTAGTCAAAAACTGTAAACAGAGCTGTCTGTCTTGTCAAAAACTTTGAACAAAACAGTCTGTTTTGTCAAAACCTGTGTGATGCTCCTGGTCTAGCTGCAGACAGATTCCATCCATGCCGGTCCCTAATGCCTTACAGAACTTACACTTACACCTTACACTACTACATACTACAAAGGCATTTCAAAAGCCTGCATGCAGCTTCTGGTCTGTCTGCTGTCAGTGTCTATCCCTACCTATCCCTAGCACCTATTTGTTTCCTAGTAAATACTAGTACTTCAAAAAGGATGCCAGAGTTAAATGAGACAAGGAAGCAACAGTAAACCCTTTACCACGCACTCCCTAGTCTTAATGACCCTGAGGAAGAAGCCTTTAGAAAACATTGTGGGGAAAAGAAAAAAATGTGCGTAAACTGTAATTTCTCCTTTCCCACAATGTTTTCTACCCTATCAAAGACAAATTCCATTATTTGAGCCACATGTAAATTTTTGTCTTCAAATGCTTTCAGTTTAGATATTTTGTTGTGTGGTAAAGAGTTAATGGACAGATATGAAAACTTTAATGGAATGAAAGACAAACCTAACTCTATCATGTCATCTGATTGTTACAAATCCCTTGGATTTACAGGTCCTCAAACATGTAAAAGTGTATATAAAACACTCATGTTTAGATACATCAATAAGTATCATACCTATCAATTTTGTATATATGGTGCACTGTTTAAAAGACTCCACCGACTAGTATTGGTATTTTTTTACCATTTCCTCTCAGCTAGTAAAGAATCTCGAACGTTTACACATGTCACACATCTCAAACTTTAGAAAATATTTACCTGTATGATTTGAAACTATACTTGATTTTCAATTATCATACACTTTCGTGTATAGGAAAAGCAATTATTTGGGTTTTCAACCATTATCTATTTTGGACAGCAAGCTAAATCCCTGTTGTATCTAAACAGTAATTTGGCTATTGGCATAACAGTGACAAAAAAAACATTTCTTGACCAAGATCAATAGTTTGATACTTTCTCAAGCATATTTTTCAGAAACTTTGGAACAACCATGATGAAGAATTTAATGACCGAGATTCCAAGGCCAGGTAATTACTAGGGTAATAATAAGAGTAAAACAAAATAAGGCCTAACTATGTGGACACAATGCTAATAAAATGTTATCTGGAAGGGCCTATGTGGACACCATGCTTACAAAATGTTACCTGGAAGGGCATAACTATCTGGACACAATGCTTACAAAATGTTACCTGGAAGGGCCTAACTGTGTGGACACAATGCTTATAAAATATTATCAAAAAGGGTTTATGTGGACACAGTGCTTACAAAATGTTATCTGGAAGGGCCTAACTGTGTGGACACAATGTTTATAAAATATTATCAAAAAGGGTTTATGTGGACACAGTGCTTACAAAATGTTATCTGGAAGGGCCTAACTGTGTGGACACAATGTTTATAAAATATTATCAAAAAGGGTTTATGTGGACACAGTGCTTACAAAATGTTATCTGGAAGGGCCTATAAATACAATCATGCACATATCATTTAACTCTTTACCACATAAAGCCTAAATGATAAAATTAGTTTCTGAAAGCTTAGAAAACGTTGTGGAAAAAGGAGAAAATGCTGGTTAGCAACATTTTCTTCTTTTCTCACAATGTTTTCTAAGGCTTCTTCAGGGTCATTAAAATTCCCAAATTGTGTGGTAAAGGGTTAAAAGACTATTGTACTTTAGACTTGACCATACTGAGGTATTTACAGACAACAACTAAACATAGCTCTAATGATAAGTTATATCCTTGAAAGTGAAGAAAACATTCTAGGAAAGTAGAAAAAGTAGAAAATGAAGGCTACCAACATTTTATCCTTTTCCCACTACGTTTTCTACCCTCCCCTCCCCCCGACAAAAAAATCCAATTTTGAACCATGTTTGATGTGTTGTCTACAAATCCCTTGAATTTGGACCAGTCTAAAATTTTGTTTGGTAAACAGTTAAGGAACTAAATCTTTCTTCCTATTTGTCATTCAAAACAAAAACAACGACCTTTGTTGTGTAAACAGAGATGTATGTATAGTGAAACCACTTTAACTTGACACTACTTTGTTTCCATGACAATGCACAGTTTTCTGATATTTGCCTCTGCTGTGCCAATGGTGTAGAGGTAAAATACCTGGACACATGATCCCGAAATAAACATCCTATAAAATTATAAATTTATTGTAGACCTATCAATAGTTTACGTAAAAAGACGGAATATTCATTAAGTGACATGTTAAGGCAGTTTCACTACATTCTCAACTACATGGGCTACATGAATACATATGACAATGACTTTGTTCGATATACAGCTCTGTCCAGTATGTGCAATACATCACTATATGTAATATCACATAATATCAATGATTAAGTGGAGATTCCTGTACCTGTCAACAGTATTTTTGACCATATGAGCATCATTCATTATGTTAATTATTCTATGGCCGACTCGCCCAGGAAAAACCAGAGATAAAAACTACAAGTAGAAAAAACTCTGGAAACCTGTGCCCATTTGTCAATGTCTAGTGCCATGGAATGTTGGGCCTCATTCAATGTAATGGATTCGAAGCTACCAAAACCAATTTCAAGAATTGTACAAGACAGCAAGAAATGCCCTTAGAAATCAGGGGATAGCTTTTGTAAATGATGTTCCTGTTTTGAAAGGCATGCTTGCTAGGAATTGGCAGCAGTGGTAAATAGCTGCAGTATTATACCATGTACAGCCAGGTACACTGTACCTCCACTTAATTTTATCATCTTTATCTAAGTCAATTACAAGAAATATACTATGATAACAAACAGGGTCCTTCATCTTGGATACATAAATCTCAATAAAAAATGAACAAAAAAAAAACTGTCATGAGACTTCTTACAGAAAAGATTCTTGCAATAAGACTGCAAACAGAAAAGAAACTCTGGCAATCTGCACCTATTTATCAACATGATGATATACAGGCTTCCTCCTTCTGTCCACGTTCCTTTTGATGCTGGGGAAAAAAGAAAAAAGTCATGAGAATATGTATGGACCATACAAAACCAGAAAAAAAATTGTTTCAGCAGTGCTTTCATCCTACATCATTCTAGGATGAAAGCACTGCTGAAAAAGGAGATGTTGCTCCTAGCACATGATTTCTCAAAAAGTTTTTTTTTTCTAAATGCTAACAAATGTGCATGTATTTATGGTATGAAACCTCAAGAACATGCATATACTTATTGTAGAAGCATGTTTAAAAAATGCATTTGAAAATATTAGAAAAGGTAAAAAAGAAGTCAACAAGCATAAGTTCTACTCTTTTGAAGACAAATCCCATCTTTAAAGCCATGTTGAAATTTCTCATCTGCAAAAGCTGCAAAATATGCTAATAACCTAAAATTTTGTCATTTGATAAAGAATTAACATTACACAACCAGATGACAAAATTTTAGACTGGTCCAAATTCAAAACATTGCATTTTCTTTTCCCACAAAGGTTCAAAACCCTTCCCCCTTGGGGTCTTTAAAACTCTGCATTGGTAAAGGGTTAACTATTGCAATTTCAAGGCTGTTAACAGTCAGTATTACACATTAATGTTGTCACAAAAAAAATACAAAAAGATTTTAAACAATATATCCTGTACTGACTGATCTTGATCTACACTACTTGCATCCTCAAAAAAATATCCTGCCTGTGTATCTCATATGAAAAGTATTGATTGATCTAGTCCTGAGTCATTTTAGAATTTGTTCTAGATTATTTGCTGTCTTTAGAATGGTGTTGGACACCTTTTCAACATAATGTCAATTATATCATGGCTGCCTGTGCACCATTCCATGCTTTCCTGGGGTTTCTTTGACCAGTACTTTGTGCAATATTCTTCCCAAGCCACTGTGAGCTTTCCCACTAACAATAGTAGAGGCAATGATCAGCGGTGAGAGAGGAATGAAGCCTGTCGCAGCAACTATCACCAATCCTCAAAAAGAAATTTGCTAAGCTTGGATTTTGAACCAGCAACCCCCTGGCTTTTAGTTCTGTACGACATCTGCTAGTTTCAGCATTTGTATGAAAATGAAAAAAACATTGTGCGAAAAGAGCAAACACTTACCCTGGAGCTTGTTCCTTTTGTCATATACATGTATATAGCAGTACATCATGTTTGGCCATCTTCTGTTACATGAAAAGCGGAGTCTGTGTGCAGGAGGAAAAAGTCTGAAAAAAATTATCAAATTTAAGATTTTAGTGACATAACACTGTCCCACACCATGATCCCAAGTTTTAACAACCCTTAAAGGAAGCTTTTACAAATACTGTTGGAAAAGCAAGAAAATGCTGGTAACCATTATATTCTCCTTTTCCAAAATGTTTTCTACCCTTCTAAAGTCAAATCACATTATTAAAATAAAATTAAACTTGTCGTCTGCAAATGCTTTCAATTTGGACAAGTCTCAAATGAGCCATGCTCTGGTAAAAGGGGGCTTAATGTGTCACAGTTATAGATCCAAACAAATCCATCTCATGTAACAACTGGCTTGATCATGAGGTACACTGGTCCCTTGACATGCCTGAACCCTATTGGTTTTGACTTGTCTGAATTCAAAGCACAACAAATTACTCAGCTCTTTACTAAAGGGCAAAATTTTAGACTTGTCCAAATGACTATATTTGCAAACAACTAAGGAAATGTGAATCAAATAAAAACTTTGTCTTTGAAAGGGTAGGAAACATTGTTGGAAAAGGAGAAAATGCTTGTTACCAGCCTTTTCTCTTTTCTCACAATGTTTTCAAAAGGCTTCTTCCTTAAGGTCATTACACTTTGGGTTGTAAGGTAAAGGAATAAAATACTGAATTCCTTTGTGTAGCTGTCAATCAACACCTTCTTATTTTAACCCTTTACCAAACGACAAAATTTTAACCCTTTACCAAACGACAAAATTTTAACATGTTGATCAAAGAACCATGCAAGTAGTCTTGATCTTTTGTTGGTAGCCCATATGATTATTTCTGTCTTTGATAGGGTGGAAAACATTGTTGGAAAAGGAAAACATGTGGGTTACCACCATTTTCTCCTTTTCAAACACTGTTTAACTCTTTACCACACGACAAAATTTTAGACTGGTCCAAATTGGAAGCAAATGCAGACGACAAATTAAATGTGACTCAAAAATTGAGATTTGTTTTGGGAAAGGTAGAAAACACTGTGGGAAAAGGAGAAAATGCTGGTTACCAGCATTTTCTCCTTTTCCTGCAATGTTTTCAAAAGGCTTCTTTCTCAGGTCGTTAAAAGTCGGGATTGTGTGGTAAAGGGTTAAAAAAAAGTCTTCTTCTTTAGTATCCTTAAAAGGTGGAATTGTGTGGTAAAGAGTTAACTGGTGACATTTCACTAATAAAGAATTAAAAACATTGCAGCAGCAGGAGGAGAAATGCTGGTTACCCACAGTATTTTCTACCTTTACAAAAACAAATTCTGAAACTTGTGCCTCATTTGAATTGTTGTCTGCAAATGCATTCCATGTGGATAAGTCTTAACATTTAACCCTTTACCAGATGACAAAATTTTAGCCTTGTCCAAATTGAAAGCATTTGCAGACCACAATTTCAATGCGGCTCAAATGGTGCATTTTTCCTTTGATAGGGTAGAAAACATTGTGGGAAAAGGAGAAAATGCTGGTTACCAGCATTTTCTCCTTTTCCCACAATGTTTTCAAAAGGCGTCATTGTATGGTAAAGGGTTAAAGCACCAAAAAATCCAGAATGGAAACTTTTGGTATAAAAATAAAACTCAAAATAACTACAGTATCAAGGCTGCTCATGTCCAGCATGGCCCAGCATAGCCAACAGCATTGATCAAAGATCAGACTACACATTTTGTGCATTTGGTCCATCTTGGAAGCATTTGCAGATGACAAATTAAAGTAAAATACATTATGAAATTGGTGTCTGAAAGAGTAAAAAACATTGAAGGAGAGGGAGAAAATGCTGGTTACTGGCATTTTCTCCTTTTCCCACAATGTTTTGAAAAGGCTTCTTCAGCAAGGTTGTTAAAACTCAGGCTTATGTGGTAAAAGGTTAACTCTTTACAACACAATCATGAGTCTTAACGACTCTAAATAAAAACTTTGAAAACATTGTGGGAAAAGGAGAAAATGCTGATAACTATGCTGATAACCAGCATTTTCTCCTTTTCCCACAGTGTTTTCTATACTTTAAAAGACAAATGTCATTACTTTGGGCATAACCAATTTGTTGTCTGCAAATGCTTTCAATTTGGACAAGTCTAAAATGTTATCGTTTGGTAAAAAAATAACTCTTTACTAAAGAGCAAAATTTTAATTGTTGGAGTTAAAAGCTTCTGAAGATGACAATTTAAATATCGCTCAAATGCTGCGATGTATCTTTGAGAGGGTAGAAAACATTGTGGGAAAAGGAGAAAATGCTTGTTACCAGCATTATCTCCTTTTTGTCCCCACATGGTTTTCAAAAGTCTTATTTTTTAAGGCTTTTAAAATTCAAAGCACTTGCAGACCACAAATTCAACATGGCTCAAATGATTAAATCTATCTTTGAAAAGTTAGAAAACATTTGGGTAAAAAGAAGAAAATGCTGGTTACCACCATTTTCTTCTTTACCCACAACTTTCTTAACCCTTTACCACACGACAAAATTTTAGACCTGTCCAAACTGAAAGCATTTGCAGACGACAATTTCACTGTGGCTGAAATGGTGCAATTTTTATTTGATAGGGTAGAAAAAATTGTGGGAAAAGGAGAAAATGCTGGTTACCAGCATTTTCTCCTTTTCCCACAATGTTTTCAAAAGGCTTCTTTCCCAGGGGCGTCAAAAGGCGGCATTGTGCGGTAAAGGGTTAAGTGCTTTCTTTATCAAGGATTATTAGAATTTAGGATTGTATGACAAAGGGCTAAAACCAAATAATCAAATTTCAATTTTAAATCTTTCTCCAAAGAAATGAAAAGAAAAATATACGACTTCCTTTTACAGAGAAAAAACAAAACCTAAGAAAAATAGATTAATTTTTGAATATATAATTGTCTGTATATAAAATTGTCACCACAAGTTGCCCATATGGGCGATGCCCCCATCAGGCTATTACTTGCAGAGGATAGTGCAGGATATAGAATGAATCCCATTATAAGCTTGGTGTTATAACACCATCACATGGGACTGTGGCTTAATGTCTCACCCGAAATACTCAGTAGTTTTAGAAATAGAAATTGCTTACCTTGGGGCATCTTCTAAGTTATAGTAAAACTCGGCTTTCACTAGGGTGTCTATGATAGGGGTGTGGGAGTCTGTGGGGAAAGAAGACAACAAAAAACATAATATAAAGGCAATAAGGTTACCCTTTACCAAACAATCCTGTGTTTACCGCCATGACAATTATAGCTTTCAAAAATATCATGGGAAAAGAAGAAAATGATTATAACCAACTTTTGCTCCTTTTCCAACAATCTTGTATGACTTCTCAAAGACCAATTCTTTCATTTCAACCCACTTTAATTTGCCACCTGCCTTTATCAAACAATCTTGTGTTTAAATGGCCCAGAGGAAGAAGCCTTTTGAAAACACTGTGGGAAAAGGAGAAAAAGTTGGTTCCTACAATGTTTTCTACCCTTTCAGGTACAAATGTCATCAACTGAGCCACGTTTTATTTTTCGTCTGCTTGTTGTTTGATTGTATGGTTGTTTAACACCATTTTCAACATTATTTCAGTTATATCGCGGTGGCCAGTGCACCTATTCATGCTTTCCTGGAGTTTCTTGTACCAGTACTATGCACAAGATTCTTTCCAAGCCAGTGGCTGCTTTCCCACATAGCCATCTTTGAAAAAATGGTCAGTGGTGAGAGAGGAATGAATCCTGTCACAATGACTATCATCAATCCTCAGAAAGAAATTGGCCGAGCCAGGGATCGAACCAGCGACCTCCTGTTCTAAAGTCCTGTACACTACCGACTGAGCTACGGGGGCTTGGCATTTTTGCAAATACTTAAAAATTGGAAGTCTAAAATTTTGTTGTTCGGTAAAGAATTAAGGTCCAATGCTTTGTATGCCATAGATTTTTTTATGTTCTTTATGTATCCCACCACAAATGTGAACCTTATCACACAGACTTAAAGAAGACAAATATGATTGATTGTTTTGTGTTTAACTCTTAACCAAGCAACAAAATTTTAGACTAGTCCAAATTGAAGGCATTTGAAGACGACAAATGTGATTCAAAAATTGAAATTTGCTATGAATTGGGTAGAAAATGCTGCTTCACAGCATTTTCTCCTTTTCCAACAGTGTTTTCAAAAGCCTTCTTCCTCATGGTCGTTAAAACTCAGAATTTTGTGATAAAGGGTTAACACCATTTCTAACACTATTTAAGTTTCATCGTGGTAGTCAGTGCACTTTTCAATGCTTTCCTGGAGTTTCAGTTACCAGCAATTGGCACAATATTCTTCCAAAGCTACAGGCTGTTGACCATCATCAAAACAATGATCAGCGGTGAGAGAAGAATGAATCCTGTCTCAATGCTTGGCTGAGTTTGGGATTTGAACCAGCAAGTCCCTGTTCTCAAGTCCTGTATGCTACCAATTGTACCACTGGGACTTGGGTGAAAAAGAAAAATAGATGAACAGACGGAAACCACAAGGAAGAAAACATCATGAAAACCTGAAACTCTTTACCTTGGGCCATCTTCCTTATACCGGTAACTGGAAAAATTATCCATAGCTTCAGAGCTGGGATAGATGCTGAAATCTGAGAGAAAAAAAATAAATGTAAATGTTGGGTCTTTTATACAAATACCTAATAATCCCTTGAATCAATGACCCTACGGAGGAAGGCTTTTGAAAAGACTGTGCAAAAAAAAGAAAATGCTTGTAACTAGGATTTCTTCCTTTTCCCACAATATTTTCTACTTTTTCGAAGGAAAAAAATGTATCATTTGAATCGTAATGAATTTGTCAACTGTAATTGCTTTCAATATCAGGAAGTCATTTTTTGTATCTAACAGGAAGTTAATTCTTCACCACACAATCCTGACTTACGATGACCAGGAATGAGAAAATTTATTCAAACAGTGTGGAAAAAGGAGGACAATGCTAGTAATCACCATTTTTTTCCTTTTCACACAATGTTTTGTACCAGACATAAAACAGAAATCAGCATTTAAGCCACATCTGTAGTCTGCAAATGCTTTAAATCTGGTCCTGATTTGTTTGGTAAAGAGTTAAATCGTTACATGTAGAGAGTTACATGTAAGTGTGGCTGAAATTACGAGTACTGGCTGTGAAAGAGTAGAATTATTGTGGGAACAGGAAACTAGCATTTTGTCCTTTTCCCACCATGTTTTCAAAAGTATCTTTCCCCAGGGTCATTAAAACACATGATTGTCTGCGAAAGAGGAACTTATTCCCAGAAAAGCTATTAAAATGACTCACATGATCCATTTAAAAGAATGAACATGGTCCTAACCATCCCCTTAAAACACAATCCCGACTTTTAATGACCCCAAAAGAGAAGGCTTTTGAAAACATTGTGGAAAAAGGAGAGACTGGTACCCTACACTTTCTCCTTTTCCCACAATATTTTCTACCCTATCAAACACAGAAATCATCATTTTAGCAACATTTGTCACCTGCAAATGCTTTCAATCTGGTCCAGTAAAACTTTGTCCTTTAGTATAGAGCAACATTATAGGGAGGGCCATAAAAGCTTTGGTTATGGACCAGTGTAAAATTTTGTCATTTGGTAAAATGTTGACCCTCATAGCACTGGAATAGGCTTTAACCCTCTACCACAAGAAACAATTTCAGACTTGTCCAAACTGAGAGTAATTGGAGACAACATTCTAAATGTGGCTTGAATAATGGGCTTCCCTTAAGAAAGGTAGAAAACGTTGTGGGAAAAGGAGAAAATGCTGGTTACCAGCATTTTCTTCTTTTCCCAAAACATTTTCAAGTGTTACTGTTCTCAGGGTCGTTAAAATTCAGGATTATGTGGTAAAGGGTTAAGTTACTTTGTAGACACTGTAGATGAAGATCAGACAGCAGAGAACATGCAGTCTATCTAGGATCAACATGAACTGTGGTTTAGTTACACTCTAGCCAATACAACATTGAAATAGCACTATTTAGGCCACTTTTCCCATCTTGAAAAGGTCCATTTCGATAATACAGAGCTCTTAGGGCAATACACAATCCTGTGAATGAATGACCCCCAAAGAAAGACTTTTAAAACATTGAGGGAAAAAGACAAACATGCTGGTAACCTGCATGTTGTCCTATTTGCACCATATTTTCTACTCTGTCTGACAAAATATCCTATCATTTACCCCTTTACCACACAATCCTGAGTTTTAACAACCCTGAGAAAGAAGTGTTTTCAAAATTTGGGAAATGGAGTAAATGATGGTAACCAGCATTTTCTCCTTTTACCACTATGCTTTCTACCTTATCAAAGACAAATTCCATGATTTGAGACAAATGCAAATTGTGATCTGCAAATGCTTTCAATTTAGAAAAGTCTAAAATTTTGTCATTATGGAAAGAATTAACTCTTTACCACTCGGCAAAATTTTAGACCAGTCCAAACTGAAAGCATTTGCCAACAACAAATTAAATGCGACCCAAATGATGATTTCAATCTTTGAAAGGGTAGAAAACATTGTGGGAAAAAGTGAAAATGCTGGTTACCAGCATTTTCTCCTTTTCCCACAATCTCTTCAACAGGCTTCTTCCTCAGGGTCGTTAAAAGTCGGGATTGTGTGGTAAAGAGTTAAGGTAGGTAGTCAAGGGTTCAAAGAATAATTGCCACTGAGTTCATACTAAAACCTTTGTTGTTGGCAATCATTAGCATTGTCTTTTTGAAATAATTAGTACCAACAACATAGGACATAGTGTAGAAATAAAGATTTTTGACAGATAATGCCAAATTTGTAGATCCTTTTTCACATTGTGTCCATGCTCTTCCCTGGACAATGCAGATCAAACTAGAGCTGTCACTAAATGTGACTTAATACCCCGGCCAGCGCTTTGACAGAAACTAGTATTGATGTTAAGAGAAAAAAAAGTGTCAAGTTCAAGGGGAGATAATTCATGAAGCAGGAGGAGTTGACACTTGAAAATTGCGTCTTGCAAACCTTCAATATATGATGAATGTATGTGCAAAGTTTCAATACAATTGAAAGAAAACTGGAGGAGGAGTTTGCGACACAAAATTAGTAGTATTTTGTACACAGACAGACACACGGACAGACAGGCTGATTCCAGTATACCCCCGAAAACATTTGTTTTGCGAGGGTATAATAACTATTTCCCTGATGCTTCATTACTAATTTACAATCAAGGCAAAAAAGCAGCCTTCTCTAATCTGAGAACAGGTCTTGACCCTTCACCACACAATCCCAACTTTTAACAACCCTGAGGAAGAATCCTTTTGAAAACATTGTGGGAAAAGGAGAAAATGCTGGTAGCCAGCATTTTCTCCTTTTCCCACAATGTTTTCTATTCCTCCCAAGACAAATTTTAATTTTGAGTCACATTTATTTTGTTGTCTGCAAAAGCTTTCAATTTGGACTGGTCTAAAATTTTGTCGTTTTGTAAAGAATTAAATTGGAAGTTAGTGTTTAACAGGCAGAAATAACTCAGCATCACCTAGTAATATCTTGTGGTAATTTGGGCAATAGAGTTTTGGAATTTTTTTAGGGCCCATGACAAGAAGTTAGTTCAGATGAGTGAATTACACAGAAAACTGTTTGTAGAAAACTTTTGACTGTTTTGTTCCTACAGCAGACATTATAAATCTTGCAAACATTGGAGACAATTTCTCCTTTTCATACAAGAGTTTCAAATTTTTATGTATCCTATATCCTTTTGTATATCCTTTACTTTTTTTTTTCAAGGCTGCACTGAAATTCATCTTTGGCACATTCGCTTTAGGTGGTTTCAACATGTATCTAGGGAATGGATCATTTAGTTTTAATACAGTAACTGTTGGGAATATCAATTTTCAGAAAAAAATTACACACTTGCAATAAAAGGCAATACTACCTCCCTATAGTACAAGGGAAATTATCAAAATAATCCACTAATAGATGAAACTATCCACTACTACCCATCTATAATTATTGGTTGACTCTTTGTAAAATAATTCTCTGTTTTCATGACCCTGGGGGCGAGGACTTCGAAAACATTGAGCAAAAAGGAGAAAATGTTGGTAACTGGCATTTTCCCCTTTTCAACAAATTTTTCCACTTTTTCAAAGACAAATATCATTAGCCAAATTCCATTTGTCTTCAGCAAAAACTTTTTATATGTACAAATATAAAATTTTGAAGTAGTTTTAAATCCCCCCTTCCAAAAAAACGGGAAATACTATTTGTACCACTTTCGTGGTACAGCATGCTCCCAGTGAAACAATGTTTTGACATATCACATGGTCAACAAATTGATAAACTATCCAATACTACCCCCTCCATAGTAAAAGTTTAACCCTTTACCACAATTCCGAGTGTTAACGACCCTAAGGAATAAAGCTTTTGAAAACATTGTGGGAAATGGAGAAATGCTGGTAACCAGCATTTTCTCCATTTCCCACGATGTTTTCCACTTTTTCAAATTAAACAAGTGAGCCAAATTATTTTGAAATCCATCCATTAATGTAGCAGCTATGCTCCAGATAAGCTCAATTTTAACATTTGACCTTGACCTGTGACCTTGGCCTTGGAGCTACCTGAAAATTTATTTCAAATGGCACATGTACTCATGATAGAAAACAATTGTACCAAATCATTTTGAAATCCATGCATAAATGTAGGAGCTATGCTCCGGACGAACTCAATTTAAACATTTGACCTTGAACTGTGACCTTGACCTTGGAGTTATTTGAAAATTTATTTCAAATGGCACATCTACTCATGATGGAGAACAATTGCGCCAAGTTATTTTGAAATCCATCCATAAATGTAGGAGTAATGCTCCGGACAAATTCAGACAGATGCATGAACTAATGCACTAACACACTAACGCTCATACACTGACTTGTCATAGTGACAACTATGTCTCGCTCACCGCAAGCGGGCTCGACAAAAAAGCATGGAGATGATTACATAAAAGCTTGATGTGTGGGTTGGGTTAATTAAGTGCACAATGTCCAGCACCGGGACGAGGACCCAAGCCTTTTTTCAAACCAGTTCTAATGTCCATTGACATTTAAAAAAAAAAACCTGATCAAAAAAAAATATAGTGCAGTTATGATCAAAATACGAAGTTTTTTTGTTAATATTTGAGTTTCAAACCAGTTCTAATGTCCATTGACATTTAAAAAAAAACCTGATCAAAGACAAATATAGTGCAGTTATGATCAAAATATGAAGTTTTTTTGTTAATATTTGAGAACTTGAATTCACAATGTAATGATTTTCTGTAATGATTAGAAATGGTTTGAAGGTGCCATTTTAATCTTGATACATGTATCTAATATCTATATGTAAAGGGAGGTAAAGCTAAAAAACTTACCTTTGAGATGATTGAGTGAAATCAGTGAAAAAAAATAACTCTTGCGAAACTTGCGTCTTTGAATCAGTGGCAAAAATTCTGTAATCCTCAACGCTAACTAATTTTTAAGTCAAATCAGGGGCAATAACTCATTAAATCTTGATAGAAGTTTAAAAAAATTTGCGTCTTGCACATCTACAACTCCTAATGAACACTTATGCCAAGTTTAAAGTGAATCAGACAGAAACTGTAGGAGGAGTTGTCCGGACAAGCCTTTTTAAGTCAAATCAGGGGCAATAACTCAGTAATTCTTGATGGAATTTTCACAAAATTTGCGTCTTGCACATCTACAACTCCAAATGGACACTTCTGCCAAGTATAAGCGAATCGGACTGAAATTGTAGGAGGAGTTGTCCGGACAAGCATTTTAAATATGAATCAGGGGCAATAACTCATTAATTCTTGATAGAATTTTCATGAAAGTTGCGTCTTGCACATCTACAACTCCTAATGAACACTTATGCCAAGTTTAAAGTGAATCAGACAAACTGTAGGAGGAGTTGTCCAGACAAGCATTTTTAAGTCAAATCAGGGGCAATAACACAGTAATTCTTGATGGAATTTTTACAAAATGTGTGTCTTGCACATCTACAGCTCCTAATGAACACTTCTGCCAAGTAGCAAGGGAATTGGATTGAAACTGTAGGAGGAGTTGTCTGGACAAGATTTTGCGGACAGACCGACCGCCCGCCCGCCCGCTCGACCGACCGACCAACAGGTTGATTCCAGTATACCCCCCACAAACTTCGTTTGCGGGGGTATAATGATAATATCCCTTTTCAAATAACAAAATTTTAGACTGGTCCATACCAAAAGCATATCCAGACAACAAATGGAATGTTCCTCAAATGATCAGGTTTGTCTTTTAACAGTAGAAAAGAAAATGCTGGCTAAGAGTATTTTCTCCTTTTCCCACAATGTTTTCAAAAACCCTTTAGCATAGGGTCGTTAAAACTCGGGATTGTGTAGTAAAGGGTAAAAGATATTTTTGAACTTGATACAGATCATTTATGCAAAATTTCCAAAAATAATAACATAAGCAGATTCACAAAGTAGCAAAAGTTTCGTGAAATTGATTTTACAAGTTTCATAAATCTGGTTTGAGGCGTAGAGTTTGATACAAAAAAAATCACAAACTGTTTGTAAAACAGTAGCCTGGTACAGAAAAATTTGTTTACCTCTGGGTAATCTTCTAGGTGGCAAATTAGCCTTGACATCAGTTCATGGAGTCAGCAGTAGGTAGCTAGAAAACACAGATGAAATACACTTAGATTGTTTTCTCATATTGAACTTTGTTGGGGGAATGATGCTTACTGAAAACTACAAAAATTTCAATTTAACATCTTTCTAAAAAAGAAAGTGAAAAGTATATATACATGTTTATGGTGACTTTTTACAGGGAAAAAAGGAAGAAAACATCATGATATGAGAAATGACTTACTTTGGGACATCTTCTATGATGCAGGGAAATCTAGCCTTCACATCAGGCTGTTGGGTGAGGAGCCTAAAAAAGACAAAGCATGACAAACAAGTTGAAAGATTGGAAATCTACAATTTAAGGGACTGAACTCTGTACCAAACAACAGTACTGTAGACTCGTCCATGCTGAAAGTGTCTGCTGATAGCAAATAATATTTGGCTTGATTTATCGAATATGTGTTGGAAAGTGTAGAAACACTGGTTACCAGCATTATCTCCTTTTCTAACATTGTTTTCAAAAGCCTTCTTCTTAGAGTCAAAAAATTATGGGATTGTTTGGTAAAGAATTAAAAATTCACTACTGTACAACAATATAGCTTTTCAACCCCCCTACCCCAAAATACAAAATTATAAATTTTAAAGTATCACAGTTACAGAAAGTGATGTTTACCACAAGTTGCTGCTGGTAAAAAAGGGATAAATCAAAGAAAACACTGTAATAAACGGACAAATTGCTAACTATGGGACAACTTCTCTGTAAAAAGGTTTAGGGGGAGCAGTGGGGGGAAAAAAACAGAAAACTGTCTGTTTCCCCTCATTTTACAACCCTTTTTTTAGCCTAACCCTTTACAATAACACTTTTTAACGAACATGAAAATGTAGGCCTTTGAACACATCATGGGAGAAGGAGAAAATGCTGGAAAACAGCAATTTCCCCTTTTCCCACAATGTTTTGTGCCCTTTCAAAGACAAATATCATTACTTGATCCACATCTTATTTGTTGCCTGCAAACGCTTTGACTTCAGAAAAGTCTTAAAATTTAATGTGTGGTAAAGGGTTAAATCTCATTCAAAATGAACTTACTTGACTAAATTGAAAGGATTTGCAGATGACAAATAAAAAGTAGTACAAATGATGATTTCTGTCCTTGATAGGGTAGATTTCTGTCTTTGATGCTGGTTACCAGCATTTTCTCCTTTTCCCACAATGTTTTCAAAAGGTCTCCCCCTCATGGTCGTAAAAACTCGGCATTGTGTGGTAAAGGGTTAACTTCAAAAAGAACTTTAAACTTTCCAGCTTGTTAACTCTTTACCAGACAAAAAGGTTTTAGACTCATCCTTATTGAAAGCTTTTGCAGACAACAAATTAGATGTCGAGATATTGAATTTGTCTTTGAAAGGTAAGAAAACATTGTAGGAGTAGGAGAAATGCTGGTAACAAGCATTTTCTCCTTTTCCCAAGATGTTTTCATAAGTCTTCTTCCCAAGGATTGTTAAAATGAAACCAATGTCATATTGCTCAAACCTTTTGAAAACTGTTAAAAAAGGAGAAAATTCTGGTAACTAGCATTTTCTCCTTTGTCCACACTGTTTTCTACCTGATCCAAAACAGAAATCATCATTTGAGCTACAATTGTCGTCTGCAAATCCTTACAATTTAGACCAGTCTAATTTTTTGTCATTTGGTTCAGAGTTAAATGAAATAAATATCTGTCTAAGTAATTGAAGTCCCATTTTCAAAACTTACAGAAGGAACGCTTCTAAACTCAAACAACAAATTTGTATGTTTGCATGGTGTTTAACACTGTTTTCAACATTATTTCAGTTTAAATACAGAGGCCAGTGCATCCATCCATGTTTTCCTGGAATTTCTCCCACAGGTACTTTGCACAATATTCTTCCCAAACCATTGGCTGCTTTCCCACATAACAATCACTGAAACAATGACTATAGGTCAGAGAGGAATGAATCCTGTCCCAGTGACTATTATCAATTCTTAAAAAGAAATTCTATGAGCTGCAGATTCGAACCAGAAACTTGCTGTCTCAGGCTGTGTGCCACAGGAACAAATAGTCAGAATATAACGCTATATTTAGATGGAAAAGTACGATAGATACAGTACTTTCTTTTTTTTGCGCTATATAGATGATCATTAGAAGAGAAATTTGTGCTCGGGTGAGCTAATAAAAAATAAATCATGATAAACAGCAAAATTATTTACCTTGATAGATCGTCTGTGTCACAGTAAAAAGTGATCCTAGAGACTTGCGATGTGTCACAGGAAAAGTGATCCAAGAGAACTGCGGTGCATGTTGGTATCTGTAAAAGATCTAAAATAAGTCTGAGATTTTTAGGTTGCTCAATCTGGCCGGTTTCATCAAATATGCCATCAATTAATCTAAATGATGTCTATGATCCTTCATTTCAAATATATATTTATCCTTTACCAAACAATCTAGCCTTTTGCCAACCCTTAGAAATTAAGCTTTTGAAAACATTGCAGAAAAAGGAGTAAATGCCAGTAATCAGCATTTTCTCCTTTTCCCACAATATTTTCCACCCTTCCAAGAGCAAATAAAATCACTTGAATAAAATGAAATTTGTCATCTGCAAATGCTTTCACTTTTGAACAAGTCTAAATTTTGTCGTTAGGTAAAGACAGACTTAAATCCCATGAAGTTTTTGACACAAATATTTTTAAAGACTGTGTGAAAAACAGACAAATTATGTACAATTTAGCTTAATAATGTAAAAGGAATGAACCTGTCTTAACACTTTACAAAATGACAAAATTTTAGACTGGTCCAAATTCAAAGCATTTGCTGATGACAAGTTATATTGAAATGTGAAAACACTGTGGGAAAAGGAGAAAAGACTGGTTACCAGCATTTTCTTCTTTTCCCACAATATTTTCAAGTAATCTCATTCAAGGTCTTTCATAGAGCAGAAACATTGTGGGAAACGAAGAAAAATTTTCATTCTACCCGTAAAGACTTTCTTTTCTTTCCAACATTACTTTTACTAGATACAGATAGTAAGGTCTAAAAATAGCACATATAGTAATGTATTCTCACCTGCTATGTTTCCAAGGTATTTAATGCTTCCTTCCAACAGAACAAGTACAGTACAACAGGCTGAACCATTCCAACAAGTTGACCATGCTGAAACGCAAACTTAGGCAACCAAGCAAATGATCACCTTTATTATGCATTTATGTTCATGAATTGTCGTCATAATTATGTTGTCTGTGTTTTCTCCATGTTCTCAAAGTGTACATACACAGATATTTCACCCATAGAAGTGTGTAGTATCAGTGGTACAAAAATAGTACTGGTTACCCAAGGAAAGATTTAATATCAGTCCATATAAAAATAGTACTGGTGAAGTTATTGGTTCAATCCAATCTGTGATCATAGCATAGTGAGGACAGTAGTTTTACAGAGCTGCAAGTTAACTGACCATTTCTTGGTTCAATCCATGGCCTGGTCATATCAACACCTGACAGACTGGAAAAAGCCTTCAACTTTCACATTATGGCTTCAAGTGCGTGTGTGACAAAACATGAGCCAAAGTAAATACATATACCTGTAAGCCCCTTAGTGCTGGCAAAGAAAAAGCATCACATCTTGCAATATTTTTACATCTTACTGCTCTAGATATAACTGACTAAATGGTTCAATCCATGGCCTGTTAAAACCAACACCTGGGAGACTGTGGAAAAGGCCTGACTAAATGGTTCGATCCATGGCCTGGTCATACCAACACCTGGGAGACTGTGGGAAAGGCCTGACTAAATGGTTCAATCCATGGCCTGGTCATACCAACACCTGGGAGACTGTGGGAAAGGCCTGACTAAATGGTTCGATCCATGGCCTGGTCATACCAACACCTGGGAGACTGTGGAAAAGGCCCGACTAAATGGTTCAATCCATGGCCTGGTCATACCAACACCTGGGAGACTGTGGAAAAGGCTTAAACTTTGACATTACAGCTTAAAGTGTGTGGTCAACTGTTACAAAAAGAGTCTTTTAAATTCTAGTATGTATTAAGGAATGGACTTGCAGTAAAATTAAGCTATTTCTGGCATCATATAACTATACCAACTGAAGATCAAGTTCTTATTTTCTTTATCCCTAACACTGTTATACTTTGACCAGAGTTTTTGTAGAGGCACCCTAATTTTCAAGATTTTTTATGACAACATGAAACCAGAGTAATATGTTACCTTGACCAAAGATAGGTATGTATCAATTCTGCATGACAGACAAAAATTACAAGAGCAGCCTACCTTAATAATGATTGAAAGTGAAAATAAAAAAAAGTACTATCCGCACATCATAATTTAATAAACTTATCTCTAATTATAGCAGTAGATTCCATAAACAAATCAATAAGCCAAAGAAGTACTAAAATATTTCTTTTGTGTGTGAAATAGCCTCATGCTTTGAGGTCTTGCATATAATACATGTAAACGACAAAAAAATAGTGGACAGTGTGGATATATTTGTTAATCTTACATTTCTAAAATCTGTGTGATCGTAAAATTTTTAATGTTCTTTTCAAAAGGAATCTACTGTTGTCTAAATGTTAATATCTTAATCACCTTAAATGAGTCTTTAACTAACCAATTAACCTTAACAGGATGGCAACAAATTATGATGAATGGGAGAGTACTAAAACACAATACTCTGACAAAAAACTCTTGAGCCTACAGTTTCCAACACCCTCACAATTCAAAACTTAAGAAAAATAGGCTTATAGCCAAGGAAAATTTGTAGTAAACTTTGCACTTTCATGGACTTTTTATAGCTTGTTAAACTCTAAACTGACACCATTTACATTCTGAATAGTCTATCACAAAGCACAAATGTGATAGCTCATAAATTCAGTAGAATTAGGGTTTGAGCCTCACTGGAAAAACTAATTTTTTAAGGAAGTGTCCTTGGGTAAGACAATTCACAGCCCTAACCTAGTATGGAACCCAGGACATACATGAATATGTGAGCTATCGTAGTGATATGAAATAACTTTAATAGGGGCATTTAACATCATTCAATCCTAAATTTAGCCAACTGTGATTGAAAAATCCCACCAGCATAAACATAAATGCTGATCACAGTTATAGACACTCACCTAAAAGTGTCATAGCCACGATTAATACATCAGACCTTGCACAATTAGCACCCAGTGGTGATGAAGTAAGGATCAGATTGCTCTTTTTCATCTCATTTAATCATGTATCTCTTTTTTGTATACTAGTACTTGTAAGGTTTTTGTTGCCATCCATACAATTACAAATAACCTTAACAAGAGAGCCATGTCCTTAACTCTAAATTATATCTTATCCTTCTTTTAGTAACAGAAAGCAATGACTCCCTCACTCTCTCTCTTTCAAAGTAAGCTAGAGGGTTTATATGTATAACCAGTATGCATATTTGTATAACTATGAAAGCTCCTCCTCCTCTCCACCATCCTCCTTCCCTTCTCCTCCATCGTCCTTTGCATCCTCCTCCTCATTGCATTTCTCCCAATCCTGTCCTCCATACTCTCCTCCTCTTTCCCCTCTTTAACTGTCCGTCATCTCCACCCTCCACCTTCTCCACCTTCCCCATTAAATATTATCTCCACCTCCTCTTTACACTATACATTTTGGAGTCACCATCTCCACCCACTCTAAACATTTCAGAGTCACTAACTTGAAACCTTAATATTTTACCCTGACCAAAGACAGGTATGTATCAATTCTGCATGACAGACAAAAATTACAAGAATAGCCTACCATTATAATGATTGAAAGTGAAATAAAAAAAATACTATCCGCACATCATAATTTAATAAACTTATCTCTAATTATAGCAGTAGATTCCATAAACAAATCAATAAGCCAAAGAAGTACTAAAACTTTTCTTTGTGTGTGAAATAGCCTCATTCTTTGAGGTCTTGTATATAATACATGTAAATGAGAAAAAAATAGTGGACAGTGTGGATATAATTTGTTAATCTTACATTTCTGAAATCTGTGTGACCATAAAATTTTTAATGTACTTTTCAAAAGGAATCTACTGTTGTCTAAATGTTAGTACCTTAATCACCTTAATCAAGTCTTTAACTAACCAATTAACCTTAACAGGATGGCAACAAATTATGATGAATGGGAGACTACTAAAACACAATACTCTGACAAAAAACTTTGAGCCTACAGTTTCCAACACCCTCACATTTCAAAACTTAAGAAAAATAGGCTTATGGCCATGGAAAACTTGCACTAAACTTGGCACTTTCAGGGACTTTTATAGCTTGTTAAACTCTAAACTGAAACCATTCACATTCTGAAAAGTCTATCACAAAGCGTGAATGTGATAGCTCTTGAATTCAGTAGAATTAGGGTTTGACCCTTGCTTGAAGAACAAAATTTTTTAAGGAAGTGTCCATGGGCAAGAAATTTCACAGCCCTAACCTAGTATGGAACCCAGGACATACATTAATATGTGAGCTGTCGCGGTGATATGAAATAACTTTAATAGGGGCATTTAACATCATTCAATCCTAAATTCAGCCAACTGTGATTGAAAAATCCCACTAGCATAATCATAAATGCTGATTACAGTTATTGACACTCACCTACAAGTGTCATAGCCACTGTAAATACTTCAGACCTTGCACAATTAGCACCCAGTGGTGATGAAGTAAGAATCAGATTGCTCTTTTTTATCTCATTTAATTATGTATCTCTTTTTTGTATACTAGTACTTGTAAGGTTTTTGTTGCCATCCATACAATTACAAATAACTTTAACAAGAGAGCCATGTCCTTAACTCTAAATTACATCTTATCCTTCTTTTAGTAACAGAAAGCAATGACTCCCTCACTCTCTCTCTTTCAAAGTAAGCTAGAGTGTTTATATGTATAACCAGTATGCATATTTGTATATCTACGAGAGATCCTCCTCCTCGTCATCATCCTCCTCCTCTCCACCATCCTCCTCCTCCTCTCCACCATCCTCCTCCTCCTCCTCTCCACCATCCTTCTCCTCTCCACCATCCTCCTCCTTTGCATTCTCCTCCTCAAAGCATTTCTCCTAATTCATCTCTTTCTTATTCTCCTCCTCCTTCCCGTCTTTAACTGACCATCATCTGCACCTACCACTTTCTCCACCTCCTCTACTGGTCACCTTCACCTTCCCCATGGAATACCATCTCCACCTCTTCTTCTACCCACTATCTCCACCTCCTCTTCTACCCACTATCTCCACCTCCTCTCTACACTATACATTTCGGAGTCACTATCTCCACATATTTTAGGCATTTCGGAGTCACTATCTCCACCTATTCTGTACATTTCGGAGCCACTATCTCCTCCTGCTCTATACATTTTGGAACCACTATCTCCTCCTGCTCTATACATGTCGGAGCCACTATCTCCTCCTGCTCTATACATGTCAGAGTCACTCTCTCCATCTATTCTAAATGGTTAGGATTCACTATCCTCACATACACTGCACATTTTGGGGTCACCTTCTCCATCAACTCTCTACATTTCAGAGTCAGGTTCATGGGTATAGAGTACCTATCTGCACTGTAGTCTCTCAGTCTGAGACTGTGGTAGCCATCTAGGATGGACTGTGAAGCCATCAGCATGTTCAGTGTGACACACTGGGTGTGTCACATGAAGATAAATGTATGTTGTCAGTTGCATACATGAAGACCTAGGGTTCGTCAGTCCATAAAGTATCTACAGAAAAGCGAAGAGCTCCTGAACCTGATACAGAACTTTTTCTTTGCTGCTATAGAGAAGCAATGGTGTTGCCCAAAAGTTGTGCACAGCCAGAAGTGTCAAACAGTAAGTCTGGTCAAAATCTGTCAAAAAAGGTGTTTCAAAAATCTGCATGCAAGTCCTGGTCAAAAATGCAGACAGATTCCATCCATACCTTTCCCTAATGCCTGGCAAAAATTGAAGAAAAAAAAAAAAGGGCATTTCAAAAATCTGCATGCAAGTCCTGGTCAAATTGCAGACAGATTCCATCCATACCTTTCCCTAATGCCTAGCAAAACTGAAGAAAAAAAAAGGGCATTTCAAAAATCTGCATGCAAGTCCTGGTCAAATTGCAGACAGATTCCATCCATACCTAATCCTAAAGCAATTTTGTTTCCTAGTAAACACTAGTACTTGATGAATGCCAAAGTTCTGTATAATATAGGAGCTTACCATTGAGGAAAAAAGCAGCACATAAAAGTCCAATGTCTGAACAAATATGAAAGTAATGTTAGTAAACTATGCACAACCGTTCAGCCTTTCCATTGTAGAGAAACATTTTAAATAATATTTTAATTTTATTGCTACTGCCAGTGTACCTATCTGCTTTTCCATGTAAACATTATCTAAACAATGTTCAGCCTTGAGAGAATGAATTCTGTTGTAATGACCATCATCGATTTCATGAAAGAAACCACCTCATAACAAAAGTGTTCTGGAGTTGTTTTATTTTCTAAAATACTTCCTGGATTAAAGAACCCTAGGTCTACACATACACAACTGACAACACACATTCAGCCCCTGATGGTATACCCAGTGTGCCACACAGAACACACTAATGGACTCACTGTCATTCTTTGATAATTACCACTGTTTCAGACAGAGAGACTACAGGACAGATAATCAGTACAAGCCCATGTACCTGTCTCTAAACTGCACAGACCTCTCCACTTCCTCTCCTAACAACCTTCACCTTCACCTACTTTCCTTAACACTATCTCTACCTTAAATGTTTGCAACTGAAGAACTTTTAAAAATGTATGATATTTGAATTCTAGGAACACCCCATCACCCTCTAGTAGTAAACCCAGTCGCCATACCTATCAGGCCGACGGATACGGCGCCCACTGCGGGTTACTACCACAGGCTCTGGCTCTGCAACAACAACAGGTGGAAAGGAACTCTGTTCATCAAAACAGAGCTCCAGTTCACCTCCACTACCAATGGAAAAAGACTCCAAGCACGGCTCAGCCTCTTCCCCATTAGCCAAACTAACAGAAATCTCCTCTTCAGTGCAAACTCCTAACTCCCTATCAGACGTCAAGGAGGACACAGAGATAAAACTTAACTCCAGAGAGGTGGGTTCTATCTCCAGGTCCTCCTCAATGTCTGAATACCTAAAGATCTCCGTTTCAACATCATCCAACACATCTGTTTCCACGTCGCCCAACATCATAGATGATGTAGTGCTGAAGGAATGAACCGTATGGTTCTCTTCCTCCATCTCCACATCCTCTACAATGGAGAACGAGGAGGCAGAACCAAGCTCTACAGAACTCAGCTCTTCCTCCCCCTCCTCATCAACAAAAGCAATCCTGTATAGGTCAGTATTAAAGCCATTCCGAGTCACAGAGGGTGAAGATATGGGACTGAGAACCATACAGCTCTCATCCTCCATATCCACATCCTCCATAGACGAGAACAAGGAGGAACAGCTAAGCTCGAACGAGCTCACCTCTTCCCCCAACTCCTCCTCTACATCAACCATATCATCCCACATCAGTGTGGAGTTGAAGGGAAAAACCATAGTGGCTTCTTCCTCCATCACCACATCCTCTACTGAGTCTATACAGGTGCCCTCGTTGCACACAGCTTCCACAGACGTGTCTTCATCAGCCGAGAAGGAGATCTCCACCTGATCTCTAACGGGGTCAAAGAACACGATAGGGGAGTCGACAGCATTGTCAGCCTCAACCAACGTCCTCTTTGCCCACGAAAAGAGATCAGCACCAAACCCGAGAACAGAGAAAACAAGAGCCATTTCTTAATAATAAGTATAATGAATGCTTAACTTACAAGTAAATCCTCCTGTAGATCTACCTGGAAAGGAAAGAAAAGAAAAAAAAATCAGAAATTTCATTAACTCATCCATTGCTGAACCTGGATTTAATTGCTTAACCCTTTACCACACCACAAAATTTTAGACTTTATTAAATTGAAAGAATTTGCAGATGACAAATTAAAGGTGCCTCAAATGATATAAATTATCTTTGACAGGGTGGAAAACATTGTGGGAAAGGAGAAATTGCTGGTTATCAGTATTTTCTCCTTTCCCTCAATGTTTCCAAAAGGGTTTTTCCCAGGCTCATTAAAACCTGGGACTGGCTGGTAAAGGGCTAACCCTCTGCCATACAATCCCGAGTTTTAACAACCCTTAGAAAGAAGCTTTTTAAAAACACTGTGGGAAAATGAGTAAAATGCTGGTGACCAGCACTTTCTCCTTTTCACAAATGTTTTCTACCTATTTACGACAAATACTACATGTATCATTTGAAAAAAATTCGAATTGTGGTCTGTAAATACCTTCAATAGGGTTGAGTCTAAAATTTTGCAGTGTGGTAAAGGGTTAACAAAAACAGCTATTCACACAGGTAACTGCTCCTTTTCCTACAATGTATTCTTGCTTTAACTAGATCTGGACAACCAATATAGAGCTTTGTCTTTTTGTTCGTATCCAGTCTTCTTTTAACAATGTTTTCAACGATTTTTTTGAGAAACGCAATCATTTAGGTCATATTCAAATTGTTGTCTGCAAATTTTTTAATTTTTTTTTTGGGGGGGGGGGGGGTGTAGGGGGAAGGGTTGGGGTCTGCTCCTTCATGCAGGGTAAAAGCATAGAAAAACAGACCTAAAGAATGACAGACAGGCAGGAGGATGGAACAACCAACAAACAGACCTACAGAATGACAGAAAGATGGGGATGGCTACACAATGCTGAGTTTTTATGACCCCAAAGAAAGTGCATTTTGAAAACACTGTGTGAACAGAAGAAAATGTTTGAAACCAGCATTTTCTCCTTTTTCCAAAATGATTTCTACCCTTCCAAAAACAAATATCAAGTCACAATGTTTTCGTCTGCAAATGCTTTCAGTTTGGACGTATCTGAAATTTTGCCATCTGCTGAAAAAGGTGGCTATTTAGATTTTCATGGTCATACAGAACTTCAGAAAAGTTTTATCACTGCATTAATCTCTGTGACAATAGCTGGTAAACTGTCAATAATAAGTAAGTGGAGGTCAAGACAAGATACAAGCCATGCTCTGGCAAAAGGGCATTTAATGTATCTCCATTAGCTGACAGTAGCTGGTAAACTGTCAACAATAAGTAAGAGGAGGTCAAAACAAAATGTGAGCCATGCTCTGGCAAAAGGGCATTTAATGTATCTCCGTGATTCATGATACCATTAGCTGACAATAGCTGGTAAACTGTCAATAATAAGTAAGTGGAGGTCAAGACAAGATACAAGCCATGCTCTGGCAAAAGGGCATTTAATGTATCTCCGTGATTCATGATACCATTAGCTGACAATAGCTGGTAAACTGTCAATAATAAGAGGAGATCAAGACAAGATACAAGCCATGCTCTGGCAAAAGGGCATTTAATATATCTCCGTGATTCATGATACAAAGCAAGTCATCATGTAATTCTGGATCCATATAATCCAGTGTGTCTAAAAAAATTAATGACTGAATCATGAAGTGTGCAGAAAATTGCAGACATACAGAAAATTGACCAAAAGCAAAAGATTCTGACCCACGTCAGTCTGTACGGACTGCACAAGCTGGCCTTGGTGGATACTTCTTTCCCACAGCATGGCTCAAATTTTTTTCAATGCTATTTCTTTTAAATATCAGCCTGTCCACATAGTTTTGAATCTTCTCAAGCATTTTCTCCTTTTTCAACAATGTTTTCTACACTTTCTCAGACAAATAAAATCACATGAGTCACATACAATAATTATGTTGTCTGCAAATTTTTTCATCTTAACTCTTTACCAAACAAAAATTTTTGGACTGGACCAAATTCAAAGCATCTGCAGACAACAAATTAATGTTGCTAAAATGACAATTTCTGTCGTCAATCGGGTAGAAAACATTGTGGGAAAAGGAGAAAATGCTAGTTTCCAGCACTTTCTCCTTTTCCTACGCTGTTTTCAAAAGCCGTTTTCTTCAGGGTCATTAAAACTGGGCATTGTGTGGTAAAGGTTAAGCAAGTATTATATATCATGTATCTTGTCATCTGTAAAAGAGTTAACTCTTTACCAAATGACAACATCTTACACTAGTCTAAATTCAAAGCATTTGCAGACGACAAGCTAGTTGTGGCTCTAATGGTGGAATTTGTTATTGATGGGGTAGAAAACATTGTAGGAAAAGGTAAAAATGCTGGTTTCCAGCATTTTCTCCTTTTCCTACAATGTTTTCAAAAGCCATTTTCTTCAGAGTCGTTAAAACTGGGCATTGTGTGGTAAAGGTTAAGCAAGTATTATATATCATGTATCTTGTCATCTGTAAAAGTGTTAACTCTTTACCAAATGACAACATCTTAGACTAGTCTAAATTCAAAGCATTTGCAGACGACAATCCAGTCGTGGCTCTAATGGTGGAATTTGTTATTGATGGGGTAGAAAACATTGTAGGAAAAGGACAAAATGCTGGTTAACAGCATTTTCTTCTTTCTCCATAGTGTTTTCAAAAGGTTTTTTTCTTTAAGGGTCGTTGAAACTCTGGATTATGTGGTAAAGAGTTAAAAGTAACAAAAGGAGACATATGAATAAACAGTAACAACAATTAAAGTAAATCTTACATTTTTTTTTCTCAGCAAAAAACTTGATTATACAAACTTTGATTTTGACCCCTAAGTCAAACAAACTGACCCTGTTTTTTTTTTATTGGGTCACAGTGAGCACTCAATCTTTGATGCCGAGAGACAAACCTAGATAAGATTGCCTTTCAAATGATATGAAACATTATGGGACATGGACAAAATGCGGGTTACCAGAATTCTCTCCTGTTTCCAAAGGTCTTTTTTTTTTTTTAACACTTTACTACACAATACTGAGTTCTAACGACCCTGAAGAAGCAGCCTTTTGAAAACACTGTAGGAAAAAGAGAAAATGCTTTACCAAACATAAAAATGTCAACATGTCCAAATTGAAAGCATTTGTAGATGACAAACTAAATTTTGCATAAATTAGGAAATCTTTCTTTGAAAGGGCAGAAAACATTGTGGGAAAAGGAGAGAATGCTGGTTACTCCTTTTCCCACTATGTTTTCAAAAGATTTCTTTCTCAGGGTTGTAAAACCTCACGACTGTGTGGTACAGAGTATTTGCAGATAACAAATAAAATATGGCCAAAATGACAAGATTTCACAGTGAGAGGGTGGAAAACATTGTGGGAGAAGGAGGAAATAGCAGTTTCCAGCATTTTCTAATTTTCCAATGTTATTTTCAAAAGCCTTCTTTCTAGGGGGGTGTTAAAAGCTGGGACTGTGTGGTAAAGGGTTAAATACTATTTTTGTTTTCTTGAAGGTGAATGTTGACATTTATTTACTTCTGTATAAGAGCACCACATTAGTTGCTTCTTCAGTCAGCAAAGATCCAAGATCAGATTGCATAAATCTGAAGTCTGATACTACATCTACACTGTCAGATAGCTTGTGTAAAAGTCTGGATGTAGCAGTTTACCTGTCCTTCTGTCATTTGGCATTCTAGGGGTTTATTTTTTAACTTTCTACCCATCAACAAATCTTTGGTAGGGTAGAAACCATTGTGGGCAAAGGAGGAAATGCTGGTTACTAGCATTTTCTCCTTTTCCCACAATGTTCTCAAAAGGCATTTTTCTTGGGGTTGTTAAGACTCGGGGATTGTGTGGTAAATGGTTAACACTTAACCCAACAATCCTGTGAAATCACAAAAACATTTTTCAGAAAGGCCGACAACACCAGCAAACAGTACCATCTCCTTTTCCCACAATATTTTTAATCCTTTTGAAGGTAAAATCCCTCTAGTTAATTCAGCCGTTGTTTTGCGAGTGCTCTCTGGAC
Organism: Tridacna gigas; assembly: GCA_945859785.2. Taxonomy (NCBI): domain Eukaryota; kingdom Metazoa; phylum Mollusca; class Bivalvia; order Cardiida; family Cardiidae; genus Tridacna; species Tridacna gigas. Next base: position 25,896,455 of record OX244041.2, on the reverse strand, counting down.
TGACTCCCATAAAGATTCCTGAAAATGCTTAACTTTTAAAGTACCTTTCACAACTATAGTTGCCTTTGTGGCCAGTGTAGATCAACATCAAGCTGCACAAAATGTGCAGCCTGATCTTTGATCTACACTCTCCGCTTTGCTAAAACACAATAGAGAAAAAGAAAACATGAAATCACAATTATTTTGGTCATATTTACTAGGATGAATATGTCTGATAGGTTTATCCCTTTCCCAAACAAGCCCTGGTTTTCACGTGTCTGCAGTACAAGTCTTTTGAAAACACTGTGGGAAAAGGAGAAATTGCTCGTTATGAGCAATTTCTCCTTTTCCCACAGTGTTTTCTACGCTTTTTGAGAACTTCCTGCCATTTTCATCAAATTTTAAATTGTTGTCTGCAAACTCTTTCAATTTGGACCAGTCCAAAATTTGTCGTTTGGGAAAGGTTTATTTGGCGATCTATGGGTTACTTTGTTAGTAATACAGGAAAAGTTAGAAAAGGAATTTGTCTGGACAAACCCCATCATAGAGGTAATAACCTGGGGCCCATTTTACTAAGGTAGTTACGAACAAAATTTTTGTAATTTTTAACATAATCTAAAGAAAATGTGTAACTGTGTTTTACTAAAAAAGTTTGTAACCAATTCGAGCCCAAGTTTTTGCGTAACTTTATGAACAAAAATACCTGCCGTAACTTTTGCATAGTGTTGCTGATTTTTGAGGAGTTCAAACTAGTAAGAATAGTTAAGCAAGAAACAATTGGAAATAATACAGATTAGCAAAGTACACATTTCAGTTGAATAAGATCATCCTGGATGACATCCAATTCTGAATAAGGCAATTTATAAAGCTTGTGGAAACTATTTTCTCACTGTTGCATGAAGGTCGAGGCACACCGAGTGCTAGTGTTTCATGTGTCTTGCAAGCACTAACTTAGAGCCAAACAATGCCTTTTGAAAGTAAAAATTTCATGTTAACGGTGATTCCACTGAAGACTGAACTCGGGATCTCTCAATTAAAAAAGGAATCCAACAATAAATGAGCACCTATCCTCGGATGACCTTGCTGATGTTGCTATTCAACAGTCATATCATTTTATAAGATAACGAATAATAATTTTACTTTACATCTGTACTCTGTTGCTTTATATCACTAATTTGACAAGACCAAGTGAGCCTTAGGCTGCTAAGCATGACTCAAGGACATTTTGCAGACAATCTGGATCAAGATAAAGACTTCACAGAATGTGCAGTCTGATCGGGATCTACACTTTCAGATAAGGAAATATCCCCCCAAATAACTTTAAAATAACATTCGGGTGTTTTTACTATCAGCTTGAAAGTTACATTTCACTTACTTAGCAGGACAAGGGTTAAAGAAAGGACTAGCGATGCAGATGCCCATTCGTATTCTGGAATTATCTTCACATATTTACAGGAGATATATCACTAGAAGTACACAGAACACACTTAAATTGATCGATTGATCAATTGATCTGTTGATCTGTTGACTGACTGATAGATTGATTGATTGATTGAACGGTCAGTGTTTTACAGGGCTTCAATATTATTTCAGTCATATCATACCCATGTACAGTCGAACCGCGTTTATCCGGGCTCCATAATTCCGGAAATCTCAGGATCCGGACAAAAACATCAGGGAACGGATATTTTCTGTACAAATTTTACTTTTTATTCCGGAAATCCGCGTTCCGGAACCGGAATGAAAAAATCGGGAACGAAGGGTTAAAAATTAGTACAAACCTTATCCAAGAAACCGGACGTGGCCTGACTGTGTATCACACAATTTAAACTGGTACCCGTTACATCTCCCGTAACCGTCCGATAAATACAAAAATCGATAACAGCTACTAGTTTACACACAATTTAGACTTGTTATTTCCCCCCCCCCCCCCCGGGACCATAGACTGGTTATCATAAATATCATAAATACAGTCTACTCCGAGCGATTTCGGACTGGTTCGTCGTGAATAACACGGGTATCAGTCTAAATAGTGTCAATTGTTGCAGAAGATTTTCACACGTTTTGAAAACACGCGTGTTAATTAGTACTGTTTTCGAAAACTGTTAAATGACGTTCTCGTGCCATTGACAATTGTCAACTTAACAGATTATCCATACACATAGTACTGAAGTGACAATTCCACGCTTTTGTTGTTTAATTATTACTGGATCTACTTGATTACAGTAACAATCGCCAAAAAAATAACTGAAATGTCCGCAAAGATTTTGTGGGCATGTTTAAACTTATCTTTCAAAACTAAACGCAAAACTAAAATATGAACATACCGTCTGCTTGCATATTCAATAATCCTTCGTTTCAAAAACAAATATTTTCAATTTAAATGGTAAACCAGAGGAAAAAAAAAAACAGTTTGATTCATGTGTTAACTCGAGATGTTTATGTTCCTCAAAGTACACACAAAATGGCCGCCAAGCACGATAAATTTCGTTAGGTTTTTCGAAAATATTTTACTCCTAACAGACTGTAAAGATGATTGAAAATATGCCTGTCTTCGATATCGAATCAATTGGCAATCAATCTCAATTAGTCTTTGCCATTTTACCACTTTGAAAGTACGACTATCAGAAGCCAACTGAATGTCTACACCACCAGCAAAAGACGAGTTGTAGTTTCGACTTCCGTGAAAACAGACATTTGTCAGTACAAAGAAGACCATCCAAAAAAACACTTTTGCAGGAATATGACAACACGTCATGTTCATTTAAAATACTGTGCATATCGTGTTTTCCTTTTGTTTCGCCCTTTTCATGGTGTTTTCAAAGTCATAAATGTGCCGAGCTTTACAAGCACACCTGTTTGCACAATAGGTATGCATGTGCATGTAATTAGGTACAAGTAAAAAAAAAATGTACAAAAACAGACAAATAACAAAAAGCCAAAATGCAAATTTATGACACCCTTTATTTTATAAACCTGAACAATCGTAGGAGCAATAATGACATGTATACAAGTGCTTGTGTAAAACATACGCTGTTGTAATTCTTACGATACACGGTGTCCCTTATCAACATGGAGGTTATTGACCTAGCTTAACTTGGATGCCATGCCAGCAATCACAGTTCGTCGATCCGGAAATACGGCTGATCCGGAAACATTCATAGGAAACAGAAGTGGCCGGATAAACGAGGCTCCACTGTATATCCTGGGTTTCACCAGTACTAGGCTAGGGCTCTGAAATGTCTTGCCAAAGGATACTCCCTCAAAAAAGACAGTGCTTTGAGTGAGGATTAAAGTTCCAGACTACGTACTCTACAGCCACGCAGCCAAGCACCTCAACATATTTGGAGAAGTACTCTATAAATTAAAACCTATTCTCTCAACCATTTCTTCATTATACATATATATGATTGTATTGTCCATTGTAACCCGTGTTCCATGGATACTGACAAGTGAAATATATATTTACACTATGGCACAATGTCAGTACACTATCATGATCACCTAAAGCCTTCAATTGGTAACTGAGAATGGGCAGTCTGATCTTTGATGAACTCTGTCCAATATTGCAAGATTTCTTCATCGGGAAGAATTTTAAACTCGCAATATTCAGGTTTTTAGGCTTACAATAGTCGGGTTTTTTTTAGACTTTGATTTTCAAAGAAACAAGTATTTAGTATATTGCGCAGTCTAATGGTTAAATCCGGTGAACACTGGTTCTTATTTTATTTGCAAGCAACGTAACTGGGCACAAATAAAAAGTGTAGTTCGTCAATCAGACCTACCGGTAAATGTATATATAGACTCTATACTTCAAATGACAAATTTTAGGCGCTTTCAAATGGTAAGAAGATGCCAAATCTGAAAGTGAAACAAATGTACTGACAGCCAGTGCACCTATCCATGCTTTCCTGGATTTTCTTTCACCAGTACTCTGCACAATATTCTTTGCGAGCCATGGGCTGCTTTCCCACATAACCATCATCAAAACAATGGTCAGCGGCGAGAGAGAATGAATCCTGTTGCAATGACCATCATCAATCCTCAGAAAGAAATTGGCCAAGTTGGGTAAAGGGTAAAGACTGAGTGTCTGTTTGAAATTGGTCAATGGAGCAAAATCAAAATATTAATTTGTTATTGAAGTATCAATTTTCATACTGATCTTTAATGGTATCCTGTATTTTCTATCTGTGACGTATTTGTGTCAGTTTTGAGCCAGTTGCATTTTTCATCTTTCTAAAATTGCGGTCACATTTGCAACAGTGTTTTCAAGTTCGAAACAGAATTCATACATATACATTCATTACATGGTAGCTATTGATGCATTGTAATACAGTAAAACCTCAGTAGTTCGTAGCGCAAGGGACAGGAGTATTTATTTGAACCAAACGTAGTTTGAACCAAAAAACCCAACTGTGTTTGGGTACTTTCGGTGCTTTACATATACGAAAATAGACAATCAGATTTACGCAGCATATCTTGCAGTACCCTGAACCAGTGGTGGGGGGGGGGGGGTAATTTCACGTGATTATCCAAAACAAGAAAGGTTTACAAATTAAGCCACTGTTTTTGTGTTTGTTGAATTCCGTTGGAGTGATTTCCCCCTCCTTGAAATCAAATCACACAGAGAACTTCAGATCAGCTCACCAGAAGAAATACCGAAAACACCTAGTGGTGTTTTCCAGCATATTTAGGTGGTTTCGGTTATTAAAAGGTAATATCCTGCCCCAATATCCCTTATGACCAGATAACCATGACCAAACGAAACCCCTCCACTTGTATGGTTTGCTTTTTTTCCCCCGAATTTTTTGGGGGCTACTCGATGATTTTCGGCGATAAAAATGGAAAAGGATGAGGTGGTATCAATGTTTTTTTCCGTGAGGATGGGTTGATAAAGTTCTTCTTTCACTAATACCCCTTTTTAACATATAGCCCTACCCTTTCGACCCCCTTCCCCTTTTGGTATGTATTTTGCTAAGTTTTCCGACATTTTTCGGCGTTTTCCTGCGTTTTCTGGTCGTAAGGTGTTTTCCAGTCTTTCCAGTAACTGCTCCAGACTGTTATCTGTTTATGCCTTGTCAGATGATTTAAGGAATTTCAGATTTATTAATTGTCTTTTTTATCCATTAATTGATGTGACAAACCAAATAATGCCTCTAATTACATTCGCTCGCATTTAATGACAATGATGCCAGCCACCTTGTCAATCACCAGGTGTGAAAATCAAGGTTGGTCACAGGTTTTCATACCTTCTCAAGTTTGCAAGCGGATTAATTATATACCAATGAAAGGTTGGAGTTTGTGTTCAAAAACTGCTTTTGGGGCATGAAATACACCACAAACTATGAACCACCAACGTTCGAAATATTCGGAGGAATTTTACAATGATAAAGAAGGATAAATATCAGGACCAGAGATAGCAAACAAACCAACACAGTTTCGGACAAGCGACGTGCAAACTAACAAAATTCTACTGTAAAAGAGCGAATAATCCCTGACGAAAAGTGATGTGAGAAGGATGAGGCAAGCAATGGGAAAACAGGCTTACAGTATTTCCATACATGCATATATATCATTACTGAAATACAGATATTTTCATTCTATTATCAAGTCATTTTACATGCCGTGTTTTCAGCTTTAGATGGATAAAGTTCCATTCCTAGCAAGAAATCAGAGTGTGTTTGATTTATATACCTCCAACTGGAGAGCTATTTAAAGTTTACGAAAATACTTATGCAATCTTTGTAAAACACAAATAAGAATTTCTCAACTTTTGCATAAGTGAAAACTTACGAAAAACTTATGTAAATGTTATTAAGATGGGGCCCTAGTGTCTGATTGTGGACAAATTAAATTTCATTCACCAAACAGTTACACACTTAAGCCCTCCCGACAGACAGTAAGGTGGCAGGCTGATACCACTCTCCAGCCTCCATCAGCAGTATGATAACATCTATATATCTAAATCTATTTGGGTCCAAGCCACTCAGTGCCATGTAAATTTAAAGATACATTTGATACATTCATACTAGCTTTCAGCCAGTTTTTAACCCACTTAATCTTTATTTTATGGAACTATAATCATTCTTGTATCTACATGCCAAATGTTGCTCCTGACCTGTGCAAGGTTGCAGAGATTATGATGGATAGAAAATGGATTTCTTTTCTTGGCAGTCTTCAAAGACCTCACTGTTGTCGCTTCCAGTTCTAAATGAGGACAAATCCCATGGGTTTCTCTATCCCTTACACCATATTGGTAATTTATCTATGTTTACACAGTCCAGTCTTAGCCCATTCTACACACTTTCAAGCCGTTTTTTCTCTCTGGCTGTAAGGATGTATCTTTTAAACATTTTTTTTGAAAAAACATATTGGGACTTCTACAGCAAAATTTCTTCATTTCATAACATTCACAAGAAAAGCACTTACTTGTTAACTTGGAAAAATCATATATATATATAGTAACTTGTGTTCAACACAGTACTTAACCAAACAATTGTACAGCATCTCCACCAAGCCAAGAATTCTGCTGCAAGACTCCCTGGTCATCATTATGGACACCTGAAATATTTTAATGAATTACTTAACCATTGTAACATCCAGCAAAATTTTATACCAGTACAATTTGAAAGGATTTGTAGACAAAATGTTGCAAAAAATCATCCAATTGGTCTTGGAATGGGTAGAAAACATTGTGGAGAAAGCAGAAAATGCTGGTATACAGCGTTGTTTCCTCTTCCCATGATGTTTCAAAATGCCACTCTCCACAGGATTGAAAAACACAGGATTGTTTGGTAAAGGGTTAACAAGCAACAGATACAGTAAAACCTCGATATTTCCAGTTTCAAACATCCAAGAAGCCCACATTTTTTGAAGAATTTCCATAGTCCCACCCAAAACTCCACTTTGTTGAACCAAAAGCAGACTGGTAATTTTGAGTCTTGATAATCTGATAATTTGAACATGTTTGTTGGCCCTTGTCATCATTTTGCTTCTTTAAATTGATTGTTAATTTGAACGCAAAACTTTCTCCCTATAGAGTAATTGTTTTCACACCTTTCTGAGCAAAAGGTTTGGTGAGTCAGCCTAGTACAGTGTGGTGCAAGTTTTACATCTATGACAATTAATACAGCAGATTCACACTACCGATAATTTGGGAAGGAAATGACATTGATTTGATGATGAGAGGTTAATGATCAAAAGTTTATGGTGTTTGTTAAGACCCCCCCATCTCATTTATGTTATTTGATATTTCATCTTATAAAATTCACAAAAAAGTATTTTATTCCTGATAAAAAAGGGATTTTATCTCCTGACTACAATTTTTTGAAGTATGTTTGTACATTAAGTGTTCAAAGTTAATCCGCCCTTCTCTCCAAGATACCTTTCTGTTCATATTTTCCATGGATTTCAGCATATAATAAAATGGAAATCCATGTAAATCTAAACTTTTTACATGGAAATCCATTGAGCATTTGGTTTTTTTTCCATGGAAAAGCTGTATATTTTGTGTGTATTTTCCATGTGCAATTCAGACTTAGCAAATTTTGAAATGGAAAGATAAGGAAAATGTGCACTTTGCTCTTTGGTACAATGGAAAATACAAGACATTGCAGACTTACCCCGATTTTGAAATGGAACTGAATCGAAAGTGAGAACTTGGTGAAAAATGAAATGGAAATAAAAGAATCATAAGAACATAGAATTTTTCCAACAGAAAGTAAAACCTTCTTTTCAAAACTGATACTTTATACAAATTTGGCATAATTTCAAGAATGATTAACTTAATTTCTATCCAAAACCTAATGTTTAAAACCCAAAAGGAAAACGGCTTTCGGAAACATTGTGAGGAAAGGGAGAAAATGCTGACTCTTTAGATATACCAGATGACAAAATTTTGAAACTGTCGCCAACAATTCAAGACTAGTCCAAATTAAAAGCATAAGCAGAACTGACAAATTTTGTTTTTGAAAGGGCTGAAAACCATGGCCCTGAGAAAGAGGGATTTTGAAAACATTAACCCTTTACCAAACGACAAAATTTTAGACTAGTCCAAATTGAATGCATTTGCAGACGACAAAATAAATGTGACTCAAAAATCGAATTTTATTTTGGGAAGGATAGAAAACATTGTGGGAAAAGGAGAAAATGCTGATTACCAGCATTTTCTCCTTTTCCCACATGTTTTCAAAAGGCTTCTGTCTCAGGGTTGTTAAAAGTTGGGATTGTGTGGTAAAGGCTTAAAGGAAAATGCTGAAAGCCTTCATTGCCATCTGCAGACAAAATTTGTTGTAGTGCAGCAAACCCTCCCTCCCCTTGAAAAACAATGTTGTAAAAGGAGAAATGTAGCTTATTGCTTGTAATGAGGAATTTCTTTCTTTGAAATATTTTTATTCATTTATGAATAGAATATTATGACTCAAACCTCGACTGAAATTTATCATCCATTATCCATGTATTTTTTATGAGCATATATCTAGTTTCAGTTCTGTGCAGCATGAAGAAGAAATGAGTCATGCTCTGTGAAAAGGGGGCTTAATGCATGTGCGAACAGTAACAACCCAGGTCAGCCTGCGCAGTCCGTGCAGGCTGAGCTGGGCCGAAACTTTGCCATTGGTCAATTTTCCGTAAATACAAGGACCAGTCTACCTCATGATTTAGTCGGTTGTTAAACCCTTTACCAGACGACAAAATTTTAGCCTTGTCCAAATTGAAAGCATTTGCAGACGACAATTTCAATGTGGCTCAAAGAGAGCAGTTTCCTTTAACAGGGTAGAAAACATTGTTGGAAAAGGAGTAAATGCCGGTTACCAGCATTTTCTCCTTTTCCCACAATTTTTTCAAAAGGCTTCTTTTCCAGGGTCGTTCAAAGACGGCATTGTGCGGTAAAGGGTTAAAAAAGTGGTTATAATTGATCCATAATTATGCGATGCCTTGATTGCTACAATGCCTCATGGAGATGCATTAAGTCCCCTTTTGCCAGAGCATGGCTCATATCTACATTTAGTTTTGTGCTGCCTATAGAAGAAATATTGATGACTTTTATGGGGAAGACTCACACTTGATCAAGTTTGCAATGGCTACAATGGAGAACGAAACCAAAAATACACATTCGGGTACAAACAGCTACCGATAATATGAGCAATTTGTATTGCAGTTTAACACCCTTTTAACAGCCCAGGTCATATCATGGTGGTCAGTGACGTATCCATGTTTCCTGGATTTCTTACACCAGTACTGACACAACTTTCTTTCCAAAGCCACTGACTTCTTTTCTCGCATGCATTAGCAGCGGTAAGAGGTAAAAAATCGCCGCAGAGGAAGTTTGCCTCAACCACGTATTGATTCGGATATGCTAATCACTGAGCTACTCAGGTGGGTGACAAAAAGAGCAAACGTGAAACTTTGTTATAATGAATCTAGTCACGAATATGGCATACTGTAACAGAAACATGATAGTGTATATTCAATTTTTTTGCTTTCTTACTATTCTAGCTAGCATTCTTGTTGACAAGGTCGCAAAGTTGCTGTTTTCTGAAATAACAGCACAGAGAAAATGGAGGAACATAGTAGTTTATGTTTAGTTTCATGTGGAAAATCTTGGGTGATCCCTTTTTCAAATTAGATCAGTTAAATGTAGTTACAGCATCAGCTGAGCTATGACGAGTGTATTTTGCTTCTGTTAACCTGTTTTTTCTGATTGGACATTATTTTCTTCTTGTTCGATTTCATTGCCTAGTTTTGAAATGCGCCATAAGACCTGGATGATGAGATTTTACCGAAGAAAGATGGACGACTATTTGAAGGTCAGGTAAGAAACATTTAAATTTTCTATTTTATTTGTGTTTGTGTGCTGTGAGATCCCTGCAATAGAGCAAACTTTTTGCTTTGCGACCGTAGAACAATAATTTATTGAGAAAATTTCTGCAGATCCTCTAGTCTCGCATTTTTTTTCATTTTTGTCACTGATTTTATGCTGCTTGTTTGTCCCAAAACCAGTTCATCCCATAGTTTTCATTGCTTTTGACTCAAGTTTGGCATTTCTTTTTTATCTACTGACAGATCCAGATGTACAATAATAACTATTCAATTTTTCTGATGAGGGCTTGCAGTCTGTATGATCATCTAGTTCCATTTCAAACTAGACTTTAAATTTGGAATTGTGTTACAGATAAAGTATTGACTGAAGCCCTATCTGTCATTTCTAATCGAGGGATCAGGTAATTATTTTTCTTAGTTCTCCAGTTATGGACATGGATTTCTTTGATCAGAATGCAGAGCAATCCAGTTTCTTTTGAATTTCACAATTTCACAGTTTGAGGCATTTCAAAGAACTGTTCATTTTAACCTCACATTATACAATAAGTTACCAGATAAGCTGAATTATCAAACTTTTTGTTAGATCTATCAGGGAATGAAAATGCTTGTTAGCTTGGCTCCCTCAAAGGAAATGGTGATTTGTTGTTGTTATGTGAATCATTGACTTCTTCTCATATCTCTGTCTTGACAGCTCATAACTTCAACAAGAGGGCCATGATGGCCCTGTATTGCTCCACTGGCTTATAAATATAAACCATGAAGAGAAGTCTTCACTATATAAGCCCTTATAAAACTTTGACCCCAGGGCTACAGTCGGACTAAATGGGGAATATGTGTATTAGAAGAATAACATGCCAAATTTGGGAGTTCTTGGCCTTATGGCTAGTAACAAGACGGTTTCTGAACTTTTCACTTCATAAACCCATGTAAAACTTGTGACCCCTGGTGCAGGGCCAAACTTGATCCTAGGGCTGTAACTTGGGCCCTCTTTGTAGTTGTCCACTAGATAATGCTATAATTATGCAAAATTTGGTAGCCTAAGCCTTATGGCTATGTACACCAAGATTTAAAAGTTTTCCCTATGTAAGCCTATGTAAATCTTGTGACCCCCCCCCCCCCCAGCATGAGGCCAAATTGACCCCAGGACTATAATTTGGGCACTTTTGGTAGACCCCAACTAGATCAAGCTAAATGCAAAATTTGGTAGCTCTAGGCCTTATGGCTAGGTACAGGAAGATTTTTAAAGTTTTCTCTATATAAGCCTATGTAAAACTTGTGACCCCTGGGGCAGAGCCAATTTTGACCCCAGGGCTATAATTTCAAGAAACATGATAGAGGTTTACTACATAAAGCTACATGCCAAATTTGGTAGCCCTAAGCCTTATGGTTTCAGACAAGAAGATTTTTAAAGTTTTCTCTATATAAGCCTATGTAAAACTTGTGACCCCTGGGGAAGAGCCAATTTTGACCCCAGGGCTATAATTTCAAGAAACATGATAGAGGTCTACTACATAAAGCTACATGCCAAATTTGGTAGCCCTATGCCTTATAGTTTCAGACAAGAAGATTTTTAAAGATTTCCAATATTTTTCAGTTTTGTTGCCATGGCAACCAGAGTTTTTGAAGGAATCAAATTCTTTCAAGAAATTCTGAAGAGGACCATGGCAGGATCATTTCTGTGAAGTTTCATGAAAATTGGATGGGTAGTTTCAGAGAAGAAGATGTTTGAAATAAAAGTTAACGCACGGACGGATGGACGGACGGACGCACGGACGGACGCACGACGGACACCGGGCCATGACATAAGCCCGCTGGCCTTCGGCCAGTGGAGCTAAAAATGAAAAGTTATTATACTTAATATGGCGGTCCTGTGTCACTTGTATACAAACAGAAGTGGGAAAAAAAAAAAACCTCAAAATGGGTAACTCAGGTATATTTATGTCATAGCTTGTAACTGCTTAACTCTTTACCAAACGACAAAATTTTAGACTGGTCTAAATTGAAAGCGTTTGCAGACGACAAAATAATTGTGGCTGAAAAACTTAAATTTGTTTTGGAAAGGGTAGAAAACATTGTGGGAAAAGGAGAAAATGTTGGTTACCTGCATTTTCTCCTTTTTCCACAATGTTTTCAAAATGATTCTTTCACAGAGTCAGGATTGTGTGGTAAAGAGTTAACTCTTTACCAAATGAAAACATTTTACACTGGTTCAAACTGAAAACATTTGCAGGTGATAAATCAAGTGTGTCTTAAGTAACAAAATTTGTCTCAGAAAGGGTAGAAAAAATTGTCAAAAAAGGAGAAAATGCTGGGTTACCAGTATTTTCTCCTTTTCCCACCATGTTTTCAAAAGCATTCTTTTTCAGGGCCGTTAAAACTCTGGACTCTGTGTCAACATAGAGATAAACAACTATTGAAGCATAGTTTATACCTGCTCTACCTAGAGTTCTAATGGTTTTATATTAACCAGGTGACAATCTTTTGATGAATAACTATAGTGGACTGTTTTCAAAGAAAACAACAAATTATTGTCTGAGCCCTGGCATCATCTGCATCGCCATCAAGCGAAAACTCTGACATTTTGTGATATCTATCCTATTACTGAATATACGTCTTTCAAACTTGACCAAGTTGTTAACCAGCAAAAAGGGAACTCACACAACAGGGGCAGGTAACCATAAAAAAAAATTTGACGCAGTTATACACCTATTTCGACTTGGATTTTTCATGAAAGCTTTGACATTTTGTATTATCTATGTTCTTATTGATGATATTTACTTCAAACTTGGACAAGAATTTCTTTTGAAAGAAATCAGACAATTAGTGAGTAAAAGTATCCATTCAAAATGGAAAAGGTTACTTTTAACAAATCATCCAGCAATCATCCTGTGTATTTACAATCCTGAAAAGGGCTTTTGAAAACAATACTGAAAAAAAAAAGTTTCTCGCTTTTCTTGTTTTCACATATGTTTTCTAATCTTTCAAGGCAAATCCCATCATTTGAGTGACATCTAATTTTTTGTCTGCAAGTTGTTTCGGTATGGATGAGTATAAGATTAATATGTCATTTGGTAAAGAGATGACAATCCAGAACCACAAATTCAAATTGTTTGTGTATTGCTAGGTTTTGTCATTGGTTTTGTTCTTATCTTTCTGGTGAGTCACTACCCAGCAAAAAAGCTTTGGACTTGAAGTATTAACTCTTTACCAACAACAAACTTGTGGACTCGTCCGAATTGAAAGCATTTGCAGACGACAATTGAAATGTGAATCAAATGATGTAAATTGTCTTTGATAGAGTAGAAAACATTATGGGAAAAGGAGAAAATGCTAGTTACCAGCATTTTCTCCTTTTCCCACAATGCTTTCAAAATGCCTCTTCTTCAGGGTTGTTAAAACTTGGGATTGTGTGGTAAAGGGTCAAGACAATGTAGAAAAGTGAAAAAAAAATTTGAACGGACTTGAATACACTGTGCTCTATATCCTTCCATGTGTGTTTTTAAATGGTGTGTCTTTTAAATTAAAATCTTTTCCAAAAGGAATAATGTAGAATGATTCTGAATGAATTTAATCTAGGAACTGTCACTAGCAATGGTTGATAAGTCTGTCTTCGTTGGTTTGCCAATATAGTTACCATTGTTCTTAATTATGTTTTAGCTTGGTCTTATTTAGCTTTTGTCAATTGTGGTTAACCTTATACTACGTTGACCAAATGTTTGAAGAACCTTTGGAAAACAATCTTTTGAAAACATTGTGGGAAGTGCAGAAAATGCTGGTAAACAGCAATTTCTCCTTGTTCTAGAAACAACCATTACTAAATGCAAAAATGCACTATAAGCTCAGTATTCAATCTAGAGTGCGCCATTGTGCACTAGGCCCCCTAAAGTTCCAGATGGCGCAATTTTAAACCAACCTCGAGCCTGTCGGGCACACTCAATCATAAAAGAACCATTCTGCAAATTATGGTCCTTTTCGTACGTTTCTGCCTTTTCTGCTCAATAAACGTAATACTAAGCTTGCCACAGAAAATTTATTCATAACCTGACGGATGTTATGATTAACATTAAACTGGTAGCCTGTTCATGTGTTATTGATCATTGTATCGGACAGTTACGAGAGATAAACGGGTACCAGAACTTACATTCCTTGAGCTTCCGCTGATCATTCAATGTTTATGATTTTCTGAGTATTTTTGAAGTATCAATGGCACAAAAAAGTAAAAACCCGTTGGAAGTATTACTTTGGAAAGCTCAATCTGGCCAGTCCCTACCCTTAGTTCAAATGACGTAAATAAAACCCCACAGTAATGCAAGTTTCAATCAAAATGGCTCCCGGACGATCGGATCAAAGGTGGTTAGTTTATGGCAAGAAAATAAAATGTAGTTTGAGTGATCGATGGGAAAGTTAAATCCCTTTGTGATGGGATGTCAGAATTTCGAAAGTCTACTACTGACATACATATTTTGTTATTTTTTAGGTTTAATTTAATAGCGGAAATAAGGTTGCGTCATTTAATAGTGATAATTTCTGCAGTGTCGCAGTTTTATTAGCATAGCATTCATTACATGAATGAGAATACACTCATTTAATGAAAAGGTTAACATATCGGTAATAAAATATTTTTAGTGTGTGACCCCCTATTTTGCAACATGGCCCCCCTGCTTCAATGTCTGTGGGCCCGATGGGCCCCCCTTACAAGCCAAGCTAGAATGAACACTGTCAGCTAGTGTAAAGTGGGCATGATATAGGCTTATTGCATGGTCACCTAGTGTTAACTGGAGGTCAGCCTGTAACCAGGCATCTTCGCAAGCCAAGGATACTAACTCCACTTTGTTCGTTACGTACCCTTGGCCGCTCGCCTCTTTAAAAATCGAAACTCCTGCTGCGCCACCTATCGAATATCACGAGTTGCGTAACCTTTGCTGATGTTATTTCTGACCAATCAAATTGCTCGTAATAAAATTTGTTAGGCTATGCATCAAATATGGCTGTGCTTTCGGATTCATCACAATTTTCTGAAATTAATCAGACATACGATGATTCGCAATCATTTGGCTGTGGAACCCGTCCTAATATTTCACATAATTGATCATGAACTATAAAAAACTCATTAAATATCGATCGCCTACTCTTTTTTGGCAAATTTTCATCACAAACACGACAACTTTCGTTTTTGACGGGCGCCGCCATTATTGTTTTTTGTTTCGCGGAAGATTTCTTGTTACGGATGGTTTGATTGGACGTGATGGGTTTTGATCGCATCCAATGAAAGAGCGCAGCGGGAGTTTCAATTTTTAAAGAGGCGAGCAGCCAAGGGTACTACCTTAGTATCCTTGGCTTGTGAAGATGGTAACCAGGTAGATCTATTCAACTCTTTACCAAACGACAAAATTTTAGACTAGTCCAAACTGAAAGCATTGCAGATGACAAATCAAATGTGACTTAAAAATTGACATCTTTTATGGGACGGGTAGAAAGCATTGTGGCAAAAGGAGAAAATGCTGGTTACCAGCATTTTCTCCTTTTCCCACAATGTTTTCAAAGGGCTTCCTTTTTAGGGTCGTTAAAAGTCAGCACTGTGTGGTAAAGAATTAACAATGTGTGTACAAATCAAAGCTTTCAAAACACTGGTGTGGCATTTGTCAAGGGAGCCATTGTGTGGAATCAATAATTTGAAAAATAAACAATAGAAATAGTTTCAAAACATTTGCTTGAAAGTCAACCTACTATATAGTCAGGCACAATCCAGTAGAGTAGCATGTAATCTTGTGGGACGAACAAGTATGAGAGAACAAACCCAGAGATGAATAAGCGCAGGAACGAACTGGTTTTGGGACGAACAAGCATGGAACCTGGCAGTCAGGAGACAAGAGATTGTGTGTATCATTACGCCAATAGATCGCAACAGCAGATCAAGCTATTTTGGATAAAAAAAAGTATTTCCATGATCGATGGCCTAATCCAATTTATTTTAATAGGCCATTTTCAATTTCATAACTGAATGCAATCAAAGCACTTATTTGTCTTAGAAAAATTGAGTTTAATTGGGTTAATTTCCTTCGGTTTTGAACAAACTAAGACACATGATTTTCAAAATGCTGTATTGAACTCATAGTGGCATTGTCTTCGACAGATTCCACAAAAAAAGGTGCATTACAACCCTCTCACTCTCGATAAGTAGCCCTTGACTCTTTATCAAATAACAAAATTTTGGACTGGACCAAACTGAAAGCATTTGCAGGGGACAAATCAAATGTTGATAAAATAATGATTTCTGTTTTGGATAAGGTAGAAAACATTGTGGGAAAAGGAGAAAATGCTGGTTACCAATGTTTTCAAAAGCGTTCTACTTCTGGGCCCTTAAAACTCAGGATTGTGTGGTAAAGAGTTAAGTCTTAACCCCAATTTAGATTTTACTGCAAACATGTGTACCCTTGAAAGGCGTGAAATCTTGTTAACAGATGGCTTGTTATATATTTTTGGTCCATCTAATTGTCTCTGATGATGGCAAGATGGCAGAGTTCAAAAAGTTGGCAGTGATGGACATCAGATTATACAGAATGTGCAGTCTGATCTTGGATCTACACTATCTACTACTGAACTGTGACTTTAGAAAGCTACTGCCTTTAGGTCTAAAACTATTAAGAAAATATTCAAAACACATGCTTTAAAGATCTTAAACACACTAGAACTGTAGATATACTAAAGTTTTTACCCCTTCATCGGGGCTATAAATAGGTCTAAATTTGTTGGATTTTACCCTTATTATTATTTTGGACACACATTCGGACAACAAGGTATAATCTATAATTTTGGCCATCCCTTTTTTTTCAAAATGATAATTTCCTAAAGATTCGGTCACTAAAAATATTAATCGGGCCCATCGCCGCGTTTTTGAAAGTGGTCCAGCGGAGAATAGCAGCAAGTGCGGAAGGCACAAGAGGGGGATTTTCCCCCTTTGGTAAGGGAGGGTTTGGGAGCCTCTACGAGAAAATTCTTGATTTAAGGTTGCCTCTATCATTGATTGGGAAAGGATTTTTTGCAATGGGACAATGTCCCTTTGGTCAGGAAATTCAATGTGACATTTTGAAAACCAATGTGACAATTTCAACAACACAAAAATTTTCATTGCCTTCATCTTGGTCTGATTGTCATCTATTTGAGTCTGTTGAACTTGAGGTACGTTTGTTTTGGGAAAGAAACTACTTATTGAGCCCTGGCCTTCAGGCAACTTTAATTTCCTTTTCAGGGGCATTTTAGACGTTGAAAATTAAATTTTACTATTCAATTCAAGTAGCTAAACAGACGAATTCACGACGATGGCATAGCTACAAATTTTCAATGAGTGTTTCATGATTTACAAGTTGATGACGTCACGCGCACCTACGCTACTCATTTTTATAGATTGTCTAATCGGATCCGATCAAAATAGATTCGCCCCACGATTTTTTGTACTTTTTCCGAAGTCGAAAATTGAATGGGACAAGGGCGCACTCGATAGCGAAAACGATGTGACATTTTGGATTTTAATGTGACTATGTTGTATGGCGCAAGCCTTTCCCAGTCACTGCTCTGTGTGTGTCCTGAATGCACTTTTGGATGCGTTTGGGCTGCTAGATTTCAGTCGTGTTGGTCACAAAGTCTTGCTAGTTAAATATGAAAAAGAATAAACGTAAGAATCAAGCTGATCTTTAACTACCTTTTTAACCCCTCTGTGAATCTCATCAGTTGGTGGCATCAAAGTTAATGTCTGTTTTTAAGCAAAAATTAAGCCAAAGTGCAAAGTTTCTATCTCATTTTTTTCCAGATACAAAAACATCTTTCCAGTTAAAGCACTGATTCATGGTCTAAGCTTTGTCTAGGTTTAGGCTGCACAGTTACCCTTGTCAATAAGCCATTATACAGAGATGACAAAACGCGAGATCTTGTGCTTATTATAATGCAGCCAAGGCCTACTTTTGAGTCACGGCGGCTGAAAACTTCTCTGCCCCGGCATTGTTTTACCACAAAATATACATTGTTTGAATCTCAAAGTCTTGGGCTGCTTTGAAACAGGCGGCAGCTATATATCCATAATGGAATAAAAACACATAACATTGGACTTTCGGTAAAGTTTCAGGACTTAGAAGGCTCAAACATGTAAATTCGCAACTTTTTAAACAAACTTTGCTGCCCAACATATTCTTTGACTTAGAAAAATACATTGAGAGGATAAAACCTATTGCACCAGGGATCGTATATAAAAACAGTAATTTTTACGATTACTGATTGTGCCGAGAAAAATATGTGGCTGTATTTTGTTTTCACACCATTATCAGCATACAAAATCCATAAGTTCTTTAATACTTCGACCAGCCCAAATAGCTCAAGTAGTAGAGCGTAGGACTAGTAAATGTAAAGTCTCGGGCCTCTTGAGGGTGTGGCTGGTCCTTTAAAATTGTTAATATTTTTTTTGGATCGGATGCTAACCATGGTCTCTCGTTTAAAAACCGAGCATATCTTAGGTTGGGTTTTTGTCCTGTATCTCAAGCTATCCCCTGTAATAAAACATAATGGGGGGTGGGGGTGGGAGCGATGATGTTATTTTTTTTTTTTCTATCCAAATACATTGGCAAATTACGGTATTTCTGAGAGAAGGGCATTGACGCTAAACAGACGGTTGATTGGACGATGTCCAATTTCTTATAAATTTCCTGTCTATCTATTTATAGCATCAGGTTTTCCCAAATTGCTTACAAATAAAAAAAGTTTGATCATTTTTTTCCCCATCTTGTTGAGGTGACCCTGTATTACAGGTTTGGGTGAACATCATTGGTTTATCTACATGTCACAGAAATTTTCCTGACTTTGACAGTGACAGGTTAATGTCATTTTTCACCGGCATGTAGATATGGTGCATTGTTGTTTCATGGAGATTGGTAATAAGAAAAGAATCATAGTTACACAGAACTGCTTGTGAACGTTTAAATGTATCGACCCCAAAATAACTTTTATTACTGAATTTTAACAAGAAGTAAAACGCATGTTCTGTTACTTTTTTCAATTTTTGACATCTTTCCTGTAAAAACTTTTAACACATTTTTTAGTTGAACATCACTGTATTCAACGGTACTTCAGGGAAACACCAGTGTCCGAGGAACTTAAATCCATATAAGTGTAAATATTCTAATTTTTCTGGAATAGTGCAAGCACCATATCAATATTACCATCTCTGTCTTCTCACATATACAATAAAAGTTTGCATACTTTCCACGAGGTGAAAATAACTGGGGGCGAATGCAAAAGGCAAGATTTTGTGATTTTGTCAAAATTACAGTACTGACCTTTCCGGGAAAAAAGATGACTTAAGAGTGATTAATTTCCAACTCATATATTCAAAACATGTGCATTAACCCTTTCCCAAACAAGCCCTGGTTTTCACGTGTCTGCAGTACAAGTCTTTTGAAAACACTGTGGGAAAAGGAGAAATTGATCGTAACGAGCAATTTCTCCTTTTCCCACAGTATTTTCTACCCTTTTTGATAACTTTCTGCCATTTTCATCAAATTTAAAATTGTCGTCTGCAAACTCTTTCGATTTGGACCAGTCCAAAATTTGTCATTTGGGAAAGGGTTAACAGAAAATAACCCACTCGATGTGATATTATCTAAATGGTATGAAAAAAGGAACAAAAACATGGTTTTATTGCATAGGGAAGTATACCTTGATTGCCTATCTTTAACAGCATCCAACTTTGTTTTCACTAGTATTTTGGGTAATTCAAGCACCGCTATAATTCGAACATTTTGCTTGTCCCCTTGGGACTTCAAATTACGGAGTTTTTGCAGTACTTAAAAATTAGAACTATTCTCTTTTAAGTTAATTGCCAACAAAACTTTTGTTTTACTTACACATGTAATGAAATTCTTTAATATGAAAAAATAATCACAAAAGTAATGGAATGCGGAAAATTGTGATAATGAATTATTCCGATAATGGATTTTGAAAATAGTTTTATTTCCGAGCCATCCAACATTCGAGTAAGTGACAAATCACAAATCCAGTGCACTGAACTGCTACACAGCTAATTTTCTGCAGTCTTCATTGGGACACTATTCAAAATACTCCAGTGGAAACATTTGAAACTAGAAGGGTCATAAAGCCAACAAATACCCACCCCCACCAGCACCTTGTCGCAGCACAATCAGAAGAAAATAAAGTTCACCTGTGACCTTGACCTTTGACCTATGTGACCCAAAAACAATAGGGCACCTCCTTGTGTCATGAGTTAGAGCATGAAAATAAAAATATGGACGGACTGACAGAATTGGACAGACGAACGGACGGACAGACATGGTGAAACCAGTATACCCCCCTCTACTACGTAGGTAGGGGTTTAGCAAAACAAAACAAAATATAGAAACTAATGCAATAAAATGACTGAAATAAGTATCTAGAGTTAAAACAACACAACTTCTAAATAACTAATTTGCTGAACATACCTTTCATGACTTGAAGTTTGGTACATTCATCATCAAGGTGTCCACATGGATGAGCCATGGTGTACTGCAGCACTTCTGCAGGGTGGGGATGCATTAAGTGACATAATAGAGCTGTACACTGCAAATACAAATATCTAACAGCAGCAAAAAAGGCAAATACATGTATGTCCTACATTTCAGTTCCAGTGGCATTTCTTAATTCTTTACCAAACGACAAAATTTGAGACTTGTCCAAATTTAAAGTTTTTGCAGATGACGGATGCGACTCAAAAGTTGAAAT
This sequence comes from Tridacna gigas, assembly GCA_945859785.2. Lineage (NCBI taxonomy): Eukaryota > Metazoa > Mollusca > Bivalvia > Cardiida > Cardiidae > Tridacna > Tridacna gigas. The sequence continues at coordinate 25,875,896 of OX244041.2, read as the reverse complement.
TTGTTTCAGGAAGGGAATAAAGCATTGTGGGAAAAGGAGAGTGCTCATTACCAGCAATTTCTCCTTTAACCACAATGTTTTCTCAAAAGCTTTCTATCTCTGCTTTCTGAACATTTGGGAAGGTGCGTTAAAGGGTTAAGAAAATGTAGAAAACTTGTCCAAATTAAGAGAAAAGGCAGGAAATATGAAAAATTATAAGGATCTAAAAATTGTATTGGAAAATTATAAAACGGAGAGCAGGACCGGGTATTTACAAACTATTGGCAATTAACGAAAAAGATTTTAAGAATTGTCATGTTCCTCCTAGGGACAATAATGATATCATCTGATGTCATAAAGTGAACGCAAGATTTCTCTTCTTTGCTATTTTTTTTAGAAATTTGAAGGATACAGAAAAATCATTTATTACCTACATTAGACAGCTGGAAGGTCAGGAAATTACCACTTTCTTAATTTTTTGAAACATATTGCCAAGAATGCAAACTGCTTCAGTTTCTCCCTTGGATCAATATTTGAGATTTTCTGTATTTGCAATATGCATATAAACACATTGCACTGTGTAAAATGTCATTATCATGTGTAAAAAGCGCTTGAGAAGCATATCGGAACAGCCCTTACCTGAACTTATATGCGAGGGTATTTACAAACTAAAGCCGACAGAATAAGAACTGGCCATCCTTTTAGCATTGTAAGCAATCACAAGAATAAAATACATGCAATCTAGAGCTTGATATATCTGAGTTTAACCCTTTACCGCACAATGCCACCTTTTGATGACCCTGGGAAACAAGCTTTTTGAAAACATTGTGGGAAAAGGAGAAAATGCTGGTAAGCAGCAATTTCTCCTTTTCCCACAATGTTTTCTACCCTGTCAAAGAAAAATTGCACCATTTGAACCACATTGAAATTGTCGCCTGCAATTGCTTTCAATTTGGACACTGCTAAAATTTTGTTGTCTGGTAAAGGGTTAACTTTTTGAATGTTTATTATATTGCAGACAACTTAGATCAATATAGACCAATTTCAGTTTGCCCATATTTAGTTGTGTGATTTTCGGTTTGCATCGTTTGTCGTGTTCCGACAATTACTTAAAATTTTCGTGAAAACTAGACAAAATTGACTTTTTTTGTAGATCTATATACATGTAGTTCTAGCCAATTTACATTTTAGCAACCCGAGTGTTGGTACATGTATGTTGTAATTTTCAAGATTTTTTTTAAAAGAAATCCAAAGTGTTTGGAAATACCTGACGTCAGTGTTCGGCAGTGTCGACTTGTTCAGTCCTGGCCTCTCTATGGTAAGAACTTTAACACAGTGTTACTACATAATCATTGCAGTTGATAGATAGAACATGTTCAGAAAAGAAAGAGTACATTTAGTTATATAAAATGAGATGTCAAACATACATGTATCTGCCTGTATTACCTTATAACAACAATTTCCGCTTAACTGTTACAAAATACCTAATCCTGCTCTATAGGAGACTTAAGGAATAAATTGGCAGCCTGTGATTATCAGGTAGCATGATCAGTTTGAATATACACATTATAACCAGAGCCAACATTGACAACACACGTTAAATGTTAACCCCCTAGAGTGCCGAATAAACCTATTATACAGTTTCATCCTAGAAAAACGACTCGGATAATTGCAATTTCATGGTACCTTTAGTCTACAGTGTTTCAGCAAAGGAGACAATGCACATCAAGGATCAGGCTGCACATTTTGTGCAGCCTGATCTTCATCTACACTGGCCGCAAAGGCAACTATAGTCGTGAAAGGCGCTTTAAGGGTTAAACAGGGGAATTGTTGATATTCGTTCACTCAAACATGATAATACGTAGTAAGTTTACTATGTTATGAACTGGTTTTAAATTGTTTGAATTTTTTGTTCAGTTCTTAATGTTTATTTTCAATGAAAGAATTCTTCTAAACTTTGTGTGTATTTGTCCATATACAAGCTTTGACAGACTTTTGTCATATACAGTCGACTCTCATTATCTCGAAACCCTGGGGACAACAAAAAGACCTTGACATAACAGGCGTTTGACATACGAATTTGAAGAGGAGCCTGACCAAAAACCGAAGTTAACATAAAATAGAACGGGGATAAATTGTTGTCTGGCATGCACCAGAACAGAATGAATGATAAGAGGATATAAGTTATTGCCTGTTTTGTTTTTATTTCAATTAACACTATTAATTTGAAATACAACAATATCCATGTACCCCTTTCACCGTCTAAAATGGCTTCATATTTCTGATAGTATGACTTGACATCAAACTTGTGCTTCAAGCCCATGTTTTCAGTGACACCCTTTCACGAATGTCATGCATGGACTTTGACCAGAGCTATAGCATCCAAGTAGCCATAAATCACCTATATTTGGCAAACAATAACTCTGTAGATGGTGTTTAATGCCATTTTCAACCTTATTTAACCCTTTATCACACAATCCCTAGTTTTAACAACCCTGAGAGTGAGGCCTTTTGAAAGGATTGTGGGAAAATGAGTAAATGCTGTTAAACCACAATGTTTTCTAACCAATCAAAAACAAGTTCCATCATTTGAGTCGCAATTAATTTGTCGTCTGCAAATGCTTTCAATTTGGACAAGTCTACATTTTTGTCTTTTGGTAAAGAGTTAAGCTATTTAGCCATGGCCAGTGCACTAATCCATGCCTTCCTGGAGTTTGTTTTACCAGTACTTGACACAACATTCCTCCCAAGCCAGTGGCTGCATTCCCATATATAAATGGTCAAAACAATGTTCATTCTTGATAGGGTGACTTTAAGCAAAGGCAATCATGGTTGGTTTGTTGTTCGTATGGTATTTAATGCAGTTTTCAACATTAATTCAGTTATATCAAGGTGACCCAAATCATGGTATGACCCGCTACACGGTTTAATCATGATGTACCAGAGATGATCCATTACAGTGGAGTAAACTTGATGTACCAGAGATGATCCACTACAGTGGAGTAATCTTGATGTACCAAAGATGATCCACTACAGTGGTGTAATCTTGATGTAACAGAGCTGATCCACTTCAGTGGAGTTTTCATCATGTACCAAGAGAGATTCACATAATAACCTGCAGTCCACTTTTGAAAACACTGTGGCTGGAAGAGAAGATGCTTATTACAAGCAATTCCTCTGCCATTGTGTTTTCACATTTACTAGTACCTCAGTAACAAGTACATGTTTTTACCAAACATTGTTTTCAAATTCTCCAACACAATGCTTGTTCACATAAAGTTACATGTTTGTACCCCTGGGCTAATAGTACACAATGGGTATTTGTGCTTCTCAAAACATGCAAAAACAACACAATGACCTCGATCCAAGCCAAGAACTTCAAAGTTTTACAATGTAAGAAGTATCATGTTGAAAAAATCTGGTTTTATAGCCACACCCTTTGAAAACCTTGACTTATTCCCTCTTTGACTCTTTAGAAAATGAGAAAATCTTGAGACATGTCCAAAAGTAATGCATTAAATTCCACAAATATTAAATCAAATGTTGCTGTAATGAAAGGATTTTGTTTTGAAAGGAAAAACATTTGTGGGAAAAGGAGGAAATGCTGGACACTAGCATTTTCTCCATTTTCCATGTTTTCTGTCACCCAATATCTCTGGCTTATGAAATCATGGTATATATTCAGTAGTAATACACCAATATATGTAAAAACCATTTTGGCAAAAAGAGAAATTCCTCCTTCATCCTTTACCTATTTTTAACAACCCTAAGGAAAAAGACTTTTGAAAACATTGTGGGAGAAGGAGAAAATGTTGGGTAAATAATGTTTTTAGGATCCTGGACTCCTACTTGTGGTGATTATGTCTTAGCGACCCTGAGGGAAAAAACCTTAAGAAAACATTGTGGGAACAGAAGAAAATGATGGTTACCAGCATTTTTCTTCTTTTCCCACAATGTTTTCAAAAGCCTTCTCTTTCAGAGTCATTAAAAGTCGGGATTAGTGGTAAAGAGATAATGATACTAAATAAATGGTCATATTCAGCCCAGAAAACTTAAATACTTTATTCCATATTCTAGGTGTTTTGGCTTGCATCTTTCAGAAAGTACTCAGCATTTATGATCTAAGATCAGACGGCATGTTCTGATGACAATCAAACTCTATAGTTGTTACATATTGTTTGACTTTTTACCAGACATCAAAAGATTGATTGATTGATTGTATTGTGTTGTGTTTAACGCTGTTTTCAACATTATTTCAGTCATATCACGGCGGCCAGTGCACCTATCCATGCTTTCCCGGAGTTTCTTTTACCAAAACTCCGCACAATATTCTTTCCAAGCCCTGGCTGCTTTCCCACGTAACCATCGTCGAAACAATGGTCAGTGAAGAGAGAGGAATGAATTCTGTCATGATGACTATCATCAATCCTCAAAAAGAAATTGGCCAAGCCCGGCATCGAACCAGCAACCTCCTGTTCTCAAGTCCTGTATGCTACCGACTGAGCTACGGGGGCTTGGCCCAGACATCAAAATTTTAGACTAGTCAATATTGAAAGCACTTGCCTAACAGTAGTAAAATGTAGTTCAAATAACTAAGGTTAACTCTCAGATCAGATTATAGAATATGCAGTCTGATCAAAAATCTACACTGTCTGCTCAAGGGCCGTCTGCCCACTAACCTTATTGTCTTGTTTTAAATCTTTACCAGATGTTGGGATGAAAGCAGTTAAAACATTATGGGAAAAGTAGGACATTCCGGTATACAGCATTTGCTTCTTTTCCCATATTGTTTTCTACCAAGTCAGAGATTTTGGAATTTGTTGTCCATATAAGTTTTTTGGAAGTCTAAAATTTTTCTTTTGGCAAAGGATTAATTTCTAATTCCAAGCCTATTAATCTGATTGGATGAGGCAAAAAGTCTGAAACCTTTACCACACAATCCCAAGTTTTGACAACCCCGTGGAAAAAGGCCCTTTGAAAACATCGTGGGAAAAAAAATAAAATGTTAGTAACCAGCATTTTCTCCTTTCCAACAATGCTTTCGTACCTTTCAGAGATAAATCACATTATTTGAGCCACATTTAGCTTGTCATTGGCAAATACTTTCCATTTGGATGTCTAAAATTTTGTTGTTTGGTAAAGAGTTAAAACAGTGACATGACTGATCTTGCAATTTAACCCTCTGGCTCCAAAGCACCCTCTGGCTCCAAAGCGCTACACACAGACTTTTTCAGACAGTGTATATCAATATCAGACTGCACAGAAAATACAGTCTGATCTTGGATCTACACTGTCCGATACAGAAATATTACCCAATCCCCATAACTTTGAAATACCAACATTTTGGTTTTTATCAACTGCATTAAAGTTTCATTTAAGTTATTTAGCTGGATAAAGGTTAAAGTCAGCCTTTAATTTCAAAATGGTTTGTGAATACTGTATTTGAACTAAACTTGTACAATTTAACCGAATATTTTCCAGGGTATGTCTCGGCCAAGCGGCAGTTTCCCCATTTCTCACAATGTTTTGTGCCCCATCAAAGAACTTGAACACGTTCGCTTTAATTTCGCTATTGTTGTCTGCAGGTACTTTCAATTTACTCGAGTCTAAAATTTTGTCATTGTAAAGAGTAAAACGGCGTAGTAGCAACGGAACGGCGGCTGTCTTCATTTTTTTTTTTCACGCTTTTGAGATTTTCTCAAACGGCACAGACTTTTTCTAACGCACAATGCGGTCCACAATGCTTAATGACACTTTTTTATCAGCAACAGGCAACAGGAAATATGTAAGAGACTTAAAGATCTTAAATCTATTCTAAATTTCAAAATGGCGCAGTCCACAATGGCGGACCTCTGCCTTCTGAACACGACTCAACACATATTTTTTTCAAATATTCACAACATAATAACATAGCTATACAATAAATACTACAAATATAAAAAAAAAAGTGTACTTACAGAAGGCACAAAACAAAAATACGGTGTAACACTAATACAAAAATATGGCTAAGCTAATCGTAAATCTTATCGTATGTCTTATCTATAGCAAAGTTAGTCAAAGACTGGAGATGTACGTCAGCACACTTCCGGTGAAAATTACAGGGAATCTTGGGAAATTTTTTTTTTCTACGAACCTACACGCGTAATAATACGGACTACAAGAGACTTTGCAAAATAAAACTTACGTGTTCAGAACCAATAAATCAATTCATTTATTTTTCGGCCAAGAGAGATATAATTAGATCTATTTAATTTAAATCAAATTTCTAGAGGCGATGTCAAAGAAACCTTCAGAGAAACAAACTGGTTTACAAATTCGAGAAAACGCAATCCATTGCAACAAGCTCACATGATAGACTTCTTTCTTATATCACTATATCTAAATGTTCAAAAGATTCCAAAAGAAAATAGTTTGAATTCCGACCACTCCATTATTTCAACACATCTAGATATACGTACATATTCATCTTCACTATGTCTCAGGCCTACTGAACCACTATAACGTGCTACTCACTGGACTTCATTATATTGATACTGCAAACAAAAATTGAGGAAATAAAAGAAATTAGCAATGATCTTACAAAGGGGGTTTAATGCATCCCCGCGATGCATGATACCAAGCGAGTCATTACATGATCATGAATCAATAAAGTCAATTTTGTCAAACAACCAACTGAATCATTAAGTAGACTGGTCCTGAGACTTGCAAAAAATTGACCAAAAGCTAAAAGTTTCGGCCCAGGTCAGCCTGCGTGGACTGCCCAGGCTGACCGGAATCGATACAATTTGCAGATGCATTAAGCCCCCTTTTCACAGAGCATGGCTCAAATATGTTGTTATATGCACTATGTAAATATTTTGAAAGAAATTCCTGATTCCGAAATTCATTTTACAATGAATGATGTGTTATTCTTGAAACACTGATGATTGAGATAAGAGACAAACCAGAAAAGCAAAATATATATTTTACAAGATATGTTTAAAGATTAAGATGTTAATCCAAAACATCGTTGAAAAAGGAAAAAAAAAAGTTGAAAAAACTGTCAGGACACACTTCAGTATCGCAACATGATTTAGTGTGCGTCGCTTAACTTCATCGTGGAGCCGCGCATCATACCGTACTGTTGTTACAGTCTCTTGACCATTTACTGCGTAGGGTCCCGCCGAATAAACATTTCATATTTTTTGACCAATCGCAAATCATCATCCATTCATTCTTTATCAGTACCAATTGAGAAGTAGGTCAAAAGCCAGCGCATTCAGCTACGCTGAAAAAAATCGTAATGTCGATGGAGACAGGCAACAAAGATTTTTGGTTTGCGAATAGAAATACAGCAAAAGGTTAGAGATAATGAATTTTCACTATTTTCAATGAAGCAATAAAACAGTGACATAACGCCTTAGCCCATCCACACAATTCCGCGTTATACCGACGCTGAAGAAGACTAATTTTGAAAACATTGGGGAAAAATGGGAAATGCTAGTAACCAGCAACATTTGCTTCCCTCTCAAAGAAATCTTTCAACATTTGAGTCAGATTTGATTATCGTCTGCATTTTTTTCGATTTAGACAGGTCCAAAATTTTGTCATGTGGTAAAAAGTAATGACTGATTGAGATGTCATAATAACACTATGACTGATGGCCTTAGGCTTTCAATTTTTTTACCTTGACTCGAACCCTTCAAGTCTTCTTAATAGCTAACCCTTTACCACACAATCCCGAGTTTTAACGACCCTGATGAAAATAGCTTTTGAAAACATTGTGGAAAAAGGAGAAAATGCTGGTAACCAGGATTTTCTCCATTTCCTGCAATGTTTTCTGTCCTTCCCCAAACATTTTAGTGAATAGTTTAACACTTTACCACACAATCCCGAGTTTTAACAACTCTTCAGAAGAAAGCTTTTTAAAACATTGTGGGAAAAGGAGAAAATGCTGGTAGCCACAATGTTTGCTACCCAATCAAAGATAAATTTGATCATTTGAGCCACATTAAAACTGTCGTCTGCAAATGCTTTCAGTTTGGGTAAGTCTAAAAATTTGTCGTCTGGTAAAGACTTAACTGATTACTGTTACTTCCGATATAATTTTTTCAAATATTTTGGAAATAACTGGAAATAACCCAGACTGTTCTCGACAAGCATGTTCTATTTTTGGCACAAATATTTCTAAACGCGTCAGCTGCAATACATGAGAAGTAGTTTCGCTAAACGAAATGAGGTTATTTTCACGCTATGTTAAGACATATAAGTAAATGAGCCATGCTCTGGCAAAAAGGGGGCTTAATGCATCTCCGTGATGCATCATACAAAGCAAGACATCACATAGTTAGGGATCCTTAAAGTTCATTATGTCTAACAACCGACTGTATCATAAGGTAGAAAGGTCCTTCAACATACAAAAAAATGACCTGCTAAATAAGTGAAAAGTGAAATGAAACTTTTAAGCCGGTAGTAAAAAACCCTGATGTTGCTATTTCATTTTTTTTTTTTTTTTCGAGAAAAATTATCGCCTGGTCGGACAGTGTAGATCCAAGATCAGACTGCACGTTCTGTGCAGTCTGATCTTGATCTACACTGTCCGCAAAAGGTCAGCGAGTCCCGCCTAGCAGCCTAAGGGTTAAGTTCACTCGGTTGCCCTGAAAAAAATATCTGGTACTAGTGTAACTAAACAGAATAGAATCTAATTAGGCATGTACAATACAGAACATAACATAACATAACATAATCAAGTGAACTTGAACTACATAGCATTTCATGGTACAATTCAGGGTAACACACGTGTAATAATGACATAATAAATTAGCCACACTCTGGCAATAGAGGGTTTAATGCATATACGTCAGTAAATCCTCATATAATTATGATTTCATAATATCTGTATTGTTTAACAACGGACTGGGTCATGAGGTAGATTGGTCTTTTGCAATCCAAAAAAAAAAAAAAAAAAATGACCAGTAGAAAAGCGTTTCGACCAAGGTCGGGGCTGCACGGACTGCGCAGACTGACATGGGTCGATACTTGTTGCAGATGCATTAAACCCCTTTTTTAACATGGCATGGCTCAAATACATGTACTTTGAAGTATACTATATACACCAAATCAACATGAAATAAATATTACTACATAAGTACATGACATCGTAATACTGTAGCAAGTGGAGAAATAACTAGTACCGAATATTTCTCCGTCTAGGTCTGATTAACCCTTTACCACGCAATCACTGGCCCGAGTTCTAACGACCCTGACGAAAAAGCCTTTTGATAATATTGTGAGAAAAGGAGAAAATGCTGGTAACCAGCATTTTCTCCTTTCCCACAATCTTTTCTACCCTCTCCAAAACAAATTTCAATTTTTTACTCAAATTTATTTTGTCGTCTGCAAATGCTTTCAATTTGGACTGGTACAAAATTTTGTCGTCTGACAAAGGGTTAGAATGAAGTAAGAAGACATCGTCAGAAGAAGATACACAGGTTTATATCGCAGACACGATCAAATTATCTTTTTTTCCCATTTGTGGTAATGCTCATCAGCAGCTGCCGTCTGTTGTTTTTTCACCCCTTTTACCATACGATCCCCGTTTCTATGACCCAGTGGAGAGAATGGCTTTTTAACCCTTTACCAAACGACAAAATTTTAGACTGGTCTACATCAAAGCATTTACAAATGACACAATAGACATGACTCAACAATTGAAATTTGTTTTGGGAAGGGTAGAAAACATTGTGGGAAAAGGAGAAAATGCTGGTTCCCAGCATTTTCTCCTTTTCCCCACAATGTTTTCAAAAAGCTTCTTCCTCAGGGTCGTTAAAGCTGGGATTGCGTGGTAAAGGATTAAAGTATTGCAGGTAAAGAAGAAAACGCTGGTAACCTACTTTCAAACGCGGTCCGCTGAATGATATACATGTGCATGTTAATCCTTTACCGCACAATGCCGACTTTTAACGACCCTGTGAAAGAAACCTTTTTGAAAACATTGCGGGAAAAGGAGAAAATACTGGTAACCAGCATCTTCTCTTTTCCCACATTGTTTTTCTACCCTAAGAAAAATTGATCATTTGAGCAATGAAATTGTCGTCTGCAAATGCTTTAATTATTTCTTGGGCAAGGCTAAAATTTTGTTGTCTGGTAAAGGGTTAATTAATGACATGAATTAACTAGATACAAGGCCACTGCTTGATTCCCTGAGGGGCAAAGGGTAATTGCATGAATAATCGAATATTTATTTCAATTAAGTGATGGATGTTTGATTTACTCACCTCATTCCTATGTATAACTCGTGATGATCCACCGTCTGCCCCCACCCCCTTCCCAGTCTGGCCTTTAAAAGGGCCGTCAACTTTCAACATCATTTATCATTCTACTGGAATTGCTGTCTGGGAAGCTTGAGCTGGATTGAAATAGTTTTTTGCTTATTTTTTTTTAACCTAGACTTTCTCAAGTGTTAATTTAACAGTAGTTAAGTGAAAATGAATATTTTTTATTTACGATCGTTTTCGAAATCACGTGCCTGCTGCCATTTAGGGTCATCTTGATTAGTGTGGAACTTTAAGACTTTTTTCTCAGCGAAGTTTCGTTCATTCTGAATTATTACTGTGAAGAGCCACAAAAAAAAAAAAACTAACCAAAGATGTCCACTTGTAACCTGTCAGAACGTAACCTGTCAGTTGTATTGTTTATAAAAGGTAAATCTCTCTCTCTCTCTCTCTGGCGTTTCTTTTCTGTATATGTCATACATTTCTTCATTTTGACTTTGAGAATTCAATTTCCGTTTTTTTTTTTGTAAATTTTTGTTCTAAATTCAATCAAAATTTACGTTCTACTGTGGTAAAATACGAATGGCGATTTCAAAAGTAGGCCTAGTGGGGGGTTCTATTGTGATTGAGATCAACTGCCAAATACGCGAAGCATGATCTTAAATCTACATTGCATGGTGTATCAAGAAAGATTCTGACCAAAGCAGTATCTAGACAATAATAAGATCTATTTCTCATAACGTATAACTTATTTTACGTATTTAGTGTCATTATTACTGTTTTAGAAATACTACAAAATTTCGAACTTGTTCAAATTACCAGTATTTGCTTACGACAAATTTGATGTCCAAATAACGGGGATTTGTCTTTGTTATTGTAGAAACCACTGTGGGAAAAGGAGAAAACAGTCGTAACCAGCAGTGTTTTCTACAGCCTTTCGGGGTTGTTAAGACACTGGATTGTTTGGTAAACGGTTAACCCTCAACCACACAATCCCGAGTTTAAAAAGCCCGGAAGGAGAAGGCTTCTTAAAACGTTGTGTTTTATCCTACAAAGACAAAAAGCATCATCTTAGTTTTACTGATTTTACTCCTTACGAAACGACACAATTTTAGACTTGTTCAATTTAAAAGCATTTGCAGACGACATTTCAAATTAAGCTAAATTGGTGGTAATTGTTTGTGTAAGTGAAGAAAATCTCATGGGAAAAGGAGAAAATGCTGGTTACCAGCATCTTCTCCTTTTCCCATGAGGTTTTCAAAAGTCTATTTTCTCAGGGTCGTTAGAACTCGGGATTGTGTAGTAAGGGGCTAATTTGCCCTCTGCAAATGCTTTTGATTTAGACGAGTTAAAATTTTTATCGTTTGGAACAGGGTTAAGTGTTAATATTTCCGAAAATATCTGCCGCGATAGTTTTGAAACTGGGCCACAATTCTGTTTTTAATCCTAGTTTACCTCCTCAAATTCGTATTTTTGTTTAATCTTTCAGTAATTTTCCTCATAGTACTTACACGAGCGCAACCAAATATTTCTCCTATCGGAGGTCGGTTACCAGTTGGTCCATCAGGGCCCCGTATCCCTGCCAGAGGTCCAAATGGCAGACCGGATACTAGAGCGAGATTACCTCGACCAATAGCTGCAACTTCCGGTGGACAAACATCGACATGCGCCGCTGCTGGAAGGAATGCAGTCGCCCAATGTTTTCAGGTAAACTTTTATGATCTTATTGATAGCCTTTCAGTCTGTTATATGTACGTACCATTTGGAGCCCTCTCATTGAAAAGTCATATTCTAATCAGGATATTGAGCTTCCTATTTATTTATTTATTTATTTATACAGAACAATGGCGGTTTTCAAATGCAGTTTGTGGTATCGTTACTGTCGAATGGAACACAAGGACCTTTGCCGAGAAACTCGGATCAAATGAGAAGTCGAATCTGCGCGTAAGTAATGATAAAATAATTTCAACTATTTTTAATACCCGAATATTCGTACTTTTTAACTCCCCTGCAGTATGTAACTTACAGAAACAAAATATAGTTGGCACAAGGAGTAAACCCGGTCTTCTTTTCACAACTTCAGCACCAAAGGCGATATCAGGGGCTTTTGCGGACGGAATAAATCAAGATCCAACTGCACAGAGGGTGCAGTCAAATCTCGATCTATAACGGCAGCTTGCCTAAAACCTTTAAGATATCAACCTTTTGGAGTTTCAGATGATTGCATTTTCAGCCGTCGCCATCGGTCGAGTTGAGTTTATATGAGCCATGTTCTGTGAAAAGGGGGCTTAATGCATCTGCGAAAAGTATCGACTCAGGTCAGCCTGCGCAGTCCGCGCAGGCTGACCTGAGCCGAAACTTTTCACTGTTTATATGATGAACATTGCTAGGACTAATAGTTTAACTCATGCCTACGACCCTTCTCTCCAAAGGTGTTTTTCTCCCGGAAAATAAAATGAATTAACTTTAATCATCTATAAATTGTTTCTCTAATGATCAAATTCTGTCTCCAGAACAGAAGGGGTGATTCTGTCGTGTGTATTTTCGAGTGTGAGCAGTTTACAGAACAGCCAAAGGTGTCCGACGATGACCGAGTACGTCCGACTGGAACAGGAAGCTGTCGGTTTGATTAGCGGATTGCAGCAAATGTGCGGAAAGGGTAACTATTCATTGATGATTGCCAGCATTTTCTCCTTTTCCAAAAACTGTTTCAAAAGTATTCACCCACAGATTCGTTGTAGCAAGGGATCGTTCGATAAAGGATTAAAAAGTTATTTGACATCTCCATCTTTGCTTAAAGGGGCTATTGAGATTTTAATAACTATACTAAACACCAAAAATGCTTAATGACTGAATTTAGTACAGCAGTCCCTGGCAAACCATTTATTTATAAGACAGAGAAGTACTGAAAAATAGAAATAGCATTTCAACAACTGATACGTAGCCTATTTGTCAGATTTCGTGCCAGAATTTCGCGAGCACGTGTGCGAATATCACATTATCAATAACCTGCTTCTATTATGTGGAATTGTTTTCAAAAACGTACCATGACACCATGTTTGGTCTCATAAAAATATACACTTCCCGATTGCAAAACGATAATCTCGCTATCAAAATGCCAAAACTACACTTTTTCTTTACTGAATGTAGCCATCCAGTTTCCTAACACATGTAGAGAAAAAGATACGCCCTGGCAAAAGGGGGTTTAATGCATCTCCGTAATGCATGATACCTATCAAGCCATCACATAATTATAGATCTACTTAGAAACCTTTTTTAACGACCGACTTAATCATGAGGTAGAATGGTCCTTGGACATACAGAAAATTGACCAATAGCGAAAAGTTTCGGCCAGGTCAGCCTGCGCGGACTGCGCAGGCTGACCTGGGTCGATACTTTTGACAGATGCATCAAGCCCCTTTTTCATAGAACACGGCTCAATTATTTTCAGTAGTATTAACAAAAGTGATTAACAAGAAATTTCAATCATGGCAAAGAACATATTAATTCCCTTTCAACATTTCAGGACCGCTTCCACCACCAAGTGCATGTCTTCGTGACTTGAACAAGAATATGGGTGAATGTTACAACAAAGTTGGGCTCAACCCCGACCTGTTTAGCCCAACAGGCACAGCTGTAGACCCAGGACGGGCCAGCAAAGTCATTGGGGCGGTAATAGGAGAAAACGCCCAAGTCGCAGGGAAATTCTGCAGGTAAATTCAGACCGTTATTTATTCATATATTTCTTTTTATATCTTTATTTATTCATTCGTTCTCTTTATTCTATACCCTGTATGTATTTTCGTTTTTCAACTTTACAAGTATAGTATGACATTATTCAAACTGAGACAAATTCTACTTCGGCACACGCTTCGTCCGTTTCCGTGAAGATTCGGTTAATGCATTTTTGCCAGGGTCAGATAGGACATCGTAACAATGGTTATAGTAAACTAGTTACTTCGGAACGCGAGCCATACCGAAGTAAGGTTCGTGTACTTGAATATGCAGATGTCTCAATTAAATTTTGTCAAGCAATAACATTATATGACACTATTTCAACAAAATAATCAGACAGACTGCCAAACAAATAAAATGAAAAATTTTAATTGTGGTTGGAGAAAATGCATTTTTTAGAAACTTACTTTCCGAAGATCGTATAGTTATGGGATTGTTTGTTGAAGTTATCTGGACAACTATGTATGTTCGTAAACATGTTAACCGTTCACTACTGCTGTTTATTCATTGTATTACATGTACTTTTTTGTTTATACATTTGTACTTGTACACTATATTATACTCTAACCTTCACTATTTTTGTTTATACATTGTATCAAACAGTCACCGTTCAATACTTTTGATTATACATTGTATTTCTTTTTTTTGTTTTTTACATTGCATTACACTGTTATCGTTAAACTGGCACCAGTTTATGTCATCGTTCAGGACTTTTGTTTATACATTGTATTTTATTTTGTTAATAAATTGCATTACACTGTTTATTCTTTTTGTACATACACAATGACACTACTCTCAAAAATGACATTTACGCTTCTGACAGAATGTGGCGGAGTCGCAGAATGAGAGGGTATTCTATATTTAGTTCAAAACTTTATTTATAAACACTCATCAAAAACCAGCCACTCACGATTTTTTTTTATTTCTTTTCCGAAATTGCACAAAGTCATTTACAAATAACATTTTGTTACGTAATACTGGACGTAAGACATGTTTTGTGGTGATGTGAAGAAAAGATTCTCTATTCTGATATTAGGAGACAAGTTTGTTAAAGAAGAGAAACTCATCGGCTGCGCATGCGTGATGTCTTCCGGCCAAACCAAGTTAGAATGAAAAAATAAATTGATGAATTTTTGTCAGAAAAAAAAAAAAAATGCACCAAAAAAATTGCACCAATGATTGCTCGAGAGAACAAGTATGAAATATTCAAAATTTCGATTTTTCGATTTTCAATGTTGCATGAATGAACATTTAATAGATTACTTTCTCATGAAAAAGCCAATGAATTATTTTAATCTTACAAGTATGGTTTACATTGGTCAATTATTCTGTTAAATTTCAAAACAAACGACTCGTCTCTTTCCTGGACAGGATATGCAAAGGTGGGTCTATGGAGAGTCAAAGTTTAAAGTGGCCGTTTAGAAGTTTTGCTGAGTGTTTTAACACAACTAAATTGTAATTCTGGTGACGATAATGCATGTTAACAAAACTTATACTGATGAAGATTATATTGAATAATAATAACAACAATAACAATGATAATTATAGTATATAACCGCAATAATAATAATAATAATAATAATAATACGAGTGTTTACAAGCGTACCTACATTTTTCTGTTTCTAAAACAAATAAAAAAGTGTACAGTCTTTCTTTTTCAACCAAATTATTAGTCTTTTTTTCGCTATGTGTGTCTGATGGGCTAATTTTGTTAGTTTAAAATTAGCCCATATGGCAATAATCTAATTTAATCTATACAACACAGTCCCGTATTTTAAACGGGGCCCTGAGGCTTAAGCCTTTAAAAACTATTGTCGAAAAAGGAGAAAATGATATTTACCAGCATTTTCTCCTTTTCCGACAATATACTTCTACCTTTTCAGATAGCATGAGTTTATTTGTACTAATTTCAAATTTGTTATCTGCAGATACTTAAAACTTTGAGGGTAAGAGAATCTGACGCTTTGGAAAGGGTTAAGAAAAAAATTGAGTTTTTTAAGTGGGAAGGGGGCCGTAAATTATGTGCAAAAAGTTTCGACCCAGGTCAGCCTGCCCAGTCCACGCAGGCTGACCTGGACAGATATTTTTTGTAAATTTCCTGCATGCCCTAGTACTAGTATACTTCAGGATTCAGTTGGTTGTTAACCAAATGGATTTTATGGATCCATACGTATGTGATGACTTGCTTGGTATAATGCATTACGGAGAATAATCAAGCACCTTTTTGACAGAGCATGGCTCAAATTGATGTTTTTTTTTTCATCGGAACGAGAAACCAAATCAGCATAATACATGTACTATATCATAGCCCTTTTTTTCGGGGGGGGGGGGGCGGGGGGGAGTTAATATATCGT
The DNA here is from genome assembly GCA_945859785.2 of Tridacna gigas. NCBI lineage: Eukaryota > Metazoa > Mollusca > Bivalvia > Cardiida > Cardiidae > Tridacna > Tridacna gigas. The sequence goes on along the minus strand of OX244041.2, from coordinate 25,859,575 downwards.
AAAGAAAACTTCAGAAGAAGGCGACTGTTCACTCCTATTTAGAACCTATAACCTTCAAAACCATTTCTTTCCCATTTATCTTTTATCTTTTTTCGTCGATTGATTAACTTGAAGTGTAATTATACTATAGTATTTACATTACCTTTATACTTTTAGTAACAGGCGATGTATTTATGTAAAACTCGTAATAAAGATTCTGTTCTGTCTCGTTCTATCAAATGAGCTATACAGGAAAATGACTGAAAGTGTTTTATATATTTGATACAAATTGAACTTTCGCCACGCTCACCCTAGTAACGCGATATTGTTGTTGCTGGGCCAGACATGCTTTCCAGAATATGACGTCAATTACAATTTATCTCAGTTTTATTCCGGCTACTTTTGCTGTCATAACACCAAGACGTTTTTTTTTTTTTTTAATCATTTTATCAATATAAACTATATGAGCATGCAACAGGATTATAGATACTTTAATTATTGTTACAGTGATGATGATCATATGATGATAAAGGGAACAATATAAAATTCGAGAATACACTAGCAGTTCCAAATGTGGTCACAAGAAATAAAACAAAAAATGGATAGCTTATCAGCGCCAATATCTATCATATAACCCTTTACCCGACGACAAAGAGCTAGATTTTATTACCAAGCTGGAAACATTTGCAGATGACAAATGACACCAGGGGCCGTATTCACCAACCATTCTTGAGAATATTCTTAGTCTCGCACTGAGGAATTGTATACATTGAAAGTAACACAACTTCTGATTGGCTAAACCAAATGGTTTAGCTAGTCAAAAGTTGTGTTACTTTCAAATCTAGAAAATTCTTGAGAATCAGACAAAGAATATTCTTAAGAATGGTTGGTGAATAAGGACCCTGGATCAAATAATGGGGTTTGGTCTTAAACGGAAAGAAAATATTCTTCTCTTCAATAAAATTTTCATCAGCTTTTTTTGACTCAGAGATACATTTATATGAAATTAATTTGCTATTTCTTCTTCAGAGTTAAAAAGCGGTTGTTTGACTGTATGAAAGGGGTGATGGATACTTGTCCTGGATCTATGGAACTTACGGCGCTCAGCGGGTACGATCACGAGTCCATGAAAAAAGGGATTGATGTTCTCTGTAATGACGTCAACAGTAAGTTTGTTTCAGTTATTACCCTGCCAGGGCTAGACGCTTCGACTGTTTATTCTGCGGACCAGTCAGAAGATTTAATTCTAAGTTTAAGTATTTACTATATCGCAGACTCTTACAAAAGTCTAATTAACGCTTTAAAAAGCTTTTATATATCGTACCCGATAATATTACGTACATGCGAAGATCGATGACAGGCTACCAGGTTATAAATGCTTCTTACCAGGGCCAGCTAAATGCATTACTGAAGCAGCGTCAATCAAATCGAACGCCGTATAATCCTTTGGCGGCTCAGCGCGATCAAAGCGCTTTTTGTGGACAGTGTAGATTAAGACCAAATTGCGCAGAACGTACAGCTTTATCTTTGATCTAACAGACAGATACGTTGAAAGTTGCGAGAACTTTGAAATAGTAACATTTTGGCCATCAGTATTAACTGGAGATATTTAGTTACTATTGTAATCATTTTATGGGTTAAGGGCCCAATGGCGACCAAAGTTAAACAGTGTAGGTGTTAAAATACATTTACAGTTAACTCATACCTTCTAAAAGTATGAAAATTATTGTAAAGATGGCAATCTGATATTGTCCCGTCGTTCCAAGCGCCAGACCACTTTTTCGCCGAGGATGCTATCGGCCGTACCACCTTTTTTTTTTTCTTTTCAGCCGATTGTTCTTTCGTGCTTACCTGTGATTTCATTGATTTGCGTCATCAACAGTGCAACAGGTCATTGATGAAATTATCAATAACGATCGTTGCTCTTGTCATCAATAGACCTGGCTAAGGTGTGCAAACAATGCAAATATTATAATGATTTGCTGGTTTGCAATGTTTTATAATGACACCTGTTTGAATAATTTCATAATCCTTAAAGAAGACATGATAAAATCTTTGACCCAGAATGTATTAAAGATTAATTGACCGATTTTCCGTTTATTTATCCCATATGGACAACGACCCCCATGGCTTCAGGCTGTTAGGTTTTGTTATGGATGATAGCGCAAGATTCAGGACGAAACCCATCCTAAGCTTAGCGTCTAATCCGAAAGTCTATTGGCAATTTTAAAGGGCCAGCCAACGGACTCGAACCCAAGCTATTCGGGTAGGTCGAAGTATTATAGAACTTCTTCGTTTTGATTTTGTATGCCAACGATGGTATGGAAAGAAAATACAGCGGCATGTTTTCCTCGGCGCAACAGAAGGAATTTTTTATCCTCTCAGTGTATTTTTCTAATTTTTCGAAGTCAAAGAACATGTCGGGTGGCAAAGTTTGTTTAAAACGTTTGGAATTTACATGTATAAGCATTCTAAGCCCTGAGACTTTATCGAAAGTTTCACGTCAATGTTTTTATTCCATAATGGATATACAAGTGCCGCCTGCTTAAAATCAGTCCAAGACTTTTCAGTTCAAACAACTTATATTTTGCTTTAAAAATGCCGGGGCAGCTAAGTTTTCAGCAGTCGTAGTTCGAAAGTAGGCCGTGGCTTCATAAAAATGAAGCAAGAGATCTCGTGTTTTGCCATCTCTGTGTGATGGCCTATCGGCAAGGGAAATTGCGCAGCCTAAATCTAGACAAAGCTTACCAACTATTCTGTGTTCTAACTGGAAGGACTCATTTGTATCTCGAAAAAATGACTCAGTTTCAAAGTGCCACCAGGAATCAGCGCTGAGGTAGAGGCTTTGCACTTTGGCTTAATTTTTGCCTTAACACAGACTTTAACCTTAATGCCACCGCCTAATGAGATTCACAGAGGAGTTAAAAACGTACTTAAAGATCATCTTGAGTCTTACGTTTATTCTTTTTCGTATTTTAGTTTGTGACCACTACGATTGAAATCTAGGCCTAAACGCATCCAAAAGTGCATTAAAACGCACATAGAGGCGCCCCTTAATCAAAAATTTTCTCGGGGGAGAACCCCTGAACGTCCCCTCTTACGAGAGGGGGAAGATCCACCTCTCGTGCTTTCGCCCTATTCTCCGCCGGACCACTTTCCACAACGGGTCTGCCCTTGCCTTACCTTTTATATATTTTTTTCTACTCAAGCAACAGTAGCAAACAAATTGTTCGTAGCTGCATCGAATTTTTATCTCTCACAGACTACGTGGAAGGCCTCCAGTGTTTCCAAAATCCTCCACCGGAAGTCTCGAGGTGTTATTCAAATCTCGTTGGTGGCGTGACCAACTTAACAGCGCAGCAAATACAAAGATCCATGTCGATGCCAGAATTTTACACAAGATTTTGTCAGTAAGTGTTTTATACAAGATTTTGTTAGCATACCTACGTGTTCACACAAAGTTTTGTAAGTAAGTGATTATATATGTATGTGTTCATACACCTTTTTGTCAGTAATTGTTTTATACACAAGGTTTTGTCTGTAAGTTCTCATACAAGGTTTTGTTAGAAAATATTCATTCAGTAATTGTTCAAACAAGGTTTTATCAGTAAGTATTCGTTTAAGCTTTTGCCAGTAAATGCATTATATTACAGTAAGTGTTCACACAAGGTTTTGTTTGTAAATATTTATGCAGTAACTGTTCAAACCATTTTTTTGTCACAAAATGTTCATACAAGGTTTTTTTCAGTATGTGTTTTATACAAGATTTTGTCAGTATTTAATAATAAGTTTTGTCAGTGAGTGTTTTATACAAGATTTCGTCAGTGTTTTATTCAAGGTTTTATCAGAAATTTTTTATATAGCGTAAGTTGTGGTTAGATCTATAAACTAGCATACAGCATATAGCTTGTAACAAGCAGTTAGTTACAAAACCCCTTTACCAGCTAAACAAGTGAAATAAAACTTTCTAGCCGATAGTGAAAACCCAAATGTAGCTATTTCAAAGTTATTTTCTAGGGGGGAGGGAAATCTCCTTATCGAACAGTGTAGATCCAAGATCAGACTGCACATTCTGTGCAGTCTGATCTTGATCTACACTGTCCGCAAAAGGCTAATTAATCGCGCTAAGCAGCCTAAGGGTTAATATAATCATCTCTTGCTGAGTCTAACTTTTTGAGAGGATATCATTCTGTTTGAATGAGATCCATGTCAGGGATGCCCCTGTAGTGAATATTCAATTACACCAAAGAAGGATGGGATGTGGGATCCCTTCCTTGAGGGGTTCGCAGCACGTCAACGATGGAGATGGATTTATAATACAATGTACGTAGAAAATGCCTTACCCAATAAGAATGTTCAGATTTTATTTTTAGTTACTGTCTGTGTGTCAGTGTGTCAGACTAAAATGAATCTGTACGTATATTTTGGCCTGCCTTGATACATCCCTGACGTTCTTTCATTGCTTGTGTTTTAGAATGAAAATACAACATATGGATTGCGACTTGAAATCATGGAGAAATCACTGTGAAAGGAAAGCTGTTGGGTTGAAAAACGAATACGAGTGCAACCTTTTGCCAACCACCTGTAAAAATGATAGATCCCTTCAAAGACAGATTCAGCAGACATGCTCAGTTCAACGGTTTGAACGTCATCTCAGGTCTGGAGTTTCACGTTCTGTATCCACTTCCGGTTTAGTTTTATCGGGTCTGACTTTCGTACTTTTATTCATACTCTAATCTGTGCGGACTTCAAATGAAAATGTGCAATATATGTATTGAATTTAAAAAAATAATCAAGAAGAATTACACCTACCCAAGACATGCCTTGGGTGTTAAGACAATAGATTTTTTTAGTGACTATACTTAGAGAATGCAGAGCGATAGAAGGGAAAAGAATCATTACTTATCATATCCATTTGCTAAGGTGTGAATAAGCGCCGAGGGATATCGATGAATGGTAGCAAATCTTGTTTATTAGCGACATAAATTGGCCAGCAAATATGGCAACTTGAAGGCCTACAGAGACCTACAGAATAAACATCCCCATGGTTTTGACCAGTGGCAAGCTACTGTTTATTCATTCGAGACTAACAGCAAGAAGTAGGCCAGGAGCCGGCTCGTGCACCTTTATATAAATAGGGCTTGAAAACCTTTTTGTCCCAATATCAGCCATTTTGATCGAAAAGGATATCGTGAATCAGCATAATAGCGATCTTGTGGATAAACTTGTAAATATAAGCTGCGGCTTCTGTGGGTTGTTGATTTAATTGAATGATGGAATGGTGTTTTACACCGTTTTATCATTATTTCAGTCCTATCGTGGCTACAGCTCGCTTATTTATGGATGGCCTTGATTTCACCAGTACTAGGCTAGGGTTGTGAGGTGTCTTGCCCAAGGACACACCCGAGAAAAATTTTGTGAGTTGCATAATTATGTTATATTGATATAAATATTGTAAGTTCATTTTACATGAGCAATAGGACGGTTACATTCTTACCTAAAGTTTCTGTTACAGAATAAGACATAAGTTACCATTTTTTTTTACACTTATTAAAATCAGTCACCACATAACACTACAGGATGAGAAGGACCCATACAATGACTGTATGAAATGAAAACAGAAAGATGGATTTTGTCTCTACTACTGAGCCCGAAAATCATCCTACAGGTATCCCTCATGAAGGCCCACGCAATCCAGAGTTTTGAGGACTCTGAAGGAATAGGCTTTTGAAAACATATTTGGAAAGGTAGATAATGCTGGTAACAAGTAGTATCTTCCACCACTTGAAGAACGTTTAATTTGTCGCCTGCAAATACTTTAAATTTGAACAAATCTTGTCGTTTGGTAAAAAGTTGATAAACAATAAGGCAAGGTACTCAGGACATTGTACAGCATGGTCCAGTCACTGTACCTCATCACCGCGAATGAAGAACATGGTACAAAATGATATTCTCACTGTTTGTCATCAGCACGGATATAGAAATCCATGTACAATGATCAAGAATTCCAACCATATGTATTTCAGGAATTGAGCATATTTCTGGTGGTTTTTTTTTTTTTTTTCCCGAAAATTTTAAAACAAGATCAGAGTGCACAAAATGTGAAATTTGATCTTGGATCTACGGTGGTCGCTATTTTGTACGAAATCCTTGCAAAACCGCCTTCAATTTGCTATTGCTGAAGCATTCCTACGCACTGTTAAGCACACGTCAGCGGAACACGTATGCACTGTACATGTATGTAAAATTTTGTAGATAATGTATAATGTTATTATGTAAAAAAGAAATCTCGATTCTCATATCTCAGGGAAAGTAAAAAGGAATAAATAGGCCCACAACATGTGCGTAACTCATAAATATATGATTTACATGAAAGGTGTAAATGAATTATTGATTTTTATGAGTAAATGTTTATAAAATGTTGAGGAGTAGGGCTCAGAGATGTATATATACTTTTTGATAACAAATTTGTTGATTTCCTTTTATTATCGTCGCCACCGGTTGCCCACACGGGCAACGTCCCCAGAAGACGTATATTTTTGTGACGGGGGAAGGTGTACAGTAGAGAACGAAACCTAAGTTCTAAGTTACGCCTGGTTCTTAAACGTGCTCAGTTTATAGCACCGTCACACTGGACCTTGGTTTTAACGTCTCATTGAATTATACACGTTTATACACGTTTATAAAAAAAAAAAAGAAAGATTTAGATGTATACATAGTATAAAACTGTTTTTTAACGAAGCATTTGTACAATTTAGTTTATGCATAGCATACGTTAAAGAATCACGTGTGGGTTCATTTATGTTTATGTGAATCAATTCCTTTTTAAAGACATGAATTGTAAATTCCGACCATTTACGCATTACTCTTGAAAAGGAACACAGTTTTTGTGGTAAGCAGCATTTTCTCTTTTTCTCATGATATTTTCAAAAGGATTTTTTCTGGTCTTTAAAACAAGGATTGTTTTGTAAAGAGTGAAAATGTTAAAATTTATGCTGTGTGTTGGCCAACATGACTTACCAGTGGGAACGAAACTTTCTCAAAGATTAAGGGGTCGAATGCTCATGTTTATATAGAATAACATTTGAGCCATGCTCTTTGAAAAGAGGGCTTAATGCATCTGCAAAAAGTATCGACCCATGTCAGCCTGCGCAATCTGCGCAGGCTGACAAGGTAGAAACCTTTTGCTTTTAATCAAGTTTCTGCAGGTCAAAGGACCATTCTACCTCAAGATTCAGTCGGTTTTTTATCAAAATGGCTTTTAAGGATCCATAATTATGTGAAGATTTGATTGGTATAATGTATTACAGAGATGCATTAACCCCCCTTTTTGCCAGAGCATGGCTCATTTATTTTGTGTACATGTTCGTAATCGTATTTTTTATTTTCAACTGAGTAATTGAGAACCCAAACGGATTGTCAATTTCGGTAAGCTATGGGTAATGCTTTCAGCAAAAAAAAAAATCAATAAACAGAAATAGAGCAATTCTTTTTTTTTTTTATCATTTTAAAGACAAAACCATCATTTGTACAATACATGTATTTGATTTGTCGTCTGCGCAGACGTTCAATTTGGACCAGTCTAAAACGTTTTCGTCTCGCAAAGAGTTAACCCTTAAACACACAATCTCAAGTTTTAACCACCCTAAAAGGGCAGGCTTTCGAAAACATACTGGGAAAAAGAGTACATGTTAGTAACCAGCATTTTCCTCTATTTCCACAATTTTTTCTTTTTTTAATTTGCACCCTTTTGATACAAATCCTATCACTTGAATCTCATTTAGTTTGTAGCCTGCAAATGTTTTTTAATTTAGACCGGTCTAAAATTTTGTTATACAGTTAAAACCCAAATCTACTGTGTGCAAAATACTATGCTTTGTCCACGGAATATCATAATTAAAATCATAATTAGGCAGTAAAAAGAAATATCTTTAGAAAAAAAAGATTAACGGCACCTCTTTTCCCCATTCATTGACGGTACTTTCTATTAGATATATTTTAAAGATTAGATGTTAATCCACATTATCGATGTAAAAGAAGCAGTTGCTGCTAAAATTGAGGTGTCCAAGAATAGTCAAATGACACATATTCAATGGGTTATTGGTCAACGCTTAAGAAATACTATCGACAGCGACACTTGCACGAGTATGTTGTTGACATAAATTCGCCTGCAGGTAGGCCTAGAGGGACCCTCAGAATTAACAAGTCCACACTTCTCACCAGTCTCAAATTACCATTTATTCATTCCAATAGATCAATACCAAGAAGTAGGTCAAAAGCCAATGTAGTCAGCCACGCCGAAAAAAAAAACGTGCAGTCTTGACTCTTTCACAGACGACACAATTTTAGAATCATTCATTTAAAAGCATTTACAGACCCTAAATCATATGTGGCTTAACCCTTTACCACAAAATCCCGACTTTTAACGACCATAAGAAAATGACCTTTGAGGAAATGCTGGTAACCACATTTTCTACTTTTCGCACTATGTTTTCTAACCTTCCAGAAGTGAATTTCAATGCTTGAGACTCAATTTTGTCGTCTGCAAAAGCTTTCCATTTGGTCCAGTCCAAAAATTTGTCGTTTAGTAAATAGTTAAGTGATGTGATGTATCTTTGGTTGGGTAGTAAACGTTGTAATAAGAGGGAAAAAAATGCTGGTAATCAACATTTTCTCCTTTTATTTGCAATGCTTTCCTAATGCTTTCCTAAGTTTTAAGAGCAAATTCCATTATTTGAGCCACACTCGTCCGAGTGCAAATGCTTTCCATCAGGACTATTCCAAAATTTTGTAGATGTGAAAAGGGAGAGGCACAAAAAAAGGCAACTCATTCTTTCATATGCTCATTTAAATATATACAGTCATAATAAACAAATTACATAGATACTGAATCAATTTTGTAAGTCAGGTAAAAGTATTACTAAAAATCGGAAACAATCCAGCAGTACTAATGATATTCCTACCATCCATCAGAGAACCAACTGCAGTAACAACACTTAAAAAAACTTGACTAAAACTGGTTTTACACCGTAAAAAATATATTCTAGTTTAAATGGTCATTATTTCACGGATATCAATACTTGTATAAGTAAGCATAACTTATTTAATACTGTTAAAGCCATACTTTTTTCTGTTTGCATGTATCAACAATTACATTTGTCTGTGTGTAAATGTTGCATGGGAGCGGTAGTATGTGTGCATGGGTGCGTGTGCGCGCGCGCGTATGTGTGTGTGGTTTGTGTGGATCAGTGTTTAGGTGTGGGAGTGTGCGTGTGTCAGTGGACTGGTGCAAATTTTCCGATAAGATTGAAATTGATATTAGTGACTATAGTCTCATATAATTCTTTTTTAGAATGGTCAAATACTTTTGTAATCTGTTTAATATAATTTCATGAAAAACAGTTGTATTTGAATGAGACTAAATAAACCATAAACCTAAACCTTGAATTGTTCCAAAGGAGATATCTCAAAATTTGCCCCCAAAGGCTGCAGATTGTTTTCGACACTAAGTTTCATTATTTTAGAATTGTTCACCCCCTTTCTGCTGTCTTGCACTATTGATGGTGCACCCACCCCCTCCCCTGAGATTCTGTTTAGTACAAACTTTTACCTCACGATACTGAGTTTTTATGAAAGGCTTCTGAATACAATGTGGGGAAAAGGAGAAAAGGCTGGTAATCAGCATTTTCTCCTTTTTCCCACATTGTTTTCTACCTTTCTGAGACAGATTCCATCATTTGAGCCCCATCTGATTTGTCGTCTGCTTTTCATATGGACGAACACAAAACCTTTTTGTTTGGCAAATAGTTAGTACATTGCCACGTGAAAGAAAAATGTAGCAATAAAGCATCCTTGAAAAACAGCGACATAGTTTATTCCAGTATTTCAAAAAATAGCCCTACCAGTCAGTTTAGCTTATTAAAAAAAAAAAATCGGCCTATGAGAGTAGCCTATTTATACACAAAATTCTTTTATTTTAAATAAAAGGCCTTTGAAAATGAGATTATTTCCTGGTAGAAAAAAAATCATAAGTTCATGCTCAGAAATTCCTCTAATGAAAGTAACAAACCACGCATTTGGTTAAGAATACTGTACACATTGACTATTTCAAACTGTAAACTTGAACACGCTCGTAATTGTGGTGACGTCACAACAGGAAGTTGTACATGTCCGCTGAGATAATACCACGATGGTGAGTACGTATTTACGAATTCCGCGTGAAGACTCTGTACCTGTTCCTTTAAATTATCAGATATCTGGTTGTTGTGTGATAACTGGTCGAGAATGTTCGAAGCTTTCTTTAGAAGGTAAGTCGTAGAATTTAGCATGTCTTCTTCCATGATCTGAAACAACAGTGTTTAGAAAGATGATGAAAATGAATCATGGTTGATTGGTTGGATTGGAGTTTAGAGCCGTTTTCAACATTATTTCAGTGATAAATATCGCGGCAGCCGGTGCATCTAGCCAAGCTTTCCCGGAGTTTCTATTTACTGGCGCTTTGCACAAAATTCTTCCCTATCCACTACCTGCTTTTCCCACATAACCATCGTCGAAACTATGATCAGCCGTGAGAGAAAAACGAATCCTATCGCAATCGGAAAGAAACTGGCTGAGGTTGGGATTCGAACGAATGACCCTTGGATTCAAAGCGACCTATGTCACCGACTGAGCTACCGCGCTAGAGGCACAGGTCAGAAGGTCATTATTGTATTGTTGACCATTGTAAAAATCTGTTCCGCTAAGCGTTTTTTTTTTTCGGTAAATTCGTGGGAATTACAATAATGGCGTGCAACACACGAAAAGGAGCTTTTGGACATATGCATAAATGTGTGTCATCCCAAATCAGCCTGTGCAGTCTGTGCCTAATCCGAGACGACACTTCCCGTTTTGGGGCGATTTTCTGTTTCACGAAAGTCTACTGTATGAAAAAATCTTATGTAGTCGCGAAGTGCCGTCTTGGATTAGCCTGCACGGACTGCGCAGGCTAATCCGGCACGACACTTTCCGCAAATGATCGAATGTCTCATTTCGCATGGTGCGGGCCATTTATTTATGTATTCCCATGACAAAACCGTGCCTTTAACCCTTAACCTGCTAGATAAAAGAAACGAAAATTTCCACTTCATAGTAATAACGAAAAATTTTGCAATTTCAAAGTTGATTTTGCTGGAAAGAAAATACCATATCGGACTGTGTAGATCAAAGATCAGACGGCATGTTCTGTGCAGTCTGATCTTGATCTACATTGTCCGCAAAATATCAGTGAATGGCGCTTAGCAGCCTAAGGGTTAACAAACTATGAAAAGAGAAACGTGGAATGATTCCCAAGATCAGATTGTACTTAGGTGCAGTCCTCTATAGGAGAACACATTTCTTCCTGGGGAAAAATAGCAACAAAAGCCTTTGGAAAAGCATGTAACCTAGCTCCAGATAGAGGGAGTGATTTTGATTTCAAAATTGAAAATATTAATCACACTCCACTAAACCCTATTTTATGGATACTCATTAGAATCCTCTCATCGAGACGATTCTAATGAGTATCCACAACATAGGGTTTGGAAGAGAAGTAATGGATATAGAATATACTTACTATCGCCCCCTCTTATCTGGAGGTCTGATGTAACAAAAAATAATCAGCATAAATTTAGAAACAACAACACATTTTAACAATTATATAGACCCTATTAGTCAATGACTACTTCCTGGTAACGAAACCGAAAAACTGCGCATGCGCACTCGTGTAGGGCAAAAAGGCGAAAGAAAACAGTGGTGGGTTTATTGAAATCCCGAGTGTTAACAACTCTGAAAAAGAAGACTTTTGAAAACAATTTTTGGAATCAGCATTCCCCCTTTTTTCCACAATAGGTTTTCTACCCTTCCAAAGACAAATACCAGCATTTAGGCCACTTTTAAATAGTCTTCTGTGAATAATTTGAAGACAAGTCTATTTTTTTTTTGAGGGGGGGGGGGGCTCTGATAAAGAATAAAAAAGGTATGATTGTATTGGGCAATTGCTCGTTAACTCTTTACCGAACAACAAAATTCTAGACTAGCATTTGCAGACGACAAATTAAATTTAGCTAAAATAATGGTATTCGTCTGTTAAAGTGTAGAAAACCTTGTGGGAAAAGGAGAAAATGCTGGTTACCAGCATTTTCTCCTTTTCCCACAAGGTTTTCAAAATGTTATTTCCTCAGGGTCGTTAAAACTCGGGGCCGTGTGATAAAGATTTGAAGGCAGTTTCTACTTCGGTCACAACGTCTCAAAACTTGATCTGCTCCAAAACGAGAAAAGAATCGTCTGCAGCAGATAACAGCTTAATCACAAGTTTACCACAAAATTTATCAGTCGACGGTCACTTACCTTATCAGAGGTACTGCTATTCAATTGTTTCAGATCTTCCGTAAAGATATTCGTCATAATACAGCTTGAATGTACGCCGGAAGTTCGGACCAGATCACCGAAATTACTCCGCATCTGAAAAGTAATCATTTAAAGACTTAACACTAATCGTACGAGCACAAATACGATTTGTTACGTTTTGTGCCAGGCAGCTTTGAGAACAACTGAGTAAAAAGGAGCAATAGTAAATTACAAAAACACTCAACATAATAACTTTTAGATCGAGTAAACGAAATGGATAGTTACGAGGTTACCGAAACTACACTGCATCTGAGCTAGAATTTTTGTTGGAAAAACAAAGGCCTACATCTACATGAACAGTCCTCACAGAAAAAGAAATTTAACCCTTAGGCTGGTACGCGCGACTGAAGGACCTTTTGCGGACAGTATAGACAAGATCATACTGCCCAGAACGTGCACTGTCCGAAAAGAGGTGTAAAGAATTAAAACAGACTCAATCATGGCGTAGAACAGCTCTATGAAAAGCACAAAATTTACCAATAGCAAGAACGTTCAGTTCATGTCAGCCTGCGCGGGCTGCACAGGCTGACGTGGATCGATGACTTTTTCAGAGACATTAAAACGCATGTATGTTTCAGGGGGGTCGTAGGAGGGGGCTGGACATCAAGGAGAAGTGCAGAGTGAAAAAATATAACACCGGCTTTCTTAGTTTTCAATTATCTCCCCTAGTAATGAAAAAAGAAATGCTTTTCCGGTACTCATTCATTTGTCGCGCCACCATGGTCTGGTGTTATGGGATTACCATCACTTACCAGGTGATACTGCCTGAGATTTTTGTAAAAAAAACTGTATCGGATTTCAAGTTATTTTTTAAAAGAAAATCATAACATGCTAGTGTTATTTTTTTCATCTCATCACGAAACAAGATAATTACCCTGACAATTTTTTCCCTGTCGGTACTTTGCCACCACTTATTACAAATATTTCTTTTTCGGGTTTTTTTATCTTTCGCGTAAGATTAAAAACTTAGTGAGAGGACAGACAAAATTTCGTAATACCAAATATAAAAAAAAAATGACAAAGTAAACGGAAAGCCTTGTTTGTGATTTTGATACAGTTGAATACGTAATGGTAAGTACAAAAGGATTCCCAGGTATTCCCCAAATAGTGAGAAATAGGATTTCAAAGCGGAAAAAGGAAATATTATATGTTGCATATCGTTGAGCCTTGCTCTGTGAAAAAGGGTCTTTATACATCTGCAAAAAGTGTCGACTAGGCCAACCTGTGCAGTCCGCGCAGGCTGACCTGGGCCGGAACTTTTTGCTGTCTGTCAATTTTCTTGCATGTCAAAGGACCAGCCTACCTCAGGCTTCAGCTTGTTTCTAAACAAAGTGGATTTTATGGATCCTTAACTATGTGAAATCTTGCTTGGGACAGTGCATTAAGGGGATGCATTTAGCCCCCTTTTCAGACAGCATGGCTTAAGTATATCAACTCGACGTCTTTCGACGGATTGAAAATACATTTCACTCAAACCCAGACCGATTTTTATCCTATTGGCTTGCCTAAACAAGCGGACAGTATAGATCCTAGATCAAACTGCACGTTCTTTGCAGTCTGATCCAGGATCTATGCCGTCCGCACAAACTTGTACATTTTCTGTTCCGTCTGTTACTCGTTTCGATGTATAAGCTTTGTCTTCTAGCAGAGCCTTTTTCAAATAATCGGCTAATGACTACGAACAATATCACAAAACCTACCGTAGTAATAATTTGCGTCACAGAAGACGTCAATCTTAGCTTGATTCTCCACCTCAAGTCCCTAAGATATGCATTCCCTGTAATCACACTATCCTCTCTTGACTGTGCCTCGTCATCCAATGGCATATGAGTCCCAACATTGTCTGCCTGTGTCATCTGGCGAAATAGGAATATATTAGCAACCCTGGTCAGTTTAAATCTTATCCTACTAAATAAATTAAATGAAACTTTCCAGCCGATAGAAAAATTGCGAATAATGCTATTTTAAACTATTGTTTTGAAAAAAAAAAAAGTTCTTATCTGACAGTGTAGATCCAAGATCAGACTGCACGTTCTGAGCAGTCTGATCTTGATTTACATTGTCCGTAAAAGGTCGGTGAGTTGCACATAAGAGCCTAAGGGTAAACAAGCTAGAATAAAACAAGTGGACAGTGTAGATCAGAGATCAGACTGCATGTTCTGTGCAGTCTGATCTTGATCTACACTGTCCACAAAAGCTTCTTTTGTCATCAATGGGCAGAAAAGAGTTAACATGAGGCAAGTTTAATATTACTAACACAGTTTTTTAGGAAAAAGTACGTGAATTTACAAACAGCAAATTCTACTTTTACTTTTTGTTTTTCGACCGCCGATTCCTTTCGTTTTAACTTATTGTTCTAATGGATGTTTTATTGTAAATTAGCACCAAAGGGAGGTTACACAAATAACAGGTTTTTTGTGTAATGAAAATGAAGTGATTATTTGATCATACACAATAAACAAATTTTAGACCGGTCCTAATCGAAAGCATTTGCAGACGACCGAATAAAATCTCACTTAAATCTTTACCAGATAACAAATTTTTGGACTGGACTAAGTTCAAAACAGTTGCAGACGAAAAATTAAATGTTGCTAAAATGATGATTTCTGTCTCTGAAATAGGGTAGAAAACATTGTGGGAAAAGGGAAAAAGGAGAATATGCTGGTTACCAGCGTTTTCTCATTTTCTCATAATGTTTTCAAAAGCCTTCTCTTTCAGGGCTGAAAAAACTCATGATTGTGTGGTGAAGAGTTAAAGATGAAATCTGTATTTGGAAGGGTGGAAAACGTTGTGGAAAAGGGAGAAAATGTCGGTAACCAGCATTTTCTCCCCCCACCCCCACCCCCAATGTTTTCAAAAACCTTTACAACTCGGAACTGTATGGTAAATGGCCAAAGAGAGCCATACATCTATGTAATTGCTCAAATTTCAATAATTTACCAAAATCTTCAGAATGCCATTACATATGAGTCATGTTAGAGAGCAAAAAGGGGATTTTTATGCATCTTTGTAATTGAGCCATGCTCTGGCAACGGGGGGCTTAATGCATCTCCGTGATGCATTGTACCAATCAAGCCATCACATAATCATGGATCCATAATAGCCACTTTTTTGAACAACCGACTGACTCACGAGGTAGACTGGTCCTTGGAAATACAGAAAACCGACCAATAGCGAAAAGTGTCGGCCCAGGTCAGCCTGCGCGGACTGCGCAGGCTGACCTGGGTCGATACATTTCGCAGATGCATTAAGCCCCTTTTTCACAGGACATGGCTCAATTGAACTCTACCAAGCCAAGCTATTTCCAAAGATAGCCCGATTTTACCGACAAACCGGCAGAATCACATGAGGCAGAATTGTCCTCGAACATGCAGAAAATTTACCAGTGGTAAAATAATTCTGACCCAGGTCAGCCTGCGCATTCTTCTTCAGGCTGACATGGATCAATACTTTTTGCAAGTTGCAATAAATGCCTAGTTAATAGAGCATGTGTCATATATGGCGTGCAACACACGAAAAGGGGCCTTCGGACATATGCGTTAAAGTGTGTCGTCCCAGATCAGCCTATGCAGTCTGGGACTAATCCCAGACGACACTTCCCGTTTTTGTGCGATTTTCTGTTTCATGAAAGTCTACAGTATGAAAAAATCTTATTTAGATGTAAAGTGCCGTCTCGGATTAGCCTGCGCGGACTGCGCCGGCTAATCCGGGTCGACATTTTACGCAAATGATAGAAGGTCTCATTTCGCATGGTACGGGCCAATTATCTCTTACCTTAAACTTCTCCGTGTTTTTTACAAACGTGGGCTGGGTGGTTGAATCAGGTATGACACGTGACATTACGTGCGTGAACATCGAAGTCATCAGTAAAACTGAAAACAGAATTTGCGGAGTACATGAACAGAGCAGACATTTTATTCTGATGCATACGTGGTACATTGTCTTGTCAGAGTGTGAGCCATGTTCTATGAAAAGGAGGTTTAATGCGTGTACGAAAGGTATCGACGCAAGTCAGCCTGCGCAGTTTGCGCACGCCGACTTGGGTGGAAACCTTTTTGCTATTTGTGGACTTTCTGCATGGCAAAGGACTATTCCACTTCCAGATTCATCTGTTTGTTAGATTTAAATGGATTTTATGGATCCATAATTATGTGATGAAGTGCTTGGTATCACATCATGGAGATGCATTAATCCCCCTTTTGCCAGAGCATGGCACGCAAATATATAAACGCCATACAATTAATCAATCACGCGTAAGAGTATTCATCCAATATAATTATATTACATTGATTAACTGTATGGTGTTTAACGTCATTTTCAACATTATTTCAGTTATATCGCAGTGCATCTATCCATGCTATCCTGGATTATTATTTTTTTTTACCAGTACGACACACAGTATTCTTTCCAAGTCACTGGCTGCTTTCCCAAATAACCATCGTCTCAAAATGGTCAGAGAGAGGAATGAACCCTATCGCAATGATAATCATCAATCCTCGAAAACGTTTCGACTTAAGTTAGCTTTAACGGACTGCGCATGCTGACATGGTCGATACTTCTTGAAGAAGCATTAAGGTTGCTAAGCCCGACTCCCTGACCTTTTGCGGACAGTGTCGATCCAAGATCAGACTGCACAGAACGTGCAGTCTGATCTTTGATCGACACTGTCCGATAAGGAATTTTTTTTTTTCCTCCCCCAGATATAACTTTGAAATAACACTATCTGGATTTTTACTATCGACTTGAAAGATTTAATTTATTTAACAGTATAAGGAGTAACAAAGCATGATTCATATATGAGACGTGCTCTGGCAAAAGGGGACTTAACGCATCTCCGTGATCCATTGTACCATGCAAGTCATCACATAATTATGGATCCATAATCGCCACTTTTCTTAACAGCCGACTGAATTATAAGGTAGACTGGTCCTTCAACATACAAAAAATTGACCAATAGCGAAAAGTTTCGGCCCAGGTCAGCCTGTGCGGACTGCGCGGGCTGATCTGAGTCTAAACTTTTCGTAGATGCATTTAGCCTCCTTTTCACAGAGCACGGCTTATATACATTTTTTTTTTTTTTTTTTTGCACACACACACAAAAAAAAAAAAAAAAAATTCGGATGATCGTTTCGCCTATATATGTGGTATACCTTCCAGCGCCCTCATCCTTCTTAATTATTCTATTATATCCTAAAGTGAAGGAAAAAAAAAAAACACTTTTGCTTCGTGTGACAGTATCTAGGGTTGAAATTTATGATGCCTACGAAGAACTTCTCCAGCTTTTTATGTATGCCAAGGACAGGAATGCCCAAGCTATTTTTAAAACTTTAGAATGTGGACTCCCTTGAAATCATAATTCGCATTTTTTTTTTTTTACGCACCCAACCCATTCTTCCGATTTCATGCACCGGTTTACTCTTCATCCGAATTTCGATGAAGTTTTACATGGGATTTTACAGGTAATGTTTTTAACCGGAAAACAATAAGACTTGTTCTAATTAAAAGTATTTCCGGGTGGCAAATTAAATGTGGCTGATGGGAAGGTACTGTCTTCAAAAGGGTAGAAAACATTTGGGGAAAAGAAGAAAAATGCTGGTAACCAGCATTTTCTTATTTTCCCCACATTTTTTGGAAGAGGATACTACATTCCATGCATGCTAATTTCAATTGTACCAAAAATCGGTACTGATGGCATGATCCGAAAAGATACGGGTTTTTTTTTCATGGTGGGTAACGTCGTTATCAACATTTCTTCTATTATATCACGCCGGCCAGCGCACCTATCCATGCTTTCATGGAGTTTCTAATACCTGTAGGCCTACCCACCGGCTGCTTTCCCACATAACCGTCGTCGAAAAAATTGTTAATGGTGAGAAAGAACTGAATCCTGTCGCAATGACTTGAACCAGCGACCCCCTGGTTTCAATCTCTATACGTAACCAAGTAAGCTACCGGACTAGGCAATATACAATGTAGGAAGGAAAGAAAAACAATTTCCAGTAATTTGATAACACTTTGTGGAGAACAGAGCAACGGCATGTTGCAAGTAACCGCTCTTTTTGTCAGACTGTTTTCGGAAATTTGCGCCACCGCGAGGCCGGGAATTTTTGTCCTTGTATGGTTAAAGGATTTGGACTTCCTTTCAGGGTCATTTGGCAAACACCAGGGTTCTATTCACCAACCATTCTTAACAACGTTCCTAATCTTATAGTGCAGATTTTTCTAAATTTGAAAGTAACACAACTGCTTATTAACTGAACCATTTAGAAAATCTCGGAGATTAAGACTGTTCTTAAGAATGGTTGGTGAATACGGACCCAGGTGATCCGCTGATCAAATCGGTTGGCTGTACTACGAAGGGTAACACTCACATGCGCCTTACATTAAATTTTCTTTACCTGAAATAGACCACTTTACTGCGCGAAAAATGATGAGTCAACTTACAAAGAGAATACACGAGTCGCAATTTTCAGTCGAAGTCTTTCCAAATATATCTCTATTGAAAAACAATTATGTATATTTATTTTCTAGCATAATTGATCCATTTCATGCACATTCTCGCCGATGGATCGATAGAATGAATAACTTCACTGTATTTGTTCTTGTCCTTGCTATAATTTCATGTGACTGAAAGAATGTAAAGGTGGTTGCCTTCTTGAAACAGAGAAGATTAAGATGTAGTTACGGAACCGGTCGAGTTGTGACGAGTGCTTTAGGGTGATACACCATAATTGTGGCGCCGCTCGGCACTATATTTTTATTCGGTTTTGTAAAGTGCCTATGGAGGCAGCCATATTGAACTGGTTCCATGCTTTATTTTAACATCCACCTATATCTACTGTACTTTGATTACCAGATCGGGGTCCATAATAACTTTTTTATTTATTTGTGGGGATTTTTTTTTTTTTTGTATATTGCACTTTCATTGTTAGATGGATAAAAACACGGATCGTAGACATATCAACATTTTCCTTTCGAAAAATAAAAAATGCATTTCGAATAATAACTCACGTGATCAAAAATTATCTGTCACAAATTTCCGAAGCCACCATTTTAAATATCTTACGCTGGAAAAGGTTAAGAGGCATTTTCAAGCTCTTTGACCCTAGAGCACCTATGTGGTACTTGTGACCCCACTTATATTTTTGTTCTAGTATTGTATGGATTGTAGAAATATTGTTTTCCTTTCGCGATCGTGTTTTTAAGACCAGCTAACTGTAACTAGGTCAAGTTTGGGGGGCGGGGGGGGTGACAGATGTTTCGGTAACAGACGAGTTCGGTAAATTGGACTTATAAAGTAAATCGATTGGATGTTCCGGTAACAAGGTAATTATATAGTGGTAATGCACCGTGACGTTTTTCACACCAAATAAAGTCTTGGTTCTGATTCGTTCAATGTTTCTCTTTTTTCTTCCACACACTTTAAGACATGATATTTTTGTTATTTTTCTACTGTCATGCTGTACGTAAAATGATACCCGAATCAAAGTTGAGGTAACGAATAACAACACCCAATCCTAAACTTGAAACACTTTGTATCTCCTTTTAAATCAATGCTTTATGATCCTTTCAATGTGAAAATATTTTCTTACTGAAAGACTTCCAAACCAGCCATTAACCCTTAGAGCGTCTGTCATTACTGCTGTTGCCATTGCGGCCGGTGCAGATCGAGATCAGAGTACACCAAACACGGAGTTTGATCTTTGATCTTCATTTGTCAATTTTGCAAGACATTCTGAACAAGAAAACCTTGACACTGCTAAAAATAGGTTTTATATCTAGAATGAAAATGACCGTTGGGTTTATTCGACGCTCTTAGATTTAAAATTATGGATAGTTAAACTTAGTTCAGAAACACAGGTAATACAGGTAAAATATTGTGGCAAAAGAAGAGAGTGAGCGCGAGAGATAGATAGTAGCAAATACTTTTTTTTGACAAATACTTTTTTCAAACTGCACGAGCAGTGTGTGATCTAAACATGCCCAATCCCCATAACTTTTACATGCAGTCTGATCTGCGAGTTTCTTCTTGTCCATTGGTGTTTCAGGTTTTCATAAACCGGGGTTAATCTTTAAGATCTACGGGAAACTTCTTTATCTTGTTGGCAATGGGAGGTGTAAAGACAGGCTGTAAACGCGTCTATATACAATATACAGTACTCCCTTCGCTCTCAAATAGTACGCATATGATTTTTTTATGCAGTGTTGTATTGATGAACGCACTTTAAAACCAGCAGACGCCGATTTTTGTGCACCAGACCAGATTTGAAAACTGTGTGGAAAATGGAGAGGAACAATACAGAACAGATATCTTTTAGATGGGCACAAATGTTCATGGTCAAAATCACAAGAAGTATGCACGAAAGCATTATTGTCAAGGCCTCTCTCTCTATCTCTCACTCCCTCTCTTCATTTGCCACAATGTTTCAAATGTATTATCTTTATTTCTGAATTCACGTTAATTATCCATAATTTTAACCCTTAGAGCATCGAAAAAAGTAAAGGCTATTTTCATTTTAGAAACAGAACAATATATATATTACAATATACGATCCCTGGTCTAATATTAGCTATTTCAAAGCAAAGTTGTCCTTCCTCATAATGTCTTAGAAAAGCTGGCAGCGTAAACCAACGATCAGACTCTGTTTTTCTTTTTTTGTGTTTTTTTTTTTTTGCTTTGCAGTTTGATCTTTGTCTGAATCGGTCGCAAGGGAAACAAGAGTGAAAGGTGTTCTGAGGGTAAATGGCTGGTTTGGAAGTTGACCAATTTGTTTCCGGAAGAAATTATTTTTCACACAGAAAACGTTGACAAGAATAGCGTCATTTTTAATAAAACATTTTTAAAAAACTTGAGGATTGGCTTAAAGTTGGAGTCTGTTATCTGTAGGACGATTAAGTAATACGGGTACAAGCTTAGGGCTCGGTTTTATCAGGGATCGTATATTATTCATTACATGAATCAGCTATGGGTGAAAAACGAAAATAAGATATGGTGATCAAAATTTACTAATTTCAGGTATTTATTTATACAGCATGGAAAGAACAACAAATATATTTACGTCAGAAAACGAGTGAGAATTGCAAATTAAAAGAAAAAACGTTTGCACAAACAGAAGCCATGGGTGTGAAAAACGTCACGGCACTATATTACTGCCTTGTTACCGAAATAGCCAATCAATTTACTCTATAAGTCCAATTTACCGAACTCGTCTGTTACCGAAACATCCGTAAATCAATGTTGGAGCGTCTAACATGACTGGTATCATACAACCCCTCTAGTCTATATAGATATAAGGACTTCATTCAAGTCTTTATTATATCTATAATAAAGAGGGGTTGTATGATACCAGACATATGTGTTGGAGTGTCAGATTTAGCACAATCCGATAACAGACTTTTCTTTCGTTAATGTAAAATCTTCCTGTTCAAAATCAGACGGTCGAGAGTTTTGATATTTCATGTGTAGTATCGCTACAATGACCTCTACCAAATACTAGTATGTTCAAATGGTGGCCTTCGGGTCAAAAGTTGCCATATGCTCCCCTCCACCCAGATGTCATCACAAATTTGCGCATAGCCATATTTGTTGCACACTTTTCAAAATCTTCTATCAAATATCAGAAAGGCAACAGCTCTAACATTTCTATCTACCAATTGTGTCCAAATGATGTCCTGTGCATAAAGAAATGGCCTAGTCCATGGATAAGAAGTTTGCAAATAGCCTTTAATGATATGAAATTTAAAAATCTTGTCAAAAACCAGATGGCCCAGAGTTTAAATACAGTATCACCACTTGGACCTCTACGAAGATTGTGCAAGAGACGCGTATTAGGAAATAACCCAATGCATTGTGCCCTGTTACAGAAACAACTAGTTTGCGGCGCCATTGATGTTCAGCATCAATATTTTCTTGTTCAATTTTTAACAAGTCAACCAGAATAGGTAAAGTGGTAGGTCAAGAGAATAGTAAGTGACAAATCATGGGATACTTGAGGGTATTGGTTTGGTTTGCATCTGTGGCCAACTTAAAAAAAATACTAATAGGCTTTCGAATAGAAGGTTAAAGTGAAAGCCTGTATGATAGTGCTATATTCCAAGCACGTTAAAGAACGGGGCGAAACTTACGGTATAGTCATGTATCTCGCACATACATGTAACTGGCATAACTAACAGACCTCTTGGGGCGTCGCCTATATATGCAAGATGAATAAACGAAAATCAACCAGTTTAATGATGAACTAAAGCCTTTTAGGGGCGTTAAAACAAGAGATGGTTTGGTAAAGGATAAAGGCTCTCATATGGCATGCAACACACAAAAAGGGGCCTTCGGACATTTGCGTAAAAGTTTGTCGTCCCAGATCAGCCTGCGCAGTCTGTGACTAATCCGGGACGACACTTCCCATATTTGTGCGATTTTCTGTTTCACGAAAGTATACTGTATGAAAAGATCTTATGTAGTCGTAAAGTGCCGTCTCGGATTAGCCTGCGTGGACTGCGCAGGCTAATCCGGGACTACACTTTACGCAAATGTCCGAAGGTCTCATTTCGCATGTTAAGAGCCATATGTACTCAGCAAATCGAGGTTTGGTCTCTGCTGGCTGTGCCAGTCACGTTGAAATTTCCTTCGGGAGGATACTGCAAAGATTAGATTTAGCTTTGGTGCCTTTAAAACCCATCAGATACTGCATTTGTAGTCTTATTCTAGTTTAAGAAAGTTCTGATTGGCTAAACCATTTGCTTAAGCCAATGAAAAATTGTGATACTTTCAAATTTAGAAAATTCTTGAGAGTAAGATGCTTTTAAGAATGGATGGTGAACACGGGCCAAAATTTGTTCAAAATACTGCTGAAAGCTTCGTAAAACGTTACTAAAACAAGCAATCAAAAATCAAAGAACCAGTCAAACAAATAAATTTACAATAGTGCATGTCGTCCAGGTCATGTGCTTGATTATGGAACAAGTCGGGCATCAAAAAGAGACCGGTTGCACGACTATGAGACAGTAGTCGAACCACGGGTATATGAAATGGCAGTGTGTCAGACAATAAACTGAATTCCGAAGGGAGAACCATATGTCGCAATAGGGACAAGGATTGCCAGCCAATGGTCAACGTCGACAAAGCCATGGATAAACGAAGACCAAAGCAAAGGGTAAAAACACAACCAAGCCCGCGGTCAAGGGTCAACAAAGGCCAAACCATGGGTCAACAAATAAAGCCAAGGGCTAACGAAGACCAAGCCTATGGTCAACGAAGACAAAGCAATGGATCAACGAAGACAAAGCCAAGGATCAACGAAGACGTAGCCAGGGGTTAACCAAGACCAAGCCATGGTCACCAGTGACAAAGCCATGTGTCAAGGAAGACCAAACCATTGGTTAATGAAGAGACTTCAAGACCAAGCCTAAGGTCAACGAAGACAAAGCCAGGGGTCAACGAAGACAAAGTCAGGGGACATCAAAGACAAAGCCATGAGTAAAGGGTTAACAAAGACAAAGCCACGGGTCTATGAAGACAAGGCTGAGGGTTAAAGATGACAAAGCCACGGGTCAGAGAAAATCAAGCCATGGGTAGACGAAGATCAAACAAAGGGTCAACAAAGACAAGGCCAAGGGTCAAAAAGAACAAAACAATGGGTCAACGAAAACAAAGCCAAGGGTCAACGAAAATCAATGCACATGTCTACGAAGACCAAGCCAAGGGTCATGGAAGACCAAACCAAGGGACAACAAAGACAAAGGCAAATGTCGCAATAAAACCGAGCATAAACAAAACCCAAGCCAGTGGTCAAAGAAAACAAACCCATGGATCAATGAAGAAAAAGCTAAGAGTCAAAGGAGAGAAAGCCAAGGGTCACCAAAGACAAAGCCAGGGGTAGACGAATACCAAACCAAGGGTCAACAAAAACCAACCCATGGGTCAACGAAGATCGAGGCAAGAGTCAATGAAGACCAAGCCAAAGGAACAACGATGACCGAGCAAATAGTCATTGAGAACCAACACAAGGGTCAATGAAGACAAAGCTATGGATCAACGAAGACCAAGCCAATCGTAAACTTAACAAAAAGCCAAGAGTCAATTAAGACCAGGCCACTGGTTAACATAAGACCAAGTTGAATTAGAAAAAGACGAACAGAAGTTGCCATACTTCTTCCTCGAAGGCTCTGGTAGGCTTACGTGATGCGAAGAGTGGAGCTTCGATCTTATTGTCGCGTTTCAAACCGAAATTATCGTACGATTCTGCGCCGGAAATCCCCTAGATACTTGTGCACATCCATATTTTTTGCACAATTTCGTTATCGCCATCAAATGCAAATTTTGAATCAGAAAACTCGTGCGTCTGGTCGAACAACAAATAGCAACGTTCTACAACACTCGTACTTAGCACTTGTATGAAAGCATAGTGCCAAAAGCAGTCATTTCTCCTTCTATTAATGTTTCAATATGGGTGTACTGTAAGACGTAAGGAACAGACTACGACTGACAAGAGTTAAATATTTTGAATTACGTCCAGGACTGCCATTATGCTAACCACTTCTTTTGTCTTAACATCTTTGTTCCTGAACCCTTTACCAAACAGTCCCAAGTTTTTACGACCCCGAATAAGAAAGCTTTTGAAAACATTGTGGGAAAAGAAGAAAATGCTGGTAGTTAGTATGTTCTGCTTTTCCAACATTGTGTTTTACCCTTTTGAATAAAGGTTCCATTATTTGACCCTTCCTCCATTCAATTTGAACATATGAGGGGGCTTAATGCATCTCCGTGATGCATGATACCATGGAAGTCATCACCGGATCATGGATCCATAAGGTTCATTTTGTCTACAAAGTGACTGATTCATCCGATACACTGGTCCTTTGACATACAGAAAATTCACCAACAGAGAAAAGTTTCGGCCCAGGTCGACCTGCGCGAACAGCGCAGGCTGACCTGGGTCGATACTTTTCGCAGGTGCATGAAGCTCCCTTTTCACAGAGCACGGCTCATATCTAAATTTTTTGGGGGGTCTTTTGGTAAGGAATTAATCGATCATCAAGCATTCTTGAGTTTTAATCCTTTACAACACAATGCCGACTTTTAACGACCATTAGACAGAAGACTTTCGAAAACATTGTAGGAGAAGGAGAAAAAAACTGGTAACTATTTTCTCCTTTTACCACAGTGTTTTCTAATCCTGTCAAAGACGTCTTCCACAATTTTAGCCGCATCCAATTTGGCTTCTGCATATGCCTTGGGTTTTGAAAGGCTAAAATTTTATAGTTTTGTAAGGGGTTAACAACCATAATGGTAAAAAAAAAAAAAATTTGCAAAAGTAGTAGGGAAAAGGGAGAAGTATTAGCAACCAGCATGTTTTCCTACATTTTTTATCCCCTCAAAGTTAAATTGCATCGCGTGAGCTACATTTCATTTGTAGCATTAGCTAAAGTTTTCCATTTGGACGAGTCTAAGATTTTATTGTTAGGTTAAGAGTGGAATCGTTCCAATCAAAAGATGTCATTACTTTTCAATGTTTAACCAATGGTCCAGCATAATAAGAGAAAACGTTGCGAGAAATCGATTCACTTATCGTTGATGTGTAATTCTTCTGATCTACAAATTTTGTTGACATTGTTGTGAATTTTGTCTTCAGATTTTGCAAATGGACCAGGGTCCGTATTTACCAGCCATTCTTAAAAATATTCTTCGCCTTATTCTCGAGAATTTTTCTAAATTTGAAAGGAACACAACTTCTGATTGGCTAAGCCATTTGGTTTAGCCAACAAGAAGTAGCGTTACTTTCTTAATGTAGAAGAACGAAACTAAGAGTCAGAGCTCCTGATAAGAAGGAGTAATGGTATTCTAAATCCATTATTACTCTTCCAAACCCTATGTTGTGGGTACTCATCAGAACAATTTCGATGAGACTATTCTAATGAGTACCCACAACAGGGATAAATCGAAGAAAACACTGTAATAAACAGAGAAATTGCTAACTTTGGGACTTCTCTGTAAAAAGGTTTAGGGGGAGGAGTGTGGGAAAAACCAGAAAGCTCAACAAGTTGTCTGCTTCCCCTTAACTTACAACGCTGTTTTTAGCTTTAACATAGGGTTTAGTGGAGAGTGATTAATATTTTCAATTTTGAAATCAGAATCACTCCCTCTGTCTGGAGCTCTGCTCTGCTCCAGATAGAGGGAGTGATTTTGATTTCAAAATTGAAAATATTAGTGGAGAGTGATTAATATTTTCAATTTTGAAATCAAAATCACCCCCTCTATTTGGAGCAGAGCAGAGCTCCAGATAGAGGGAGTGACTTTGATTTCAAAATTGAAAATATTAATCACTCTCCACTAAGTCCGATGTTATGAGTACTCATTAGAATCGTCTCATCGAGACGATTCTAATGAGTACCCACAACATATGGTTTGAAAGGGAAATAATGGATTTAGAATACTATCACTCCTGGTAGGTGAATACGGTCCCTGCTTAGATTTTTCCGCAAATTAAAATGTCTGTCTAGTAAACATATTATTCATCGCAAAAGTACAGAACCTGTGTGGCTACATTTATTGAAAAAAAAAAAAGGATAATTTTGGCATTTACAAAACGTGATGGTTGCCATGCAACGGCGCCCTCCGTCTATATTTGTGAGACTAGACATGAGGTTAGAGTATGCGTCACGCGCGCGTTATTGATCATGCATGATAATCTACTGACAAGGCAAAAGGGGTCGGACCACAAGTTTCTTAAACTGAGATTCAGTCACTCCCTTTCAGAAAATACAATTTTTTAGGGTAGTCCATCTTGAATTTTGGCTTTTCAACTCTCTACATTAATATTGTAGTTTTTTTTTTTAAATTTAGAACGACAGTTTTGATTCAATTACTGACTGACATGGTGGCGGCAATCAGCAAGTCAACTTTTAGGTGTGAAAATAAATGAACAGAAATGTTTCTTAATAATAATAATAATAATAATTAAAAAAGAAAATCAAATTTCATATGATTAATGAATGATTGACGAATTATCATATTTTTGTATTTCAGTCGCTCAACTGTCAGTCTAGAGGTGTTTAAATGTTTTACCAGGCCACAAAATTTTAGACTTTTACAAATTTAAAGCAAATGCAGACGACAAATCAAATGTGGCTCAAATGATGGAACTAGTGTTAGAAAGGGTAGAAAACATTGCTGGAAAAAAATCGTGAGATGATTCTAAGAAATGGTAAACACTAATGTAGGAAAAGTGTACATGCTGCTAATAAGCATGTTGTTCATGTAGATTTAATATCATCACACATAACAACTGAATGATATCCACTCCGAAACTGTATTTACTCTGTCCATTTTTTTTGTGTGTGTGTCAGATTATCAGGCGTTGAATCGTCATTTCCAATTTTTGAAAATTAAACTGAAACGTCATTTTCAAATTTAACGTTTTTTTTTTTCATTTTTGGTAAATTGAATCAAAGTTTCTTTTTCCGACAGAAAGTAGGAAAATTGCCTATATCATTCGAGACAAATATTTTATCAAACAAGGCAAATAACTGTAGTAGATAAAAGTACAAAGTACTTCAAACTCAAGATTATTTCGTCAGCATACTATCGCACACTCCCGTTCGTGTCTCCCAGAGTAGGCCTAACTTTTTTTTTCAAAATATCATTTCACTTTAAAACAGATAACCCCGAGTTTGAGAGACCCCGAAGAAGAGGATTTTTGAAAACATAACGGGAAAAGGGAAAAAAAAAAAAAAAAAATGCTGGTAATCAGTTTTTTCTCTCTCCTTTTCCGACAATGTTTTCTACTGTGTTAAAGACAGAAATCAATATTTAACATTTCATCTGTTGCAAATGTTAGAAATTTGGACGAATTAAAAAAAACAAAAAAACTTTTGTTTGGTAAAAAGTGAAACCGTTATCAAACGATCCCGTGTTTTAAGATCCTGTGGAAGAGTGACTCTAAAAAAATGTGGGCAAAGGAGAAAATATTGGTTACCAGAATTTCATCATTTTTCCACAATGTTTTCTGCCCTCGAAGATAGGTTACATTGTTTTTAGCAAATTTCTTTTCTCCCGTTCTCCCAATTTAGACCAATCTGTACTCTGTACTCTGGTAAGGAAATAAATCTCTGGGTCTAGAACACGGGCGCGTTTTTTAAACACAAATTTCGCCATCTATACTTAGTATATGAGCCATGCTTTGTGAAAGGGGGACTTAATGTATCTGCAAAAAAGTATCGATACAAGTCATCCTGCGCAGTCCGCGCAGGCTGACCTGGGTTGATACTTGTTGCTATCGGTCAATTTTCTGACCATTTTACCACATGATTCAGTCGGTTGCTAGACAAAATGGATCCATAATTTTGTGATGACTTGCTTGGTATAGTGTACCACGGAGGTGCATTTAATCATAACATAAAATCCCAACAATATCTCATACTATCCCGTTAACCTTAAACTGCTAGATAAATGAAATGAACATTTCCACGCAATAGTAAAAAAACAAATATTGAGATTTCAAAGTTGATTTCACCGGAAAGAAAACCAAGTATCAGACAGTGTAGATAAAAAATCAGACTGCACGTTCTGTGCTGTCTGATCTTGATCTTCACTGTCCGCAAAAGGTCAGTGAGTCGCACTTAGCAGCTTAAAGGTTAATACACCATCCCAAATTCGAAGGACATTGAGGATGATTTTTTTATTGAAAACGTCTTTTGAAATGGAGAGAATGTTAGTAACCTGCATTTTCTCCTTTCCAAATGATGTTGTTTTTTGTCTGTCCTTTCCAGGACTCAAACAAAAACTATCGTTTAAGAAACGTTAAATTTGTCGTCTGCAAAACACTTAAATTTGGCCAAGTCTAATATTTTCTCATTTTCTCACAAGTTTTTTTTTTTAGAATTTTTTCATGGAAAAAATTTGTGATAGTAGTCACAGTAATCTTTTGCCTATACATGCTTTTGATTTGGACAAATTCCTCTTCCGTTTTGGCAAAAAGTTATACAAAATATTCTGAAAAAAGAAGCCTTTAACTTAGAATAGCTTGATGTTTTAGACTAGCGATCAAATGATAACCAGTCTATTGCCATTGAGAGTTACCCAGGTTCAAATGTAAAAAAAAAACCTACAGTTGCCAAATACTGCCCACAGTAAATAATTATTTCTGTTATAAATTCTACATTCTTTTAGATATGATAATGTTGACATGAACTGCAAAATCCCTACCACTCCAATTTGAACGATGTCTACTTGCAAAGTCGTAGACTTTGTACAAGGGTACAAGATGTTCGCTTATATGTAAATGAAGTCATTGATCTATACAGACAAGCCCCCATCTTACTTATCTCAACGCAACCTTTTTTCATCTGTGTGGTTTTCGCGGATGGTTTAGGTCTTGTCTAGCAACGAGTTCGTCTAACTGATAGGAGAGTAAAAAAGCATGAAAGGTTCATGGACCGAGCCGAATAGGAAGGGACTGAATAACCGGATTGGATAAGTTTATCTTCAATTTTGTATAGACCAAACAAGTTTTATCATTACCAAGGCCACTTATTCTGTATTCGCTAGTCTGTCAGTATTTTCAGAACTTTGATTTATTATTGCTTGAAAATATTCCAGTTGATGAACTGTTCAAAAGAAAACAAAATTTTAGACTCTTCCTAGACTCTTCCAAATTCGAATCATTTGCAGACGACAAATTGAATGAGGCTCAAACGATGGGATTCATCGTTTACGGGAGGGGCAACTTTGCGGGGAAGAGGAGAGAGGCAGCTAACCAGAATTTTCTCCTTTTCCCTTCTTTGTTTTCAAGATGAGCCATTCTCTGGGAAAAGGGGACTCAATGCATCTCCACGATGCATGATACCAAGCAAGTCAACGCATGATCAAGGGTCCATAAAGTCCATTTTCTTTGACAACTGACAGAATCATGTGCCAAACTGGCCCTTGGACTTGCAGAAAATTGACCAATAGCAAAAAAAAGTTTCGGCCTAGGTCAGCCTGCGCGGACTGCGCAGGCTGACCTAGGTCGATACTTTTTGGAGATACATTAAGCCCCCTTTTCACAGAGAATGACTCAAATGTTTTCTTCTTCAGGGTAATTGAAACCGGATGGGGGATCGCTAAAGAGAGAAAGAAATTTAGGCCAAAATTCTCGTGGAATTTACAACTACATGTCCGTTACAATTCCCTTAACCCACTACGGAACAATCTCGTGTTTCAACATTCCTCGAAGAGAATGTCTTTGAAAAAATTGCGGTGAAAGAAAAAAATTCTTGTAACCAACATTTTATGTGTTTAGCACCATGTTTTCTGTCTTTTCCAATCCAAAACCCATCATTTTCGTAACATTAATTTGTCATCTGCAAACGATCTCAGTTTGGACAAATCTGATATTTTGTCGCCTAGTACATGGCTTTAACAGTCAGGCCGTGTCGAACAAGAAATATCTTTTAAAAAAAGATAGACGGCGTAAAAGATACTGGAATATGAATATTGAAACCCTTCTGTGGCCCAACATGGAGTAAAACAATGAAAATTAACCTCACTAGAAATTGCCTCTATTTCTTAACCGTTTTTTTTTTTTAATTTCGTTGAAAAGTAGTAATGGGTTATTGGGAAACGCTTATGAATTATTCAGTTTCCAAACAGAACAAAAAAAAAAGACCGTTGTCTACTACATTAGTTTGCTATGGTATGAATCAAGGCCCCGCGGTACCAATTAGCAGTAGCAGCGCTTGTAAATAGTGGTTTCATAAATGTGGGAACAAGTATGCCAGCAGGGGCCCTCCAAATAAACATGTGCAGATTTTTTGACCAATCGCAAATTACCATCTATTCATTCATTACCACTACCAAGAAGTTGGTCCAAAGCCAGCGCATTCAGTTACGCCGAAAAAAAAAAAGAAACTTTTCTTGAAGGAGTAATGATCATTCCCTTTTGCATGGAGTGATTATTGTGGCGCCGCATGAGCGGCGGCACTAAATTTTTTCGGTTTTGAAAAGTGCCTATGGAGGCAGCCATATTGAACTGGTTCCATGCTTTGTTTTAACATCCACCTATATCTACTGTACTTTGATTACCAGATCGGGGTCCATAATAACTTTTTTATTTATTTGTGGGGATTTTTTTTTTTTTTGTATATTGCACTTTCATTGTTAGATGGATAAAAACACGGATCGTAGACATATCAACATTTCCCTTTCGAAAAATAAAAAATGCATTTCGAATAATAACCCACGTGATCAAAAATTATCTGTCACAAATTTTCGAAGCCACCATTTTAAATATCTTACGCTGGAAAAGGTTAAGAGGCATTTTCAAGCTCTTTGACCCTAGAGCACCCTATGTGGTACTTGTGACCCCACTTATATTTTTGTTCTAGTATTGTATGGATTGTAGAAATATTGTTTTCCTTTCGCGATCGTGTTTTTAAGACCAGCTAACTGTAACTAGGTCAATGTTGGGGGTGACAGATGTTTCGGTAACAGACGAGTTCGGCAAATTGGACTTATAGAGTAAATCGATTGGATGTTTCGGTAACAAGGTAATTATATAGTGGTAATGCACCGTGACGTTTTTCACACCAAATAAAGTCTTGGTTCTGATTCGTTCAATGTTTCTCTTTTTTCTTCCACACACTTTAAGACATGATATTTTTGTTATTTTTCTACTGTCATGCTGTACGTAAAATGATACCCGAATCAAAGTTGAGGTAACGAATAACAACACCCAATCCTAAACTTGAAACACGTTGTATCCCCTTTTAAATCAATGATTTATGATCCTTTCAATGTGAAAATATTTTCTTACTGAAAGACTTCCAAACCAGCCATTAACCCTTAGAGCGTCTGTCATTACTGCTGTTGCCATTGCGGCCGGTGCAGATCGAGATCAGAGTACACCAAACACGGAGTTTGATCTTTGATCTTCATTTGTCAATTTTGCAAGACATTCTGAACAAGAAAACCTTGACACTGCTAAAAATAGGTTTTATATCTAGAATGAAAATGACGCTTGGGTTTATTCGACGCTCTTAGATTTAAAATTATGGATAGTTAAATTTAGTTCAGAAACACAGGTAATACAGGTAAAAATATTGTGGCAAAAGAAGAGAGTGAGCGCGAGGGATAGATAGTAGCAAATACTTTTTTTGACAAATATTTTTTTCAAACTGCACGAGCAGTGTGTGATCTAAACATGCCCAATCCCCATAACTTTTACATGCAGTCTGATCTGCAAGTTTCTTCTTGTCCATTGGTGTTTCAGGTTTTCATAAACCGTGGTTAATCTTTAAGATCTACGGGAAACTTCTTTATCTTGTTGGCAATGGGAGGTGTAAAGACAGGCTGTAAACGCGTCTATATACAATATACAGTACTCCCTTCGCTCTCAAATAGTACGCATATGATTTTTTTATGTAGTGTTGTATTGATGAACGCACTTTAAAACCAGCAGACGCCGATTTTTGTGCACCAGACCAGATTTGAAATCTGTGTGGAAAATGGAGAGGAACAATACAGAACAGATATCTTTTAGATGGGCACAAATGTTCATGGTCAAAATCACAAGAAGTATGCACGAAAGCATTATTGTCAAGGCCTCTCTCTCTATCTCTCACTCCCTCTCTTCATTTGCCACAATGTTTCAAATGTATTATCTTTATTTCTGAATTCACGTTAATTATCCATAATTTTAACCTTTAGAGCATCGAAAAAAGTAAAGGCTATTTTTATTTTAGAAACAGAACAATATATATATTACAATATACGATCCCTGGTCTAATATTAGCTATTTCAAAGCAAAGTTGTCCTTCCTCATAATGTCTTAGAAAAGCTGGCTGCGTAAACCAACGATCAGACTCTGTTTTTTGGTCGCAAGGGCAACAAGAGTGAAAGGTATTCTGAGGGTAAATGGCTGGTTTGGAAGTTGACCAATTTGTTTCCGGAAGAAATTATTTTTCACACAGAAAACGTTGACAAGAATAGCGTCATTTTTAATAAAACATTTTTAAAAAACTTGAGGATTGGCTTAAAGTTGGAGTCTGTTATCTGTAGGACGATTAAGTAATACGGGTACAAGCTTAGGGCTCGGTTTTATCAGGGATCGTATATTATTCATTACATGAATCAGCTATGGGTGAAAAACGAAAATAAGATATGGTGATCAAAATTTACTAATTTCAGGTATTTATTTATACAGCATGGAAAGAACAACAAATATATTTAGGTCAGAAAACGAGTGAGAATTGCAAATTAAAAGAAAAAACGTTTGCACAAACAGAAGCCATGGGTGTGAAAAACGTCACGGCACTATATTACTGCCTTGTTACCGAAACATCCAATCAATTTACTCTATAAGTCCAATTTACCGAACTCGTCTGTTACCGAAACATCCATAAATCAATGTTGGAGCGCGTAACATGACTGGTATCATACAACCCGTCTAGTCTATATAGATATAAGGACTTCATTCAAGTCTTTATTATATCTATAATAAAGAGGGGTTGTATGATACCAGACATATGTGTTGGAGTGTCAGATTTAGCACAATCCGATAACAGACTTTTCTTTCGTTAATGTAAAATCTTCCTGTTCAAAATCAGACGGTCGAGAGTTTTGATATTTCATGTGTAGTATCGCTACAATGACCTCTACCAAGTACTAGTATGTTCAAATGGTGGCCTTCGGGTCAAAAGTTGCCATATGCTCCCTCCACCCAGATGTCACAAATTTGCGCATAGCCATATTTGTTGCACACTTTTCAAAAGCTTCTATCAAATATCAGAAAGGCAACAGCTCTAACATTTCTATCTACCAATTGTGTCCAAATGATGTCCTGTGGATAAAGAAATGGCCCAGTCCATGGATAAGAAGTTTGCAAATAGCCTTCAATGATATGAAATTTAAAAATCTTGTCAAAAACCAGATGGTCCAGAGTTTAAATACAGTATCACCACTTGGACCTCTACGAAGATTGTGCAAGAGATGCGTATTAGGAAATAACCCAATGCATTGTGCCCTGTTACAGAAACAACTAGTTTGCGGCGCCATTGATGTTCAGCATCAATATTTTCTTGTTGAATATTTGGCCTGTTACTATATTCCTATATGTGTCAATTAAATTTTTACCAAACTACAAACTTTTGGAATGGTCCAAATTGAAAGCATTTGTAGACGACAAATAAGATATTGATCGGATGGTAAGGTTTGTCTGTGATGGGATAGGAAACATTGTGGGAAAAGGAGATAATGCTAGTTACCAGCATTTTCTCCTTTTCCCACATTGTTTTCAAAAAGACTTTTTCCTAAAGGTCCTAAAAACTCGGGATTGTGTGATAAAGAATTTGAAAAAAAATATCTACTACTGCAAGGCAACATCGAGTATTGTTAAAAACTTCTTTTACTATTGTTTAAATCAATAAGAAAGTGAAAATCGGGAAATTAATATTTTAACAAAAAAAAAAAAAACCCGGTTATCTCCCTTTAAATTGAAGCACTGAAAGACCTTTTCGTCTTCTGATCAGAGTTGTCACGGCTATCTCGCCTATCTGTCTTGTTTCAACCAGCTTATCAGCGCAAGTTTCAGATGAACACTTTAAATAAAAATCCTTATTTGAACAACTCTGTAAAAGAAAACAATCTGGGAAACGGAGAAAACTCATGTTGAGCAGTATTTTCTCTCTCCCGTACACCTGTTTTCTACTCGATCAAAGACATGTCTAATTATTCAAGCAAAATGCAACTTTTCGCGTACAAGTGCTATGAATATGGATCCCGAGTTTTAACGATCCTGATGGAGAAGACTTTGGAAAACACTGTGGGAAAAGGAGAAAATGCTGGTAACCAGCATTTCCTCCTTGTCCCACGATGTTTTCTGCATTTTTTCACTTACCTATACCATCATTTGGACCACATTAAAAAAAGTCATCTGCAAATGGTATCAATTTGGATATTGTAAGTCAAACAATTGATATTAGGTAAAGTGTTGAGCAGACTAGCAATACAGATTTTAAAGTGGCTTAGAACCAGATTTCGTATGTTTTCGAGAAAATCTTATTAGAAACTAAGAATTTTCATTTTCCCTACAATTTTGCTGAATGGGGCCAAATGAGGAAATTTTCTTTAAAGATCTATAAAACACTGTGGGAGAAAAAAAACAAGAGGGTCATTGGCCCTAAAGCGCTCACCTGAGTAAAGTCATCTGCAGTTGATAAAGCTGAAGAGATCCTGGTTTAAAGTATGTAAAGCACATGAGTGTAAGTGACCTACTTTTTGAAACATTGTGATTAAATTCCAAACTTGCCCAAGATATCATTAAAACAAACATTCTGACCATGTTTCATGAGTATCAGGCTGAAAATGTGGCCTTTTTGGTGCACACAAAGTTTTTCTAAAATTTGGTCCAGTGACCTAGTTTTTGACCAGATGTGACCTACTTTAAAACATGTCCAAGATATCATCAAGACAAACTTATTGACTAAGTTTCATGAGAATCAAGCTGAAAATGTGGCCTCTAAAGTACTCACAAGGTTTGTCTAAGATTTGACCATGTGACCTACTTTTTACCCTGACATGACCCACTTTCGAACTTGTCTGAGATATCAACAATATAAACATTCTGACCAATCTTGATCACTATAAGCTGAAAATGTGGCCTCTGTAGATCACCCAATGTTTCCTAAGATATGGCCCAGTGACCTACTTTTTCAGCCGACATGACCCAATTTCACACTTGTCTGAGATATCCTGACCTAGTTTCATGAGTCTCCGACAAATGTGGCTTCTACTTTTTGACCCGACATGACCCAATTTCGAACTTGTCCGAGGTATCATCAAGACAAACATTCTGAGCAAGTTTCATGAGTATATGACTGAAAATGTAGCCCCTAGAGTGCTCAAAAGGTAATTGTTGACGCCTGGACGACGGACGCCGGACAACGGACGACGGACATAGCATGGTCACAAAAGCTCACCTTCAGCATTTCGTGCTCAGGTGAGCCAAAAACTGTTGTTAACTAGCATTTTCTCCGTTTTTTCCATAATGTTTTCAATAGCCTTCTACCTCAAAGACGTTAAAACTTGGAAGTGCGTGGCAATCCTTTGGCATGTACATCATCTAAGAACGCTACCAAGATTCTTCAAACTATAGCCCAAGAGTCAAAAATAGCTAAGCCCACTGGGTCACAAGTTTTACATGGGTTTATTTGGTGAAGTCAACATAACAAAGTATCTGCATAATAAATTTCTTCTTGTTTCTAACCATATGGCAACAACATTTTGCGTCTAGTTTCATGTAGCAGACTTCAACCAAGATTATTCAAATTATAGCCCTAAAATAAAACGTGGTCCCGCCCCGGGGTCACAAGTTTTACATGGCTTAGAAAACTGGGGGATAAAATATTCCCACCCTTACCATAAGAACTAGAGCTGCAATATTCTATATGATCCATGCTCAGATTGACCTGAGCGGAAACTTTTCGCTATTAGTCAATTTTCTGCATGTCGAAGGACCAGTTTACCTTATGATACAGTCAGTTGTTGGACAAAATGGACTTTATGGATCCATGGTCATTCGGTGACTTGCTTGGTATCATTCATCACGGAGATGCATTTAAGCCTCCTTTTCACAGAGCATGGCTCATATGTATCATCTAGTATGTTTCTACCAACATTGTTCAAAGTTCGGTCAAAATTGGTCCCTGCCCCGGGGATCACAAGTTTATTATATGCTTACATAGTGAAAACACAAAAATGTTCTTGTCTCTAGCCATGCATTCCTGGGCTACCAAATTTTGCATGTACATGTAGCTTAGTCTAGTGGATTAGTAACAAGTTTGTCAAAAATTTAGCCCTGGGTTTAAAATTGGCCTCGTTCTGGGTGACACGTGTTTTACACGGGCTTTATAGTGTTGAAACTTTAAATATCGACTTCTCTATAACCCTTCGGCCTACATTCGGGCTAGACTTCTGTCATTTGGTATGTAGCTTCATCTAGTGGCCCTCTACCAGCTTCAACTAATGATAGCCCTTGGGTAAAAAAATGGCCTTATCCTAGAGGGGTCATACTTTTTATCTAGGCTTGTTATAGAGAAAGCTTTGAAAATCTTCTTGCCCCAAACCATTTGGCCTTGTTTTTAAGATTATAATTTTTGGTAGGTAGGGTGATATCAGAGACTTTTATCAAGGTTTCTAAAAGCATTGCCATGGATTCAAAATTTGGCCCCTGCTGGGGTGGGTGTATCACAAAGTGTGTATCGCATATTTAATTTATAACTCAGTGGAGCGATACAGGGCCATCATCCCCCCATTCAAAGAGTATCCAAGTTTCCTTAAAAAAAAAAATCAAAATCTTGTTTTATGCAGCTGTGACGTGTTAACCCTTTACCAGACGACACAATTTTGACCAGTACAAATTGTAGGCATTTACAAGGACAAATTCACTGGCTAAAATGATGGGATTTGTCGTTGAAATGGTAGAAAATATCATAGGAAAAGGAGAACATGCTGGATACCAGCATGTTCTGCTTTTCCAACAATGTTTTCTGCATCCTGCTTTCTCTTTGTCGTTAGAACACAACATTGTTTGGTGAAAGGTAAAGAAAAAATCCATTTCCGATTGGCTCACCTTTCAAAACTTCCGGTCATTGTGAGATTTTTTTTTTCAAAACTTTATGATGAAACAATCTGTGAAAGTTTCAAAAGAATCAGATGGAAAATACAGTAATAAGCCTTTTTCCCTCCCCCTTCCCAGATATTAGCTTCCTTACGAAAAGTGACTGTTCTGGGTTTATTTTGCCTTACGATAAACAGATATTTGAAGATTTAAGAATAAAAACATTGTAGGTACCGGGAACGATAAGGACCAATTGACAGCAATTACAAACTTGACAAATCACAAACTGTGCGAAACACGGTGGGTAATCTACATAACGATGCCGCTGGCTCTGCGAATAAATATTGTGTTGAACTTCCGGGACACGTGCGGTTCCAAATTTGTA
The DNA here is from genome assembly GCA_945859785.2 of Tridacna gigas. NCBI lineage: Eukaryota > Metazoa > Mollusca > Bivalvia > Cardiida > Cardiidae > Tridacna > Tridacna gigas. The sequence goes on along the minus strand of OX244041.2, from coordinate 25,821,199 downwards.
GCTCGTAAACAACCCGTCTGTCAGGTAAGTGCTCGGTATTTTCATTTATTTCTCTTCTTTGAATGGTATTAACAAGAAAAATGCAATGCTATTCGACCACTAATATATTTTACCGTTGAAATACGTAAAGTATATTGAGCAAAGCCCTCGTGATTGTGAAAGGCTTTCTTCCGAGACTGGGAACCTTTCGGAAGGCGACAAAAGACAGTTGACTTTTTCTCTTAAACAGATTGCTTATTGAAACTGTTTGGCTGAACGTTGCTGTTTTAAGTGTGTCTGGGTGATAAAGCAACCACAATGTCCCCCGCCATGTCTCTGAGTAAAATCACAGAAAGTTTGCTCAAAACACATCTGGCCTTTTGACCCACTTGACCCATCGAGACAAACATTCTGACCCAAGTTTTATGAGCACTGAATTGAGTGTATAGCCTTTAGGGCACACAAAGTTTTTCAAGATTTGAAGCTGTGACCTACCTTTTGATCCGACACAGTCCATTTCATTTCGATGACAACGATTCTGACCAAATTTCTATACCGGTCTATCCCCCAGTTATAAATGTATACTGTGTTTGCATAAAGGGACACTTTTACTGCTTTGCTAGAGAGCTAGCTTTAGTAGCGACGTGGTAGAGCGTTCGCCTTGGGACCTAGAGGTCTTGGGTTTCATCCCCACCTTGGGAGATTACAGTATTTGTCAGAACTGTTACATTATGAACTGGTGACCTCCTCTGTAAACTGCAGTTGCCCACCCATTTTTAACTTGTCTGAGAAATCATCAAGACAAACTTTCTTAGATCAAGTTGTATGAGTATTGGACTAGAGTTGTAGCCTCTACAACACACACATCTTTTTGAAAGATTGACAACAACTGCTTAACCTGACTTGGCCCATTTTCAAACTTAGTCTGAGATACTATATATAGACAAATGTTCTGCACGAGTTTCATGAGTGTTGGACTGAAAATGTCCCCCTCCCCATTGCATACAACGTTTTTCTAAGATTTGACCTAGTGACCACATTTTTAGCTTAGCTGTTTTCGAAGAAAACCCCGAGTTATTGTCATAGCCCTGCCGTCGTCGTCGTGCAAAACTTGACATTTTGTAATACCTCTGTTATTACAGGTGAGATTTACTTCAAACTTGGACAAGTTGTTAACTATCAGTGGGGAACCACTACACCAGGGGCAGGAAACCATCAAAATATTTTTGACAAAGTTTTGCCCCTTTTTCGACTCGGAAGTTTTACTAAAAGTCAAGCACTTGCAGCTGAGCATTGGCACCCACATGTGATGCTCTAGTTTTCTCTAAGGGGACCCATTTTCAAACTTGTCTAAGAGATCATCTGGAATAGAAACTGGCCAATTGCGAGAATTGGACTGAGTGTGATCTCTAGAGAGCACTCAAGGTAAAATGTTACATCGTATGCTGCACACCCCTGGATTCATGAAAAAAAAAAAACAGTTGTCTGAGTCTTGCATAGATATATTTTAACATAAACAAAAGATAAAAAAAAAATCAAAAAAATCAAAACACATTTTATCCTCTCCAAAACAACCCCTAGTTTTAATGACTCTCAGGATAAAGCCATTAGAAGACACTGTGTGAAAAGATGAAAATGCTGGTAACCAGCATTCTCTCCTTTTCCCAGAATGTTTTCCTACCTTTAAAAAACAATTTCCATAATTTGAGTGACATTCAATTTAAGGTCTGCAAATGCTTTTGATTTGGACAGGCCTACAGTTCTGTTGCTTTATCATCATATAAGATAACAGCAGAATTTTGAAAAAGGCATTACAAACTTTTTAACCAAACAAATCTGTGTTTTACAAAACTTTAAATAACCTTGATGATGAAGACTTTCGAAAACTTAGTGGGAAAAAGGAGAAAATCCTGCTAATCAGCATTTTCTCCTTTCCCATGACATTTTCTACCCTATCGAAGGCAAATCCAATCACTTGAACCGTATTTAATTCTTTACCAAAAGACTAAATTTTAGACTTGGCCAATTTGAAAGCATTTGCAGATGACAAATTCAACTTTGGTACAAATAAGCTTAACCCTCTCCCAAACGACAAATTTTGGACTGGTCCAAATTGAAAGAGTTTGCAGACGACAATTTCAAATTTGATGAAAATGGCAGAAAGGTCTCAAAACAGGTAGAAAACACTGTGGGAAAAGGAGAAATTGCTCATTACGAGCAATTTCTCCTTTTCCCAGTGTTTTCAAAAGACTTGTACTGCAGACACGTGAAAACCAGGGCTTGTTTGGGAAAGGGTTAAGCTCTCTGATAGAACAGAAAACATTCAGGGAAAAGGAGAAACTGCTGGTTACCAGCATTTTCACCTTTTCCCACAATGTTTTCAAAAGCCTTCTTTCCCAGGGTCATGAAAACCCGGGATTGTTTGGCAAAGGGTTAAAAGGATTTGCAGATGACAAAATAAATGTGACTCAAAATTTGAAATTTGATTTTGAAAGAGTAGAAAACATGGTTACCAGCATTTTCTCCTTTTCCCACAATGTTTTCAAAAGGCTTTTTCTCCCAGGTTATTAAACTCGAGATCCAGTTGTAAAGAGTTAATGTGTTGCTTACATATTTTATCATTTCCCCCCCCCCCCCCCCCTTTTGGTAACGATTTAGACAAATGCCATCTGATGTCGATTTTAATCACTGGGCAGAATTTTATGGTAATGGGTGGAAGCCAGTTTAACCCGTTCTTGTGTGAAACAAGTTCTATCATTCATATTAACCATTTATCAACAATTCAAATGTTTTTCAAATGATAGTATTTGGCCTTGTATAGGTAGAAAACATTGTGGGAAAAGGAGAAAATGCTGGTTACCAGCATTTTCTCCTTTTCCCACAATGTTTTCAAAAGCCTTCTTTCTCATGGTCGTTAAAACTCAGGGTTTAAGGGTTGACCCATAGGGCACGGATAAAACGAAATGGACATTTTCAGTTGAAAAAAAAAAAGGGGAGGGTGCAAATCCTTCATTTTCAAGGATGCCTTTGACCAGAATATCTTTACATGGTGGATAGTGTAAATCCAAGATCAGACTGCATGTTTTATGCCATCTGATCTTAATCTACACTGTCCATAAAAGCAACAATAATTGGGAAAGGTGCTTTTAGACTCTAACTGATCATCTTCAGGAAATCTTATCCAGTACTGTATATATGGATACATATGTGTGTCAAAAAATTTGTGAATTACAGATTACAGACATTTTGCGTACGGAAATGTCTGCGAATTCATGACACACACTATTTGTTGTTATATTTATGGTAAAATATGCAAACAGAAAAGATTACAAAAATTTCCACATCGCAAAAATTTCCACTTATACAGTACTTGCACAAAGATGTGGGTAGTTTCAAAGTTGGCCCTTGGCTCGTCACATAATTCCAACCCAGAACCACCGATGTGAAAGGCCCGCCGTGATATAACTAGATTAATGTTGAAAACAACATTAAACACTATAAAATCAACCCATTATAAGACGCATATACACCAACCCTACACCAGTGTCTCCCACTGGTGTAAGTTGGTCTTTTTATGCCCCTGCCATTGAAAGCTTTGAAAAATACTGTGTAAAAATGACAAAAATGAACATGGGTAATACAGTTTTAACTGATTATACTTTTGGGCTGGAGTAGTACAAAGGCACTTAACTTTTTACCCAACAATCCTGACTTTTAACAGCCTTGAGAAAGAAGCCTTTTGAAAACATTTTGGCAATAGGAGAAAATGATGGTAACCAGCATTTTCTTCTTTTCCCACAATGTTTTCTACCCTTTGACCCTTTACCACATATTCATGGGTTTTAACATCTCTGAGAAAGACGACAAAATAAACATGGCTGAAAAATTTTAATTTGTTTCAGAAAGGGTAGAAAACATTGTGAGAAAAGCAGAAAATGCTGGTTACCAGCATTTTTTCCCTTTGCCAAAATGTTTTCAAAAAGCTTCTTTCCAAAGGCTTCACAGGGTCGTTAAATGTCAGGATTGTGTGGTAAAGGGTTAAAACTCTGGATTGTGTGGTAATGAGTTAAATATACTGCTGGAGGAGGTTTCATGTGATGAATCCAAATTAACCCTTAAGGCGCTGAATAATTTCACTGGACGTTTTTAGTCATGAATAAGACACAGATAATTGCAATTTTTTAGTTACTTTTTCTTTTCAGTGTTTCAGCAAAGTGGACAGTGACAATCAAAGATCAGACTGCATGTTTTGAAGGCACCTTAAGTCTTTACCACACGGCTAACTTTTGGACTGGAACAAATTGAAAGCAATAAATTTGCGTACAAGAAATTAAATGTTACTTAGATGATTTCTGTCTTCCATAGGATAGAAAACATGGTGAGCTAAGGAAAAAATGCTGGTTACCAGCATTTTCTCTTTTCCTCACAATGTTTTCAAAAGCCCTCTTTTTCAGGGTTGTTAAAAGTCAGGGTTATGTGGTAAAGGGTTAAGGGTTAATGAACTGTGCAGTAAATGTGATACACCATACAACCAAATATGCCTACATGAGGTAACAGCTATATTGTATCAGACAACAAACTGTTATATTTCTTCATAGATTTCCTCAAACATTTGCAGGTGCCCATAAAAATGTGACAAATGTTTATCTCTGAAAGAGTAGAAAACACTGTGGGAAAGGAAGCAAATGCTGGTGACCAGCATTTCTCCTTTTTCAATGATATTTTCAAAAGTCTTGTTCTTAAGGCCCATAAAAACACCAGCTTGTTTAGCAAAGTTAACTCTTTCCCACTTAATCTCAAGTTTTTAAAGAGAGCTTTTGAAAACATTGTTGAAAAAGGAGAAAACGCTACTAAACAGCATTTTCTCCTTTTCCAACAATTTTTTCTAACCGATCATAGGAAAATCTCATCATTTGAGCCACATGTAATTTTTCATCTGCAAATGCTTTGAATTTCAGCATAACCAAATTTTTTATGTTTGGTACAGGATTAACTCTTTACCACACAATCCCGACTTTTAACGACCCTGAGAAAGAAGCCTTTTGAAAACATTGTGGGAAAAGGAGAAAAAATGCTGGTAACCAGCATTTTCTCCTTTTTCCACAATGTTTTTCTACCCTTCCCAAAATAAATTTCAATTTTTAAGTCACATATATTTGTCGTCTGTATCTGCTTTCAATTTGGATCAGTCTAAAATTTTGATGTTTGGTACAGGGTTAAGGCACCACTATCTTTCCTTCAGCACATGTCGATTGTAAAAGTTTCGCAACTGGTCCCAGAAAACTAAACATAGAATCGTATGAGGCACTAATCGAAAGAAAGAGGGGCCAATCCCCTTATAGAACCCCCAAAGTCCTTCCTCTTGGTAAATTTTTCTGAAGCAATTTGGGACGTTTTTGTACATGACTCCTTTTCCATCTGAACCAACGGCCTGGTTGTACATACGAGTAGAGACAACATCAAATGGCGTCATACACAAAACTACCACTACTCCACCCATCATACTGGCCAGTAGCGAGTTGAATACACTGTACTCTGGAAAAACCTACAATAAACATTTATTGCAACTTAGCACTTTACCAGACAACAACATTGTACACAGGCGTAGCTAGGATTAAAATGTATATACGCACAGTGAGGCATGAAGTGCCAATCGGGGGAAAAAAAGCTGAAATATAACCCCATTATTATAAATCACCTAGTCATCATTGCATCACTTTAACCCATCTATAATTTAGTTTGAAAGCCACGCAGATCCAGAGAAAAACCACGCAGATCCAGAGAAAAATCAGTTTACGATGTTGTGTTTCTATTATACCCACGTAAGTACTGTGCGTAATGGGCGCTTTGCTACTTGTTGTAGACCCATCCATATAAAGCATTTGCAGACAACAAAATTTTTAGATTCATTAATATTGGAAGCATCTGTAGACAACAGATTAAAACTGGCTCAAATGATGGTATTTGTTTGTGAAAAGGTGAAAAACACCATGGAAAAAGGAGTAAATGCTGGTTACCAACATTTTTTCCCTTTCCCATAATATTTTCAAAAACGTTCTCTGTAAGATTGTATAACCCTTTACCAGACAACAAAATTTTAGCCTTGTCCAAATTGAAAGCATTTGCAGATGCCAATTTCAATGTGGCTCAACTGGTGCAATTTTTCTTTGATAGGGTAGAAAACATTGTGGGAAAAGGAGAAAATGCTGGTTACCAGCATTTTCTCCTTTTCCCACAATGTTTTCAAAAGGCTTCTTCCTTAATGTCGTTAAAAGGCAGCATTGTGTGGTAAAGGATTAAACATCAGCTTATATGGTAAAGGGTCAATTACTTCAAAAGATAACAGAAATATATTGTGGACTTAATCCTTTGCCAAAAAATCCTGTGTTCATATGATGCACACATAATGACTGTGAAACAAGAGGGCCATGTTGGCCCTGTATCACTCCACTGCCTTATAAATAAATGTGCCATACATGTAATTTGCATCTGCAGGATATGTTCTTGTAACAAGCCTGTATTGAAAACTGCAAGCAGGAAATGGCTATACTTAATATGTCTGTGGACAAATCATGCCAGGTTTTTGCTACAAATTTCTTAAAAATATAATGATTTCAAATAGGGAAAATAACTTTATGAAATACCATTGTTTACTGCAAATCTCTGTCGACAGTTTTTAAATATAGACATGGGGGAAAACTGGGATTAGTGCTACAGACTGACAACAAACATAATGTCCACACTATGCTGGACTTGTACCAGGGCTATTTCCAAGGCTTATAGGGGCTGTGTTTATAAATGGCTAGTGCATAGGTGACAAGCTAACTAATGTGGCTGAATGAATCGTCCCAGGTAGGTTTTGGTGAGTAAATCATATATTTTACTTTGATATTGATTGCTGCCTTGAAAAGTAGTCCAGTTCTGTACCCAGAATTTCCATATCGGGTAGGTTCTGTATTGAAAAAAATGCCACCTAGTAGAAGATAATGGTCATGATGAAAGGAGTTACTTCGAGTAGACTGGATAAGCTTAACTATAGCATGTTATCACCAATATTCAAGTCAAACTAAAAGGAGCCATGTTCTTTGCCAGATCAAAATTATACCAAGAAATCTGCAAGAGATTAACAAAAGGATCATAGAGGCCACTTTGTAGCGAATTTCAGTTTGTGGGTTTGTAGAGGAAGATTTTAAAAGATTTTCAATACATTTTGGTTTTGTTGCCATAGAAATGGAAATTTTTGAAGAATGTCATTCGATCGATCAATGAATCAATCAAGGACTCCACTTTTTACAAATTTTACAGAACGTGCAGTCTGATCTTGGATCTATACTCTCTGCTTGTTTAGTCAAGCCTACGAGATAAAGCACTGCTTGAGTTTCAGTGGATTGTATTTTAGCTTTCAAAAGGGTTTGAATTTACATCCCTTGTATTTATCCCTAAAAAAGTTCAAAGATCACAATGATACAAACCTTCTTGCTGACAACATATTCCTTGGTTGTACTAAATGTAGATAGTTGCACCGCTGAACCTACCATAACACGGGCAATGGCTGCTGTAGTTCCTCTCCATAAACCTGTAACATGATGGCCGAAGTTTTACATATTAGAATCAACTCTTTACAAGGTGGAACAACTTCAGATTTGTCCGATTTAACCCTTAACCAAATGACAAAATTTTAGACTCATCCAAATTGGAATCATTTGCAGATTACAAATTGAATATTACTCAAGTGGTGAGATTTGTTTTTGAAAGGATAGAAAACATTGCAGGAAAAGGAGAAAATGCTGGTTACCAGCATTTTCTCCTTTTCCTACAATGTTTTTAGATTACTTCTTCCTTGGGGTTGTAAAAACTAGGAATTGTTTGGTAAAGGGTTAAAAACATCAGCAGCCAACATTATTTCAGTCACATCACAGCAACAGCACAGCTATTCATTATTTGTCTTGGGTTTCATTAGTGCAAGTTAGTGCAAAACCTCCAAACTGTCTTGGCAAAGGACACTCCCCACAAAAAATGTGAGATCAGTCAATCGGAACTATTATTTTCTAGTCTCCTAAAACACTATGTTCTACACTTGACCTGAACAGAAGTAGATCACAGCTTGCCGAGCACGATTAGTCCTGTCAGTATTGTACAGGTTTTTCTCTAAAGGGCTTGTTAATTTACTTCTTTACCAATGAACAAAATTTTAGACTTATTCAGATTGAATGCATTTGCAGGCGACAATTTCAGTGTTACTAAAATGATATGATTTGGCTTTAAAAGGGTGGAAAACACTGTGGGAAAATGAAAAAATTCCGGTTAACCACATAGGTTTAACGACTCTGAGAAGGAGGCCTTTTGAAAACATTGTGGGAAAAGGAGAAAATGTTGGTAACCAGCATTTTCTCTTTTTTCCACAATGTGCTCTATCTATTTGGAGACATATACTATCCTTTGAAAAACATTCTGACTATGGTCTGTTCACTCTTTTCAATGGAGGAGTCTAAAATTATGCAGTTTGGTAAAAGGTTAAAAGGCCCTCTTTCTCCAGGCTGTTTAAACTTAGGGTTGTTTGGCAAAGTGCTACTCAGCATATCATGGTAACGATGTGACGAAGACTATTTATATAGAAACAGGGAGTGTACACCGAGATAAGAATGCATATATGGGCAGGCTGGTCTTGGTCCAAACTCTCTGCGAAGTAATTTGTGTTTGGATGAGGTAAGGTTAGGAGTAGGTCTCAGCTGTCCAACTTTTGATGTCAGGAACATCACTGCAAGTTTCAAGCATTTGAGCCCGCCGGGGTAGCTCAATGCTCAGTGTATCCAACTTGTGACCTGGTGGTTGCGAGTTCTATACCCGGTTAAGGCAAACTTTCTTTTCCACGATTTTTTGCCTCTCACCTCTGATACATGTGAGAAAAGCAGTCAGTGGCTTGGAAAGAAAGTTGTGTCAGTACTGGTGTGAGAAAGCCAGGAAACACATACGTAGGTGTACTGACCACCATGATAAGACCTAAGCTGTCAAAATGGCATCGAACTCTAATACAAACAAATTCAAGCATTTGATGGACTCAAACCATCTTACCTATGATACCATGCTGTTTAAATATACTAGAAAATCCCCGCACCATGCTATCATGGGGATGTTGGGTGCCAACAGCAATAGCCTGGTCTGATCTCGCCTGTAAATGGGTTTTCACCTGTAATCAATATAAAATGAATCTTTTTTGGAATTCTAATTTTGAAATTCAACATACTTATACACTTTATGTGCTGAGCCCAGAAGTGCAGTCGGTAGTGCACAGAAACTGAGACCAGGGTCCGTATTCACCAACCATTCTTAAGAACGTTCTTAGACTTATTCTTCAAGATTTTCCAATTTTGAAAGTAACACACCTTCTGATTGGCTAAGCCGTACGGTTTAGCCAATCAGGTGTGTTACTTTCAAATTTGGAAAATTTTGAAGAACAAGACCAAGAATGTTCTTAAGAATGGTTGGTGAATACAGACCCAGAAGTGCAGTCGGTAGTGCACAGAAGCTGAGACCAGGGGTTGCTGGTTCGAATCCCCAGATCAGCATGTTTTTATCCAAAGACTGATGGTAGTCATTTTGACAGGATTCATTCCTCTCTCACCGCTGATCATTGTTTCTACAATGGTTTTTGGGAAAGCAGACAGTGATTTGTGAAGAATATTGTGCAATGTACTGGTAAAAGACACTCTAGGAAGGCATGGAGAGTTGGACTGGCTTCCATGATGTAACTGAAATAATGTTGAAAACAGCCTTATACAAACACCATACAAACCAAATCTACAGATCGACCTGTTGTCTAAAAGTTCTATCAATTCGAACAAGTATAAACCTTTGTTTTTTGCTAAAGGTTTAAACACTACAATATTATGATACTCAGAAGGTGGAAAACTGGATCAGGGGAGATAACTCACCATGTAGAAAGGACTCCCTACTGCTGCCCCTATACAACCAGCAAAAGCCCCTGCAAACACACTGCATAGCCAGCAAACATTCCCATTTTTGTCCTTAGTAAAACCTAGATTAGTGAGAATCTGATAGCTGCCAAGCCGGGCACCATTCATACAAAGTTGATACCATAAAGCTGGTACCAGGCCTTTTTGTAGAGCAAAAATTCCGTCTGTTCTTCCAATGGTGTAAAAAGCATGTATAGAGTTTCTGAAATTAGATATATTGATTACACCTATGATAAACAATTCTGTGAGAAGACAGGCTTTTCAAAACTGGTATTTTCTCCTCTTCCCACAATGTTTTCTATCCTTTCAAAGATCAATTCTATCGTTAAAGTTACATTCAATACCTTGCCTGCAAATACTTTCCATATGGAAGAGTAAAAAATTATGTCATCTTTGAAATGAGTCTTTTCCATATTTTTCTGCCTTGAGGTGGAATCTTCTCGGAATTGATTGTAAAATTGTTATAGGCCACTTTAATTTCAAATATATCACTTCTGTTTGATTAGGTATTTAAATACAATGATCAAAATTAAGTTTAAAAAATGTGAAAAGCTATTGAAACCAAAATAAATTTTTACCACACAATTAAATTTTTTGACCTGTCCAGATTATAAAACTTATTCAAACCTATAGTGTACAGTGTAGGCTCCTTTTCTCTGTAACTCTCCCTGTAACTGCATTCTGGTCTTTACAACCTGTGTAGACAAAGATTAGACTTCACCCATTACGAAACAACAAGTTTCAGATCTTCTACAAGGAAAGCGCCTGCAGGTAACAATTTTGAAATTGATAGGAATGAGTTAACTCTTTATCAAACAATCCTAAGTTTTAACAACCCCAGAGGAAATAACCTTTTGAAAACCTTGTGGTAAATGGTAAAAATGCTGGTAACCAAGGTTTTCTACACTTTTTGAAACAAACACCATCACTTCAGCTAAATTCATTATGTCGTCTGCAAATGCTTTCAATTTGGACATATCTAAAATTTTTGTCACTTGGACAAAATTTTAAACTTGTCCAAATTGAAAGCATTTGCAAAGGACCAATGAATTTCACTGAAATATGAAAATTTGTTCTGGGAAGGTAGATACATTGTGGGAAAAGGAGAAAATGCTGCTTACCAGCATTTTCTCCTTTTCCTACAATGTCTTCAAAAGGCTTCTTTCTCAGAGTCGTTAAAAGTCGGGACTGTGTGGTAAAGAGTTAAGTGCTCTTATCGGGAAGAAAAAATTGTGGGAAATGAATACTAGCCACAAGAATTTTCTCCTTTACCCATTATATTTGCAAAAGCTTTCTTCTTCAGGGTAGTTAAAACACATATGTAAGGGAAAAGGTCCAGTCGAGTGCAGTATATAAAAGTCTTAAAGGGCCACTGAAACTGTACCTTAATCCTTTACCACACAATCCTGGATTTTAACGACCCTGAGGAAAAAGCCTTCTAAAAACATTGTGGAAAAAGGAGCATTTTCTCTTTCTCCCACAGTGTTGTCTATCCTTCCCCAAACAAATTTCAATTTTTGAGTCACATTTATATTGTTGTCTGCAAATACTTTCAGTTTGGACTAGTCTAAAATTTTGTCGTCTGGTAAAGAGTAAAGTAAATGGTCTATGCCGCTTTTCAGGGTGGCAGACCCATGTGACTATCTGATATGGTTAACCCTTAACTGATTAATTATCAAAAGACTCAAGGGTTTTGCTTAAAATTCACATTATGAAATGAACAGATTCATACAGCTTATGGGACTTATTGGTCATCATTTGAAAGCATTAATTTGCTAGAAAACTAAAATTTTTAATGTTTTAACTCTTTACCGAACAACAAAATTTTGCAGACTACAAAATTTATGTGACTGAAAAATCAAAATTTGTTTATGAAAGGGTAAATAACACTGTGGGAAAAGGAGAAAAAGCTGGTCCCTGGACAGCATTTTCTTCTTTTCCCACAGTATTTCCAAAAACTTTTTTCCTCAGGGTCGATAAAACATGACATTGTGTCCTAAAATGTTAAATCAACTGATTCATATGAGTTATGGTATTTGGTTTTCAAGAAATGCTTGCATAAAGATATGAGAAGACCATTCTAATCATTGGTTGGATTCAGCACATTATAGTTGCTGAAAGATACTGTGAATGCAGAGAAAAATGATATGACCAACAAACACGGAAGCCGGCATGATCCAACTAAAACTATCTCAAAGGACTATTAAAAAAAAAAAAAAAAAAACTCTATTGTTCACTATTTCGGTTACTGCCTTTTACAAGAGTTTAGAAACACTTATGGTTGAAGTAATACATGCTTAACCCTTTACCACACAACAGAATGTGAGACTGGTCCTAACTGAAAGCATTTGCAGGCGACAAATTGAATGTGGCTTAAATGATGACTTTGTCTCAATGTTTTTTGAAAGGACAGAAAACATTGTGGAAAAATACTAGTTACTAGCATTTCCTCCTTTTTCCCCACAATGTTTTCAAAAGGCTTCTTTCTTGGGGACGTTAAAAATCATGAATGTGTGGTGAAGGGTTAAAAATGTTCTAAAGTGAAAATAGCGTTTCCATACTCTTAAAAAAAGGCAATAGCCAAAATATTAAACAACAGAGTGTTTTTTTTTCATAGTATTTCATTCATTCCCTTTGGACTTCATAGATTCATTGAATCCCAAAAGGCTTTCACATTACAACCTAAAGAGGTCACATTTTGCTTGCACCAGACCACTTTTCAAAACATAGTGATATAGAGATAAATTCTGGGCTAATTCTTTTTCTGCCACAATTTTTTCATGTACATGTACAAAAACATCGGTAACCATTATCAGTTTTTCCAAGTAAAGAAAAAACAATTTTTAACTTGTCCATATGGAAAGCATGTGTAGGAGACAAATTAAATGTGGCTTAACTCTTTACCAGATGACAAAATTTTAGCTTTGTCCAAATTGAAAGCATTTGCAGACAACAATTTAAATGTTACGCAAATGATGGTGTTTGTCTTTAATATGATAGAAAACATTGAGGAAAAAGGAGAAAATACTGGTTACCAGCATTTTCTCCTTTTCCAACAATGTTTTCAAAAGGCTTCTTTTCCATAGTCTTTAAAAGGCAGCATTGTGCTGTAAAGGGTTAACACTTACCAAACGACAAAATGTTAGACTGGTTCAAATTGGAAGCAGTTGCAGACTACAATTTTAATGTGGCTGAAATGGAGAAAATGGTCTTAGAACGAGTAGAAAACATTGTAGGAAAAGGAAAAAATGCTGTTTACCAGCAAATTTCTCCTTTTCTAACAATGTTTTCAAAAGGCTCAGGCTCTTTGGATTGTATCGGAAAGGATTAACTCTTCACCAAAAGAGAAAATTCTAAACTTGTTCAAATTGAAACCTTCTGCAGATGACAAAATAAATGTGACTCAAAAATTGAAATTTGTTTGGGAAAGATAGAAAACCATGTGGAAAAACGAGAAAAGCATTTTCTCGTTTTCCCACAATGTTTTCAAAAGGCCATTTTCTTGGGTCCTTAAAACTCCCCACTGTAAGGTAAAGGGTTAAGTGAAAGGGTGCATCTTTGAAAGGGTAGAAAATATTGGTGGAAAAAGAGAAAAAAAGTAGGTTAACCCTTTACTATACAACAAAGTTTTACACTTGTCCAAATTGAAAGCATTTGCAGACAACAAATTAGATATGACTCATATGGTTAGATTTGTCTGTAAAAGGACAGAAAACATTGTGGAAAAAGGAGAAAATGCTGGTTTCTCCTTTTCCCACAATGTTTTCACACGGCCACTTTCTCAGGGTTGTTAAAACTTGAGATTGTGTGGTACAGGGTTAACACCACTTTCTTTGTTTCCCATAATGTTTTCAAAAGCCTTGTTCCTCAAGGTTGTTTAAACTTGGGATTGTGTGGTAAAGGGCGAAACCCTCCTGCACAATGGTTGTTTAACCCTTTAGTGTCTATTAAGTCTTTACCAAACAACAAAATTTTAGACTGGTCCCAATCGAAAGCATTTGCTGATGACAAAGATGGCCCAAATGATGAAAATTGTCATTGATAGGTTGACTAGTCCAAATTGAAAGCATTTGCAGACGACAAAATAAATGTGACTCAAAAATTGAAATTTGTTTTGGAAAGAAGAGAAAACATTGTGGGAAAAGAAGAAAATGCTGATTACCAGCATTTTCTCCTTTTCCCACAATGTTTTCAAAATGCCTCTTTCTCAGGGTTGTTAAAAGTCAGGAGTGTGTGGTAAAGGGTTAACAACCCTGAGAAAATAAATTTATAAAATCCTTGTTGGAAAACGAGAAAATGCTACTTATTAGCATTTTCTCCATTTTCCACAGTGATTTCTACTCCTACAGGACAAATCTCATCATTCCAGCCACAATCACTTAGTCATCGGATCTGGAAATGCATTGCATTTGGACAAGTCTAAAATCTTGTTGTTGATAAAGGGTTACATAAAGTTACCGAGTACTATTACCGTGATTCGGAGGTTTGCTCTGATGTTGCGAAGAAACAATCAACAAACTTAACATCCGAGCTAACCTTCGGATTGAAGGTACCAGCACCAGTATACCTCTAAAGGGTTAGTGAAGAAACCAGCCCCACATGCTGCAATGCCTCCCAATGCAAACTCTCTCAGCTGTGATTTCTGCATACTGGTATTCATACAAGTTTTCTTCTTAATGTCTAGTTAAATGGCATATTTTGAACTGTTTATGACATTTCCTTTATTCATCCTGCTTTACTTCCATTTCCCATCTACAAAGGAAAAGTAAACTTTTAGTCAAATCAGTTTTGAGCAATTTTGAGAAAATGTCCAAGGGGATATTTCTACAATGTCTACCTCAGTCCATTCCATTTTCGTAAACCAGAGCTCCAGACTGAGGGAGTAATTTTGATTTCAAAATTGAAAATATTAATTATTTTCCATTAAACCCTATGTTACGAGATGATTCTAATGAGTACCCACAACATAGGGTTTGAAAGACAAATAAAAGATTTAGAATACCATCACTCCCTCTTATCTGGTGCTCTGCAGAACACCAATATTTTTTTGTTTGGATTGTTAATTTTTATCTTCTATCTGAATTAATTGTTTACCACACCACAAAAATTTAGACATGTCCAAACTGAAAGCAGACGAAAATTCAATAATAATGGAATTTGTCCTTAATATGGTAAAAAAAAGAAAAAAAACATTGTGGGGAAAAAAGTAAAACAAATGCTGTTTACCAGAATTTGCACCTTATCCCTGTATGTTTTCAAAAGCCTTTTTCTCAAGGTCGTTAAAACTCGGGCAAGTTCAAGCTTTTATTTTACTTCCGAACTGCACAATGTATAATTTTTTATACGTTTTTATGCTCATTTATGGCCTGTTGTAGACCAGGGATCCTGTGTGGATCTAGAAAGCTTACCTGCTGAAGTTAAAGCATACTTTTCGTTAAAATTCGGTAAATTGGTACCCTGCGTTTAAAACCTAGTTTAACATTAAATAAAGCAGTAGCCTTTGTTTATTCAACCCCTCCATAAGTTGTGATTCATTTTAAAGATTGTGGGTGCCTTAAGAACAAATAAATATAAAGACACGTCTTTTCAGCGTCTTTTTTCTTTTTTCGGTCAAGGTTTGAAGAATACAATCCCAAGACATTGCTTGGGACGAATATACTTCAGACGAACAGGTTTCGGCAAAGTGTATTCCCCGGCCCCACTCGTAAAAATAGGCTTTAATTCCCGGCCCCAACGCCCCCCCCCCCCCCTCCCGCCATGCTAAATATTTTATTTATTGCTTGATTCTGCTGAAATTAGTGTTATATGAAAGCTTAGACATTAGCCTTTCATATGATATAAAATACAATATGACCAATGAAACTTTTTTTTGAAATATTATCAATCAAAAATGGGTTAGTTTTTCATATTTTCTTCCAGGTATTTCACGAATTACACAAATCCGGTCCCTATGATAAATCCTTTATTTCATGGGAAAATATCGCAGAAGTTGTTTCTAAATGAAAGTGTACGTCTTTGGCTTTCCAACAGTACAAAAATGAGTGAATTCCGATGGAAAATTATGGAATAATAGGTGTTTGAAATGATCGATCCACGATGTAAATCTAATGAGTTTCCTCACAAATCCGGCCCTTGTGCTAAATTCTTTATTTCATGGAAAATATCGCGGAAATCATTTAAAGATAAAATCTTACGTTTATACTTTCCAACGGTGTAAAAATTAGTAAATTCTGATTGAAAATAATGGAATAATAGATCTTTGAAATGATCGACCCTCTATGCAAATTTAATGAGTTTTCCCTCAAATCCGGCCCCGTATATCAGTATTTTGTCTTTGGTTTAATTCTGATGAAATTAATTCCAAATGAAAGTGTATATCTAAAGCATTAATATGGCATAAAGCACAATACTTTGATTAAAATATTTTTTGACATATCGTGTATGACAGATAGGTACAAAACTCGCCATTTCTTTTCGGCATTTACACATTTCACACTAATTATTATTATTATTTTAATTTGGTGGTAACCATAAATGAATTTACTCTAAAGAGAATGTTTTGTGTTTGTAGCTTTCAAACGGTGTATAAAAAAAAAAAAAAAAAAAAAAAAAAAAATCGGGCAAAAAGTAATGGCATATTAGCCAACTGAATGTTTTCATTCATGACCCAAATTCAATATGTTATCCAGAAATCCGTGCGCAAGTTTTAACTCTATCACGATACTAAAATATAAAACTGTCAAAATCCAAAGCATTTGCACACGTTCAAATTGTAAGATTTGCCTTTGAACGGGAGGGATATACAATGGGTTAAATACAGATCGGGATCGGATGATTTCTTACGTTATGGTGATTAGTATTTCTTCAAATTCAGAATTCCCATTGACTTACATGTACTTAAGGGTACACGTATCCCAGCACACGACTTTACAGAAGTTTGCCGCGATAAGATCACGAGTATTAACCATAAATACACAACCCAGACTTTATCTTTGTGCTAACAAATTACTGTATCTGAATGTTGGGATGGATCAGGATCAGACGGCACAGAAGTTGTACTCTCTCTCTCTCTTTCTGTCTGTCTGCCCCCCCCCCCCCTTAAACATGTAGGCGGGAAAAATCTTATCGTATTGGAGAGTGATGACAAATGGTCAGACTACGTACTGTGCAGTCTGATTTCGATCTACCTTTTCAACAAAGGTCCACTGCATATCCTTTCTAAGCCAAAGCGTAGCCCTGCGCGACGAGTATTTGCTATGTTCAGAATTATGAGTAGGCTCAGATAATATTGGATAAACTTCCAAACTGATCTATTTCCTCACTTTCTGCAATCGCACACAAAACAAGGTCAGGGTCAAACTTTACAACTTTATGTCTGATATCAATCTACCCTATTCTCACAAACAAGGCTAGTTAGCTTGATTGTTGTGCAAGGCACTTGTGAAAATTTTCAAGAGGTCAGAGACAGGTGCACTGGCTGATGTAGTATGAAATAACGTTGAATACAGCGGCAAACAAACTGAACAATTTCACAAGGGTTGTAACTTCACTTGGCCATTTGATGGTTTGCTCATATTTCAAGCACAGTATTGCTATTCAAGGATCTGTTGGGCCCACAGTGCCATGTGTATTTTCAGGCAGTTATCCTTTACTATCGGACAAATGTCGGATTTGTCCAAATTGAAAGCATTAGAAGATGACAAAATGTATCTCAATTGCTGGGATTTGTCATTGAAAGGATAGAATACATTGTAGGAGGAAAGAAAATGCTGGTAAACCTCATTTTTAGCTTGGCTGTCTTCGGAGGAAACTTTATGGTATTGCCGTAGCGTTCTCGTCATTGTCTGCATCATCGTCACGCAAAAAACTGACATATATAATATCTCTGTTATTACTGATAATATTTACCTCAAAGTCTGACTAATTGTTAACTATTAAAAGGTGAACCTATATGCCAAAAGCAGGTTAATTACCATCAGAGTATTTTTTGACATCTTTATGCACCTTTTTCGGCCTAAAATTGTTCCAAAAAATCGAGCAGCTGAGTGTTGGCAACAGCATGCGATGGTCTTGTTTTCTTTTCCAACAGTGTTTTCATGTGCTGCTTCCTGATGGTCCCCAAAAACAAAGTTTTTGTTTTTTTTTAAGAGTTTAAAGTAACAATAGCTGCCAAAAGTAAAAACAGGTGTTAAAATGTATCTAAATTTAGATCATACTGCTTAAAAGTATGGAAATTATTGTGAAGATGACAATCTGTTATTGAACGGTTTGTTCAAGTGATAGTCCCTGGCGAAAAAACTAATTTCAAAACTTGGTTAAAAGTTACCAGGTCACTCTATCTTTTTTCTTTATTATTTTTTGCTTGATTTTAGAATCATATTTCTGCCAGCAACTAGCACTTTGACCAACCACAAATAACAGATTTTTATTTCACAACATTTTCCAAACTTTTAAATGGTATGATTTAAACGCATTTTAACACCTGTATAGTGTTCTTGGCCGCTATTGAACCTTTAAGGACCATTTCAGGCATTTTAAATTAATGATGTTGGCCAACTTTTGTTGATATCAAGAACGGTGCACACCAAGATCAAACTGCTTGGAAGATTCATTCTGATGTTGCACTTACACTCAAGATATTTTGGGGGCATACCTTTACAGTAAAATAACCTTGAATTCAATAACTTTAGCAACAAAAATTTTCTCCTTATTCCACAATGTTTTCTACCCTTTCAAAGGCAAATCCCATCATGGTAGCCACATGTAACTTGTCATCTGCAAATGCTTCTAACTCAGGCAAGTCTTAAATCTTGGAAGGAGTCACGTGAAGAGTCAAACCTACAGGCAGTTTTTTTTTTTTTTTTCACAAGCAATTGACAACGGTGAGAAACATTTCGGCACAAGGAAAATATGAGGAAAAGAGTAATCACTTGTAACCAAAATCTCCAAATTATTCTTTATCAGTCTCTATACCTAGTTTTTTTTTTTGCACTGATTCTGTGTAAGCCATTTGTTCTCAATGGGTGAGACTCGGTATTTATATCGGAGGTTTTATGTTGGGATTACTTGATACGGGGTCATTACACAAATGGCAGTAGTATTTACTTAGGAATTTGGACTCAAAACTTCTGATGTGTGGCATAGTGGAAGAGCGTCAGCCATAAAATGTTCCAGGTTCAAATCCTGTGATGAGGGCAACTTTTGCAACTACCTGAATCACAGCATAAAATTACATTCAAAAGTTCATTTCAAAACATCTCTTTTTACATCCCTTTTGTAAGTTCATATCACTGCAGCCATATACTTGTATCATGGGAATCTTGTTCAGATCCTTTGAGGACAAGGGTCTCTACCGTAGGCATACCACAAGTACATATCACAAGATTCAAATCCAGATTTTTTTATATGAAGGGCTCGTAGTAATCCTACACTGTTCTCATTGGAGAGGTCATCAGACCTCTCCAACAGTGGTGAGTTTAAAAGGCAGACTGCCTCAGAAATTGCTGCCTAACTCCATGCTTTTTTGCGAAATTGTTCTGATACACAGTCTGTTTCGTTATGGTTTTATAAATAAACCGAAATCAAAAAACTGAAATAGGAAATAAATGTGTTTTGTTTTTATACGACGGATTTCAAAAAGGATTTCTTTTGTTGATTTGATTGCAAATGACCTTTCCAGTAGTTGTAATTTTTCATTAAAAAAATAAAGCTTCACACACACAAAAAGAATTACGTTAAAAAAAAGAGAACAACGCGGGAAAAGATCACTTGAAAATGTGGGAAGAAGGTCACGTGTCTGTCATGTAATGCATGAAAGGTTTCTCCTTTTTACACAGCGGCAATCATACAATGCCTTACTTATTTGTCTACATGTACCAAAATATACTGAAATTAAAAGCAATAAGCTATTTGAAAACATGGATGCTGACCTCTCCTGGCTTCTTTTTTAAAGAAGCCAACTTGTGTATGATAGTACCCACAGGACGTACAATGAAGAGTAAGCATAAAGGAAGGGAAATAAATCTTTACAAATAGTGTATCAAGATTTGTTTCCCTTGCTAGAAACTAAAAACATTGAATCATGCCCCAGACCTTGATTAGAACACAAAACTCTAGGCTGAGCCCAAAAGTGGAGTTAGCAGCGTGCAAGACTTCAGACCAGGGGGTCGCTGGTTTGAATCCCCTGCCAGTCAGATTTCTTTCCGAGAATTGATGCTAGTTACTGCAACAGCATTCATTCCTCTCTCGCCGCTGATCATGTGGGACAGCAGCCAGTAGCTTGTGAAGAATATCATGTGAAGTACTTGGGGAAAAAAAAAAAAACTCCCAAGAAAGCATGAATATGTACACTGGTCGCTGTGATATTACTTGAATAATGTTGAAAACAGCTTTAAAAACCATGCAAACACGCGCTAAAACACCGACATCAGGTTATATTAAAATTCGTATTAACCCATTAAGTGTCTTTGACTGTAGTTATTGAAGGTAGAATTAAGCTTATCAATTAAACAGATAACAGATAATTGCCCATATGCTGTTGCATTCATGTCTGAAGATGGGATCTGGGAAGACCAGGATATGGCACTAATGAAGAGTAGGAAAAGACTAGGGGATAAGGGCTCGCCTTATTTCAAACGGATCATGACGTCAAAAAACTCTGATAACTCGGAACTATTACTTAGCTTGACACATGACTGCACTTTTGCGTAAATACGTGTAATGATATTAATTATTTTAGAGCTGCAGCCTAGCTGACTGAATAAGTTTCACCCATAAAGCATCCCTATCCACTGTATTGAAAGCATGTTTATTGTCAATAAAAATACACCAAAGTTTATTGGTGTGCCAAGACTCTTCGAATAATAGAGTGAAGTAAAAATATTGCATCAGCAGTACAACGCTTTCCACGAAAACCAAACTGGTTATCATTGAAAACATTCTCCTCCTCACACCATGTATTTAAACGATTACGTATGACTAACGAAAACATTTTTGCAATGATATTAACAAGTGTAATACCACGGTAACTTTCGGGTTTACATCTATCACCCTATTTGTACAAAGGGACAATGACACCTTTTGTCCAAGATTCTGGGTAATCACAAGAATCGAAAATATAACTGAAAATAATACATAAATATGAAGAAATAAAAGTTTTGCAGTCGATAAAAAAGTCTGCCACGTTATCATCCGGATCACAGCTTTTATATCTTTTTAGGGATGCAATGACTTTTTGCACCTCCAGAATTGTTATACTCCTATCTAGTTCATCTATATTAACTGTAAAGGTATCATTCTGACCAAAGCCAGAGTTACTATATTGACCTTGTCTAGAAAAACTTTCAAAATACTTTGCAAATTCATCAAGTGAAATATATATTCGTTGAGGGGGCTTCTTTTTACTCTTATTTATATAATTCCAAAATTGACGAGGGGAGTTTTTACTCAACTGGGCGAGGTTCTTTTTTTCTTTGGCATGAAACTTGAGGCTTGCACTCCTCTTGGCATTCATATATTCATTTCTCGTACGTAAAAAAAATCTTTGTTTTCAGAAGTCGGATCAGCAGAGAATCTACGTTTGGCAGAATAAAAGGCTGATTTTGATTGTTTACAAACGCCATCAAACCAAGGCACTGCAGATTTTTTTGTTTTTGAAAGATACTGTTTAACATTAATTGTTTTACCATGAAATTTGAAACAATTGTCGTGCACAAGTTTAGAAAATCCAAAAATACACTGGTCTATAGCCTTTGAGGAAAGGCAATCGATAATATCATCCAATGATTCCGTGTTACTATCTAAGTAATGTAAAAACTCCCGGTTTCTTTTAGAAGAACTTTTTCCTAAAATTCAAGCATTCTAAACTCATATAATCATTGGTCAAACATCAATTTCCACAGATCCATCTTTTCGGCCGTATTTGGCAATTTTTTTTAAATCATAATGACTAAAATGGGTAAAAATTGAGAAAAAAAAAAAAAAAAAAACTGCACAACCAGACTAATACGATCAACAACAACTCGCTCATGTACAGACAATTCTATAAAAAGCCAGAAATACTTCAGTTTTTTTTTTATTCACAAGCCGATATAAAATAGTTATTTCTTGTCAGCCATCTTTGTTCGCTTCGCGTACCACCATGAAAAAGCGTTTGCGATTGTTTGCAACCGTAAAACCGTAAACTGCTAACCAAACGTTCAGTTTCGAAGGTTTTCAAACGTGAGCTAACATAAGCCTTAACTGAATGCACTACAGGCCTATTGTTACACCAAAACAAATCATTGTATTATTTCATTCCAAGAAATTAGTTGTATTTTTTCAAGGGAAGTTGGACGATATTACTGACTATGCTCATTTCAATAAAATGTAAAGGCCTTAAAACTCTTTACCAAACGACAAAAGTTTAGACTGGTCCAAATTGAAAGCATACGACTAATAAAAAGTGGTAAAATAGTTTAGTTTAAACATATTTATTTTACATCGATTGAGAAACAAGTTCTTACAACTTATACTAATCTCTCTCGATTCTGCTTCCTGGAAACTACACCAGTACTCGCGCCGAATGTGTGGGCCAATGAACAGTCCCAAAGTTGACATCCGCTCCCGGGTATCGAACTCAGGACCTTTTGATAACGTGGCCGACGCTCTACCTCACAACCACACCACACAAAGTGGCCTAAATGACAAAATTTGTCCATGATAGGGTAGAAAACATTGTGGGAAAAAGGAGAAAATGCTGGTTACCAGCATTTTCTCCTTTTCCCACAATGTTTTCAAAAGCCTTCTTTCCCATGGTCGTGAAAACCCGGGATTGTGTGGTAAAGAGTTAAAAATATCGTACTACGAACATGAAAGAGCGAAGAAGGCAGGAGACGAAAACTCAAGCACGATAACTAAGGGACATCAGTCACAATGAAATAGAGAATTACCTCCCGTGACACGGATGCACTTGTCAAAATCGGCATTAGCATAACACGTAAGAAAATATTTAGTGATTTGTTTTTGTCTCTTTTTTTTTTTTAATATACAGGTTGCTACAAAGTTAACGGTAGTAAATCACTTACTGGACAAGTCTGCGAATGACAGACTCGGTATTTGCAGCGACCAGTTCAATCACAGGAATCGGACGTTTATTCGGTGAAAATAGCTAAATGTCAACCGAAGTGGTCACCCTCTATTATAATATATATTATAATAGAGGGTGACCACTTCGGTTGACATTTAGCTATTTTCACCGAATAAACGTCCGATTCCTGTGGTTCAATGTAGCAAATGGCCACGAGTCCATGGATACAGAAATCATCTTTTGGCTGTGTTTTTTTCATTTGCAAATGCTTTAAATTTGGTCGCGTTTGATACAAAGTGATTAAGACTGATAGCAGTTGAAGATGATAAGTAATACTTGTCTTAAAGGATAGGATTTGTTTTCGTTAAGTAAATCAAACCTGGCAAAGACAAATTCCATCATTTGAGGAACATTTAAATTGTCATCTTCAAATGCTTTCAATTTGGACAAGTCTACATTTTTGTCATGTGGTGAAGAGTTAAGGCAATTGTTTGGCTGATTATGATTGGCTAACATCCAGGAGCATAGTGTTTCTTTAAACATATCTTGATTTTCATTCATTTTCAGAGGTACAGTCTTTCTGATTTCATCTCGGTGCAGCTGTAAGAAAGGACACTTAAAATACCAGTACCTGAGATAGAGAGATGTAGAGTAAAGAGCATCTGACATTAACCTGATACGATAGAGTTGTGATAGAGCTGAAGCTTTTGAACAGTGCCTCCCATCAGTTGGAAACAGTTACACACATTATGACAGATATAAACAGAAGTTTGAAGGATTATCTTTCCAAGAGTCAATCAACAGAGCCCCTACTGAGTCAGGATGGTGGGTTGACGGGTAAACTGAATTTTGGCAGATTTAACCCTTTTGGGAAAACGACATCCCCTGATGACAGCGCCACCGGGGATGTTGCAAGTGGCTGGTTTGCACAGGCACAAAAGGATCCTTGTCTACCCAGTCTGGTAAGTCAGTGTGTGATAGGCAAAACATCATTCTGTATGGTATGCAAGCTAGGTATAAACTCTCTAACCTTTTGTTTACTGTAAACCTTATCTCATAACTCTTCACCAAATGACAATAATTTAGACTGGTCCAAATTGAAAGCATTTGCAGACCACAAATTAAAGGTGGCTGAAATGACAAAATTTGTCCTTGATAGAGTAGAAAAGATTGTGGGAAAAGGAGAAAATGCTGGTTACCAGCATTTTCTCCTTTTCCCACAGTGTTTTCAAAAGGCTTCTTCCTCAGGGTCGTTAAAAGTCGGGATTGTGTGGTAAAGGGTTAAATCTTTACCACACAACAAATTTTCAGACTTGCCCAAATTCAAAGCATTTGCAGACGAAAAAGTAAATGCTGATAAAATGATGTAATTTGCCTCTGAAAATAGAGAAAACATTGTGGGAAAAGGAGAAAATGCTGGTAACCAGCATTTTCTCCTTTTCCCACAATGTCTTCAAAAGGCCTTTTCCTTAGGGTTGTTAAAACTCGGGATTGTGTGTTAAAGGGTTAAAATTAATTTTTTGCCAGTGACTAATGCTTTGGCCAACCATACAATAACAGATTGTCATTTTCAGTATGATTTCCTTACTTTTATATGATAGAATTTCAATTCAAATGCACATACATATAAAAGGCTAGTAGTAATCAAAGTAAAGATACAGGTGTTAAAATGCATTTGAATTCAAAGGACACATAACCCTTAACCCATTACCACACAATCCCAACTTTTAACAATTCTTAAATAACAGCCTTTTGAAAACATTGTGGGAAAAGGAGAAAATGCTGGAAACCAGCATTTCCTCCTTTTCCAACAATGTTTTCTAACCTATCACAGGCAGAAATCATCATTTTACCATCATTTAATTTGTCGTCTGCAAATGCTTTCAATTTGGTCCGTTCCAATATTTTGTCGTTTGGTAAAGAGTTAAAGCGCTTTTCACTACTATGGTTGCCTTTGCGGCCAGTGTAGATCAAGATCAGACTGAAAAAAACATGCAGTCTGACCTTTGACTTACACTATCCGCTTTGCTGATTCAGTACAGATAAAAGGCAGCTACAAAAATGCAATCATACAATGTAGAAGTATGGAAATTAGGATGAAGATGACGGTCTGTTACTGTATGGTTGGTAGAAGTATTAGTCAGTGGAAGAAAAATGAAGTGTTAACACCTCTGGGCCCGTATTCACCAACCATTCTTAACTCTTTACCAAATGACAAAATTTCAGACTGGTCCAAATTGAAACAATTGCAGACGACAAAATAAATGTGACTGAAAAATTGAAATTTGTTTTGGGAAGGGCAGAAAACATTGTGGGAAAATGAGAAAATGCTGGTTACCAGCATTTTCTCATTTTCCCACAATGTTTTCAAAAGGCCTCATTCTAAGGATCATTAAAAGTCGAGATTGTGTGGTAAAGGGTTAAGAATGTTCTTAGTTTTTTCTCCAGAATTTTTCTATATTTGAAAGTAACACAAGTTCTGATTGGCTAAACTAAATGTTTTAGGCAATCAGAAGTTGTGGTACTTTCAAATATAGAAAATCTTGGAGAATAAGACTAAGAATATTCTCACGAATGGTTGGTGAATACGGACCCAGGTAGCCAGCGAGTCACAAACACTTGGACAGACCATACGATGATAAATTGTCATCTTCACAACACTTTCCATGTTTTTTTTAATGGTATAATTTAAATTTAAATGCATTTTAACACCTGTTTACTTTGGCCGCCACTGGGCCTTTTCTGAAAACTAGCATTTTTTTCTTTTCTCACAATGTTTTCAAATGATTTGAAGGAACAAATCCACGATATCCACCACAAATTCAATGCGGACAAGTCTAAAATGTTGTTCTGTAAAGAGTAAAGAGATACATTTACACCTCTTGTATTTCAGACAAAGAAACAGAGAATTCTGGGGTTTGTGCTGTGTTTGTGTATGGGTACTTTTTGTTTCTCTTTGGTAAGTTTTGCATCTTTTGTCATAGCAAAATATTTTCGCATGTAATGATTAACCCTTTACTGCACAATGACGCCTTTTAGCGCCCCTGGGAAAGAAGCCTTTTAAAACATTGTGGGAAAAGGAGAAAATGCTGGTAACCAGCATTTTCTCCTTTTCCCACAATGTTTTCTGTCCTATCAAAGGAAAATTGCACTATTTGAGCCACATTGAAAATGTCGTCTACAAATGCTTTGAATTTGGACAAGGCTAAAATTTTGTCGTCTGATAAAGGGTTAAGCCTTCATCACTCAATTCTGTGTTTTAATGACCCTGAAGAAGAAAGACTTGAAACCATGGTAATCAGCATTTTCTCTTTTTCCCCCACAGTGCCTTTTCTCTTGTCAAAGAACTTCTATTCATGTGTATTACTGTTGATTATTGTCTTATGCAGAAGCTTTGTATTTGATATGACTGAAATAATGTTGGAAGTGGTGTAAAATACCATTCAATCAATCAATCAACGAAACGGCAAAACTTTGGACTAAACCAAATTCGAAGCATTTGCTGACTCCAAATCAGATGTTGCTAAAATGATGATTTTTTTTTTTGTTGATAGGATAGAAAACATTGTGGGAAAAGGCTGTTTTTTTTTTCATCGCTGTATTTTTGTGGCACTGATGGATGTAAGTATGGATCAGTCTCATTCTAGTGTAGGGGAAAACAATAAGAAAAGTAATGCCCTTTTCTTGTACCTGTCTCTTTTCAGGCTTGTCTGTATATACCTTTACTTCTGCTGAAAGCAAGAAAATTTGCCATGTTGTATACACTAGGAAGTTTATTCATTATAGGAAGGTATGTATGTATGCCGGTGGATGGACGTTTTGGCCCTTGACAATTTGGCGCGGACACTTTGGCCGCAGATGTTTTAGCTCCTGACGTTTTGGCCAGGGACCTTAAGGGTCAAATGAAATAGAGTAGAAATACACCCCAATCAGTCCTCTATCAATTTCCTTATTTAAAAATAAATATGGGCAAAGTTCAGAATGCACATTAAAGCAGACTGATCTTTTCCTACACAATATGTTGCAGACTGTCATTAATTACTTCTTTGATCTTTGTAAACAACGGAAAATAATAAAAAAGTAATTGATTCTGGCAATTATTTCAACCAATATCACATCAATCAAACATCCAATCAGTTAAGTTTGATTGCAATGTTTCTTCAATTATAGATTTTTCTTACTTCGAGTGATTTCCAGTTTGCAAATATATGGAAAATATATCTAAGTGAGAAGTTGAGAATACCAAAATAGCTAAATTAAAATAACTCAGAACTCTTTTTTTTCTGTTGGGGAGAGGGAGTGGGGGCTGGGAATTTACGGTTAAAAATCACATTTTGTTAACCTGTATGTACATGTGCTTATGTGGTACAACATTAGTGTTTTGTTACCTTAATTTACTTACTAACATTAACTTCAACATTCATCAATGATATGATTCGAGCCAAAACATCCTACTCTGCCCTTTTTTTGGACCAAATCATCGGGGGCCAAACTTTCAGGCCAAAACATCCAGGGCCAAATTGTCAGGTGCCAAAATGTCCTACATTCATGTATATCATGTGATCTCTCTACTGTTGAAGCAAGTTTTCAGCTGGTGATTGTAACGTTTTACCATACAATTTGGAGTTTTAACGACCCTGACATAGAAGGCTTTTGAAAATTTTGAAGGAAGAGGAGAAAATGGGTGGTAACCAGTATTTTCTCCTCTTCCACAACGTTTTTTACTCTTCACAAACATATCCCATCATTGGAGCCACATGTAAGTTTTCATCTGCAAATGCTTTCAATTTAGAAAATTCTTAGATATTGTTGTCCAAGTTAAAACATCCTTAAAAGTTTACGATAACTATCATGTACCTATACTAAGGTTAAACCTTTTACCAGTCAACAAAAGTATAGATGCATCCAAATTGACAAACAAGAAGTGAAATGCTGCTTAACCCTTTATCACACAGTCCCAACTTTTAACGACCCTGAGAAAGAAGCCTGTAGAAAACATTGTGGGTAAAGGAGAAAATGCTGGATACCAGCATTTTCTCCTTTTTCCACGATGTTTTCTACCCCTCCCAAAACAAAGTTCAATTTTTCAGTCCATTTTATCTTGTTGTGTGCTAATGCTTTCAATTTGGACCAGTCTAAAATTTTGTCATGTGGTAAAGACTTAAATGGTGGCAGTTGACTTAGAAATGGCAGAAAACATTGTAGTATTTTCTCCTTTAATATCCACAATATTCTCAGAAACCTTCTTCCCTGTGATAGTTTATAGTTAGGATTGTTTAGTAAAGGGTTAATAAAAAAATGATTATGAAAACATTTTGCCAATGAGGAAAATTTCTGATTATGTGTACCGGTAAATTCTTCTTTTTGCCACAGTGTTTTCAAAGTGCTTCCTGAGGGTCGTTAAACTCTGCACTGTGTGGTAAAGAGTTAATGTTGTAATTCTCTGTTGGTGTTCTTTTCAGTTTTTCCATGTTATGGGGGCCAATGAACCACATCAAACATCTCTGTTCGACATCAAGAATGCCTTTCACGCTGGTGTATTTTGGAACAATGTTTGCTACTATTTATTTCTCTATATGGGTGAGTAAAAGTTCCAGTTAATCACCCTAGGGATGCCAAATGAATGAAAAATGACTTAAATCTCTACCAAATAACAAAATTATAACCTCTCATCCAAACTGAAAGCATTTGCAAATGACAGATCTAATGCAGGCCATATAGTAACTATGTTTTGAAAGGGTAGAATACGTTATTGGGACAGGAGAAAATACTGGTCACTAGAATTTTCTCCTGTTCCCAGAATGTTTTCCAAAGCCAGGTTCATTAAAACTCAGAAATGTGATCGTGCTTTTATGATCGTGCTGCGTCCCGTGTGTCGTCAACATTTACCTTGTGTGCACTTTAGAGGCCACATTTCCAGGTAGATACTTACGAAATTTGGTCAGAATGTTTTCGAAATTGGGTCATGTCGGGTCAAAAAGTAGGTCATAGGGCCAAATCATAGAAAAACCTTGTGTGCACTCTAGAGGCCACATTTTCAACTTGATATGCATGAAACTTGGTCAGTGTTTGTCTTGATGATATCTCAAACAAGTTGAAATAGGGTCATGTTGGATAAAAAAGTAGGCCACCGGGCCAAATCTTAGACAGACCTTGTGTTCACTCTAGAGGCTACATTTTCAGCCAGATACTCATGAAACTTGGTCAGAATGTTTGTCTTGATGATATCTTTGCAATTGGGTCATGTCGGGTCAAAAAGTAGGTCACTGGTCCAAATCTTAGAAAAGCCTTGTGTGCACTGTATAGGCCACATTTTCAGCCTGATACTCATGAAACTTGGTCAGAATTTTGTCTTGACTACAGTTAAGAAAGGCATGTTAAAGCTTAAGTATGTGCTCTATGCCATATATTTTCAGGTAAGAAGTACAATCTTTACTGTGATCTTTGCTGTTTTACAGATATTAGCTCTAGTCTGGTAGGTCTTTTTAAAACATCTTTTTTTTCTCCTAGCTTGTTAATTCTTATCTCAGTACCACACTATTTCAAGTTTTAATGACCCTATAGAAGAAGGCTTCAGAAATCATTTTGGGAAAAGGGGAAAATTTTGGAAACCTGCATTTTCTCATTTTCCCTCAAGTGTTTTCTGCCCTTCACCTCAAATTCTACTATTTGAACCACATTTATTTTGTCGTTTGCAGTTGCTTTCAGTTTTGATAAGTGAAATATTTTGTTGTTTAGTAAAGAGTTATAATTAAACATGACTTAAATAATGGGGTTTGTCAAAGAAACAACTTTACTGTTAGAAAATTGTAACATGCAGTTTTTATCTTAGATGATTTCATTGTATTTAAGCCATGCTCTGTAAAAAAAAGGGCTTAATGCATCTGCAAAAAAGTATCAACCCAGGTCAGCCTGCGCAGCCTGGGCAGGCTGAACTGGACCAAAACTTTTCGCTATTGGTCAATTTTTTGTATGTCTAGGGACCAGTCTACCTCAGCCTGTTTAGCCCATTGCCAAACAAGAGTGTGTTGTAGCTGCCCTAAGGAGGAAGAAGGCCTTTTTCAAAGACTTTGTGGGCATAGGAGATAATGCTGGAAACAAGCATTTCTTCTATTTCTGGCTATTTTTCCCTTTTTTTTTTTCCAAAGAAAAATCTTACGGTTTGAGTCACATATTGTACTTTGCAAATACATGAACCATGCTCTGACAAAAGGGGGTTACATGCATCTGAATATTTCATTGTACTAAGCAAGTCATCACATAATTATGGATCCATGAAATCCTTTTTTTCTAACAACCGAATGAATAATGGGGTAGAATGGTCCTTGGACATTCAGAAAATTTACAAATGGCAAAATGTTTTGACCTATGTCAGCCTGCGCGCGTTGACTCTTTTTTGTAGATGCATTAGGCCTCCTTTTCACAGAGCATGGCTCATATTCAAATACTGAAGTCTTTAATTTTGTCTTCTAGTAGTGGTTAATTATCAATCTTGTGAAAGAATTTCGCTAAGCTGGGAGTCAAACCTGGGACCTCCCCGGGTTTCAAGCCCCATCCATTATGAACCGAGCTAGACGGTTCAGCCCTTGTTATCTTATCGACACTTTTCAGACTGTATCACCCTAGTATCACTGAATTCTTGGACCTAATAATTGCTTTGCGAAAAGGGGGCTCAATACAACTGGGCCGAAACTTTTTGCTATCGGTCAATTTTCTGTATGTCTACCTCATGATACAGTCGGTTGTTGGACATAATAGATATTATGGCTCCATAATTTATGACTTGCTTAGTGTCATGGATCACTGAGATGCATTAAGCCCCCTATTGTCAGAGCATGGCTCAATTGTAATGAGTACCCACAATATAGGTTTTTCACAAAGATGCAATGCTTTTAGGGATTTAACTATACCTACCTAATGAATTGGACCTCTTTGTTTTCCTTTCAGGTACATTATAAGTTATATACCAGGTGGTCAGACTGGATTGAAGTTTTTCAGCCAGATATTTTACGCTGCAGCTTCAAAAACAACACAGACTATCCTACCTGTGTAGTTATATGTGACAGATCTTTATTCCAACCCCCCCTCAACTACACAGTTACATGTACTTCATTTTACAGCCCTGAAGAAGACAGCTTCTTGAAAACATTGTGGGAAAAGGAGAAAATGCTGGTAACCAGCATTTTCTCCTTTTCCCCATAATGTTTTCAACACTTCTACAGACAAATACTATCATATGGGCAAGTGACAATTCATTTTTCGTTGAAGTAAATCTTATCATAAGTTGTCATGTATAGGACAGATAACACAAGGGGTTGTCTGTATCAAGATGGACAACCCCTCGAACTTTTGACTGTCTAACTTTGGCCATGTGGAATGACAAAGTGATGTGTATGGGATATATACAGACCAAATACTGAGCGCTGATTGGCTAACTTATCTAAACATTGGTCTAAAGAAAGATTTATTTCCTTAGTTATTTATTTTTGCAACAAAAATGTAAACTCTACCAGACTACAAAATTTTTGACTTGTTCATTTTGATAGCATTTGCATATGAGAAATATACATGTAGCTCCAGTGATGGTATTCGTTTCCTTAACTCTTTACCAAACAACCAAATTTTGGACTAGTCTAATATGAAGGCATTTGCAGATGACAAATCAAACTTGGCTCAAGAACTGAAATTTTCCCTTGGACTGGTAGAAAAGATTGTGTGAAAAGGAGAAAATGTTGGTTACCAGCATTTTCTCCCTTTTCCGCAATGTTTTCCAAAGTCTTTTCCATCAAGGTTGTTAAAGCTCAAGATTGTGTGGTAAAGGGTTAAGCGTAGAAAGGGATCCTGCTTGGCTTTGTGGGAAAGTGTAGGACTTGTAACCTGGAGACCCATGGTTCAAGCGTTACCTTTTCCCATAATGTTTCCCAACCTTTAAAAGGTAAATACCAACATGGAAGCAACATTGAACTTGTTGTTTGCAAATGCTCTGAATTTGGACAAGTCCAAAATGTTGTGATTTGGTAAAGGATTACCAGGGCTATCAGGACATAGGATTGGTTGGTAAAGGACTGTGAGTCAGACTTATATGTATTAACCCTTTACCACACAATCCTGACTTTTAACGATCCTGAGAAAGAAGCCATTTGAAAACATTTTGGGAAAAGGAGAAAATGCTGATAACCAGCATTTTCTCCTTTTCCTACAATATTTTCTACCCTTCACAGAATAAATTTCAATATTTCAGTCACATTCAATCTGTCGTCTGTGAATGCTGTCAATTTTGACAGGTTTAAAATTTTGATGTTTGGTAAATAGCTAACTTTTTAACTCTTTACCACATGAATAAATTCTTCAAAGTGAAGGCATTTGCAGACAACAAATAAAATGTAGCTCAAATGGCAAAATTTGTTCTTTATAGGGTAGAAAACATTGTGGGAAAAGGAGAAAATGCTGGTTACTGGCATTTTCTCCTCTTCCCTTGATGTTTTCAAAAGCCTTCTCTCTCAGGGTTGCTTAAAGTTTGGATTGTGCAGTAAAAGATTAAAATACTGCAAAAACTTAGACATGCCCAAATTGAAAGCATTGGCAGACGAAAGATCAAACAAGGCCCATCATATTGGTGGATTTGGCCTTAAAAGGATAGAAAATGTTTTGGAGGAAAGGAGAAAATGCTGGTTACCAGCATTTTCTCACATTGTTTTCAATAGGCTTTTCACTCATGGTTGTGAAAACACAGGATTGTTTGCAAAAGCGTTCAGCTAAGTTTGTATAAGTGTAATCTAGATTGAGGAAATAAACATCTATTTTCTATATTATTCATGTATGTTTTTTGTATGCAACAGGATTCATTCCTCTCTCACAGCTGATTATTGTTTCAACTATGGTTCTGTGAAAAAGCAGCCAGTGGCTTGGAAATAATGTTGTGCATAGTACTTACAAAAGGAATTCCAGGAAAGCATGGGGCATTGGCCACTATAACCGACAGAAGAGTGAAAACAAACAAAGTGAATAAATATCTTTATTTGATACTTGTTCAGGGAAATTCTAATAATATGAGGAGTGTTCAAATATGAATGCATTTAACTCTTTACCAAACAATCCTTGGTTTTCACGACCCTGAGAAAGAAGCCTTTTGAAAACATTGTGGGAAAGGAGAAAATGCTGGTAACCAACATTTTCTCCTTTTCCCACAATGTTTTCTTCCCTTCCCAAACAAATTTTTGAGTCACATTAATTGTGTCGTCTGCAAATGCTTTCAATTTGGATGAGTCTAAACTTTTGTCGTTTGGTAAAGGGTTAAGCACCTAAAATTTGATTCTTCATAGGTTTCACTAAAATTTTATACCTCAAAGTATTCACCTCCAACAGATATACAAAGTTTCAGTCTCTGGATCCAGTCTTTGAAGGCATTTTCCTGGCACCCATTATCTTTCACTAGGTGGCATTTTTCAAATACCTATCTGATTTGGACATTCTGTGTTCAGATCTGGACTACTTTTCAAGATGGCAATCAATGCAGCAAATTTCAGAGTAAAACAGGTTTACTCATGGTGTATGAATAGATATGCATTACAGGATAGTGATGCGTCATAGCAGACAAGTCAATCTTTGAAGAATGCCTATGTTTTTTTCAAAAATAAAGATTCTATCAAGAAATCTGAAAGGAGTATACCCAACATTCATTTATGCCCAACTGAAAAGGAATCAAAGCTGCAGAAGATTTTTGAATATTTATAAAGGTTTTCAGTTTTGTTACCATGGCAACAAGGGTTCTTTATGGAACTTACTTTTTCAAGAAATCTGGAAGAGGATCATAGTAAAATTGTTTGAAATTTGGTTCAGGTTGGGTCGGTAGTTTCAGAGGAGAAAACGTTTGAAACAAAAGTTAGCCCCAACATGCATGCCTGACACACGGCTGTAACAAAAGCTCAATACCTTTGGCATCTGGAGCTCAATTTCTTATCAAACGACAAAATTATGCATTCATCCAAATTCAAAGCTGTTGCAGATGACAAATTAAATATGGCTCATTTGATGAAACCTGACTCTCAAAGGGTAGAAAACAATGTGGGAAAAGGAGAAAAATGTTGTTTTCTCCTTTTCCAACAATATGTTCAAAAGGCTTCTTCGAGGGGTCATTAAAACTCAGATTGAGTGGTAAAGGGTTAAAACATAACAGTAACAAGAAATGTACATAATTTTATGATATACCTCAGTCAAAAACAAATCATGCAACAAAATGAAACAAAAATCATTGAAAAATTCCTTTCTACCCTGCATGTATAAAACAAGCACAACCCAGTTTCCTCATGAGTAAATATACTCTCTTAATCCTTTACCACAAAATCTCGAGTTTTAACTACCCTGAGGTAGAAGGCTTTTAAAAACATTGTGGGAAAAGGAGAAAATGCTGGTAACCAGCATTTTCTCCATTTTTCCCCCATTTTTTTCTATCCTTCCAAGCACATATTTCATAATCTGAGCCACATTTGATTTGTTGTCTGCAAATCTTGGACCAATCTGAATTTTCTATGGTAAACAGTTAATTCATTTTCACACAAATATGTTTATATCATATAACCTCCATTGTCATATATTATTTCTGGTGAAATATTTCTGTGTGATAAAAAGAATCTGACATTTGTTGGCTTTTGAGATAAAATTTCATGAAACTCGTCAAGAAAAAAATGTTATCAAGCTCCCCAAAGGCTCGTTTAATAACATTTTCCTAGACTGGTTTAGTAACATTTTATCTTCAAACGCCAACTCATGTCAGATCCTGTAGTCCTTTCATGTCTTCAACGATACTTTAACTCTGTACCAAACAACAAAATTTACACTCGTCCAAATTAACTCTGTACCAAACGACAAAACTTCAGACTAGTCCAAGTTGAAAGCATTTGCAGACGACAAATCAAGTGTGGCTCATAAATTGAAATTTGTTTTGGGTAGAGTAGAAAACATTGTGGGAAAAGGAGAAAATGCTGGTTACCAGCATTTTCTCCTTTTCCAACAATGTTTTCAAAAGCTGTCTTTCTCAGGGTAGTTAAAAGTTTGAACCGTGTGGTAAAGGGTTAAACACATTTCCAGACGGAAAACTAAATGTGGCTCAAATATTGATTCCTATCTTTTGAATGATAAAAAACATTGAGGGAAAGGGAGAAAATGCTGGTTACCAGCATTTTCTAATTTTACTTTGTTTTAAAAAGGCTTCTTCCACAGACTTATTGATAAAATTAAATGGTTTAACCCTTTACCAGACGACAAAATTTTAGCCTTGTCCAAACTGAAAGCGTTTGCAGACGACAGTTCCAAAAATGGCACAAATAGTGGAATTTTTATTTGATAGTGTAGAAAACACTGTCAGAAAAGGAAAAAACAATGTTTTCAAAAAGCCTCTTTCCTAGGGTCGTCAAAAGGCGGCATTGTGCAGTAAAGGGTTAACCCTTTACCACACAACGCCGCCTTTTAACGCCCCTGAAGAAGAATCCTTTTTAAAATACATTGTGGGAAAAGGAGAAAATGCTGGTAACCAGCATTTTCTCCTTTTCCCACAATATTTTCTGCCCTTTCAAAGAAACATTGCACCATTTGATCCACACTGAAATTGTCATCTGCAAATGCTTTCAATTTGGACAAGCTAAAACTTTGTCATCTGGTAAAGGGTTAAAATAACACACAAACAAAGCGGCG
The DNA here is from genome assembly GCA_945859785.2 of Tridacna gigas. Lineage (NCBI taxonomy): Eukaryota > Metazoa > Mollusca > Bivalvia > Cardiida > Cardiidae > Tridacna > Tridacna gigas. Next base: position 25,785,490 of record OX244041.2, on the reverse strand, counting down.
CTTGATAACAGAGACAATTACTCAAAAAAAGTAATTGCCCCTTTCACCACAGTTTTCTTTACTAATCAAAACTTCCTTTTCAGTCAATTTTCTCTATTTTCTTCTTTTCTGTGCTTGCTGGCATATCCCAGAGTAGCCAGTGAGGCTATGGATTAAGCCTTTACCAAACAACAAAATTTCAGACATGTCTAAATTGAAAGCATTTGCAGATTACAAAATACATGTGATTCGAAAATTGAAATTTATTTTGGGAAGGGTGGAAGACATTGTGGGAAAGGAGAAAATGCTGGTTACCAGCATTTTCCCCTTGTCCCACTTTGTTTTCAGTAGGCTCTTTCTTAACCCTTTCCCAAATGATAAATTTTTAGACTGGTCCAAATTGAAAGAGTTTGCAGACGACAATTTTAAATTTGATGAAAATGACAGAAAGTTCTCCAAAAGGGTAGAAAACACTGTGGGAAAAGGAGAAATTGCTCATTACGAGCAATTTCTCCTTTTCCCACAGTGTTTTCAAAAGACTTGTACTGCAGACACGTGAAAACCAGGGCTTGTTTGGGAAAGGGTTAAGAGTCTTTAAAACTCATGACTGGTAAAGAGCTAGCAACTGAATCTGCAAGCCATGTCTGGACCAATCAAAAACTAGTACAAAGGAAACAAAGGAAAAACATTTTGGTGCAAGGAAAACGCTTTTCTTAAATAATGCGGAAAACATCATGTGAAAAACATCATGTGAAGAAGAGTAACTGTTAAATTCTTCACCAAACTACAAAATTATGAACCTTCCATACCGATAGAATTTGCAGACGACAAATATGACTCAAATCTAAAATTTCTCATTGGAGGTGTAGAAAATATTGTGGGAAAAGAAGAAAATGCTAATTACCAGCATTTTCTCCTTTTCCCACTATGTTTCCAAAGGCTTTCTTTCTTAGGGTCGTTAAAACTAGGGACTGTGGTAGAGGGTTAATTCAAGCAATGGCTCCTTTTACCTCAATTTTTTCTAAAGCTTCTTCAGGGAAAAAAGACAAAATTCAAATTTGCAGACTAGTTTAACTCTTTACCAGAAACACACTTTTAGACTGGTCCAAATTGAAAGCATAATGCAGAGGACAAAATTTAATGTTGCACAAATAATGAAAAAAATGTAAGAAAAAGAAGAAAATGCTGGTTACCAGGATTTTCTCCTTTTCCCACAATGTTTGCAAAAGTCTATTTTCTTGGGGTCTTGTGCGGTCGAGGGTCAATCTTTTAACAAATGATCCTGAGTTTTCAGAAACCTTCAGGAAAACGGGAAAAGCGCTTTGGAAAACATTGTGGGAAAACGAGAAAATGCTGGTAGCCAGCATCTTTTTCCTTTTTTCTACCATGTTTTCCGTCCTTTCAGAACCAAATCTGATCATTTTACTTACAGTATATTTGTTGTCTTCAAAAGGCTTTCAAATTGGACAAGTCTACTCTGCTTACACAGTAAATTCAGTGAAAAGTGTTTTTTGTTTAACCCTTTCACCACACAATCCCCAGTTTAAATGGCTCTGAAGAAGAAAAGGAGGAAGTGACAATGATTTGTTGTCTGCAAAACCCTTCAATATGGACTGGTCTACAATTTTATCATGTGGTAAAGAGTTAAACAAAAATACAGCTGAATCCTTCACTAGAATACACACATTTGTTACATTCTTGATGACCTATTTATATCATATACCAGTAGTGCCAACATTCTGATAGCTCCCCGAATTAACTCTTTACTAGACAAAATTTTAGACTGGTCCAAACAGACAGCATTTGCCAACGACATTTTGAATGTTGCACAGAGGATGAGACTTCTATCAGAAAGGGTAGAAAACATTGTGGGAAAAAGAGAAAATACTGGTTACCAGCATTTTCCCCTTATCCCACAATGTTTTCAAAAGCCTAATTTCCTTAACCCTTTACTGCACAATGACGCCTTTTGACGCCCCTGGGAAAGAAGCATTTTGAAAACATTGTGGGAAAAGGAGAAAATGCTGGTAACCAGCATTTTCTCCTTTTCCCACAATGTTTTCTACCCTATCAAAGAAAAGTTGTACCATTTGAGCCACATAGAAATTGTCGTCTGCAAATGCTTTCAATTTGGACAAGGCTATAATTTTGTCGTGTGGTAAAGGGTTAAGGTCACTAAAAGTTGGGATTTAGAGTTCTAGAGCATTAAATTTACAGCAGATGATTTCAATTACATCTTTCAAACAAGAGGGCCATAATGGCCCTGGGTCGCTCACCTTAGTAGAGTGCCTGAAAGGTTTTTCTTTAATTTGACCATGTGACCTAGTTTTTGACCGCAGGTGACCCAATTTCAAACTCATATTTCATGAAGACAAACATTCTGACCAATTTTCAAGTCAATTGAGCAAAAAATTCGGGCTCGATTGCCCTAAAGATATTTCTTTAATTTGACCTAGTGACCTAGATTATGACCCCAGGTGACCCAAATTTGAACTGGTCTTTGACTATATCAAAAGAAACATTTTAACCAATTTTCAAATCAAATGAATAATAAATGTGGCCTCTAGAGTGCCCACTAGCTATTTCTTTAATTTGACCAAGTGACCTAGTTTATGACCCCAGTTGGCCCAAATTCAGACTCGTGTGAGATTTTACAAATACAAACATTCTGACCAGTTTTCAAGGCAATTAAGCAAATAATGTGGCCTCTAGAGTGCCCACAAGGTATTTCTTTATTTTGACCTAGTGACCTAGTTTATGGTTCCAGGTGACCCAAATCCAAACTCATCTGGTATTTCATCAAGACAAACATTCTGGCCAAATTTCAGGTCATTTGAGCAATAAATGTGGCCTCCAGAGTGCAAACAAGGTACTTCTTTAATTTGACCCAGTGAACTAGTTTATGACCCAAGTTGACCGAAATTAATCTTATGTGAGACTTTATAAAGACAAACTTTCTAACTAATTTTCACGGCAATTGAGCAAATAATGTAGCCTCGAGAGTGCCAACAAGGTATTTCTTTAATCTGACCTAGTGACCCAGTTAATGACCCAAGATGACCCAATTTTGAACTCAATGAAATTGTTGCGCTTAGATGGGCAAACAAACTTAGAAGAGAATCACTACATACCAAATATCAAAGCTCTACGCCTTCCAGTTTTAAAGAAGAATTTTAAAGTTTTCCTTCTTTGTTCCTATGTTCGAACTTGTGACCCCCGGGGCTGGGCCAGTTTTGACCCAGGGGCATCATATGAACAAACTTGGTAGAGGTCCACTAGGAAATGCTACATACCAAATATCAAAGCTCTACGCCTTCCTGTTTAAGAGAAAAAGAAATTTAAAGTTTTACTTCTTTGTTCCTATCTTCGAACTAGTGACCCCCGGGGCGGGGCCAGTTTTGACCCAGGGGCATCATATGAACAAACTTGGTAGAGGTCCACTCTGAGATGCAACATACCAAATATCAAAGCTCCACACCTTTCGGTTTCAGAAAAGAAGAATTTTCAAGTTTTCCTTCTTTGTTCCTATGTTCGAACTTGTGACCCCAGGGGCTGGGCCAATTTTGACCCAAGCAGCATCCTTGGAACAAACTTGGCAGAAGTCCACTAGGAGATGCTACATACCAAATATCAAAGCTCTATGCCTTCCCATTTAAGAGAAAAAAAAAATTAAAGTTTTCCTTCTTTGTTCCTATGTTTGAACTTGTAACCCTGGGGCAGGGCCAATTTTGACCCCAAGGGCATCGTATGAACAAACTTAGTAGAGGTCTACTAGGCAATGCTACATACCAAATATCAAAGCTCTACGCCTTCAAGTTTTAGAGAAGAAGATTTTTACAGTTTTCCTTCTTTGTGACTATGCCCAAACTTGTGACCCCCGGGGCGGGGCCAGTTTTGACCCCAGGGGCATCAAATGAACAAACTTGGTAGAGGTCCACTAGGAGATGCTACATACCAAATATCAAAGCTCTGCGCCTTCTAGTTTCAGAGATGATGATTTTTAAAGATTTTGCTCTTTTTTCCTTTTTGTTGCCATGGCAACCAGAGTTGAGGGTGGAATTCAATTCTTTGAACAATTTTGGTAGAGCTTCACCCAAGGAACATCCCTGCCAAGTTTCATCAAGATTGGCCCAGTGGTTTAGGAGAAGAAGATGTTTAAAGAAATTGTTGACAGACGATGGATGCCGGACATAGGGCGATCACAATAGCTCACCTTTAGCACGTTGTGCTAAGGTGAGCTAATAATGAATAATCAACATAAATCAAAGTTAAATACAGAACACCAGCCAGACATTGTGGAAGAGTAGAGACAGTTCATAATTGCGTCCAATTTCTCTTTTTACAACAATATTTTCCTAAGTGTTTTGCTTTTAGGCATTAAACAATGTGTCCACTATGTGGTAATTTTTATTTATTATGCTCAATTAAAATTATGGCAAGAATTTATCAGAATTTTGTCAGTAAGAAATACTTAATATCTTTACCAAAAAACAATATTGAAAGCATTAGCACACAACAAATTAACCGTTAAGCCTTTACCAAACGACAAGATATTAGACTTGTCCAAATTGAAAACATTTGCAGATGACAAATGTGACTAAAAAATTGAAATTTGTTTTGGGAAGGTTAAAAAACATTGTGGGCAAAGGAGAAAATGCTGGTTACCAGCATTTTCTCCTTTTCCCACAATGTTTTCAAAAGGCTTCTTTCACAGGGTCGTTAAAAGTCTGGATTGTGTGGTAAAAGGTTAACCTTTTCCTCTGAAAAGGTAGAACACACTGTGGGAAATTTAGAAATCCTGGTTACCAGCAATTTCTCCTTTTCCAACAATGTTTTCAAGTGCCATTTGTCTAAGGGTCTTTAACCCTTTCCCAAACGATAAATTTTAGACTGATCCAATTTGAAAGAGTTTGCAGACGACAATTTTAGATTTGATGAAAATGACAGAAAGTTCTCCAAAAGGGTAGAAAACACTGTGGGAAAAGGAGAAATTTACGAGCAATTTCTCCTTTTCCCACAGTGTTTTTAAAAGACTTGTACTGCAGACACGTGAAAACCATGGCTTGTTTGGGAAAGGGTTAAAACCTGGGGCTGTTTGGTAAAGAGTCAATAATCTTTGAAATTTTGATTTCTACTCAGATTATTTTCACCAACTTAAAATTGCACATTTTTGATGAATAACTACAAATTGCCTACACAATGTAGATTAAAAAAATTCCATTTCTCATGAGCAATGACCTCATCCACATAGATTAAAACCTCAATAATTCGAGGTCCCAAGGGGACAAGCAAAATGTTTGAATTATTGCGGTGCTTGAATTATCCAAAATGTTAATGAAGACAAAGTTGCATTCCATTTAAGATCGGCAAAGTATACTACCCCGAACAATACAACTGAGTTTTTGTTCCTTTTTCATAAAATCTGGCCTTTTGATTCGCCCCCAATAACTGTCACCCCACGAGAAAGTATGCGATCTTCGATTTTTTTATGTGAGAAAACGGCAGATGGTAATATTAATAACGTGTTTGCACTATTACAGAAAAATTAAAATTAGAAAACTTACACATAGATGGACACCAGTGTCTCCCTGAAATATCATTGAATACACCAACATGCAACTAGAAATGTGTTAAAAACGATCAAAGAATGAAAATGGGAAAGATGTCAAAAATTAAAAAAACCACACGTTTCACAACACATGTGTTCATATTACCTGATTATTGAGACTCGAAATTACCAATCTGCTGTTAATGCAATAAAGTGGAGTTTTAGCCAGGACTATGGAATTCCTCAAAAAATGCAGGGTTCTCGAATGTTTGGGAATGGAAATATTGAGATTTTACTGTATTATAAATCTTATTTGCAGTAACAAATAACAACACACACTGTTTGGCTACAGTTACTTTTCAAGTGAAAACTGAAAATACAAAAAGGGGGATAACTTTGTCAAAAATATGTTGATGGTTACCTACCCTTATGGTATGGATTTCCCTTTTGACAGATAGCAACTAGCCTGAATTTGATGTAAATATCTTCAATTAAAGTACAGTTACAAGAAAATGTCAGATTTTTGTCACACTACTGCCGACGACAACAGGACTATGACAATACTTTGGCAGCATCTTTGTAATAATATTGAACATCAATACATGATTTGATTTTGCATTTATTCACTATCGCCATCTGCTGCCCATATGGAATTAATCATGGTTTTTTAACGTGTTTGGTGAATGGAACAATCACACAGGACATAGGTTTATATCCTAGTTTTTTAACGTGCTTGGTGAATGGAACCGTCACACAGGACATAGCTTTATATCCTAGTTTTTTAACGTGTTTGGTGAATGGAACCGTCACACGGTATACATTTAACATCTCATCTGAAAGACAATTACCACTGGTAATATTCAGTTGGCCAGCCATGACAATCAAACCCTCACCCCAAGCATACTTTGAATTTGTTGCTTACATCTTGTGTTCTAACACTTGATATACATGTATTCATGCTGGCTTATCAACAAATGAGTACAGATTTACCGTAATTCGCCAATGTATTCAGACATCCTAAAAGTTCGGACACCTTAAAAAATTTTAAAAAATAATTCATGGTAACGATGCTGGTAACCAGCATTTTCTCCTTTTCCCACAATGTTTTCTACCCCATCAAAGAGAAATTGCAACATTTGAGCCACACTGAAATAGTTGTCTGCAAATGCTTTCAATTTGGACATGGCTAAAACTTTGTCGTCTGGTAAAGGGTGAAAAATCTGGACAGTCTGTAACATTAATTTTCCAAAATATCAGACAGTTAATAATTATTCTTTTTTAAATGTTTCAGATAATGATCGGCTGCAGCTCTAGTTGCACATTTCTGCATCGCAGATATTCATCGAACATGAATCCCTGAGCCAAGCAACTCAGCGGTTATGAAGTTAGACAAAAAAAAAATATGTAAGACCAAGGTTGTTTTTGTTGAAAACTTCTCACCAAAACAAACAGTGTAGATTTAGATAAAAAATCTGACAAAACATTCTACCTAGTGTGATCTTGATCTACACAGGGCACCAAAACAACAAGCAACTCGTTTTGAAAGGTGCTTGAAGGGTTTAATGTTTTTCAGATTTTTGATGTTGTGCAAGCAGTTTCTCCTTTTTTCACAATGTTCTCAAAACACCTACCCGCGATAGGTGTAAAATCTTGTCAGCAGATGGCTTGTTATACAGCTTTGGTCTATCTTATTTACTCCGCTGATGGCAAGATGGCAGAGTTCAAAAGGTTTGCTGATGGTGTAAATAGACATCAGATTATACAGAATGTGCAGTCTGATCTTGGATCTATGCCATCCAATACTGAACTATGACTTTAGAAAGCTACTGCTTTTAGGTCTAAAAAAAAAGTTAAGAAAATACTTAAAACACATGTTTTTAAGATTGAAAACACACTGGAACTTTAGATATACTGAAGTTTTGACCTCTTCATTGGTGCTTTAAATAGATCATCTAAATTTATTGGATTTTACCCTATTTTGGACACACACTTGGACAACAAGGTAAAACCTATTATTTTGGTCACCCCCTTTTTTTCAAAATGATAATTTCCTACAGATTTGGACACTAAAAAAATTAATTATTTTTTTCCGTCTGAATATACTGGTGAATTATGATTAATACAGAAGTACATATCAAAACATTATGCTGCAAAAGGAGACTGTTCCTCACATACAATTTCCTCTAAAGCCATTCACTTAACCCTTTACCACACGATCACAAGTTTTAACAACCCTGAGAAAGAAGCCTTTTGAAAAGATAGTGGGAAAAGGAAAAAATGCTGGTAACCAGCATGTTCTCCATTTCCCACAATGTTTTCTACCCTTCCATAATTAATTTTGAATTTTTGAGTCACATTTATTTTGCTGTCTGCAAATGCTTTTAATTTGGAAAAGTCACAAATGTTATCGTTTGGTAAAGAGTTAAAAATAAATTTAGGTAAAATACAATTATGGTAAATACAGTCAAATTAATTCCTCATCAAAGTGCTTTGGTTGACAAGAAAAACTGAGCCATGCTCTGGTAAAAGAGTATTAATTTTAATTCTTACCAAACGACAAAATTTTAGACTGGCCCAAATTGAAAGCATTTGCAGACGACAAAACAGACGTGACTGAAAAATTGCAATTTGTTTTGAGAAGGGTAGAAAACATTGTGGGAAAAAGAGAAAATGCTGGTTACCAGCATTTTCTCCTATTCCCACAATGTGTTCAAATGGCTACACTTTCTGGATCGTTTAAAGTCAGGAATGTGTGGTAAAGGGTTAAGACATCTCTGTGATGCATTATACCAAGTATGTCATCGCATAATTATGGATCCATAAAATCAATTTCATCTAATGACTGGCTACGTCCTGAGGTAGAATGGACATACAGAAAACATACAAAAAGGAACAAGTTTCAACCAAAGTTGGCCTGCACAGACTGCTGAGACTGACCTGGGTGGATACTTTTTGCAGATGCATTTAATCCCGTTATCACAGGGCATGGCTCAAATACATAACAAAACATTACATGCAGTTGAAACTGCTCTTTATGATCAGTTTCTTCTAAAGCCGTTTAACCCTTTACCACAAAATCCAGAGTTTTAACAACCCTGACAGAAGAGACATTTGAAAACATTGTGAGAAAAGGTGAAAAAGCTGGTAATCAGCATTTTTTCCTTTTCCAACAATGTTTTAATTCTTTACCATATGACAAAATTTTAGACTGGTCCAAATTGAAAGCATTTGCAGACGACAAAATAAATGTGACTCAAGAATTGAAATTTGTTTTTGGAAGGGTAGAAAACATTGTGGGAAAAAGAGAAAATGCTGGTATCCAGCGTTTCTCCTTTTCCCACAATGTTTTCAAAAGGCTTCTTTCTTTGGGTCGTTAAAAGTCGGGATTGTGTGGTAAAGGGTTCTACTAAACATATTTATTTTACATCGATTGAGAAACAAGTTCTAACTACTTAAACTAATCTCTCTCGATTCTGCTTCCTGGAAACTTAACCAGTACTTGCGCCAAATGTGAGGGCCAATGAACAGTCCCAAAGCTGGCATCCACTCCCAGGTATCAAACTCAAGACCTTTTGATTACAAGGCCGACGCTCTACCTCGCAATCAAGGGCACCAATGTTTTCTAACAATTCCATTAACTGAGCCACATTTATTTTGAAGTCTGCAGGATGCTTTCAATTTGGACGAGTCTAAAATTCTGTCATTTGACAAAGGGTTCAATAAAAATATGTTTTAGGTGTAAAACAATTATGACAAATACAGGCGAGTTGATAACCCTTTACCATACCATCCCGAGTTTTAACGACCCTGAGGAAGAATGCTTTTGAAAACAATGTGGGAAAAGGAGAAACTGCTGGTAACCAGCATCTTCTCCTTTTCCCACAATGTTTTCTGCCCTTCCAAGAACAAATTTCCATTATTGGGCAAGATTCATTGTGTTGTCTGCAAATGCTTCCAATTTGGACTGGTCTAAAATTTTGTCGTTCGGTAAAGGGGTAAAGCATTTACAGATGACAAATTGAGTGTACCTCAAAGGAGGGGAGTTGTTTTTGAAAAGGTGGAAAACATTAAGGGAAAAGGACAAAAAAACTATTATCAGAATTTGCTCCCTTTCCCACAATGTATCCAAATGTATTCTTCCTTAGGACTGTTCAACCTCTGGGTTGTGTATCTGTTGACATTAATTCCACCTGATAATAACTTTCAAATGATTAAAAAATACTTTAAAAGGCACTCATAATCTGTGGAGGCAATTATACCTTTAGTATTAACCCTTTCCCAAACGAGCCCTGGTTTTCACGCGTCTGCAGTACAAGTCTTTTGAAAACACTGTGGGAAAAGGAGAAATTGCTCGTAACGAGCAATTTCTCCTTTTCCCACAGTGTTTTCTACACTTTTGGAGAACTTTCTGCCATTTTCATCAAATTTAAAATTGTCGTCTGCAAACTCTTTCAATTTGGACCAGTCTAAAATTCATCGTTTGGGAAAGGGTTAAGAAACACAAAAGTGTGGAGATAAATGAAAAGACCGGTATTCTTCATAAACCTTTACAAAACAATCCCAAGTTTTAACGACTCTGAGGAAGACAGTTTTTTGAAATCATTGTTGGAAAAGGAGAAAATGCTGGTAACCAGCATTTTCTCCTTTTCCATCACTGTTCCAGTTTTCTCTGCTTTTTAAGGGAATATCTCATCCTGTCAACCCCAGTTACTTTGTTGTCTGCAAATGCTTTCTATTTGGACAAGTCCAAAATTTTGTTGTGTGGTAAAGACTTAACCCTTAAGCTGCTAAGTGCGACTCACTGACCCTTTGCTGACAGTGCAGATCAGTGCAGCCTGATCTTGGATCTACACTGTCCTAAATGCAGATAATTTTTTCCAACAAAATAAGTTTGAAATAGTATTATTCAGATTTTTACTAGCTTGAAAGTTTCATTCAACTTATTTAGCAGAATAAGGTTAAAAATGACTGGTGGAAACAAGATCTGTCTTAAATATTCAAAACACAGAAACGCTCCTCAAAGTCACTATCCCCCCACTGTATATTTAATCACATATTCAGGATAAGCTTGTCCGCTGTTGTCAAATATGACATATATCTTCGGTGCCTGAACATTATCCACACAGGAGTCATAGAGCTCACTACAAGGGTCGGTAGGATCCTTCTTCGGTGGTCGTACATATTTGCTTTCCCCTTGAACATACTTGCCTACCAACACCAGCACCACAAAGATGAGTCTTTCGGATGATTTGGCGTAGGCATCAGAATATTTTGCTGTATTTGCAAAATAACTGCCTTTTCCATATAAATGCCCTGAGACAAAAAATAAGTACTGTAAAATCTGCTACAGTTTCCTGTACTGACAGCATCTGCAGACCACATATTATCCCTTTACTACCCAATCCCATGTTTAAATGACCCAAAAGGAAAACGACTTCATTAAATGTTGTGAGAAAAGGAGCATTTTCTCCATTTCGCTAAATGTCTTCAACCCTTTGAACCCTTTACTGCACAATGCCGCCTTTTAACAACCTTGGGAAAGAAACCTTCTGAAAACATTGCGGGAAAAGGAGAAAATGCTGGTAACCAGCATTTTCTCCTCTTCCTACAACGTTTTCTCCTCCATCAAAGAAAAACTGCACCATTTGAGCCACACTGAAATTGTCCTTTGCAAATGCTTTCAATTTAGACAAGGCCAAAATTTTGTTGTCTTGTAAAGGGTTAAAGGGGACTATTTATTTTTATCCCATTACTCAAAATTTCTTGTAAAGTACCAATAAATACAACCAGATATATTTTCCTTTGCAATCATATAAATTATAGGGTTATATTCAATAAAAAAGCTCAATTTTGGCATTTAAATAACAAGATAATTATTTTGCAATCAGTACCTCTATCTATTTTTAGTATGTTAGATATGATGACATCTTACTGATTTGAATAGAAATCCTCATAATGGAAGCATGTTATTAATCATGTGACATTCCCACAAGCCTTTGATAACTCTGGCATAAAATCTCAAATACCTAAAGAGGCTATTTAGCCCATTAACATTTTACCACATGATCAAAATGTAGGCTTGTCCAAATTGAAAGCATTTGCAGACGACAATTAAAATATGGCTCAAATGATGGAATTTGTCTTTGAGGGGGTAGAAAACATTGTGGGAAAAGAAGAAAATGCTGGTAACCAGCATTTTCTCCTTTTCCCACAATGTTTTCGAAAGGTCTCTATCTCAGGGTCATTAAAAGTCAGAATTGTGTGGTAAAGGTTTAACCCTTTACCCCACAATGCCGCCTTTTGACGCCCCTGGGAAAGAAGCCTTTGGAAAACAGTGTTGGAAAAGTAGAAAATGCTGGTAACCAGCATTTTCTCCTTTTCCCACGTTTTCTACCCTATCAATCAAAAATTGCACCATTTCAGCCACAGTGAAATTGTCGTCTGCAAATGCTTTCAATTTGGACAGGTCTAAAATTTTGTCGTGTGGTAAAGGGTTAAGGAAATACCAACAGAAAATATTTGCCTTTCTTCTCTGATGATGATTTACCAGCTATTGGCTAGCCTGATAGAGAGATAAATCATTTTTGAAGTTTGGTGAGAGTATAAAAATCTGAATAGGTAGCTCCCTTTTATGATTAATCTCAGTACTTGGACGACTCCTCAATTTCCATCTGCAAATACTTTCAGTTTGGAAAACCCTAAAATTTTGTTGACCAGTTAGAGTTATCTGTGGCTCAAATGATGAAACTTGTTTGAAAGGGTGGAAGACATTATACCCTTTACCCCACAATGCTGCCTTTTGACGCCCCTGTGAAAGAAGCCTTTTGAAAACATTGTAGGAAAAGGAGAAAATGCTGGTAACCAGCATTTTCTCCTTTTCCCACAATGTTTTCTACCCTATCAAAGAAAAGTTGCACCATTTGAGCCACATTGAAATTGTTGTCTGCAAATGCTTTCAATTTGGACAAGGCTAAAATTTTGATGTCTGGTAAAGGGTTAAAAGGAGACAAATGCTGCCTTTCCAATACATATGTCTTCTTAACTCTTTACCAAACAATAAAATTTGAGATTTGTCAAAATTTAAAGAGGCTCAAATAATGAAATTCGTCTCTAAAAAAAGGTAGAAAACATTGCAGAAAAAGGAGAAAATGCTGGTTACCAGCATTTACTCCTTTTCCCACAATGTTTTCAAAAGCCTCCTCCATCAGGGTCACTTAAACTGCACATTTCTTAAAACTCCAGATTTTTTTGTAAAAGGGTTAACTTAAGTTGGTTACTACTGTATATCTTACAAGGATGGTTTCGTTTTTTTTTCCATGCAAATTTTTTTAGATGGTACAAGTTGATCTGAACTTACCTGTTGATTGTCCAGAAAGTCTGAAATCAAATCCCTGACGACAGATTGGTCGGCAGTAGTCGCTAGACGTACCATGGAATAGACGTATACCTTTCACTTCCTTGGACAAACGCTTTTCCATCTTTTTCTTCTTACTGTTTCCGAAAAGAATGAAAAAAAAAAAACATAATGTTTAGTGTAAAACATTTACCAAAAGATCCTGTTTTTTTAACAACCCTCAGGAAGAGGACTTTTGAAAATAATGTGACAAAAAGTGAAATTGGTGGTAAGTAGCATTTTCCCCTTTTGCCACAATGTTTTTTGCCAAACAACAAATCCAATCATTTAAGATACATTTAATTTGATGTCTGCAAATGCTCTCAATTTGGACAAGTCTAAAATCCTGTTGTCTGATAAAGGGTTAACTCATGATGCCAACATTGTGGAACAACTTCTAAAAATAGCTTTTGAGAGCAAGCAGCAATAAAAGAAATTTCCCAGAAAACGCTAATGCTTTCTTCTATACTTTTTACACAAAGATGATTACCAAATAAACTAGAACAGTTGCAAAGTGGACAAAAATACTCCCCCCCCCCCCCGTACTTTTGTCACTGAAGCAGCACAATCAGTGACCTTGACCTTTGATCAGTGGACCCAAAACACCTCCTTGGGTCATACAGAACACTTGTATAAAGTTTCAGGGTCCTAGGTCAAATGGCTTTTGAGTTAGAGCGCGGAAACAAAAAGATGGATGGATTGACGGACAGATGGATGGACAGACAGATGGATGGATAGACAGAAAGAATGGTGAAACCAGTATACCCTCCTCTACTATGTAGGTGGGGGGTATAATAAATGTCTATTTGCCAAACTATCCTTTGTGTTTACAACCATGTGGAAGAAAGCTTTTGAAAACATAATGTGAACTGATTGCCAAAAAGCACAACATACGCCCCAAAGAAGCTATCAAAAGCATGTGACCTTTCAGCCCCAACTGTAACTGTGACCTTGGAGCCTGGTGTCTTATTAACTCTTTACCAAACAACAAAATTTGAGATTTTTTGAAACCTCTGCTTTGCAAGTAATCTTATCATGTGTACAATGTTTTTCAAACCAGACCATGGGTTCAAGATGTATGATGCAGACACGTTTTGACCCTTTATCATACAATCCCAACTTTAAACGACCCTGAGGAAGAAGGCTTTTGAAAACATTGTGAGAATGAGGAGAAAATGTTGGTAACCAGCATTTTCTCCTTAACCTACAATGTTTTCTACCCTAAATAAGAAAAAAAAAATGTTTTAAGATATGTTTTAAGATATATTTGTCATCTGCAAATGCTTACAATTTAGACAAGGCTAAAATTTTGTTCATCTGGTAAAGGGCTATGAGCATGTGACCTTTCACCCCCTGGAGTGACCTTGACCTTGGAGTATGTCATCTGAAACCACAGTCCTGAATGTCACCTCATCAAGGTGCAAACTTTTTGAAATAAGACGAAGGATACAAGAGATATGGAGCAGACACAAAATAGCTAACTTACAGAAGGATAGACAGACAGGTGTATAAAAAGGAGAAACTGCTGGTAATCACAGCATTTCTACCCACAGTATTTTCAAAACGATTTTTCCTAAGCGTCATAAAACACTGGGTTCATTTTGTAATTGGTTAACTCTTTACCACGCAACAATATTTTAGAGCATTTGCAGACGACAAATAAAATCTGGCTAGTTGAAACACTGTGGGAAAAGGAGAAAATGCTAGTTACTAGTGTTTTCTCCTTTTCTACCATTGTTTTCAAAAGGCTTCTTCCTCAAGGTTGTTAAAACTCGGGATTGTCTGGTAAAGGGTTAGTAAAATGTAAGCCGCATACCTAAATTCTGTTTATGTATAAGCATTTTAACACTTAAGCTGCTGAATAAATGAAACGCAAATTTCTACTCAATACGTAAAGCCCAACATTGGGCTTTCAAAGTTGATTTCATCGGAAAGCAAATACCATATCGGACAGTGTTGATCAAAGATCAGACTGCACATTCTGTGAAGTCTGATCTTAAACTACACTGTCAGCAAAAGGTCAGTGAGTCGCATTTAGCAGCTGAAGGGTTAATGTTCCAGTTACGATTGGTTGTTATAAAGAGTCGAGGTAATACTAAACAATCCCGTATAACAACCAGGATGAAAAAAGCCTTTTGGAAAGATGATGGGAAAAGCAGCAAAATGCTGGAAACCAGCAATCTCCCTCCAAGGGATCATTCCATAAAAGGCTTAAAGTTCACAAAACATACCTTAGAAATGCCTGCCACAGGTCACCGTTTTCAACTCTCTCTATAGACGTTATTGTGTACGTGTTTGGCATGCTTTCAAAAAACAACTCTTCAATTTGTGAGTATTCTCTTGTGGCTTGTCTCTTGTTAACCTGTAAAATCAGGCACAAATATGGTAAAATGTAGCCATTGAACATTAAATTGTAATGCCCTGACAAAAAGCTCCACAAAGTTGGGAAGTACTGTATATGCCAAAAGGAAGTTTTCTACAGCATGTCACCTTGAATGCCCTGCAGTGACCTTGACCTTTGAGCCTGGCAACTGAAACTTCTGTTCTTTTTGTCATTTATGAAAGTGCACACATGTGTACAATATTTAAAAACAATATCATGAGCTGATATGAAATAGCTTGCTGACAGACAGGCGGATGGACAGACAGAGTTCCACATGGAATCAAATTTTTTGAACACCTTTCAAAGAGCTCAATAGAAGAAACATTTCTGTTCAGTTTGGTAGTGACCAATCTTGTTCTGTGAGATGGGTAGATGCTTAACCCTTTACCAAACAATCCCGTCCTTTAACGACCCTGAGGAAGAGGCCTTTAGAAAACATTGCAGGAAATGGAGAAAATGCTGGTAACCAGCATTTTCTACCATTACAAAGACAGCACTTATCTTTTGAGCCACATCAAATTTGTCGTCTGCAAATGCTTACAATTCAGATGAGTCTAAAGTATTGTCACATGGGAAAGAGTTAAACCTTTACAAGACGAATAAATCTTGGATGTGTCAAAATTGATAGCATTTGCAGACGACACATGCAGTGATTCTCAAATTATGGGATTTGTCTAGGGGTACATGACATGGTCTGAAAAGGAGAAAACCCTGTTCACGAGCATTTTCTCCTTTTTCAACAGTGTTTTCAAAGCCCTTTTCCTCAGGGTTGTTAACCCTTTACCACACAATGCCGACTTTTAATGACCCTGAGAAAAAAGACTTTTGAAAACATTGTGGGAAAAGAAGAAAATGCTGGTAACCAGCATTTTCTTCTTTTCCCACAAGGTTTTCTATCCTTCCCAAAACAAATGTCAGTTTTTGAGCAAATTTTTTTTTGTCCTCTGCAAATGCTTCCAATTTGGAACAGACAAAAATATCGTCATTTGGTAAAGGGTTAAAACTCGGGACTGTGTGGTAAAGGATAAGAGGAATTGTTGACGCATGACACAAAGCATATTGCATGTTGATGGATGACAGGCACTGACTGACCACAGTTGCTGACTTTGAACACGTTATGCTGAGGTGAACTAATATATCGCGGCCAAGTTTCACAAAAAAACTTAAGTTTCTTATTTTACTCAATCTACTAACGGTCCCTGGTTCTGAATTAAGTCGAGTTTGTTTTTTGAGATACATTTAACCCTTTCCCAAACGATGAATTTTCGACTGGTCCAAATTGAAAGAATTTGCAGACGACAATTTTAAATTTGATGAAAATTACAGAAAGTTCTCCAAAAGGGTAGAAAACACTGTGGGAAAAGGAGAAATTGCTCGTCACGAGCAATTTCTCCTTTTCCCACAGTGTTTTCAAAAGACTTGTACTGCAGACACGTGAAAACCAGGGCTTGTTTGGGAAAGGGTTAAGCAACATTAACTGACAGTAGTAATGTTCTCAAATCCTGTGGTGACACTAAGTTGCAGACTCAACTAAGCAAAATAAATGGACTTAAGTCAATTAACCCTTTACCACACAATCCCGACTTTTAACGACCCTGAGAAAGAAGCCTTTTGAAAACATTGTGGGAAAAGGAGAAAATGCTGGTAACCAGCATTTTCTCCTTTTCCCGCAATGTTTTCTACCCTTCCCAAAACAAATTTCAATTTTTCAATCACATTTATTTTGTTGTCTGCAAATGCTTTCAATTTGGGCCAGTCTAAAATTTTGTCGTCTGGTAAAGAGTTAAGAGACTTAAGTCCATTATTTTGCTGGTTGAGTCTGAAACGTTGTGTCAACACAGGACTTGAGAATGTTAAATAAGTCTGTTAATGTTAAATAAGTCTGTTAATGTTAGTGAAATGCGTCTGGAATAGCAAACCCAACTTTAGTTGGAAAAAAAGTCTGTTTGCAGATTTGAGTAAAATAAGAGACTTAAGTTTTTTCATGAAACTGGGCCCGGGCAATTAACCCTTTCCCAAACGACAAATTTTGGACTGGTCCAAATTCAAAGAGTTTGCAGACGACAATTTTAAATTTGATAAAAATGGCAGAAAGGTCTCAAAAAGGGTAGAAAACGCTGTGGGAAAAGGAGAAATTGCTCGTTACGAGCAATTTCTCCTTTTCCCACAGTGTTTTCAAAAGACTTGTACTGCAGACACATGAAAACCAGGGCTTGTTTGGGAAAGGGTTAAATCACGTTGAACCATACATACTTTAACCACATCAAAGTGATCCGTCAAATCTCCCTTCACGTTACCCCAAGTGGGCGGCGTCACATCTAAACCACTCCCCTGTACACCCCCATGCTTTGTTCTTCTAGCATGATTGGCTAATCTGGATAAATTTGTGGAAAAAAAAATAAATTTACCCACATCAAACAATCTCATCTTCTCATTACCCTGGGGAAGAGGTGTTTTAAAAGCCTTGAGGGAAAAGAAGAAAATGCTGCTGACCAACATTTTCTCCTTTTTCCCACAATCTTTTCTACCTGTCAAAGACCTTCAGTTCATTTGTACTACTTTCAGATTTATCACCTGCATATGCTGTCAATTTGGAAGAGTCTAAAAATTTGGAAGAGTCTAAAAATTTGTTGTTTGGGAAAGGGTTAACCCCTTTCACGCAAACAGAAACGTAACTCATAGCTCTTTCACTCTTTACCAAACGACAAAATTTTAGGCTTGTCCAAATTGAAAGCTTTTGCAGATGACAAAATAAATGTGACTCAGAAATTAAAATTTACATTTGAAAGGTTAGACAAGAGGGCCATGATGGCCCTGGATCGCTCACCTGAGTCAATAGGCCAAACATTCTGACCAAATTTCACAAGTATCTGACTGAAAATGTGGCCTCTATAGCGTACACAAGGTTTTTCGAAGATTTGACCTAGTGACCTAGCTTTTGACCCAACATGACCCAATTTTGAACTCGTGTGAGATTTTATCAAACCAAATATTCTGACTAAGTTTCATAAGTATTTGACTGAAAATGTGGCCTCTAGAGCGTACACAAGGTTTTTCGAAGATCTGACTTAGTGACCTAGTTTTTGATCCCACATGACCCAATTTCCAACTTGTCGGAAATTTAATCAAGACAAACATTCTGACCAAATTTGACAAGTATCTGACTGAAAATGTGGCCTCAAGAGCACACACAAGGTTTTTCGAAGATTTGACCTAGTGACCTAGTTTTTGACCCCACATGACCCAATTTCGAACTCGTCTCAGATTTTATCAAGACAAACATTCTAACCAAGTTTCATGAGGATCGAACTGAAAATGTGGCCTGTAGAGTGTACACAAGGTTTTTCTAAGATTTGACCTAGTGACCTAGTTTTTGACCCCACATGACCCAATTTCAAACTCGTCTCAGATTTTATCAAGACAAACATTCTGACCTAATTTCACAAGTATCTGACTGAAAATGTGGCCTCTAGAGTGTACACAAGGTTTTACGAAGATCTGACCTAGTGACCTAGTTTTTGACCCCACATGACCCAATTTCAAACTCGTCCGAGATTTTATCCAAGACAAACATTCTGGCCAAATTTCACAAGTATCTGACTGAAAATATGGCCTCTAGAGCGTACACAAGGTTTTTCGAAGATCTGACTTAGTGACCTAGTTTTTGACCCCACATGACCCAATTTCAAACTCGTCCCTGATTTTATCAAGACAACATTCTGACCAAGTTTCATGAGGATCAGAATGAAAATGTGGCCACTAGAGCGCACACAAGGTTTTTTGAAGATTTGTCCTAGTGACCTAGTTTTTGCCCCCACATGACCTAATTTCGAACTCGTCTCAGATTTTATCAAGACAAACATTCTAACCAAGTTTCATGAAGATCGAACTGAAAATGTGGCCTCTAAAGTGTACACAAGGTTTTTCTCAGATTTGACCTAGTGACCTAGTTTTTGACCCCACATGACCCAATTTCAAACTCGTCTCAGATGTTATCAAGACAAACATTCTGACATAATTTCACAAGTATCTGACTGAAAATGTGGCCTCTAGAGTGTACACAAGGTTTTTCGAAGATCTGACCTAGTGACCTAGTTTTTGACCCCACATGACCCAAGTTCGAACTCGTCCCTAATTTTATCAAGACAAACATTCTGACCAAGTTTCATGAGGATCGGACTGAAAATGTGGCCTCTAGAGCGTACACAAGGTTTTTCGAAGATTTGTGCTAGTGACCTAGTTTTTGCCCCCACATGACCCAATTTCAAAGTCGTCCGAGATTTTATCAAGACAAATTTTCTGACCAAATTTCACAAGTATCTGACTGAAAATGCGGCCTCTAGAGCGTACACAAGGTTTTTCGAAGATTTGACCTAGTGACCTAGTTTTTGACCCCACATAACCCAATTTCAAACTTGTCCGAGATTTTATCAAGACAAACATTCTGACCAAGTTTCATGAGGATTGGACTAAAAATGTGGCCTCTAGAGCGTACACAAGGTCTTTTGAAGATTTGACCTTGTGACCTAGTTTTTGACCCCACTTGACCCAATTTCTAACTCGTCTCAGATTTTATCAAGACAAACTTTCTGACCAAATTTCACAAGTATCTGACTGAAAATGCGGCCTCTAGAGCACACACAAGGTTTTTCGAAGATTTGACCTAGTGACCTAGTTTTTGACCCCACAAGACCCAATTTCGAACTTGTCCGAGATTTTATCAAGACAAACATTCTGACCAAGTTTCATGAGGATTGGAGGGAAAATGCGGCCTCTAGAGCGTACATAAGGTTTTTCCAAGATTTGACCTAGTGACCTAGTTTTTGACCCCACATGACCCAATTTTGAACTCGTCCGAGATTTTATCAAGACAAACATTCTAACCAAGTTACATGAGGATCAGCCTGAAAATGTGGCCTCTAGAGCGTACACAAGGTAAAAAGTTGACGACAGACGACACATGACAGAAGACAAACGATGCACGACGGACACAGCATGATCACAATAGCTCACCATGAGCACTTCATGCTCAGGTGAGCTAAAAACATTGTGGAAAAAGGAGAAAATGCTGGTAACCAGCATTTTCTCCTTTTCCCACAATGTTTTCAAAAGGCTTCTTGCACAGGGTCGTTAAAAGTCGGGACTGTGTGATAAAGGGTTAAGCAGAATTTGGACAAGATGTTAAAATACTGTTTACCTTTTGAAAAAAATTTGCAGCAGGTGTCTTTCAACTATTTACCAAACGACAAAATTTCAGACTGGTCCAAATTGAAAGCATTTGCAGACAACAAAATAAATGTGACTGAAAAGTTGAAATTTGTTTTGCGATGGGTAGTAAACATTGTGGGAAAAGGAGAAAATGCTGGTTCCCAGCATTTTCTCCTTTTCCCACAATGTTTTCAAAAGGCTTCTTTCTGAGGGTCGTTAAAAACTGGGATTATGTGGTAAAGAGTTAAGGCATCCATATACAAGTAAAACATGAGAAATATACATGAGCCATGCTCTGTGAAACGAGGGCTTAATGCATCTGCAAAAAGCATCTATCCAGGTCAACAGTTTTTCCTTTAACTCTTCACCAGAAAAAAAAAAGAAAAATCTTCAAATTGAAAGCTTTCACAGAAGACAAATAAAGCGAAAAAGGTTGGCCTTTCTTTTGAAAGGCTAGAAAACCGTGTGGGAAAAGAAGAAAATGATGGTTACCAGCATTTAATCCTTTTCTCCCATTTTTTTTAAAAGCCTTTTCATAAATGTTTCTAAAACTCTGGACATTGTGGTAAACGGTTAACTCATTACCAAGCAAGCAAGTTACCAACATTTTCTCTTTCTCCCACAATGTTTTCTGAAGCCTTCTTCATTAGGGCCTTAAACAAGAGCATGGCATGTTGGTGCAAATGCTCCCTTGCAGTTGCTTGTTTCCACAGAATATTCTTAATCGAAAAAGGGGCATCAGTTAACCCTTTACCGCACAATGCCGCCTTTTGACGCCCCTAGGGAAGAAGCCTTTTGAAAACATTGTGGGAAAAGGAGAAAATGCTGGTAACCAGCATTTTCTCCTTTTCCCACAATGTTTTCTACCCTATCGATAGAAAACTGCACCATTTGAGCCACAATGTAATTTCGTCTGCAAATGCTTTCAATTTCGACAAGGCTAAAATTTTGTCGTCTGGTAAAGGGTTAAGTAAAAAATATTTTGATGGTCAACTGCGCTTGTAGTATAGGTTCCCCTTTTGATAATTAACGACTTGTCCAAGTTTGAAGCAAATAACTTCAGTAACAACACAGATTTTAAAAAATGTCAAAGTTTCCGCACAACAATGCAGACGACAACAATGCCATGGCTATGACAACACCTCGATGTTTTCTTCGAAAAACAGCCGAGCTAAAAGTGTCACCTTTTTCTCTCCTCAAGTGCTTGATCATCGACAAATTCTGGCCTTCTCACAACTTCCCTTTGAGTCTTGTGACTGACATTTTGCTGTACCATTTTCTTGAAGTCGAGAATATATTCATGACCCAGAGTCGCAAACACGATTTGCCCCCCTGGGCGAGCTAAATATTCCTGCTCGATGTCTTCACTCGTTATGGTTGACCGATAGCCAGAGTCATTCTATCATGTAGAAATGTACACATTTGTTTAACCCTTTCCCGAAGTTTAATGACCCTGAAGAAGAAGCTTTTTGAAAACATTGTGGGAAAAGGAGAAAATGCTGGTACCCAGCAGTTTCTCCTTTTCCCACAATGTTTTCAACCCTATCGAAGAAAAATCATAATTATCATTTGGGCCACAATGACATTGTCGTCTGCAAATGCTTTCAATTTGGACAGGTCTAAAATTTTGTTTTGTGGTAAAAGGTTAATTCTTTACCAGTCAACAATGTTTCAGAGTGTTCTTATTGAAAGCACTTGCAGAAGCAAATTAAACTTGGTAACAAATATTTTTCCTTTGTGTAATTTGCAATATATTTGAACCATGCTCTGTGAAAAGGGAGCTTAATGCATCTGCAAAAAGTATTGACCAACGTCAGCTTGACATTCCCCACAGGCTCACCTGGGTCAAAACTTTTTGCTATTGGTCAATTTTCTGCATGTCAAAGTACCTGTCTACCTCGTGATTCAGTCGTTTATTACTAGATTTTATAGATCAATAAATATGCGACGACTTGCTTGGTACCATGCATAACATAGAAGCATTAAACCCCCTTTGGCCAGAGCATGGCTCATTCTTTTTTTTTTTTGTAGCTCTTGTAAAAATTGAGTTTGACTTGCTTCTATAAAGATAGTTTTAAACTTTTAGAAAATGACAAAATGTTATCCAGCATCTTCTCCTTTTCTCACAGTCTTTTCTATCTTTTTTAAAGACAGATTCTACCATTAAAGGCACATTCATTCTGTAGCCTGTAAAAGTTTTCAGGATGCAGCAACAAAAGGTTAAAATGTATCACCAACAATCACAGCATCACTTATTTTGACCAGTTAATTTTTTAAGAAACATCATGAGTATATAGAGGATATTTGCATTTTTCGGTAAAAAATATTACCTATCATGTACACGATATGAAATAAGTTTCGATCTTTCACCAAAAAAACACAAATATTTTATTTATTTCATGCTTCTAACCCCTTTTTTGTTGAGACTTTCATCAAAATCCAGTACAGTTGTTTTTGGTAATCCCCCCTGGCATACCCGCCACACATAACGCATTACAATGTTACGTAAAGCGCAAGAAAGATAGCGTAAATTATGTCATATTTCCCTCTACTTGAATGGCACACGCTGTTTACTTAGGTAACTTGAAGAGTTAGAAATATGAAATCAGTATTTTCATTGGTCGTAACCATGAAATATCAAACCATAATCCACCAGTACTTCTCGATAAACTACCGAAAAGCATGAAATACAATGTAAACCTACCTCTCCGTATAGTTTCCATTGCTTCATTTGGTCTTGCCAGTACCACTTCCACTTTGTTGCTAGTGGATGCCGTTCTTCCTCTGAACTAGATTTTGTGGACAGCCGTTTGACTTCATATTTACCTCCCTTTGCTTGCATTGTTTTGAAGTCAATGTCCCAGATTTTTCCATTACTGTGAATTAAATTTGTTGGTATAGATAAAAGGTGTATTGAACAGTTTTCATTTTGTCTATCAGTGTAAACATCACACACTCTGTTTATCACACACTGTGTCAGGTGTTCATACAAACAATGCATCTATCAATCAGTTTGTCCATCAGTGACTCTATCTGTCATTGCTCTCACCACACACTCTGTCACTGTATACATCACACACTGTCATTGTAAACATCACACACTCTGTCTATCAATATAAACATCACACACTCTGTCTACCAATGTAAACATCACACACTGTCTATCACTGTAAACATCACACACTGTCTATCACTAAACATCACAGACTCTTTCACTGTAAACATCACACACTCTGTCTACCAATGTAAACATCACACACTCTGTCTATCACTGTAAACATCACACACTGTCTATCACTAAACATCACAGACTCTATCACTGTAAACATCACACACTCTGCCAATCACTGTAAACATCACACACTCTGTTCATTACATACTGTGTCTATACTATCATAAAATCAATGTGTCCATCAGTTTATTGTCAATTATTGACTGTCTATCATTAGTCTCATGACACACTCTGTCAATCACTGTAAACATCACATTCTATGTCCTTAACATACAGTGTCTATACAATCACATGTTCATAAAATCAATGTTCCCATCAATCAGTTTGTTCATCAATAACTCCAGTCTATCATTGCTCTCATTCCACACTCTGTCCACAACATTCTGTGTACATACAATCATAACGTCCAACAGTTACTGTGTCCATCATTCAATCTGTCAATCATTTCTAACATCACACACTCTGTCCATTACATACTGTATCCATACAATCATGTGTCCATTAATTACTATGACCAACACTCAATGTCTCTTTCATTTTAACCATCGCAATAACATACCGTATCCATACAATCATGTGTTCATCAGTTACTGTGTCCATCACTCACTCTGTTGATCATTGCTAAAATCGCACACTCTGTCCATTATATACTGTATCCATACAATCATGTGTTCATCAACGACCCTGTCTATCACCCACTCTGTTGATCAGTGGTAACATCATACACACGCTTTCTTTCTCAGAGTGAGCTAAAACTTGGAATTATGAGGTAAAAGGTTAAGATTTCTCATGTACCATTTCAATGTACTCATCCATTTATCTGTCAATCCATCCACTCACAACCTATCCTTTCATCCTATTTTCCTTCTTTATATCTATCTGCATACCTTCTGATAATATTCGAGTCATCATGACAGGATTCATTCCTCTCTCACCCCCAATTGATTTTTTGATGACAACTATGTGGAAAAGCAGCCAGTGGTTCGGGAAAAAAATTGTGTAAAGTATTGGTGAAAAGAAATTCAAGGAAAGCACAGTTAGGTTCATTGACTTCTGTAATATTGAAAAAAGGGTTAACTCTTCACCTAACAACAAAATTTTGGTCTGGACCAAATTGCAAGCATTTGCAGAAAACAAATTAAATATTGCTAAAATGATGATCTCTGTCGTTGATAGGGTAAAAAAAAAAAGGATAGAAAACATTGTGTGAAGAGGAGAAAATACTAGTTACCTGTGTTTTCTCCTTTTCCCAAATTGTTTTCAAAAGCCTTCTCTTTCAGGGTCATTGAAAGTCGTGATTGTGTAGTAAAGGGTTAAACACATGTAATCAATCTATTAACACTTTACCACATGACAAAATTCTAGACCTGTCGAAATTAAAAGCATTTGTAGATGACAAAATAAATGTGACTAAAAAATTAAAAGGGTAGAAAACATTGTGGGGCGAAGGAGAAAAAACTGATTACCAGCATTTTCTCCTTTTCCCAAAATGTTTTCAAAAGCCTTCTTTATCAGGGTTGTTAAAAGTCAGGATTGTGTGGTAAAGGATTACGATTTCTAATGTACCAGTTCAATCCATCCATCCATGCATCCATCCATCCATCCACTCTCAACCAATATTTTTTTCCTTCAATATACCTTTTTGCATACCCCCTAACAGGACTCTAGTCATTGCAACAGGATTCATTCCCGTCTCACCTCCAATTATCGCTTCGACTACAAGTATGTTGGAAAGCAGCCAGTGGTTTGGGAAGAAAATTAAATACTGTGAAGTATCAGTAAAAACAAACTTTGGAAAGCATAGTCAGATTCAGTGACTTCTGCAATATAACTGAAATAATACTGAAAACAGGGTTAAATACTGTAATTACAGTCAATCAATCAATCAATCAACCAATCAATCCTGACAGAGTTCGATCTATCAGATCAGGATATCATACCTGAACTCGAGATAGCAGTTTGCGTTGCCTGGATCACAATATGTCATTTCTAAATCATAATTTTGCTGGTCCTCCTTGAAATCCTTCCATGGTTTCTCTGGGTTTCTACGGTATAGCCACTGATATGGTAAATCGTAATGAGCGTTTATACACCGTTCTTTGAACAGACAGCTTCCACATAAATTGTATAGGCAGATGAACTGGTCCCTGTCACCTTCCATTGAACTGATACGCTGCAAGTTTGGCACACCTGAAAAAAGTTAACCATAAACCCTGCACTGAATGATTCTGATTATCACCAGTTATCTTAACCCTTTAGCAAACAATCCTGAGTTTTAATGACCCCAAGAAAATTGGCTTTTGAAAACCTTGTGGGAAAAGAAGAAAATGCTAGTAACCAGCATTTTCTCCTTTTCCCACCATATTTTCAACTATATCAGGGACAAATTCCCTCATTTGAGCTACATTTCAAGATACATCCTCACAGCCAGAGAGAAAAAACACCATTAAAACTTGACACTGGAATATTGCAGAACCAAGGTGTTTGCGCTGAACAAATTTTCGACCTGAAAGGCATTTCTTTAGCCTTGGAAACAAAAGAAAGTCACAAGGGGCAAGGTCAGGTAAATATGTAGGGCGGGGGAGCACAATGACTTTTTCCTGCCTCAGAAAGTCTTGCACCTTGTACAAAAGACAATGACTGGAAAGGATGGTTTACACACATTGAAATAGAGTTGACAGAAAATAAATTCCAGTGTCTTCATAGTATACCTAAAAAAAAGACTATGAAATGCCTTCAAAGAATGGATCCTGAGAGTGAAACTTTGTAAAATCTGTTGGAGGTGAATACTTTCAGCGAGCAAAATAAAAATTTTGGTGAAACCTATGAAGAACCAAATTTTAGGTGCTTAGATGCATTCATATTTGAACACTCCTTGTATGCTGGAAATTGTGTGCACTGCATAGGCACTCTCCACAAGATTGTGGCATGCAAAACAAAAGACAAGAGGACCATGATGGTCCTATATCGCTCACCTGAGTACCAAACGGTAAAGGTCTACAATGAAGATAAATACCAAATATCGAAGTGCAAGGCCAAAGCTCTAGGTCTTCTTGGTTTAGACAAGAAGATAATCTTTCTTAACCAAACCCGGTTATATAAATATTTGTGAGAAGTTTGAATGATATTTGTCCAATAGTTGTTGAAAAACAGCGAGAACAAGAAATTTCATCAAAGGAAAATAACTTTGTAAAAATTCAATGAACCGTCACCAAAATATAATATGCACATTCTTGCTTGGCACCGAGTCTCTCTAAAGTTTGAATGAAATCTGTCCTGTAGTTGTTGAGAACTAGCTCTGACAAGAAAATGCTACAGAAAGACTGATGGATGGATGGATGGATGGATGGATCGACAAGCTGACTCCTATATACCTCCAGAACAGAGTTTTGAAGGAATAATAACAAAGCCCTAGGCCTTTTGGTGTGTGGCAAAAAGTTGCCTGATTTGAACAAACTTAGTAGAGAATGTTTGCCAGTAGGGGAGGAAAGGCGGTTTCCGGGCCAGTGCGTTAGGGTCACGCTCGCATTTTCGACCGTGTCTCGACCATGAACGCCCGACCATCGCATGGTCAAACGCTTTTTCAGCCATCCTCATGGTTAAAAACGACACCTTTTTCAGAGTTCGTGCGGAATCCTGCTCACCATACATCGACCATGTAAGTCCGTTCATCGTATGGTCCGAAAAATCCTTCAGCCGCGCGCGGTTCCATCGAGTACTTTCGCGTTCGCTAGCTCTCACGATTCTAGGTCAGTGCGTTAGGGTCACGCTCGCATTTTCGACCATGCCGCATCCTGCTCACCATACATCGACCATGTAAGTCCGTTCATCGTATGGTTCGAAAAATCCTTCGCCCGCACGCGCTCGCGTTTGCTAGCTCTCACGTGCACTAGTAGTCTCCTATAGCCCGCTCGGGTCAGCGCGAGTACTTCCACATTCGCTCCCGCGCTAGTACTCTCGCACGCGCGCTAGTAATCTCCTTATAACCCGCTTAAAAAATTTATAACTTGTGAAAGTTATAAATTTTTGAAATTTTTTAAATTCGACCCGGCTTAAAAGTGTGGAATAAAAATGAGAGATTTCGTAGAATTGGAGGTATTACATGATTTAGAAAGTACTTTTATTTTTCGTTTAATTAAAACGCTCGAAGATAAGATTTATTTCGGTCAGCGGAAATATTGTTCTCCAAATTTTATAGTATTTCCTCCGGTCGAATGTAAAAACTATGGTTCCGCCCTATTTCGATTAAAACCCGCCATTTATTACGAAATTAGTAAAGCGGGCGTATCAGTAGATAAAATAAAGTGCCATTTAAATTTATTGGAAAATAATGATTATGTCGAAAGTATAAATGAAGGATACGATCATTTGGCGTTAGGTTATTTAACATTCGTGTTAGAACGAGAAGTCGGAGTTTTATTTTTAGGTATTACGCTCGACGGTAGCGGAATTTCGCACCGTGTTTTTCTGCATTCTTGGGAAGATAACGAATTTAATGAATATTCTGCCGAAGAAAGGGGCGAAATTGAAATTTTAGACGAAGATGCGTACTTCACAAAAGAATGCGTAGTCTGTAATACTAATAAATCGTGCGTATTTTATTCCTTTATGCGTAACCTGTAATAGGATGAATAGATGCCCTATCTGCAGAAAGAAAAGTAATAAAAGATTTAAAATAAAATTGGTAGAAGGTAATTAATAAAAAAATTTATAACTCGCGAAAGTTATAAATTTGATATTATTAAAATTTTTCCGTTACAGCTCGAGATGGAGGATAAAAATAATTTCCCGAGAGTTAAAGCTCGTACAATGTTTGGTTATCCGGATCCGCTAGGTCTTTCCGAAGCACTCTACAAGTTATCGCCCGTTATCGAGAAATATGATAGCGAAGTTACGCGTAATATTGACAGAGTGATCGAAAATAAAAAAAATTTTACTCCTTTAGCCGAGATGGGGGGAATAAAAGTTTTCCCGCTTACTAAAAATGGAGAAGATTTTTTATATATTTTCGCGAAAATGATACCTAGAATTTATTACGAATATAGCGCGCGAAGATTAGAAGAAACCGAATTTGTAACGACTTTTTACGTAATTTCAGGAATCAACGAGCCTAGCGATATAATTTCCGAGGCCGCCCTTATTAGAATTCCGTTCGATCTAAGTAAAGAAAATTTTTTTAAGAGTTTATAAAAGTTCTTTGCTCGGTTTTGCCGGGTCAATTAGTAGAAAAAATAAAGGCCTTTTATTTAATCCGTTACTTACATTCGAAACATTTTCTACATTCGATCCCTTTAGATTTATTGACAGAGAAGATGAATATGACTACCATCTGTTTACTGATGGATATGATGACAACTGCGGGAAACTCTTGACGGATTTTACCAGAAGAGGATTAAATTTTAAAAGACCTTATAAGAATAAGCCTTCGAAAAACTCTACGGGAAAAGAATGCCGCGATATTTGCGATGGTGCGGAACCTAACGTGATTTTTTGTAATCGCGGCCATACGATTATATGCGTGAGATACGACAATGACTTGGCTAATTTAGAAAGTTGCCCTTTATGTAAAAAGCAGTGCGAAATTTAAAAAGTAAATATATATTTTATAAAAAATATATATTTAAGCCCTACGATGCCCGTGAGCTAAAGTATTTATTTTATCCTCTAATATAATTCTTTTATCGTCCGCGAAACTTAACACTTTTTTATTCAACTCCTCCATGTAAATTTCGTGTTCGTAGCTTCTTATTACGCTCAAAATTTTATAATAGTCTTCTCCCGTAAATAAACAATCTTTATAATTCTCTAATTTTAGTTCGTTTTTTACGACCGAACGTTTTACTCCCTTACATTTTCGGTCTTCGCTATCACCCTCGTATATTAATTTTCCGTGAGCGTCTATTTTCGTATTTAATTTTTTATAAGCGTACAATTTAGCGCCTAAGCCGACAAACTCCGTCATAATGTCACCGTTCAATTCGTCTTTAAACATACCTAGTGTCTTTTTGTTCTTTTGACTATGTAACTCGTGCTCTTTAGGGTAGCCGCTCATGTCAAACATCGCATTAATATCGCGGGCAATATCTTTATATAAATCCTCAGTTTCTATTTCGAGAATAAAGCTATCCGTGTCGGTATAACACATCCTTACTTTTTCTCCGTATCTCGATTTAAAATAATTATAATAAGTTTTTTGCATGAGAATTTTACTAATATCCAATATGCTCATGCCTAAATAAACGGGTTTGTTATAGTTTATTTCCGTTTTCTTCATGTGAACGGCGACTAAATTTTCGTCGAAGATTGTAGTGTGATGATAGTTCAGTTTAGCGGTAAGTTTTTTATAACGATAGCTATGCCCGCCATCAACCAATTGTATATCTACTCTATCTTTTAAATTTTCCATGGTCTTACCGAAAACGGAATTCATCATTAACTTAAAAAAATCTTTTTCGAAATCGTTTTTCGCGTTTTTTCTTAACTCGATATTTAAATCGATATATTTTTTAATAGCCAAATTTTCCTCGAATTTAATTCCGCAATGTATTTTTTTAATCTTTAAACCCAACTCTAAACACGTTTTTAAAACTTCGTGATGTATAACGTAATTTTCTTTATCGTTTAAATTAGGAATTAACTTTTCCACCTTTTCTATCTTTAAACGTTCGGGCGCTAAAGGAAAATCGTTATGTAAATCGTGTAACTCTTCGGGATATTCTAAATCAACTTCTAAAAAGCAGGGTATATTTTCCCATCCGTCTAAATCTTCTTTACTCATCCATTTAAAACCGCTAACGGCTAATAATTGACTCATAGCCCAAGGGTAAAGACTGTTCGCGTCTATATATATTACTAATATCGTCGGTTTATTCTCGTCATAATCTTTACCCATATATTTATTATTAGCCTTAGAATACCTTTTACTACACATAGATACACCGCCCCTGATACCTTTTTCGACCATTAAAAGCATTTCGATATCCGATAAAAGTTCGAGCTTTACTCCAGTTTTTTTTAACATTGCGTCATACGCTAACCCGGGCGTAGTAAAATACCAACAAGGGTCTAATTCGTAGTGTTTACGACATACGTCCCTAAAGTTTTCGAATACATCCGCTAAAAGCAAAACATCTACCTTATTGTAAAGTTCTAAATAATCCTTAAAAGTTTTCATGCTAAAAGTATTCCAAACATTTTTAGCGTGTTCGTAATCTTCGTCGCTAATACTTTCCTTATTTAAACTCGAATAAAATTTTTCTTTAGGCGGTAGTCGAGTTTCTTCTAACCTTTCGAAAGAGTCTAAGTAATCGTAAGGAAAAACTCCTTTTCTTCTAACTAGCGGTAAATGTTCTTTCGGAAAATATTTTGATAAAATATTTAACTGGTTTTCGCTTAAATTTTTCGAGAGATTATCTAAACTCGAAGACATAAACTTAAAGCTATCGAGAAACCTAATTTTATGGAATATTTTTTCTCCTATCCGAATAGTTTTACTGAAGCTAATGTATTTTTCCTCGTTGTTCGGTATACAATCAATGTAACCACTAGTTTTACCGAGAATCTTAATAAAAAGATGCACGTCGTAACCGCTTAAATTATGGAAATAAACGGGCGTAAAGTTGGGAATTCTCGCTTTAAGATTACAGCTCGTGTGAGCGGCTCCTCTATATTTACCGGTAAAATGACAATGGTCTCTTACCTTATAATTTTTGCGAGTAAATTCCTCGTTACAAATAT
Organism: Tridacna gigas; assembly: GCA_945859785.2. Taxonomy (NCBI): domain Eukaryota; kingdom Metazoa; phylum Mollusca; class Bivalvia; order Cardiida; family Cardiidae; genus Tridacna; species Tridacna gigas. The sequence continues at coordinate 25,754,010 of OX244041.2, read as the reverse complement.
AGCAATTAGTTTCTCTTTCGTGTTTTATTTCTTCCTCTTCGGTTATTTTAATAGGAACTGGGTCTCCGCTATATTTTTTAACAATTTCTCTAACATCGCGGGTTAGCGTTTCTATAAATTTTTCGTTCGCATTTTTTCCGGTATAATTTCTTTCAATAGGTCGACTTATCCCGTTAGAAAATATTATAATGTAGTAAAAACTACAAGGAACGTGCTTTTGTCTTTTTATAGTATAACTTTCCTTTTCGCTCGGTCGACAAGTTTCTATAGGTAATAGTACGCTTTTGAAATCGGCGTATATAGCGACGGGAAACTCTGTTTTTCTATCGCGATTTTTAAACTGTAATACGCTACCCTCCTCCGGCATTTTTAAAAAAACTGCTTCGTGATCTGCGCAGTATTTTTTATGTTTTTCTAAAAGTTTTTCGCTTCAGAAAGAATTCGAGCATCTTTTACAAAAATACTTTTTTCTCTTATTTTTCGATATTTGACTACTCATTAAGCGGCTAAAATCTTTTATAACGGCGTAGTGACTAATTGTTTCGTTCGTAAAGTAAAGTAAATCGACGTGTTTATCTTTTTCGTTTTTCGTAATTCTTAACGGATAAATTTTTTTTTCTTCGTTGAAACTGTAAACGTTTACGCTAATTTCCGGATTTTGTTTTTCGAACTTATCTATATCGTGCGGCGTAACGGGATATTCTATTCCTTTCATGTTTAAGCTATTTTCCCTCGATCGTAAATCTCTATCGATTCTTTCGGGATGATTAGCCTTTGGATTTATCGCTATTAAAACGCCCCATAAAAAACATTTGTTATCGTTATTTTTCGTATTAATACACGCTTATTTGTTCGAAATCCAATCTGGTAGCTCTATATATCCCGTAGCTCTTAAAGGCTCATAAGCAGCGATATGTAACTTTAAATGTATTATTTCGCGAAAATCCCAACCGCTACCCTCCTTCATAAATTCTCGCATATTCATTAAAATTGTACTCGTCATAATACTGTATAATCTATCAGCGTCGGTTCCCTCTAAATTAATTTCGTTAATGTTGGAAGAAAAATTAGCTTCTACCAGTTCTTTTTCTCCGTCGGCATTAGTTCTGCCCATAAGGCATTGAAGAACCATTTTTACTTTAGTATTCGGGTTATTTCTTAAAATTTTTGTCATCTCGGCTCTCGAAAGATCTAAAAACTCTGTGGGTAGAGTATCGGGTATTCCTCTTATTTTATATTCTTCGGCCCAATTTTTAAGAGCCGAACGATTTTTTTCGACCTTTATCAGTTTCATTTTACTACGTATTTTTTTTATCTTATTTTTTAGCGCGTTAAGTTCGGGCGAAATACTTTTAGGAACTTCTTTAACTCTTCGTAAACTTTTTAATAAATCATCGACTGGTTGTCGTCGCGTAGGCGGAGTTACCTGTACTCTCGCTACTGGAGGCGGCACGACGGTCAGCTGTAAAACTATATCTTCATTATCTCTGTCTAATATAGGCGTATTTAAAATATTAATTAATTGATTTCGATTAAGTCCCGAGTATCCTCTTGTCCTAGCTAAATTTTTTAGTTCTTTTACCGTAAGTCTATTAAATTCCATATTTTTTTAATGCGCCAAATAGTAATTAAAAGCGTTATTCAATTTTATTACGTTTTTCGTAATAAAATTTTAATATACTACGCTCATTTTATTTCCGTCGGACTGGAAGTTTATTACTCTATCGCTAATAACAACGACGTACGCGCGCGTGCTTGCCTTTATATTATCACCAAAATTCGCCTTCACGTGAATATCTGTTATGCCATATTTTATCCTTTCGCTCTGTTTACTAACATCAAACAAAAACAGCGGATAAAGGTCTTTGTACTCTAAAGGAGTAAAATTAGGATTTGAGGCTAAATCATCCATAAGAAAAAACTTAGATCTAAACTCGCTAACATCCCCGTACGCTCTACTAAATTGTTGTTTGGTAAAAGAAAGTTTGTAGTCCGTTCTAGGATATTTAAAAGAATTTAACGTAACGTGAATATCCGTAACTCCAACGTTATCAAATAAAGCCGGATTTTGTAGTTGCGCATTTTGTTTGTCCTCTTGAAAACCGACGATAATGTAACGCAGAAACTCCGGTGACGTTTTAATGGCGAGTCTCCAGGTAAATGAACTCGCTATAGGAACTTCCGCGGTATTGCATTGTATCATTCTATAATTAACCGGAAAGGTTTCTTTGTTCTGGATACGTTTATAAAGTTCCATTTTATACTTATCTGTAGGTAATACGTGAGGCATATACCATGCTATTTTTTCCAAGTTAACTTTACCAACTTCATTAGTAACATTTCCGGCACCATCAACTACGCGTGCGGCTTTAAAAATAGCATCATTATCGCCAGCTCTCGTTAAGTAAAGAGTTTGTTTCATACCATATAATACTTTGTCGTAATCTTCGCAAAAACCAAAAATATGTTTTAACGGGATTTTAAATTCGAATGAGCCTTTTGGATTAGGTTTACCTATAATAAGGTCGTGTCTCGTTTTAAAACCTAAATTAAAATTTGGATTATCCGGTCTTATTTCTGCCGCATTTGACGTATCCTTATGCCATAACTGATTCAACCCCCGCGATTTAGAAAAATCGTCGTCATATTTTAACAATCCGATCATTGTGGTAGCCCACCCTGGATGCGCTATTATTTCTATCTCTTTACCCGAAAGGTCGTACCTAATATTACTAAAAAGATACATTAAACCGTTGTTCGTTAAAGTAACAATATCATTATCATCATATGGTCTTTCATTCGGACCTTTTATTAATTTACCTTCTATAAGTAAATAGCTTTCGCTCGGATGCATAAAAATATCTTGAGTTTCGATGTTAATCGTGATATCGCCGGTATTGTTAAGTTTATTAACGTTGCCTACGATCGGTAAATACTCAAAGTATTCGTACTCTTCGATACTATCGTCTTTAAAAGGCGTTTCGGTAATGTCTAAAATGCTCATTTTTATTAGATTATAATAATTTTTAAATTATTATAATTTTTAAGTCATTTTAATACCGGCACCGCTATTTAATTTTTTAACTAATTCTCGTATCGCTATTGGATTGTTACCGCTCCCATCTATTAAAGCGTTAACGTTTTGCGAAGCCGCGGGTATCGCGTTATACTTTTTCAAAATTTTCTTAGATTTCGGCGTTAAAGCCTTTTCGATTAACTTTTTTCCTGCATCTACCGCGGCGCTTTTTCCGGCCTCTAAAGCTTTTTTAGCTCCTTCCTTAGCGACGCTCTTTCCTACATCGACCGCGGATGAGGCTATTTGTTTAGCCGCGCTACTACTTAAAAGTCTCGCGAAAAAGTTAGCTAAGCTGTCAAAAATTCCGGCTCCGCCGTATCTATTCCTTCTAGTAAATCCCCGTTTCTTATAAACGTACATATTTTATAATAGGGTCATTATCCTTTTATAACTTTTATTACCGAAAATGCCTTGCCTTTTTAATTCGTCGCATACGCTTACCAACTCATTTCTTACACCCGTATTACCAGCTGCCTTACTAGCCATAAGTAAGTCGAGTCTTTCTAGTAGCGCGTTAGGGTCGCTAGGTAAAACGACTTTTTTAAGACCCGTACCTTTTTTCTTCGCTCTTCTTTTCTTTCCTTGCATTCTATTCCACGAAGGCATGATAATATCGCTCCATTTTAATGATTCTTCGATTTCAGGCTCATCTTCTAATTTAAATTTTCCAGTTTTTGGATCATTGTTTACGTACATATTGTTAGTGTTTTTTAAGATTTTTTTGTAGGTCGAAAGATCATTAGCGTTATAACTTTTTTGATCTGGGTCTTTATACGTGATAAGATTATATAGCCCTTCTGTTTGTAAATAAGTATTTTCCCCAATAGTAATTAACTGACGACCATCTATATCGTGAGATATTTCAATTGGTGTATCGCCGATAAAAATCTTTTCACCTTTTTTATAAACGCCAAAAATATCATCTTTTTTAGGAAGAGACGCAATCATTTCTGGAATATGAGGAGGGGGAAGAATTACCGTTTCTTGTCGCGGTATCCTTTGAGGTAATTGCTCGATACCTTCTTTAATAGGTCTAAGACCTTCCGTAATCTCTCTCGCGGTAGTTTTTTGCGCTTCCGTAACAGGTTTAAATAGCTCCGACAGATCCTCTCGTAATTCTATTTTACCCGTTTTTTCGGCTAATTCGTTAGCGCGAATATTTTTTTTTATCTCAAGAAATTCTTTTACGACTTGTTCCCTTCTCGCTGGATCTTTAATTTTTAAAAAAGACATTTTTTTATTAGGATTTTTTTTTTTTATCCCGTTTCGTAACTAAAACTGCACGAAAACTTAATTTTAGGCTTTTTAATATTCCAGCGGTCCACCGTGATGCTTTTCAACCAACTTCTGAAAGGACTCGCTCTGTTCTTTTTTCACTCTCTCTATTAACGATTTTTCCTGTTCGCTCGTAATCTTTTTCTTAAATTTAGACCTAATTTCTCCCTTCTCTAATTCCTTGATGATTAGTTGGAACTCTTCGTCCGTGACTTTATCGTCCGATAAAGCTTTCGAGACGTGAGTCGATATAGTATTTAATTTAGTATCGGCAATAATTTTAATCTTCTCGTGTTTCGCGAATTGTTAATGGCGTATTTTCCGGCTAAACTTAATAAACCGCAAAAACCCGCTATACTTTCTATCGTTATAACCGCGGGTATAGAGACTACCGTGGTTAACAAACCTATTCCTCCTATTCCGCCTGCCGTAGTAATCGCGATTAAAACGGTATCTATATTATCTACTATTTTCGCGGCTCTAAAATATTTCTTGCCTAAAGTTTCTCTTTTCGAGATCTCGCCTTCTAAAAAAGTTTGTATATCGTTAATTTTTTTCAAACGATAACTGTATCCCTCATCAGCCGGAGGAGCCGTGGGTAATTCGGGATATATATTAATATTTTTCATCTCCATTTTTTTAATGGTCTATTTTTTTTAATACTGATAATAAACGAAGCAAAAAAGTTCGTTTTCTTTTATCGCTACATTCTGCTTCGAATTATTAGTAATCACGACTAAAATAATCGCGACATCTCCGTAGCTAATCTCGTTTTGTAAACTGCATTCTTTGTATCTAAGATGGTAATCTAAAGAGACTATAATTACGCCTTTAGTCGACGTAAAGCCTAAACCTAATCCTACGTGAGTTACTTGTTCGGGAGTTAACGCAATCTCCTTTTGGGAAAAGATTTCCCAAGTTATCGGGTTTATTTTTATCGGAGGATGTTTTAAATTATTAAAAGGCTTCCATTGAATCGTTTTCGGCCGATAAATTTTTGATCTCGCGCTGAATTTGCGTACATTCATCCTTTTTTTATATTATAAGTTTAAGTTATAAACTTATAATATAGCTCCTAAAATGGGAATATTAGCGAAAGGACTATTAGGTCCTAAAATGAGACCTTTTCCATCGTAAAATTTTCCTCCCTGTTTTAAATATAAACCGTTACCGACGGATTTTAATCCTTTACCTTTATACGGACTTAAATAAAGTCCTTCTCCGTCGGTTTGTACTCGACAAACGCAGCCTCCTTTTTTAAGATAAAGTCCCGATCCCATAGCTTTTTGTACTCTGGATGACGCTAAACCGGAAAGAGCGCCGACTCCTAACGTGGGTAAAACGGTTTTAGCTATGGCTGGTAAAGCACTGGCAGCTAAACCCGCTAACATTCCGAGAAAACCTCCTTCTATTTTAGTGTTATGTTTAAGCTGCTTAGCGGACATTCTAATCATTACTCCGGTACCTTTTTCGAAAGCTTTCACTATTTTTTTCGCTTGAGACGAGGTAACGGCTAAAACGTCATTGCCGTTTAAATCTTCTCGCGCTAAAAGAATACTAATTTGGCAACCCCTTTTTTTAATAGCGGATTTAAGTTTTCGCTTTTGTCTGTCCGATATATTAACTTTAACGTTCGTGTAACTAGACATGTTTTTTATACGTTTTTTTTATTTTTTAATGCGTTTTATTTTTTACGATTCTCTAATATGAAATCTAATCATTATATTTTCTCCTCTAAGATTTAGTAAATCTCCATTTTGATCCATAATTTTTACTTCCATATTGTGTATATCTCTTAGCGTTATCGGTAAATATACTAAATTAAGCAGAGACTCGATTATCTCATATCCCGGCGCGACATTCGGGAAAAAAGAGTAAATCGTATTTTGCATTAACCCGTTAACGTAGCTTCCCGAGATAATATTAACGTTAACGAGCACGGAATTTATACAGAATATTTACTACGTTTTCGGACTCGTGAAAACCATTTACATACTTCGCGCGAGTAAAACCTAATACTTTGGAAATGGAATTCGGATGATTAAAATCTACTTCGTAACCGTTTTCTAGGGTAAGAATAGATTTTAGCTTATTCGTGTTCGCGGAAATATTTATAGGGTAATTATCGTTAACTAAATCGACGTGTCCATTTTTTCTCATTTCCTGATGAATGGTATCGTTAATGTCTATAAGATCGTAACTTCCTACAGGTATTATTATTTTAAATCAAGAAGCGCCGCTGTCCGGAGAATAAATAAACGTACTATTTGACTCGTTAATGTTAGGAAAAGAGTAATACGTTTCAAGATTTACTAAAGCTATTTCGTATTCTCTTTCGTAATCTAGTCGGATCGGAGGATTAAAATTCGTCGTAAACAGCATTTTGTCGTCGCTTACTATAATTTGTAAAGATTCTTTATGTTTCGTATTTTCGACTATTCATTTTAAAAGCTCTTCCATTTTTTATAGTTAAAATATATATCTTTCGTTAAAAAGATATATTTTTTTAAGTGCGTTAGACGGATGTTTTTTTAAAAACCGTTAAAAAATCAATCGCTAGCCATAAACTATATAAGCTTTCTTTATCCAATTTTTCTAATCCGAATTTATCGACGTAATATTCTTTCGAATTCGAGATAATTTTTTTTTCGGCGTAATCTTTCAAGTATTCCGACGTCGTCACTGCGATCCCGTATGTAAGTTCCTCTAAAATATTATATTCTAGGTGCCATAAATCATGATTCTCTATAATACGATAATAAACTTCCCCGAAATCGTTTCTAAAATTATTTTTATCATTTTCCTCCATTTTCGCGATTATTATTTAATTTTTTAATTATATTATCATTTTTTCTATTAACTCGGAATATAAAAGTTATCGAGCCGTCTCTGTATTTTCCTTCGTCTTTTTTACTCGATAAATCGATAACGATAAAACCGTAAGGTTTTTTCCAGACTTTTTTTACAAAAATTTCTAAACTCTTCTTTAGACATATCTTCGCTTACGTGATCGTTATAAATATGATTAATGTTTTTCTGGTCCTGTCTAAAAAGACAAATAAAATTCGCGTTCTCTCTGATAGTTTGCCTAGGTAGCCTAAAATAGTTTTGCGAAAGATAAAAACAATCCACATTACTGTGTCTTCCTCGTACGTAGTAACACTCGCACTTATTTTGTTTTTCTAAAAGTAAATCGTCGAAAACCATTAAATTTTTGTCTTCCGATTTTAACTCTCTCGGATCGGGTACATCGTCGGTACGTTCGAAAAAACTGCATTTTATATCCGATTTATTCGCTAAGGTTTTAGACCATTCTTCGATCAAAGATTCGGGAGAAACGTTCTCGCTCTGAACTACGTCTCGCGCGTTAAATAACTGTAAAATTCTTTCTTTCGGTAATTTTTCTTCGAAGGCTTTTTTAAGCAGGCGATATTCGGGTTGAAAAAGGCTTCTCCCGAAAACTATTAAATTATTATAGTCAAGCCATCCCGGCCTTATTAAAAGGTTTATTAAAAGCCTAGTCTTGCCGCAGCCGGATTTACCGACTATTATTCCTCTAAAGCTTTTAGGTAAAATAAGATTATTATGTCTTTTCGATACTTTATTATCCCAAGATAAATCGGCGATATCCATTTTACTTAAATTAAAAAAAATTAAACTTATTAAAAATGTATTGCGTTAAATGTAAAAAGGTTACTGATACCAGTAACGTACAACACGTCGTTACTAAAAATGGAAGAAATATGGCGCGCGGTAAATGCGTAGTGTGCGGAAACACGAAAACTAAATTCGTTAAAAAAAAAAAAGGCGGCTCGTTACTAAATAAGCTTATAAATAATTTACCCGTCGAAATGCATCTTCCCGGGCATAACTTTACCGGTCCCGGTACGAAGTTCAATAAAAGACTCAACGAGGATTTAACGCCGAAAGAATGGAGTAAACCGATAAACCGCGTCGATAAAGCGGCATACCATCACGATGTTTGTTATCTTAAATACGATGACACGGCTACTAGAAATTCTATTTGCTACGCTAATATGTTAACGGAGCTAAAGGGGATCTATAATCCTACGCTTAGGGAAAAAATAGAGCGATCTGTCGTCGGTAATCTAATCGGAGCGAAGAAAAGATTCGGAATGTGAGTTAATAAAAAAAAAAATTCGTTATGACGAGTTTATCGGAAGAATTACATAAACCCGTAAAAAGAAAATTTAAGAAAAGGAGAGTCTTAGTAAACGGTATCGATAGGATATGGGCTGCGGATTTAGTAGACATGCAGGCATTTTCTAAATATAATCGAGGTATAAAATATCTTCTCGCCATCATCGACATCTTTTCCAAGTACGGCTGGTTAATACCGTTAAAAAATAAAATGGGAAAATCCGTCGCCGAAGCGTTAAAGAGTATTTTTAAAGAGAGAAAACCCGAAAAAATATGGGTAGATAAGGGTAAAGAGTTTTATAACGCGGACGTTAAAAATTTAATAGAATTGTATTCTACCGAAAATGAGGAAAAATCTAGCGTCGTTGAGAGATGGATCAGAACGATGAAAGAAAAAATGTAGAAATATTTTTCCGCTGATTCTACTAGCGTTTACATTAACGCGTTACCCGATCTCGTTAAAGAATACAATAACGCGAAACATTCTTCTATTAAGATGACGCCGGTAAACGCTAGTAAAAAGGTAAACGAAAATGCGGTTTGGAAAACTCTTTATCCGGAAGGTCACGAAATAAGGGATATAAATCCTAAGTTTTCCATAGGCGATAAAGTAAGGATATCTAAAAAGAAAAAGACCTTCGAAAAGGGATATACTACGAGATGGATGCAAGAGGTTTTTACGATTTCTGAGATAAAACGTACTTCGCCCGTAACGTATAAAATTAAGGATCTTAACGGAGAAGAAATACGAGGTTCCTTCTACGAACCCGAACTACAAAAAACTAGTCAGGAGTTGTTTAGGATAGAAAAGGTTATTAAAAAAGGGAAAAATAAATCTTTGGTAAAATGGAAAGGATATTCCGACGAGTTTAATTCTTGGGTCGATAATGAAAACATTAAAAATATTTAAGTTTTGAAAAATGCGGAATATCGCGATTAAAAACGTAATTTTACCTAATAAACCATTAAGTAACTTCAAACTAGAAGATGCCATTAAAAGATTAAAGATACCTTCTTTTAGAGGAGTATTTGTGAGAAACGATTTACCTAGAAAGTGTAGAAAAAAGGAATGCGGTATATTAAATTTAGACGATTCGAGCGGACCCGGTACGCATTGGGTCGCTTGGTATAAAGACGGTAAACTAAAAAATTATTTCAATAGCTACGGTATAAGGCCGCCTATCGAAATAGGAAACTACTTGGGAAATCCGATACTTTATAATACGGATCAATTACAGCGAGCCGATCAAGTATTTTGCGGCCATTTATGTTTGTTCGTTCTAAAAGAGCTAACCTCCAGAAATGAATTCCAGCACGTTTTAAATAAACTTTTTTAGTTTATATAAAAAGATGCCAGTCGATAAATTCGGAAGAATGGACGAAGTTAAACCTAGCGAAGACGGTATTTCGATCTCTTACGTCAATAATAATTTTTTGTGTAAAGACGGAACTACAGAAGTTACCGGTTCTATAAATATGAACGGTAATACGCTAACGAGGGTTAGTAATCCTGTGAATCCACAAGACGTAGCTACTAAACATTACGTAGACGCTAAGGGAGGGATTTTACTCGAAAATGGAGGCTATCATATGTAAGGATATTTAAACATGGGACATAAAAAAATAAAAAACTTAGCCGATCCTACTGAGCGGAGCGAAGCCGTTAATAAAAAATATGCGGATAATATAGGCAGAGGATTAGTTAAACGGCAGGATGGTAGTTTTTCGGCTATCGGAGATATAGATATGGGAGGAAATAGAATTAAAAACTTACCAGATCCGCCTGATTGGAACGATCCTGTAACAAGGTCTTTTCTTAGCAGGCAGTTATTAACTATGTCCGAGCGCGAAGATTCTTTAACGAGAAACGATGATGGTTCTTTTAGCGCGAAAGGGCAAATAAATATGAACGTAAAAAGAATTACGAACTTACCTAAACCTCACGGTAATAACGACGCTGTAACGAGAATTTTTTTAGCCGAGCGGTTAGCGTCTTTTTCGGCGGGATTTATAAATATAGTTAGAAGGGAAAAAACTAAACCTATAATAAGTATTCACGTGGAAGAACAGGGACCTTTAACGAACGGAAATTACGAGTTTTCTTTCGGTAACGGTAGTAGCGGAAGATCGCACGGTTTAGGAGGTTATTGTATGTCCGCTCCCGGTAGGATTATAAGAGGTTCTTTAACGGTTTTAAAAGGGAACGATTTTTTAGACGAAGAAGCTAAAATTAACGTAGTAATAAACGGTATCGAAAAAACCGACTACTCCTTAATAAAAGAAGTAGGAAAAGGCTGCAGCTGCGTAGTTTTTCCTCGACCTTTAGAATTAAATCAATGCGACGTTATAAACTTTTTAACGAAGACCGATAATCCGAACGCGAAAAACTCTTATCTAACGATACTCGTAGAACTTGATTTATAAATATATTAAATAAATTTTTTTTCCTATTAAAAATGCTACGACATCACGAACTAAAAGACGCTGTCGTAATCGATCCAGAAAATTTATTTAACGTTATAACGATGGACTTTACGGAAATCGCTAAATACGAGGTTTTGTTTACTTCCGAAGATTGTCGCAAAATTTACCTAAAAGATGTTAACGAGCTATACGTTTATTTAATAAGAAAATGCAGGCCTTTTTTAAAAGATTATTATAAAAAAGAGATCGAAAGTATTTTTTCCGAAAAGATAACGGCTTTACCAGAGACTGATACTACTACAACCATTGAAGTCGAGAAGACCTGGAAGCTGAGCGGTTGTACATCTTTACCGGAAACTGAAGTCGAGAAAACCCGGAACAAAAATTTATAACTTTCTAAAAAGTTATAAATTTATAAGTTAAAAATTTATCTTTCATCTTCGGAACCTAACTTTATTCCTACCGTTTTTACGCGATATTTAGGAGATGGAATATCCTTTTCAATAACGATAACGTCGGAAAGATACGTTCGTAATTTAAATAAGGGCGACTTAACGAAAATATCCGATATATCTATAAAAGCGACTACGAAGCAATTTCTTTCTTCGATGAAAGAATGCGCTACTTCCCAGAGATTTCCATTTTCTAATTTTTTCTTGAAAGTTGGTTTCTATCTCGCCTCCCTTAAAATTACCATTTTCGTCGTAACTTTTATTTTGTATTATTTTCGGGAAAAAAAATCCGAAATCCTTAACGATTTCTATCTTTTCTAATTCGTCTCGCTTTATCCAAGCAGCTTTCGATCCGAGATTTTCTCGTAAAAATTCCATAATACTATCTAATACTTTTTTAAACTCGATTTCTTTTTCAGTCGGTTTTTCCGCGTCGTAAAAGGATTTCAAAGAAATAAAATAATCTTGCACGTTTTTTTTTATACTTTTTAATTCCGTAAGAAAACATAACGGGAGAACGTAGCCGTAAATTTCTCAGTTTTCCATCCGGAAACTCGTATTTAATCTCATACGTTCGATAATTGTAAGCTCCATTCGCTTTACATTCGCAAAGTTCCAGTTTTTTTACGTCGAAATCTTTGTAATTTATAAAATTATTAATACTCGCCATCTTTGACGATTTACTTTAAAACGGGTATCTCGAAAATTCAATTTTTTTAAAAAGAATATTTTTTTTAAAAAAAATGGTTACTTTAAAACGTATATACGAAAAAAACTCGTTAGATACCGCTCACGAAATAATTATTGGTAAATATTCGGGTTATATAAAAACCTTATATGGCTTTGATATTACCGAAAAAATAGAATTTCCGGAAAGTATTCCCGATCTCGCGAAACGAAAATTGGAAAAAATTATAATTATGTCTTTAATAATATACGAAAAAGAAATTCGAGACGTATTGTTAAATATTCCGTTAAAAAATATAGATCGTTTTACGTCTTTCGTAAATTATTTTATTAACTTAGGAAGACTAGTTATTTTAATTAGCGTAGCTATCGTTAGTGGGACTCAGAAATATTTCAATAATTACGAGCCTTTACAGAAGGCGATAACTAAAACGATAAATTTATAACTTAAACATAAGTTATAAATTCTTTTAACCCTGCACGTATAAACTAGCTATATCCTTTCCTATTTTTAATAAGTAAGTTTCTTTTAAGACGCAAATAGCGTAATAAATATCCTTATGAACTTTTTCTCGGATGTTCCCGCTAATCTCGGATATCTTATCGACGATTTTATTAACTCGGCCTTTCATAACGAGGCGTAATTCTAAAATCAATTCTGTCACAAAATCAGCATAGTATTCTTCATCTTTATCTTCGTCATCGGAAGTAAGATAATCTACGCATTCTTCAATCTGCACAAAGATCCCAATAATTTCACGAGCGACTTTTTTCACGAACAAAAAATCGTCTATGTTAAACGGGGGAGTATAATAATAATCGTCTTCGATCGAATTATCGCGGCCGAACTCCAGCGCTGAAACCTCTCGAACAATACGCTCTAAAATTTTTTTAACAAGTTTAAAATTAAGTTCGGTATATTCTTCTCCTTCTTCAGCCAACCTCTTTATTTCGAACGAGACATTTTTTAATTCGAGACCTCGCCTTTTATTAACTTTTTCGAATAATTTGTCGCTCATTATTTCCCGATTTATATCGTAATCGAATAATCTAAAAAACAAATTTATAACTTTTAAAAAAGTTATAAATTTAGCGTTAAGAAGCGCACAAAGAACATTCCAAAACGGATATATCTTCGGATCGTTCAACCGCTTCTCCTCTATAATAATATAATCCTTTACATCCTAGCTCCCAAGCTTTATAATGAATATCATGGATATATTTTTTCATTCTCGCCAGAAGAAATAAAAATATTCAAAGATTGCCCTTGGCATATATACTTTTGTCTATCAGCCGCATATTCGATTATTTTTAGTTGATCTATTTTTCTCGCGGTCTTAAAATTTTCCTTAATATTTGTCGGGATATTAAGATGTTCTATCGATCCTTTATTACGGATAATACTATTCCATATTTCCGGCGTATCTAATTTCATAAAGCGTAAAATTTTTTCTAAATATTTGTCTTTCGTGAGAAACATACCGGCTCGCGTTTTGGATATAAAAGCATTAGCTACAACAGGTTCGACAGAAGGAGAACAATTCGCGATAATCAAAATATTAGCGGTAGGAGCGATCACGATTAAATGAGAATTTCTTTTTCCCATTCCTTTCATAGACGGACACTCTCCTCGTTCTTTTCCTAGTTTTAAAGTAGCTATTTCCGCGTATTCTTTTAGCTTAGAAAATATCTCTATATTAAATTCTTTCGCGTCGTTAGATTCGAACGAAATACCCTCCTTATGACATCCCGATGCGAATCCCATTACTCCTATTCCTAAAGGCCGGTCTCTTATCGCTCCTTTTCTAACTTTAGATAATTCCGGAGGGCAATTTTTAATAAACGATTCTAAAACGTTATCTAGAAAACGTACGATATCTTCGACAACCCGTTTCATCCATTTATAAGGATATTCCGCGTTTAAAGAATATAAACAGCACACGGCCGCCGTATCATCGTCCGTAGGTAAATGGATTTCGTTACATAAATTACTACTATAAATTTTTAATCCTTTTTCTTTCATCTCCTTAGGAAGAGATTTATTAATCGTATCGATAAAATTTAAATACGGAGTTCCTGTCCTACTTCTAGATTCTAAAATCCTTTCCCACATCTTCCTAGCACTCGTAGGCATTCGTTTTTTAGTTTTTGGATCTATTAAATCGTAATCCGTGCCATTTTTCATGGCGCGCATGAAGTCGTTGGTAATATTAATCCCATTAAATAAATTAAGATTTTTTCTATTAATATCTCCTCCGGTAGGTATTCTCATAGTAATAAATTCTACTATTTCCGGATGAGTAATATCGAGATAGGCCGCGTAACTTCCTTTTCTAGTTTTTCCTTGTTTATAAGAAGTCACAACGGAATTAATAGGCGATAAAAAAGATACCAGTCCCGATGACTTACCGTCGGCCGATCTTACAGAACTCCAATCGGCTCCGACTCCTCCGCCTACGTTTAAAGACCAGCATGTATCCGCTAAATGTTCAGTGATACCGTCTATCTTATCCAGAATATGAGAAACGAAACAAGAAATAGGTAAACCCTTTTTAGACGATTTTCCCGCGTTCGCTAAGATAGGGGAGGAAAACATAAATAATTGAGTCGACGCGTAATCGTAAATTCTTTGCACATGATCTAGGTTATCGGAATAAGTAACCGCCGCGCGCACGAATACACTTTGAGGAGTATCGCTATCGTACTGGTAATAATATCCTTCGAGAAGTTTTTTACCGTGTTCGGATAAAAGATTATCTAAATCGTTATTAATCGTGATTCCTAAGTAATCTTCCATTTCTTTTATATACGGGCGGGAATATCTTAAATTTTCAAATAAAATATTAATTGAACTCTATAAAATGGATGATAAAGAATCGTTAACAATGACCGAACCAGAATCGTATTATAACGAAAAAATCGAGAAAAATAAAATTCGTATTAAAGCGTTACAAATCGCAATAGATAAAATAAAAGAAGAAAACAAACGTTTTAGAAAGAGAAAAAAATTACTATTAACTCTTCAAAATAGATAATTTATAACTCGGCGAGTTATAAATTTTTAGTTTACAACAGTGTACAAAAGCTCGAGATCTCCAGTTTCCTTGTTATTTCCGCCATCGCTCTATTTTCGGTTTTACAAATCGGACAAAACGACGACCCGCCTCGAATAAAGCATTCTTTACATACGCAAACATGACTGCAATCGAGGTATACTAATTCTGGCTTATTTTCTAAACAAATAACGCAATTTTCGTAAAAAAATCTTTTTCTTCTATTAATTCCCTTACTAGGTTCTTCTTCTAAACAAATCCCATTTTTAAAAAAGATAAAAAAAGTTACTTTTTCGTCCCGCGCACTAACCAAAAAAGATTTTAACTTTTCATTATCTTTACGAGTAAGAAACGCGCTTGATGAGACTTCATTTAATAATACGTAGAGACTCGTATCATCCGGTAGTAAAACGCAAATATCGAAATTAAACTCTCCGGTATTATTAGCTTTTTCTCTACTTAAAAGATAACGCGTAACTGATCTAAAACTTTTAAATAGCCTATTCGCAGATTTGTAATAACCTTGTACGTTAAAATAAACCTCTTTTAAGTTTACCGTCCATAAGTAACTCACGTTGTAAGATATTCTCCTGCATAAAAATCTCGCTATTTTTTCTCTCTTTTCCCGGGTTAAAGTATTTAATACTTTTCTCCCGCGTATATTTTCTTTATCCTCGCATATTTTGAACTCGCTCATTTTTATTCCACGCTTTTATGCCGGGTCGAATTTAAACAATTTCAAAAATTTATAACTTTCGCGAGTTATAAATTTTTTAAGCACGCGGGTTATAAGGAGTCTACTAGCGCGCGTGCAAGAGTACTAACGCGGGAGCGAATGCGGAAGTACTCGCGCTGACCCGAGCGGGCTATAGGAGACTACTAGTGCGCGTGAGAGCTAGCAAACGCGACCGCGCGCGGCTGAAGGATTTTTCGGACCATACGATGAACGGACTTACATGGTCGATGTATGGTGAGCAGGATTCCGCGCGAACTCTGAAAAAGGTGTCGTTTTTAACCATGAGGATGGCTGAAAAAGCGTTTGACCATGCGATGGTCGGGCGTTCATGGTCGAGACACGGTCGAAAATGCGAGCGTGACCCTAACGCACTGGCCCGGAAACCGTCTTTCCTCCCCTACTTTTGCCAGTTCAAGACTTTCTATACAAGTTAGTATTATAATGTTGTTAAATACACCAACAACTACAGTGGTTGTCCAGGGACATGTTCATGGGTAATTGCTATTGTAAACACATAAACAATGTATTTACACTTGCAATAGTCTTGCACCAACCTTTCAATGCGTCCAGCTTACAAAAATTTGACCTTCATGTGTGACACTGACCTTGGCCCTACTTGAACAGATCTTTCAAATGGTACTTCAATTCATAGCGGAGTATATGCCCAAAAATTATAATGACTTCTAAGATTTACAAGATAAAATCTGTACTACAGAGTTAAATGAATGAACAAAAATGAACTCAAAATACAATGAACACAATGTTCAAAGATACATCCTAACAGCCAGAGAGAAAAATGCTGTCAAAGCCTTTAACCCTTTACCACACGGCAAAATTTTAGATCTGTCCAAATTGAAAGCATTTGCAGACAACATTTTCATATTGGCTCAAGTGACACAATATTTCTTTGATAGGGTAGAAAACTTTGTGGAAAAAAGGAGAAAATGATTGCGCCGCACATTTCGTGCAGTCTAATCTTGATCTACACTAGACACAAAGGCAACTATAGTAGTGAAAGGCACTTAAAGGGTTAAGACTTGTCCAAATTCAAACCATTTGCTGACAACAAAATAAATGTGACTCAAAAATTTAAATTTGATTTTGGTTGGGTGGAAAACATTGTGGAAAAAGGAAAACATGCTGGTTACAAGTATTTCCTCTTTTTCCCACAATATTTTCAAGAGCCTTATTTCTCACAGGCGTTAAAACTTGGGATTGTGTGGTAAAGGGTTAAGTAGGACAAGACTTTTAAAGTTCATTCTGTATACCTTTATGTCCTGTTTTGACCCAGGGGCATCATCTGAACAAAACTGGTAGAAGTCCACAAGGAAATGCCACATACCAAATATCAAAGCTCTAGGCCTTCTAGTTTCAGACAAAAACATTTTTAAAGTTTGCTCTATATACAATTTTGCCAAAAATTGTGACCCCTGGAGTTAAAGGGTTAATTCAATTCTTTTAACAACTTTGGTAGAACTTCACCCAAGGAATATGCCTGTCAAGTTTCAACATGATTGGTTTAGGAGGAGAAGAAGTTTAAAGGAATTGTGGAAAGACGGACGCTGGACAATGACGAATCACAATACCTCACCCAGCACTTCGTGCTCAGGTGAGTTAACATACAGGCCTAACTATTGTCTGTGGCTTGTGATAAACGACATAAAGATGAAGTTTCATAACATTTTGTCCTGTAGTTAAAGAGATATTAATCCATAATGAAAATATATGTGAAGCCCGCTTTTTCCATGACACGACATTTAATCAAAAAAGCTAAACTAATGATATTGGCGGACTATCATAAGGAACACACGAATGAAGTTTCACAAATTTTTGTCCAGGATTTTGAGTTGAAGATACATGTATATTGATCCTTAACAGAAATATACATGAAGCCCCTTTTTCCTATGAGACAGTATTAGATATCAAACAGGAAAAAAAAAACAATAAATATCAGCGGACATCATTAGGAACACCTGTATGAATTTCTATTAGTTTTTGTTGAGGATTTTAGAAGATATCTGTCCTGAAAGATGGACAAACAGATGGTCATTGGTCAATGACGAAATTAAACATTTAGCCTCCTTTTTTCATGACATGGTGTTTCATGAAATAAAAACAAATAACTATTGTCTGCGGCTTGCAATAAACAATAAAAAGATGAAATTTCATGACATTTTGTCCTGTAGTTAAAGAGATATTGGTCCACAATGAAAATATACGTCAAGCCCCCTTTTTCCATGACACAGCAATAACTGGTCCTATTAGACCTACAATCAAACTCATTCCAGATCTTACGGTCATATATAATATTGACTAAGTTTGGTGCTGATTGGTTTAAATTTGTAGATGCTAGAGTGTAAACAAAGTCAAATGTAGCAATTTTTTAATTCAAGGGCAAATAACTCCAGTCGTTCTCGTCTGATTAGACACATAATCAAACTCATTCGAGATCTTATGGTCATATATATTTAGACCAAGTTTAGTGCTGATTGGTTAATATTTGTAGATGCTAGAGTGTAAACAAAGTCAAATATAGCAATTTTTCTAATTCAAGGGCAAATAACTCCAGTCGTTCTGATCCAATTAAACCCATAATCGAACTCATCCGAGATCTTATGGTCATATACATTTTGACCAAGTTTGGTGCTGATTGGTTAATATTTGTAGATGCTAGAGTGTAAACAAAGTCAAATATAGCAATTTTTCTAATTCAAGGGCAAATAACTCCAGTCATTCTGGTCCGATTAGACCCATAATCGAACTCATCCGAGATCTTATGGTCATATACATTTTGACCAAGTTTGGTGCTGATTGGTTGATATTTGTAGATGCTAGAGTGTAAACAAAAAAATGTGAACGGACGGACAGACGGACGGAAGACGGACGCCGACGGACGGTGAGTGATCACAATAGCTCATCCTGAGCACTTTGTGCTCAGGTGAGATAATAAAAAGATGAAGTTTCATGACATTTTGTCCTGTAGTTAAAGAGATATTGGTCCACAATGAAAATATACGTCAAGTCCCCTTTTTCCATGACACAGCAATAACTGGTCCTATTAGACCTACAATCAAACTCATTCCAGATCTTACGGTCATTGGTGCTGATTGGTTTAAATTTGTAGATGCTAGAGTGTAAACAAAGTCAAATGTAGCAATTTTTTAATTCAAGGGCAAATAACTCCAGTCGTTCGGGTCCGATTAGACACATAATTGAACTCATTCGAGATCTAATGGTCATATATATTTAGACCAAGTTTAGTGCTGATTGGTTAATATCTGTAGATGCTAGAGTGTAAACAAAGTCAAATATAGCAATTTTTCTAATTCAAGGGCAAATAACTCAAGTTGTTCTGGTCCGATTAGACCCATAATCGAACTCATCCGAGATCTTATGGTCATTTACATTTTGACCAAGTTTGGTGCTGATTGGTTAATATTGGTAGATGCTAGAGTGTAAACAAAGTCAAATATAGCAATTTTTCTAATTCAAGGGCAAATAACTCCAGTCATTCTGGTCCAATTAAACCCATAATCGAACTCATCCGAGATCTTATGGTCATATACATTTTGACCAAGTTTGGTGCTGATTGGTTAATATTTGTAGATGCTAGAGTGTAAACAAAGTCAAATATAGCAATTTTTCTAATTCAAGGGCAAATAACTCCAGTCGTTCTGGTCCGATTAAACCCATAATCGAACTCATCCGAGATCTTATGGTCATATATATTTTGACCAAGTTTGGTGCTGATTGGTTAATATTTGTAGATGCTAGAGTGTAAACAAAAAAATGTGAACGGACGGACGGACGACGGACGCCGACGGACGGTGAGTGATCACAATAGCTCATCCTGAGCACTTTGTGCTCAGGTGAGCTAAAAATGTGAACGGACGGACGGACGGATGGACGGACGACGGACGCCGACGGATGGTGAGTGATCACAATAGCTCATCCTGAGCACTTTGTGCTCAGGTGAGCTAATAAAAAATGTGTCTTGAGGGTAATACCTTAGTTCAAAAAGCATTTGGTTTGCTGATTTGTTCAGTATATATTGCATCAGATATCATGATACTGATTTGAATACGAATCCTCATGCTCGACCAGTGCTATTGGTCATGTGACATTCCCAGAACTCTTGGCCAAACTTTAGCACAAAAACTAAAAATATCCTATGAGGTTACATAGCCCATTAACTCTTTACCAAACAACAAAATTTTAGGCTGGTCCAAATTAAAAGCATTTACAGACAAAAAATTAAAGGTGGCTCAGATGACGAAATTTGTCCTTGATAGAGTAGAAAATATTGTGGGGAAAAGGAGAAAATGCTGGTTACCAGCATTTTCTTCTTTTCTCACAATGTTTTCAGTAAGCTTCTTTGTCAGGGTCGTTAAAAGTCGAAATTGTGTGGTAATGGATATAGGAAAAACTTACTGAAAACTATCTTTTTCTTACTTTTGTTTTACTTCTTTACTGATAATTTGCCTACTACCTGCTTGCTTAACCCTTACTACACAGTGACGATTTTTAATGACCCCGAGGAAGAAAGCTTTTGAAAACATTGTGGGAAAAGGAGAAAATGCTGGTAACCAGCATTTTCTCCTTTCCTACAATGTTTTCTACCCTATCAAAGAAAACAACATCATTTGAACCACACTGAAATTATCATCTGCAAATGCTTTCAATTTGGACGGGTCTAAAATTTTGTTGTGTGGTAAAGAGTTAACTAACTGATAAATCATATTTAAGTTTGGTTAGATTATAAAACTGTGAATAGCTCCCTTTAAAGTATAAGATTATTTGGTAAATAAATCAATATAGCAACAAACCGACAAACAAGAAAAACATACTTGCTGACATTGTTTTCATTTTCTGTGCTTGAACACCCAGGTTTGCTGAAAAGGGAAAGTACAGTGGTTGTAAAACTGGTCTGTCATGCAGCTAGCTTTTTCTTCATACCTTACAACACTTTCTACCATTTCAAAGACAGAGTCTACACTTATAAGCCATATTTACTTTGTTCTTTTTTCAAGTGAGTCAATTTGGTCAAGTGTTAAAGATACACCATCCATCTTAAGCCATTCTTAACCCATTTCATCTTCATTTCATCAAACTACAGTCATTCTTGTATCTTCATTCGCAATGTTGCCCCTAATGGTTGCAAGGTTGCATAGATTATGACCAATAGAAAATGCAGTTCATTTTCGAGAGGCCATCAAACAAATCACTTTTGTAACATTTCCAGTTTTAAATTTAAGATTTCCGATACATAAATATTTATCCCTTACACCATATACATGTATGTTGGTAAATCATCTATGTTTACACAGCTGACTAAAGTCTGAAACATTCTACAGTCTATCAAATTTTAAGAGCGTTTCTTTCTCTCTGGCTGTAAGGATGTATCTTTAAATTCTGTCTTCTGATACAGAAATAAACAAAGTAAAAACTATTTTTAGCATTGAGAGAAGAATGAAGCCTGTCCATGGCCTAAAACAAATATTTCCATACATTGAAAATTTAAGCTCTAAAGTTATAATTTCAAACTCTTTTTGCATAAAAAAAAGAAATTAGCATAATTGTAAAGGACAATTAACATCCAATATCCGACACCACATTCTGTACAGCCTGATCTTGATCTATGTTGTTGGAAAATGTGCAATGAGTCACTCAGCCTTCCGGTTAGACTCCTGATTAAATGTTCTCTTCTTCAGGGGTCTTTATTTATGAGCAATTTAGAGCAAAATTAATGTTTTACCAGACAACAATATTTTAGACATATCTATAATGAAAGCACTCACAGAAAACAAATTACAATTCTGTGGATCAAACTTTAGATCTTGTCTTTCAAAGAAAAGAAAACATTGCTGATTACCAGTATGTTAACCTTTTTCCCACTACCATGTTTTCAAAAACCTTTACTACAAAGGTTGTTTAAACTTGAAATTGCATGGCAAAGGGCCAAAAGTGATCTACAGCACAGATAAAAAAAATACCCTCATCAGTAGGCCATTTCTTTGCAATGTAACCCTTTACCAAACAATGTCTAGTTTTAACGCCGCCTGAGAAAGAGAGCTTTTGAAAACATTGTTGGAAAGGGAGAAAATGCTGGTAACCAGCATTTTCTCCTTTTCCAACAAAGTTCTCTACACTTTCAAAGGCAAAACCCATTATTTGAGACACATTTAATTTGTCGTCTGCAAAATTTTCTCAATTTGGATAATACCTAAAAATTGGTAATGTAGTAAAGAATTAAATGTTTGACTGGGTACAAAACCTGAACTACCTACCTGCGGTGGTTTTAGGGCGAGCACCATGGTTCTGTGCTGGAATGTTTTCCAACGTACCAGAAATATTCCTCAGAGCTAGTAACAGTAAAAACAGGTGAGCCATGCTCTGGCAAAAAGGGGCTTAATACATCTTCGTGATACACGATACCAATTTGTCTAACAACCGACTGAATCATGACGTAGATTTGTCCTTGGGCATACAGAAAATTGACCAGTAGTGAAAAGTTTCGGCCCAGGTCAGGCGGTGTGGATTGCGCAGGCTGACCTGGGTCGGTACTTTTGGCAGAAGCATTAAGCCCTCTTTTCACAGAGTGTGGCCCAGGTATATTGGTAATGGTTTTATTATCTCTTGCCTGGGCATTCTGGGCTGGTGTTCACCAGCCATTCTAAACTGCATTTATAGTCTAAGTCTAAATTAACAATCCCCAGTTTTTACGACTGAGAAGAACTCTTTTGAAAACATTGTGGGCAAAGGAGAACATGCTGGTAACCAACATTTTCTCCTTTTCCCACAATGTTTTCTACCCTTTCAAAGACAATTACATTATGTGAATTAAATTTGGATATGTTGTTGTCAGCAAATGCTTTCTATTTGGAAAAGTTTAAATACTGTCATTGTGTAGACAACACAATTACTGACTGGCTAAACCAAATAGTGTAGCCAATCAGAAATTCTGTTACTTTAGATTTTAACAGTTCTTCATTTGTGTCACAGCACCAGTAGCACTCATCAATATGCTACTGAGGTTTCTTTACCTTGCTTTGCACCATGCTTTTTCTAGATAACTTGCTACTTCCTCCATATAAACAAGTTAGCAAAAATGCTCAGGGTAAGAGAACAATGAATCCTGTTTAACTCTTTACCAAACGACAAAATTTAAACTGGTCCAAATTGAAAGCATTTGCAGACGACAATTTAAATGTGGCTCAAAAATTGAAGTTTGTTTTGGGGAGGGTAGAAAACATTGTGGGAAAAGGAGAAAATGCTGGTTACCAGCATTTTCTCCTTTTCCCACAATGTTTTCAAAAGGCTTCTTTCTCAGGGTTGTTAAAAGTCGGGATTGTGAGGTAAAGAGTTAAATGGCTTTCATAAGTAGATTGAAAAATTTTGGGCAGAGCTGACATTTAACCCTGTACCACACAATCCCGACATTTAACGACCCTGCAAAAGCAGCCTTTTGAAAACATTGTGAGAAAAGGAGTAACCAGCATTTTCTCCTTTTCCCACAAAGTTTTTTACCCTTCCCAAAACAAATTTCAATTTTTTGGTCACATTTATTTTGTCATCTGCTAATGCTTTCTATCTGGACAGGTCTAAAATGTTGTTGTTTGGTAAAGATTTAAACTCACAACACCTGGGCCACTTGCTCTGCCATCAACCACTGGGCTTGTATGAGTCTATGTCCACCATTCACCAAACCACTCTAAATTAAATTCTAAATCTAATTCTCAAGAATTTTCAAATTGCAAAGGAAAACCATTTCTGACTGGCTGAACTGAATGGTAGAGCCACTCAGAAATTATGTTACTTTTTAAATTCAGATTTAGAGTGGAATTTAGAATGGTTGGTAAATAGGGCTCCTGTGCTCAGCTATGCCATTCAGATGGATTGTATGAAGTTTACACAATTTTCAACATTATTTCAGATATATCATTGTGGCCATTGCACCTACCCATGCTTCCCCGGAGTTTCCGTTACCAGTACTAAGCACAATATTCTTCCTAAGCCTCTGGCTTCTTTTCCACATAACCATTGTCAAAACAAGGATCAGTGGTGAGAGAGAAATTTATCCTGTCGCTATGACTATCATCAATCCTTGGAAAGAATTTGGCCAAGCTGGGGATTCTAACCAGTGACCCCTTGTTTCCCAAAAAACCTATGCCACACCACATCATAGAGAGGCAAGCATGACAATTCAGTAAGACTGAAAGGATCATGGAGGTACAGTACGTAACTGCATTTTATCCTTTTCATACAATATTTTCTTTCCTTTTCGATAAATGCCAACATTCAATTTATATTGAATTTTCCATCTGCAATTGCTTTCAATTTGAACCAGTCCAAAATTTAGTTTTTTGGTAAATAGTTAAACAACATCAAACCTGGCACTCCTAGACAGTAACTGCTTCCACCAAATCTTGGCTGTTCTCTTAAACTCAACTGACCATCTCTGAAATATAAAAATGTAAATGAGCCATGCTCTGTGAAAAGGGGCTTAGTGCATTTGCAAACAGCTTTGACCCAGGTCAGCCTGCACAGGCTGATCTGGGCCAAAACTTTTAGCTGTTGGTCAACTTGCTGTATGTCAAAGGACCTGTCTACCTCATGATACAGTCAGTTGTTTGACAAAATGGATTTTATAGATTTATAATTAGGTGATGACATTGCTTGGTATAATGCAACACGGAAATGCATTGAGCCCCCTTTTGCCAAAGCATGGCACACATATGTGGCACACTGAGAAAAGGAGGTTTAATGCATCTCTGTGATACATTATACCAGATAAGTCAAAAATCCATTTAGTCTGACAATTAACTAGTTCTGGAGGTAGAATGGTCCTTGGACATACAGAAAATTTACAAATAGCAAAAAGTTTTGACCCATGTCAGCCTGCACAGGCTGAAATTGGTCGATACTTTTTGCAGATGAATTAAGCCCCCTTTTCACAGAGAAAGGCTCAAATGTAATTTAAAGTTTTGTATGCATAAATTCTGTATCAAATCCTTTTGTTTCTCTCTAAAACCCACCTTTACGAAGTTACTAGAATTATCTTGATAAGAATTATACCCCTGGCTCACCAATTCTAATGAGTAACTGTGAAGCTGGTATGTCAGTCGGTTAAATACCGGGCTGGTTTGGATACCCAGCTCAGCCAATTTCTTTCCCTTGATTGATGATAGTCACTGTGACAGGATTCATTCCTCTCTTACCGCTGATCATTGTCTCAACAACAACTATGTGGGAAAGCAACCAGTGACTTTGGTGAATACTGTACAAAGTACAGGTTAAAGAAACTCCAGGAAAGCTTGAACAGGTGCACTGGCTGCTATAATATAACTAAAATAATGTTGAAAATGGCATTACACAAACTAATGAGTATTGGCAATACAAGTAATTGAAGTATTAAGTTTGTGAATATGTTCAAATTAACTCTTTACCCAACAACAAACTTTCAGACTAGTCCAAATTGAAAGCATTTACAGATAGAAAATTCAATGTGACTAAAAAACATAAAATTTGACTTGAGAAGGGTAGAAGACATAGTGGGAAAAGGAGAATATGCTCGTTACCAACATTTTCTCCTGTTCCCATAATGTTTTCAAAAGCTTTTCTTCCCGAGGTTGTTAAAACTCTGAATTGTGGTGTAAAGAGTTAAACAACAAATAAACATCAATAAAGTCTCAAACACACCTTTACAACCTGAAGAGAAAAATCTAGAGGCAGAGATACATATAAGCTTTAGGTTTCTTTCTTTTTGGTTTTCACAATCTGACTTTAAACACAAACTTAACAGAAAATCAGATTTCATCAATTTCAAATGACAATGCAGGAAAACTAACTGAAATTTCTGTTGCCATTGTTTTTAGAAAGTGCAGTGTTTGCCTGCATGTATTTGATATATTCCAACTATTCCAACCCATTTTACTCTCTCACTATTTGTATGTTAGTTGTATCATGTCTCCTTGTTTGTATAGCATGTATATGTATGATTTGAACAATAAACTTGATTGATTGTTTAATTGATGGACTGATTGATTGATTGATTGATAAATTTTCTCAGACAAAATAAATTGCGTTGCTTTGGACTTTATCCCTAACATTCAGAGACAATCTGAATCTGAAATTTTCTTAACCCTTTACCTCACAATTACAAGTTTTAATGACCCCAAGGAAAAGGGGCTTTTAAGAACATTGTGGGAAATGGAGAAAATGCTGATAACCAGCATTTTCTCCTTTTTCCAAAATGTTTCCAGAGTTTACCTTCTCAGGATCTGTGTGGTTATGGGTTAACCCTTTACCACACGACAAAGTTTTAGACTAGACCAATTTCAAAGTATTTGCAGATGACAAATTCAACTTTGGTACAAATGAGCTTAAGCTCTCTGACAGAGCAGAAAACATTGTGGGATGCTGGTTACCAGCATTTTCTCCTTTTCCTACAATGTTTTCAAAAGCCCTCTTTCCCAGGGTCATGAAAATCTGGGATTGTTTGGTTAAGGATAAATGAAAAGAAAGCTTGTACAGAAATCTATACCTATAACTGTGTGAATTTCTGTTTGAGTCTAAATCATCTTTGCCCATCATGTCTCTTAGGTCTGCAAGAATCTCCTTCGGTGTTCTTTTAGTGTCAATCCCATGATCTTGTAGAATATTTCTAATTGTTGAATCTGTAATATTGTGACTTCTGTGACAATTTTTACCAAAACGGCATTCCTCAGAGACATAATGTTTACATATGTGGAGATTTCTACAATTTTCCTTTGAGCAACCTGTTTGAACATTGTAAAATTTGCATATTTTTGGAATGAGAGCACCTGCTCTATGGTTTACTTTCATCAAAAGAAAGTGAACATCAGACAGACTTGCATTTTCCATAAGATGTTGGCCTAGTACCCTTCTGTTATGGGATGTCGTCAAATCATGTCCAAATTTACATTTTCCTCCAAAGTTACAAGTTGAATTCATGATGTAAAATTTGCATATGTGCAAACCAGAACATCTTTCAATGCAAGATTCATTCGAACAATACCTATCACATAGTTTTAGATTGGTACACAGTCTGACCATTTCACCTTTTTGGTCCCCATATCTTTCTAAACTATTTGGGTACTCGTCGATTAAGGCACGAACAGCAGATACGTCAGAATTTAAAAAATAATTTTGTAAGTCCTGTATGAGTAGAGGTTGTTGCCTGTCTAGAAGCAGGCGGATAACGAATCTTGCTGCTTTGACGCGCTGGTTATCCCCAACTTTATCCATGAATAGATGAAGTGCAACCAGGGAAAGAGAATTAAACAAACACTACATAAATTGAAAACGCAGTTTGTATATTAAAACCGAAACTAGAAAGGCGGTTTTTCCTACCGGAAATAGTCTCTCAGAACCCAATGGGGTAAATAACAATAAAGGATGGGGACTTTGAAGAAATAAACGCAGAGAATGCCTATTATTTTCTTTCTGTTGAAGCCTCTTTAAGTAGGCAGTGACATTTACTACTATATACAGGCAGATTTTACAGAGTTTGAAATATTGAAAAACACGACAGAATAGAACAGAATGCACAATTGTACCCTTGCAGGGTTATTTAAAGGCATGTATATACACACATTACATACATAAATATGTACAATAGAAAAAATGAAAACAAAAAAAAGCGGTTTGGTCTTGACATAAGGGTCACGCTATGAAACATTACATTGAAGGAATGAAGAGATTTTTTTTTTTTTTTTTTTAAGGAGGTATGAAAAAAAAAAAAAAAACCTAATCACACTGTATGAAACCGCGAAGTGGTTTCATACCAAAGTGTGATTAGGGTTTTTTTGTTCATACCTCCATGAAAAAAAAAATCTCTCCATTCCTTGAAATTTAATATCACAGACAACATACACCCACGGAAATAACTGCATTTATTGTCTTTATTTTTAAATATAACGTTGGACAAGCCTAAATTCTTTTAAACTGGCAGCCTGTTATCGATCTTTGTATCAACAACAGGTAACACCCAATGCTTACAAGTCGAGTTTCTGCCCGGTTCGAGATTTCATGAGATAACGCGAGACTTGGAAATTTAAATCATAATCTTATTTATACACAGAAATAGATATTATCGATAAAGGTTAAATTCTTTCACGATTTTGATAACTTGATTGTGGTCAGAAAAATCTTTGTCTGCCACGAAAATCTTAGCCAAAGATAGAATATATTGATCGGTTATTTTAAAACAAAATAAGGCATTCTGCTACGAGCTGTCTGATTGGTGGATTTGGTACATATGACAACCAATACCTGCCGTCGATAAATCGGGTGTTGCCTGTTGTCTATCGGACGGCTACGGGAGATACAACGGGTACCAGTTTAAAATTCTTTTCGCTTGGTAAACAGTCAAAGGGTTAATGTAACATGTTTTTGATCGATACTCTTGGAAACAAGGGTTGAATGCATCTTCGCTAAGTAATATACCGAGCACATCGTTGCATATTTATGCGGGTCGATTTGGTCTTTTGACCTATAGAAACTTCATCAATGGCAAAAGAATTTCCATCCCGGTCAGCCTGCGCCAGCTGCCGAACCCGAGTCAATTCTTCTTGCATATGCATTAAACCACCGTTTCACATAGCATGGTTCATTACATTTGAGCTGTGCTCTGGCAAAAGGGGGCTTAGTCCATCTCCGTGATGCATTGTGCCAATCAAGCAATCACATACGTGTAATTATGGATCCATACTAGCCTTTTTTTTTTTTTTTTTTAAAACCAGACTGACTCCGGAGGTAGACTTGTTAATCCTTATACAGAAAATTGACGGCGTGGATAGCGCAGGCTGACCTGAGTCGATACTTTTCGCAAATACATTATGTCAGCATAATGTCACTGACAATATCAGCATAATATGATGGAATCGGAATGTATTCACCATGACATCATCACCGAGTCCGGTAGCGCAGTTGGAAGCGACCAGGACTTGAACAAACAAAGCCACCACAGGCGTTAACAGGGGCTTTCGAAAGACCCGACTGCACAGAACGTCAATATGATCTTGGATGTAAACCCTCCACAGTCGTCTAGCCTATCAGATGAAAATGAGAGATGCTCTAAAAATGGGGATTTAACTCTTTCGCTACAAAACAAATGGATTCGGCTTTTTTCGAGGCCTTCAAATATCTTGGATTTGACGCTAATTTTGGTCAAAGATTAGCATCATGCTGCAGACGGTGTATATCGAAGATCAGACTGCGCCTTTTGTTCAGTCTGATCTTGATCTACGCCGTCCTCAGAGCTATCCAAAGCTACATTGGCAGTGAAAGAGTTTAATTAATGCATCTGCAAAAAGTATCGACTCATGTCAGCCTGCGCAATCCGTGCAGGCTAAGATGGATCGGAACTTTTTGCTAACTGTAAAGTTTTTGTATTTGCAAAGACCATTCTTTCTCGTTATTCAGCCGATTGTGAGACAAAATAGAAATTATGGATCCACTTTACTACACAATCGCGACTTTTTATGACCCTAGGAAGAAAAATCGAAAACATTGTGGGAAAAGGAGAAAATGCTTTTGAGTCAAGTTCATTTTAAGTCACGTTTATTTTGTCGTCTGCACATGCTTTCAATTTGGTCATGTCCAAAACTTTGTAGTGTGGTAAAGACTTAACTGTGCTGACTTACATGGTTAAAGATATATTCCTCTCGCCTTCTGCCAGAGTGAGGCTCATTTCTTTCTAACTTTTGAACGGATTGTAGGAGTATATTTGGACGTCGAAAGCTGATGAGTTTTCGATGGTTTTTCTGTGTAGTCTGTCTGTAAGTTCACTGATCACAAAGCCCCAGACGTCACTCGAATAGTACAGATAGGACAGATGCAACGAAGGAGTCAAATAAATTTCTCATGATTCTCAGAGGAATTTCTTATGTCTTGTGACTTGCAGTACAATTGACAATGACAGACAGGGTTTGACTGTAAATAAACAAAACTAAAACATAACATAAAGCAGACAAAAAGAAAATTGGAAATAGCACACCATAAACCGAACAGTTAGCGCAGTTAGCGACATAATCCGTGGCGATAAGATAAAACGACTTCCATGGTTACTGTTGCTAAGGGCTTCTAAACAACCACAGTAAATACACATACAGAAGAGCAGATAGACTACTTAAATCGTGCTATCATAACTGTTTTTCTCGATAAAATTCCGGAAAATATTGCTGTTTATGTATTTCTGTCCATGATGAATTATCAGTAAGAAATTTATTGAATTTATTGAACAATTTTACACAAGGATATGTACAAAAAGTGTTAATTTCAAGGGCTTCGGACAATGTAACACCTGTCAGCAAAGTTTTGAACTTCAATGACAAAGAATGAAACACCTCACAAACATCAGTTTTGCCTAAGAATAATAGAATTAAAGGTGCTTAATATTTTTGTATGACTACTTAAGTTGTCTCAACATCACATTCGATAATAAATTACACTGAATTACAAGTATTTTGAAATATTTATAGATTGTTTGATTCAACAAAGATGTCTAATGAAGTTTCAATTTCAAGACAAGGGAAAATGGTTGCCAGGTGATTTTGAAATGCGTAAAGTGTGCTGTCAATTAACAAACTTGTTATTATCCTTGACGGCAGTTTGTTTTATCTAATGATATATACTGAAGACAATGGGTGGTCGAGTGGATTACGGCGGAAATTTGGCTTGCAAATAAACACACATACAAACGACATACTCTTTAAAATGACAGATGTGCTAATCCACTTAAATATGACTAAGTCAAAAGATGATTTTCAATTCAACTCGTTTCATTTGAATTTAATTGATTTAATTAACGTAAGTTGCCTTTTGAGCTGAATTTCCAACACAGTACAGAAAAGAACTTAGTCTGTTTCATAATTGAAATCTACATGTACTTTCGGTACCATCGATTCCGACGGATCCATGTATTACAAAGCACTGATTGATACTTGTATTTGTTACTGAAAAGACTAACTTGCTTTGTAAACCTAAGTTTGGTAGGAAAAGTATTACAGTACTGTAAAGTATCAAGATGAAAAAATTATCGAAATTACTTAAATGGGTTCTCTACGTTAGAGTACCATTAAGCTTTTTTTTTCTTAAAGTCATTGCTTCCTTGTTATATTTGGACAATTTGTACAATTTTCTATAATCAGATTGTGACATGAGTGTGGCATGCCATGATGCTTTGCAATGTTGTACTACTTTTTCTAGCAATTTCGTTAGGTCAAAAATATGAGCTGCCATCACTACAATGTCTTCAGGCTGATATGCCAAAGAAAAGTTAATGGAAAAGGAAATAAGGACAAATATCAACACTTACTGGGAGAGTAAGTGGAATTAGGAGAATGGCAAAAAATCAACACTAAAGCTCCTACAAATGCAAAAATTACCATTGGAAAAAAGACACCCTATTTGGGAATCAGCCTTCAAATCAATCAACATGATGTAAGGAAAGCAGAAATAGAAGCTAGAATAATAACAGGTACATATATGCTGCAATCGGATGCTGCTCGTTTAAAAAAAAAAACAAAAAAACATGTACTGATCTGTCAGTTGTGAGAGACAAACAGTGAAGACATTTAAACATTTAACACTTTCTCTTAGATGATGTTAGAATAAAGCATATCGAAATATTGAAGTCGTATTTGAACAGTGTAAAGTGTGCTTCATTTGAATCAATTCTAAGAAAATCTCTCGTAACAAAGCTCGTAGTACTGACAAAAAGATGAAAAATTTTATTTCATTTAGGCCTACGGATACTGAGAGCATAGAAAAAATCGCACGAGCAATATGTTAGGCACTACAAGTGAAAAGATTTGTATAGCTATGAAACTGTTACAAATAGAGCCGTGAGTGTTTAGGAAATCCGTAATATTCTGTTACATGAAATAATTTATGTGAACATATTTAAGGTCAATATAAGTGCATGTGCAACAACTTAGCTCATTAAACAGTTTACAGTCATCGATTTACTCCTGAATTGTACAGACATATCCGGAGAGTGCTCCAGAGATTGGAGGAATCTACCAGAATGATATTCAGACTCAATAACTTTCATATTACATAATTTACAAATGCGATTATTTCTATCAATACCATTTCTCCGACGAGTTTCAATTTGTAATTGGTGAGAATTTTATCTAATTTGAGTAAGATAAGTTTGTAGTTGATCATTATCAATTATTTAAAGGTATTTTTCAAGTTTGGAATCAGTCTTAAAATTGCGGTAATACACAAGTTTTGGAACTCTATTTAAGTCAATGTAGCTATGCCAATCCTCTGTAAATTGATCTCTGGTGCAATTTTTCGAACTCCGGAAAGGTGGTATATGTAAATTTATTGGAACATTATTTGTCAGAAAACCAAAACCTGAATGGTCAATAACTTTCTTCATTTTTAACGCCCGAAAGTTACTTTTATTGTCCGTAAGTTGACGTAGAAATGCGTTTGGGATTTTGTTTCATTTTAAGAAATAATAATAATAATTGGCCTTTCTTTGGCTACAATATTAGGTGGAAATCGACCAAGTTTGCCATAAACAATGAAGTTGAGAGTTTGTTGACTTACTCCTAATAAATATCAATATCTAAACGTAAATGGATTTTATCGACAATTTTGTAAAATTAGATACCCCAAACCTTAGATCCATATATAATATGATTGGGACAATCAATGAATCAAAAAGTTATATGTAATTTAGTTTGTATATCTAATGAAACTCTATCAAAGACTTCTGATAAACTAAGATATGCTTTATGCTTGATCATTTGCTTATTTTACTGCCGAGGTCAGCGTCCTATCACTTGTAAAATTAACGCCTAGATAGATAAAATTGTCAACGTTTTCAAATATATTACCGGATGTCACCATTATTACTGATTTGTTTCGATATTGTTTGCTTGTTTTGTTTGTTTGTTTGTTTGTTTGCTTGTTTCGAAAAACGCGTACTTAAGCTTTCAATACGTTAATTTTTAAGCTCCATTTGTTTGAATACCTGACTATATTATCAACTTGACTTTGAAGAGATTCTCGATTTGCAGTAAACGCCACAAAGTAACAAATGTATAAACAAACTTCTCAGATCGTTGTCATTAAGTCATTCGACGTTTATAACATTCCAAATATCGTTTATAAATAAACTGAATAATAGAAACGATAAATGTTCTCCTTGTTTCTAAAGACCTACAGGAACATAAAAAAAATCAAAGCGTTGAAAGCAGTGGTGTGACACTTGTCAAGAGCCATTGTGTGGAAAAATAATTTGATAAATAAACAATCGAAATATTTTCCAAATATTCGCTTGAAAGTCAACCTATATCTACCAATCAAATCAATACATTTCTCAGAAAACAATTGTAAATAATTTTTACTCCTATCCTGCTTATCATGACCTAGGATGTCCTTTGCGACAAGTGAAGACCAAAATGAGACTGCACATCCGTGAAGTCTTATCTTAATCTGCTCTGTTCGGTTATAATTCATGATATCAGGCCAACAACCCTTTTAAGATGAATAAACTGGCTAAAAAAAAAAACAAAAAAAAACTGTACTTATTTAGCAGGATAGGGGTTAAAAATCAATTATTGACTTTCAGTCAGTCACAGTTATATCTTATTTCTTCTTTCTTAGCCTCTGTAAGGCAGTCAGTAGCGAATTAAGAAAAACTGCTGTAACACAATTTAAATACAAAAAAAAAAAACAAAGAGGAAACTTGAAAAAACAAAAAACAAAAAACAAAAAAAAAAAAAACGTTTTAAAGACAACTTTAACAACAAAATATATGAATTTTGAAATGGAACGATTTTTCCAAATCTAATTTTAAAAAAATCTGCACAGAAATCGTCCCACGCAGTTTGATTTCTTCAGGGAACATTTCCTAGCATTAGCATATTTTAGGCCTTCCCGTACCGGAACTTGAACACTCCTTGTACGGGCTGAATTTTCTGCAGAGGACTAATGGAGATTTATCATTAGTCTTTGAAAAGTCTAGCTTTGTCATGTTTTGAAGAAAAGTTAAGCTTGTACACTTTCATATGGTGTGTTTTCATGACTTTTTTTTTCAATTAATTTTAGCCTTTTTTCCAATATTTACGGATGGTATCTGCTTTTGAGCATGCGCAGAAGATCTTTCCTTTAGTTCAACTCGGCGACGTTGCTACACGTGAGTCTTCGAAGTACCAAAAAAAGAGGTAAACATCCACTTTGGCTCAAGCTAACGATAAATTCATCCCTGTAAATCACTATTTAGTATACAATAAACTAATTCTGAAAACGGTTGTCATGAGCGACTCTGAAATAATCCGCCGTTCCCCTTGATAGTGTTTTGCCCAGTCCAGTGGCCATGTCAACAATTGCTCAATCATTTCCTCCATTTTTTTCTTTAGCTGACCGCTTCATGAAAGAAGTCAGAGTTTAAGAACGGGCAACAGTGACTTCTTTCACAATCATTCATCAATTCG
Organism: Tridacna gigas; assembly: GCA_945859785.2. Lineage (NCBI taxonomy): Eukaryota > Metazoa > Mollusca > Bivalvia > Cardiida > Cardiidae > Tridacna > Tridacna gigas. Next base: position 25,719,667 of record OX244041.2, on the reverse strand, counting down.
ATCGCGGCTCTGCGTTTGTTACATGGAGATACCCTGGTTTTAAGTGGTTCTTCCTGCCCTACCCTGGGGTGGGTTATCCTACCACTGAAGGTTTGCTCCAATGCTATTTTTGTGAATGCTCAGCTCACCTTCATGTCAGTCATTCAAAGAAAGCTTCTCGAATGAAAGTTATCCTACCAGCATCTCTTAAACATCTCCATACGGCAAAACTCTTGTTGATTCCCATTAATACAGGAATGGATCTTGGTGCATGGAAAACCCGAATTTTACTTGCAACCAAATTCCACCTCTTGATGACCAAATTTCGCCCCTTGATGATGGCATTTCATGTCAAATGACAAATTCTTTGCTCTCGTGATAACAATTTAGCTGAATATATGAAGTGAACAACTTGACAAAAAAAGACTTTTTTTTCAAATGATATCCCTGTGTCACCTATTTTCGACGGTACAACAGATAATGCTCTGTTTCTCATTATAAGTTTAACATTTTTGTAAAAAAATCAAATATTTGAAAACAAAAATTTCTTTCTTGCCTTTTCAAGTTTAAATTTCCTCAGTGTTTACATTCTCATTCTAAAAATGATAAGGGTTTTATGCAGCTCTCGGAATCACACAGTTGAGATGACGTCACCTATTTTCGACGGTCAAGTTCGAGATAAAATATGAGGGCCATTCAATTTGTATTTATGAAAGTTACACTCCGATAAACATTTAAAACGTTTTTTCTTACTTAATAAGGGGTAAATGTATGAAATTGTGAAAAAATAACAACTATTTACAATTCAGATGGGCAAGTTAACGGTCTGTGTTCTATTCCTCATTTAAACATTTTGGACATTGAAAAGATTCTCCTCTCCTAAGAATTTTTACCTTCGAACAAAATCCTAGATGAACCCATCTATCACAGAGGTCACATTGCATCAAAGTTAAGCTAACGCAGTGTTTCAAGTCTGATGGGTTAAATAGGTTGCAAACGCAACACTTCTCTGATTCTTGTATTTCTATTTCAGAATCATCCGACAAAGTCTGGTTAAAAGAACTACCATTTTTACTTGAACCTGATGTGCTTGGTTTTGGAATAAATGTAGCTGTGGATTTTTTTGAAATATTAAGACTTTTCATTTGATTTTTTCAAAAGTTTGTTGTTCTGTTTATCAGATCCTTTGGATTTCGATGGTTTGTTCTTTTCTATGTGGTCCCTTACCTGATCCAGAATATCATCCTCAGTTATTGGCTTACCTGCTACAGCCTCACTTAGAGTTTTACGAGTTTTAGCAACACTGACGTTGTTTAAAACTTCCCTACCCCTCTTTTCTAAAAATAGCGATGCACTTCCAGTATTTTGTTCACATGTTGTCATGGATGGTTGAGCTCTATCAAAGGTCAGAGAAGGTGCTATAACTGAATCAGTCACTACTTTGTTATTGAATGGGAATATTCCACATCTTTTGAAAGCAGACTGGATATTCATTGTGGTCAATGTTTGGGAGTAGACTTTTCAAGCAATTTTACAAACATCATAACGAGTGATAGTACTACCCCAGAGGCCCTGAGATGTTGGTGAAGTGCTCCATTCCAAGCATTCTCAAAAGGTCCAAAACATGAGACGTCCATAGGCTGTAGAATGTGGCTACAATGGGGTGGTAAAACAAATAAAATGATATGGTTTTCTTTTGCCCACTGAATTAATCCCAGAGATACATGACTCTTATGACCATCATAGAGCACTAAGATAGGATTATCTGCATCACGAAATGGCAAAGTAGGCTGCAAGTGATTCTTCATGTAATAAAAGAAAAGGTCAGTATTAGACCATCCTGACGCAGAGACAGTTCCTGAGGCACCAGGTGAAGCACCATCCAACAAAGCTGGTTGCATTCTTACACCAGGAAATATAAAAAACGGACGAACTTGATGTCCAACTCCATTTCCACCGCCAATGACAGTTACAGTTTTAGATTTTCCTGCGGTAATTGCCTGTGCTTTATAATGTTTACCTGCAACAATTTTAGGAGGGTTATGGTTCATTGAAAGTCCTTTTCATCAATGTTGTATATTCTTGATGGTTTGTCTTTTAGATTATACTTTGTTAAAATTGCATGAAAATACCTGTCTACAGCTTCCCTTGTAGCACATTTTGCCCTGGCCACCTCCAAAGCACGGGGCTTTTTAACTTTCAAATCTGGCCACCAATCTAGGTAACCATTCAGCCACTTCAAACTGAATTTATGTTCCACAGGTTTAAGACCCAATGAATATCATAATCTGATGCCAGATTCAATGTCTCCATTCTTGAATATCCGTAGCCTATTTCAGCCATAACAGTTAAATGATTGTGAAATAAAGCTTCCTGTTCACTTGAAAATACTGTGCAAGGACCAGACTTAACTGCATCAAGATCAACTCTCCCCCGAACTCTGTCCTTCAGAGTTAAGACTGGTATAGAAAATTTTTTAGCGACCCTCTCCACCGGAAGAGACTCTTCAATACACATTCTATAAGCGTCTGCTATGTCATCTGCAGTGTATGATGCTCTGTAACGGCCTCTGTTGGCTGGATTGGTCTGAAAATAAGCAAATATATTTTCAAAATGGAGGAAAATAATGTAAGGATCATCATATTTTTGATACTTCTGTTTGAACTTAAAATCATCTCAGATATAGGTGAATCCCCAATGTGACGTCACAACTTGTCGGCTACTCAAAAGCTGAGAGACAGATTTTGGATTTTAGTTGTGTTTAGCGTTAAAAATGTATTTAAACATGCGTGAAAAAATGGCTTTATTAAAATGGCAGGTAATTATGTTGTTCTTATTTGAGAAATGGATTCTTACCTTTTTTATTTCTATATTTCGTTCAAAGCCAGCGAAGGGTGACAGCTTATAAATATTCAACGCTCTGGTGACGTCATGCATGAAATCTCACGAGAATTTATAAGTATTACGGAATTTTCCGAGACCGTCGAAAATAGGTGACCGTCGAAAACAGGTTACGTGACGATATATTTGTAAGGTTTCTCTGCAATTGACTGAAAATCAGAATTTCATCAGTCTTTCACTGTATTTCCCCTCCAACAGACTGTATTTCACCCAAAAATGACAAAATATTACACATTGTAACTTTTTTTTTTCCTTTTAAATTGACATTACATGACAAGTAAATCAGCATGCAAACTGACGTTTTTATATATGGGGAACATGCACCCCTTGCAGAGATCTGCTGAGGAAGCGCCATTACTGGATCAGCGCTATAAAAGCGATTAACCCTTTCCCAAACAAGCCCTGGTTTTCACGTGTCTGCAGTACAAGTCTTTTGAAAACACTGTGGGAAAAGGAGAAATTGCTCGTAACGAGCAATTTCTCCTTTTCCCAGTGTTTTCTACCCTTTTTGAGACTTTTCTGCCGTTTTCATCAAATTTAAAATTGTCGTCTGCATACTCTTTCAATTTGGACCAGTCCAAAATTTGTCGTTTGGGAAAGGGTTAAGAAAGGTGCCTGACCTGTCAAAACTAAGCAATCACTTTTCTTTCATGTTCTGATTACCTGTTGTTATGCAATTAATCGGTTTGATGCTTCCACGTGCATGGCTTATCCATGGCCACATGTGAACATCAATAATTAGAGCAACTGACAAGTGCTGTCACTCAAGGTCATACTTTCTGGGCCTGTTAGTCATTATAGTTTTGATCACCGACCAGGTGTAGACTTGTTATTATCAGAAGAAATTCGACAGTGGTCTTCAATTCTTTTACTTTCTCAAAGTTGTTCCAAGGTTCTTGACAAATTTTTTGTAACCGGAAGTTTACAATGTTATCTGAAATGTATGTATATTCAGATAGTCAGGGCTTTAGTTAGACCCGTAAACCTGGGGTTTAACCGAGGGTTTGACGCACAGAAATCTTCAAATGTCCTTTTTTGACACACAGAAAATTCCGATCAAGGGGTCATTTTGACCCCCAGAAATTTCCAGAGATGCATCAGAAAATATATATAACAACAATCATATTAAAAGACGATCAATTTAAACGCATGGAAATCATCGGAATGGTGTTAGACATCAATTAAACTGCAGCATATAATCTGCGAAGTGTGACCTGAAGGTGATATTTGACTTGTTACCTATGATAAGCGTAGGTTGACAACTGGCACTGACCTTGCTAAAAGTGATAGACAGGGCAATAAATTCAATATTGGTGTATTCTTTTGAAGCTTAACCATTGATTTATGGATATTGTAAAACATATTCACTCACTGATGTCCACCATTTTGCTCGACATTTGTACCCAATAATGATCATACTTCTAATTTTATTAAAAACAGTATGTTTATGAAAGTAACCTATGAAACATATATCTGCATCTCATTTCACACCAAAAGATACCTTAAACTGTCCTTATGAATAAAAATAACTTTAATTATTTAGGCTCAAGAAAATTATAATACTTAACATATTTCTGGATGGTACTAGAAATTGGATAAAGAAATCTTATCTTTATTTCAGCAAACAGTTTTAAGAAGGAATTCTGAGTGAAATTTATTAACCAAAATTTTCTTATTGATTGCTTTGGTTGACAAGGATTTAACCTTTGCTTCCTTGAACATAATGTGTGTGGGGGGAGGGGGGGGTCCTCTTTGAAATGTAAAATTTTACAAATCAATGGGTAATTTCAAATCTTTATTGAAATATTGATGATAAAAACAACAACAACAATAAACTGTTGACTAAAGACTGTTAAATTTTCCATTTTGACTCTTGAACTTTTTGGTTTGACTCTTGAAAAATTAGATTTGACCCCTAAAATTTTAGGGTCAAGGGGTCAGTGACTCCTGATTTTCAGAGGCTAGCTAAATCCCAGATAGTCAGGTGTTAAGTAGGATTAATATCGTAATAGGCAGAGCCTAGAGACAGGCAAAAGAGACTGATCAGTTCAGATACAGTGACATGACATTGACAAGCAAATTTTTATGGCAGGTCTTCTTTTACCCCTGAAGAATTTAGCCCTAAATTATCAGGGTTGCTTTCTATAATCCCCAGCTGTTCGGTAGGTAAGCAGGAAGTGGCCTAGGAAAAAGATTAGATTATCTGGTAAAAAGCACTTTGGGAAAGCATGAATAGGTGCACTGACTGCCGAGACATAACTGAAATAGTGTTGAAAGTGGCTGTATACATCATGCAAACATAAAAATGCACCTATGTATTAAGGATCTGAGTATTTAGAAAATGAAGTCTTTCTGATCATTTTCATTTGGCCATGCAGGGGGTTAGAAACCTATCTCTCTTCCTCCCCCCCCCCACCAGTTTTTCGCTACAGTTTTCTCAATAATAATTTTCAAATGTGAAGAAATAGTTTTACGAAAAACCTTTGATCTGACTTTAGGATCGGCTCATTAATGTTTAGATAGGTATGTTTATCATATTTAGGGTTAGGTCGGAACACCTCTGATAAAAATGGCATGTCGCCTATCTTATCCATTTGCTTTGGTGTGAATAAGTGGGCACTTATTATAAAAGCCTCAGTGAGGCAATTCAAATGAGTACTTGCTTGTTTTTAAGACTTTCACCTATGCAGGAGGAATTTGCTGTGAAATGTTTAAGCTCTAAAAATTACATGTAACTTTGGTGTTGTGTTGGAAGTAGTGATCAGGAAAGATCGGTTAACTATCGTTTAATCATTGCTTATGCCAATAATCGATAACAAAAACCAAAAATCAGTCATCGGAATAAACCTGAATAACACCCAACTTAACCAAGGAATGTCAAACTCAACCAAGGGACACAACTCTAACGACCTGAAAACATGAAAACAGTGACTGACACAGTCATACAGCTCCACCCAGGTGCAAAAACAAAATCTGAAGGGTGGGGGTATTTGGGTGCATTTTTTTTTTCCTTTTTCAAAAATGTTTTATGACTAATTTGTCCAAGTTAAAGCCATGACCAAACACCAAATTTTATATTCTTCTATAACTGATTATATGACTGATTATTGCATCAGAAGTGGTATTCGATTCTAACCGATCATCGATTAGTATTTTCAACTGATTTCCCAAAACTAGATGGAAGTTTGGTTAAGTGTATATAAAAGTCGAATTTAGAAAAAAAAATTATTCCAATCACGAACACTTACAATATATGTGTTTTACATAATTACAACCAGGATCTCTTGAGCTTTATCAATTTTTACTCAGGTTTTTTGCTTTAGGGCGAATTGCCCTATTTTTTTTTTTTTTTTACTGTAACCCTTTACAAAGCAATCCCGAGTTCTAGCAGCCTTGAGGAAGAGGCCTTTCTATAACATTGTGGGAAAAGGAGAAAGAAGCCATTTGAAAAAATTGTGGGGAAAAGAGAAAATGTTGGTAAGCAGCATTTTCTCCCATTCTGGTATTCCCTCAGTGTTGTATACCCTACCAGAGACAAAGTCCATCATTTGAGCCATGTCAAAATTGCGGTCTGCCGATGCTTTCAGTTTAGGCAGATCATTATTTTTCAGTTAACCCTTGACCACACAATCCTGACTTTTAACGACCCTTTAAACATTGTGGGAAAAGGAAAAAATGCTGGTAACCAGCATTGTCTCCTTTTCCACAATGTTTTCTACGGTATCAAAGAGAGAAATCATCACTTTAGCAACATTTGACGTGTTGGCTGCAAAAGCTTTCAATTTTGACCAGTCCAAAAATTTGTCATTTGGTAAGGAGTTAAGCTATAATTAATGTTTAATTTTGACTCATATTTTTTCTCCACAGATTGTTTGGAACTGAAACATGTACATGTCAATCAATTCTCAAAGGAAAACAAGGGATGGACATTTCATGAATTAACTCTTTACTAAACAACAAAATTGTAGACCAGTTCAAATTGAAAGTATTTGCAGACTACAATTTAAATGTGGTTCAAATGATCAAATTTATCTTTGATAGGGTCGAAAACATGGTGGGAAAAGGAGAAAATGCTGGTTACCAGCATTTTCTCCTTTTCCCACCATATTTTCCAAAGGCTTAAGGTCGATAAAACATGGTATTGTGTGGTAAAGGGTTAATCCTCGTTACTTTATCAAAAACAGCTGCAGTAAACATGACAGTTTGACAGATTAGATTAGAAAAACATGAGAAAGTGATTCATTATGGTGAACTGACAAAAGTACTGTAACTGCAGCCTTAACCATCTGTAAACAATATGTATGAAGGAAATGCCAAATTGGAGCTAAATGTGTTGCTCTCTTGCAGGTGTACATTATGGCAGATGAAGACTTTGAAAGTGCTGAATCTGGTGCATCTACCACCTATCCTATGCAGTGTTCTGCACTTCGCAAAAATGGATTTGTTGTTATAAAGGGCAGACCTTGCAAAATTGTGGAAATGTCGACATCTAAGACTGGCAAGCATGGGCATGCAAAGGTAACTACATTTTTAGTCAGATACTCTTGGAAATAAGTCGGAATTGTCTTGATGGTATCTTGGATGTGTTTGAAAATGCTTCATACTGGGTCAGAAACTAGGTCACTGGGTCAAATCTTTGGAAAACCTTGTATTCGCTCTAGAGGCCAAACTTTCTATTAAATACTCATGAAAAATAGAAAGTTTGTCTTGATGATCTCTTGATGTGTTTGAAAATGGGTCATGAATATAGGGTAAAAAACTAGGTCACTGGATCAAATCCTTGAAAAACTTTTACGCTGTAGAGGCCACATTTTCTGTTCAGTACTCATCATGAAAGTCTGTCAGAATGTTTGTTATGATGATAGCTCAGATGAGTGAAACTGGGTCATTTCTGGTCAAATATTAAGGTCAGAAATTCAAATATTAGAAAAACCTTGTGTACACTCATGGGCCTCATTTTTAGTCCAATACTCATGGAAGTTGGTCAGAATGTTTGCCAGATGATATTCAGGACGAGTTTGAAAATGGGTCATGTCAGGTCAAAAAGTAGGTCATTGGGCTTAATCATTTAAAAACCTTGTGTACGCTGTAGAGTCCACATTTTCAGTCCAATGCCCATGAAAATAAGTCGGAATGTTTGTCTTGATTTCTTTGATTAGGTTTGAAAATGGCTCACATTGGGTCAAAAACCAGGTCATTGAGACAAGTCTTTAATAAGCCTTGTGTACCCTCCAGAGGCCATTTTTAGCTCCACTGGCCGAAGGCCAGCGAGCTATTGTCATGGCGTTGTGTCCGTCGTGCGTCCGTTCGTCCGTGCATGGGTCCGTAAACTTTTTCTTTAAAAAACTTCTCCTCAGAAACTATTGACTGGATTTTTACCAAATTTCACAGGAATGTTCCTTTGGTGGTCCTCTTTCAAATTCCTTCAAATAATTGTGTTCCATGAAGAATTCTGGTTGCCATGGCAACCAAAGTAAAAAACCTTTAAAAATCTTCTCCTCCCAAACCGCTATTTGGATAGCATTATTATTTTGCAGGAATGTTCCTAGGATACAGGTTTACAGAATTCCTTTAAAAAAAAATGATCTGTCAAAAAACATGGCTTTTATGGGAGACTCATTTTCCTTTTATGGTATAAAGTAAAATCTTTGAAAAATTTCTTCTCTAAAACTATTCATTGGATTTCATTGTTGTTTTGCAGGTAAGTTCCTATGGTGGTTGTCTGCCAAATTGTTTCTATGGTGGTTGTATACCAAATTTCTTTTAAAAAAATGATACACCTAAAAACACATTTTTTTTATAGACAAGGCTTATATTTCAAAAAAATGTTCTTCTCCAAAACTATTTATTGTGTTAGTTTTATCGACTAACAAAGAAAAAGGAAGAAAATTGGATTGACTTGACCTAGTCAGGGCTGTCCTATTTAAGCCCACACATTTTCCTTGGTATTAAGATCACAATTTACTCCAATGATATGCTATTAGTTACCGTATATACTTGACTATAAGACGCATTTTTTTCCCTAGAATTTTGAGCTTGAAGTAGGGGGAGCGTCTTATAAGTGCATAATCAAAGGACTTTGTAAAATTCCATCTGGGGAACCTACTTACCTGCCGACCAACACGAAGAGATACTACCACCTCCCGATCTAGTCACGCTGATGTAAAGTTTTAAGTGTCTCAGAAATGGTTGTAATTGCCGTCAATGTGAAGAAATAAAAGTTTGGAAAAAACTTTTTTGTGTGTTTTACTTGTTAATTTAGCTTTAAATCCATCGGGTATTCCTCTTGTTGTTGTTGTTGCACTTAGTGTATAATACGGCCCTCGAGTTGACTGTGATACATATCAAAGTACCAAGTGTATTAATTGACCCTTTTTGTAAATATAAAATTTAATGATGAATCGATACTTTTTTCATTATTGGTAATTTTGATCATTGAGATGAATTAAAATGATGTAATAACACAAGTAACCTAACAGAGGCAAATATTCCCAAGTATTTCTATCTAAATAGAAATTTGGTAGTGTTTATCAGGTGATCATCGAGGTAAGGAAGTAAAGGGTTGTGATCGCAGTCCGTGTTTTACGATACAGACAACACCAGTTTATAATGAGATTAACAGCTAGATGTCAAACTTTCACAGACTGAACTGACCATGCATCCCATCGATAAATTAGTGCTGATATAACACCAGAGATTAACAATTAGCTTTAATTTACGACCAGGATAGCTGATTATACAGTTATTCAGACTAAATCAGCAAGCGTCAAGGTCTCCATTTTGATAGCTCAATGATTTAACGAGCAAAAATTATCCTGGCCATGTAGATATTTAGATCCAACTCTTTACCAAAAATCTCAATTATTAACAAATCGAAAGAAAAAGAATTTCGAAGACATTGTGGGAAAAGGTGAAAACGCTAGTAAAACGAATTTCAATTTTTGAGTCACAGGTACCTTTTTCTCCTTCAAATCCTATCAATTTGGACAAGTCTAAAATTTTGTCGTTTGGTAAAGAGTTAAATCACATTGTGCTGGGTATAAGATACCAGAGTACTTTGATCCTGTAATGTAACTCTTCACTGTCGAGGTAAACTTTATACACCCATTGATAAATAACAATTTTGAGTAAACCATCGAAGGCCTAATTTCCCTGATAGGATTATTTATACAAAAAATGTGAGTGTTCTGGACTATGCATTACATTCTTTTCAAGTTGCTTTTTTTTCAATTTTATAAAGAAATTGGACTTGAATCAAGATACGATCGACTAAGATACAAGAGATGTATTTTGGGTATGATGCAACTCCGATAGACCGTAATGTCTGCGAGGCGTATTTCCAGCTGAGTACTCATACATTCCTATGATCAGTGTGAAGTCTACCTGCGTCTTACAGGAGGTCATCAATGAAATCCCTGATTTTGAATCATGAAGTTGGGGGAGCGTCTTATAAGCGAAGGCGTCTTATAGTCGAGCATATACGGTAGTACTAGTAATAAAATATCACTGGCCATAGATAAGATAAAAGCTTGAGCACCTTTCACAACTTGAGCTTTTCAATTTTGCCTTATTACTAAGCCTGAGTAACCATGCCAAGATAAAAAAGAAAAAGTATTTTAATAACAAAACCCCCATGTTGTAGGTACTTTATAGTCCTTTTGATATAGAACAAGAGAACCTCTGCACTTTTATTAGTTCTGGTAAAGGTTTGTTGACCTACTAATGAGTAAATGCAGAGTGGACAGAAGGGGTGTAAATCCTGGTGACCTGGTACAAAGTGGGACAGGGCTTTACATTTGTGATAAGGCATTAATGTTATCCAAACTGATCCCGCAACTTCAGTACACCAGAATTAATCTGTGCCCTGGAGCAGGATATTTGATTTATGTAAATGCATTTGTAGACCATTTTGTGTTGTTTGCCACAGAAGACATTCTAACTGTGACTGTGAAAAGTTGATTATTAGGGATTAGGTGTTCATTGTATGCCAGCATATTTCATTCTATCTGGTGTATTGATGTAAGTTGATCTATATTGCTATAACATTCATTCATTTGCCCTTCTAGCTGTTCTTTTAGATTACCCCTTTACCACACAATCACAACTTTTAACGACCCTGAGAAAGACATATTTTCTATATTTTGATGTTTCCCCACCCAAAATGGTTTGTGAAAGGACCTGTTGCAGACAACATATCTTCAAATTAGTAAGACATATATAAAAAAGGATAGAAATTATTGTGGGAAACTAAGAAAATGCTGGTTACCATTTTTTTCTTCTTTTCTCACAAGTTTTTTCCATACCTTTTTTCTTCAGTGAGCTAAAATGCAGGATTGAATGGTAATTGTTAAAAACTTCTTTTCGCCATTATAGAAATATCAGGCCTGTGGAGCGATAGAGGCGCTCAAGCGCCTCTAGTTTAGTCCAGTACTCATTGAAGTTTGTTGGAATGATTGTTATGTTATCTAGAAAACAATCAGAAATGAGTCATGTTTGGTAAAAAAGCTCAGGTGAGCCACTTCAGGGCCATCATGGCACTCTTTTTTAGTCCAATACTTACGAAACTTGGTCAGAATGTTTGTCTTGACAAGTTCAAAATCAGTTACACCAGGTCTAAAAGTAGGTCACTGGGTTAAATCTCAGAAAACCCTTGTGTGCATTATTGAGGCCACATTTTCAGGCTGATACTCATGAAACTTGGTCAGAATGTTTGTCTTAGATATCTAGTACAAGTTAAAAATAGGGCCTTGTTGGGTCATGTAAGTCATGGGGACAAATCATAGAAAAATTTTTTGTGCACTATTTAAGCCATATTTTCAGTCTGATACTCATGAAACATTGTCAGAATGTTTATCTTGATGATATCTAAAACAAGACAGAAATTGTGAAATGTCTGGTCAAAAATTAGGTCGATGGGACAAATCTTAGAAAAACATTCCGTACACTGTAGAGGCCACAGTTTCAGTCGGATACTCATGAATCTTGACCAGAATGTTTGTCTTCAAAATTTCTGAAGCAAGTTCCAAAATGGGTTGGCTTCGATGACAAATCTTAGAAAAACTTTGTGTGAACTCTAGAGGCCACATGATCATTTACAGTCTGATACTCATTAAATTTGATCAGACTGTTTTTCTTAATGAAGTCTCAGTAAAGCCCAAAGCAGGGTCACATTTGGTCAAAAGTAGGTCACTTGGACAAACTTTTTTGGTGCTTGAGAGACCACATTTCAGTCTGATACTCATGAGACTTGGTCAGAATGTTTGTCTTGATATCTGGAACATGTTTCCAATTGGATTATATCAGGTCCAAAAGTAGGTCACTGTGACAAATTTCAGAAAAAACCTTGCATGCACTCTAGAGCAAAGATGAGGGTTGCGTGATTAAAAAGAGTGAAATATCTGTTTCTAAATATAGAAAGGTATACAACTCAAACAACAAACTACCTGGGTTCAGTCATTTTACATCACAATACTACCACGAAACTTGTAAAAATCCTATAGCTATGCCTTTTATCAATGATACATACTGGTATATTTTTAGCTCACCTTAGCACAACGTGCTAAAGGTGAGCTATTGTGATCGCCCTATGTCCGGCGTCCGTCGTCCGTCAACAATTTCTTTAAACATCTTCTTCTCCTAAACCAATGGGCCAATCTTGATGAAACTTGGCAGGGATGTTCCTTGGGTGAAGCTCTACCAAAATTGTTCAAAGAATTGAATTCCACCCACAACTCTGGTTGCCATGGCAACAAAAAGGAAAAAAAAAGCAAAATCTTTGAAAATCTTCTTCTCTGAAACTAGAAGGCGCAGAGCTTTGATATTTGGTATGTAGCATCTCCTAGTGGACCTCTACCAAGTTTGTTCATATGATGCCCCTGGGGTCAAAACTGGCCCCGCCCCAGGGGTCACAAGTTTGAGCATAGTCATAAAGAAAGAAAACTTTAAAAATCTTCTTCTCTAAAACTTGAAGGCGTAGAGCTTTGATATTTGGCATGTAGCATCTCCTAGTGGACCTCTACCAAGTTTGTTCATATGAGGCCCCTGGGGTCAAAACTGGCCCCGCCCCGGGGGTCACAATTTTCTAACATAGGAACCAAGAAGGAAAACTTTAAAAATCTTCTTCTCTGAAACAGGAAGGCATGGATCTTTGATATTTGGTATGTAGCATCTTCTAGTGGATCTCTACCAAGTTTGTGCATATGATGCCCTTGGGGTCAAAATTGGCCCTGCCCCGGGGGTCACAAGTTCAAACATAGGAACAAAGAAGGAAAACTTTAATTTTTTTTTCTCTTAAATGGGAAGGCATAGAGCTTTGATATTTGGTATGTAGCATCTCCTAGTGGACTTCTACCAAGTTTGTTCCAAGGATGCTGCTTGGGTCAAAACTGGCCCAGCCCTGGGGTCACAAGTTCGAACATAGGAACAAAGAAGGAAAACTTTAAAATACTTCTTTTCTGAAACCGAAAGGTGTGGAGCTTTGATATTTGGTATGTTGCATCTCCTAGTGGACCTCTACCAAATTTGTTTATATGATGCCCCTGGGTCAAAACTGGCCCAGCCCGGGGGGTCACAAGTTTGAAGATAGGAACAAAGAAGGAAAACTTAAAATTTCTTTTTCTCTTAAACGGGAAGCTGTAGAGCTTTGATATTTGGTATGTAGCATTTCCTTGTGGACCTCTACCAAGTTTGTTCATATGATGCCCCTGGGTCAAAACTGGCCCAGCCCCGGGGGTCACAAGTTCGAACATAGGAACAAAGAAGGAAAACTTTAAAATTCTTCTTTAAAACTGGAAGGCGTAGAGCTTTGATATTTGGTATGTAGTGATTCTCTTCTAAGTTTGTTTGCCCATCTAAGCGCAACAAGTTCATTGAGTTCAAAATTAGGTCATCTTGGGTCATAAACTAGGTCACTAGGTCAAATTAAAGAAATACCTTGTTGGCACTCTCGAGGCCACATTATTTGCTCAATTGCCTTGAAAATTAGTTAGAAAGTTTGTCTTTATAAAGTCTCACATAAGATTAATTTGGGTCAACTTGGGTCATAAACTAGTTCACTGGGTCAAATTAAAGAAATACCTTGTTTGCACTCTGGAGGCCACATTTATTGCTCAAATGACCAGAAATTTGGCCAGAATGTTTGTCTTGATGAAATACCAGATGAGTTTGGATTTGGGTCACCTGGAACCATAAAGTAGGTCACTAGATGTTTGTCTTTGTAAAATCTCACATGAGTCTGAATTTGGGTCAACTGGGGTCATAAACTAGTTCACTTGGTCAAATTAAAGAAATTGCTAGTGGGCACTCTAGAGGCCACATTTATTATTCATTTGATTTGAAAATTGGTTAAAATGTTTCTTTTGATATAGTCAAAGACCGGTTCAAATTTGGGTCACCTGGGGTCATAATCTAGGTCACTAGGTCAAATTAAAGAAATATCTTTAGGGCACTCGAGGCCACATTTTTTGCTCAATTGACTTGAAAATTGGTCAGAATGTTTGTCTTCATGAAATATGAGTTTGAAATTGGGTCACCTGTGGTCAAAAACTAGGTCACATGGTCAAATCAAAGAAAAACCTTTAAGGCACTCTACTAAGGTGAGCGACCCAGGGCCATCATGGCCCTCTTGTTCTTTAAAACCGGCATACATGCATGAGCACAATTATGCTAAGATGACTTAAATAAACCTTGAAACTATAAGAAAGGTCACATCACTGAGATCTGACCGACATACACGTACACAATTCACCAACAAGTTATATGAAAAATGCACTAAATCACATGCCTGTCTTTTGAAACATGTATGCAATCAATAGAAACAGACTTACTTGTAACAGACGGCTAGTTCCTCAGTCGAAAAATCTTTATGTTGAGGCGTAATAAACCATTTTTCGACTCCGCGAGCTGTCGTCAACTAATTTCCGGGTCGTCCATTTTGATATAGCCGACGACGAATCACGGTTTCGGATAAATCGTTAATTATAACTCGACTTACAGATTTTTTGACTCATGAACTATCTGTTAGTTACAAGTAAGTCTGTTTCTACTGATTGCATGCATATTTCAAAGAAGAGGGCCATGATGGCCCTGGATCTCTCACCTAATCAATAGGCGAAATTCACTCAATGTGCATAATTCAATTTCTGACCAATTGTCAGGTCAATTGAGCTTAAAATGTGGCCTCTAGAGCGTCCACAAGGAATTTCCATACGTTGACCTAGTGACCTAATTTATCACCCCACGTGACCCAATTTAGAACTCATCAAAATTTATCAAGACCAACATTCTGAACAGTTTTCAAGTTAATTGAGCAATAAATGTGGCCTCTAGAGTGCCCACAAAGTGTTTCTTAATTTTGATCCAGTAACCTAGTTTAAGACCCCAGCTGACCCAATTTCAAACTCACCTAAGCACAATTGTGCTCATGCAAGTATGTGGGTTTTTAAAGAAAAATATATATATCATCAATAAAACATAATTATAGGCTTTTTTAGCTCAACTTAGCACAACGTGCTAAAGGTGAGCTATTGTGATCGCCCTATGTCCGGCGTCCGGCGTCCGTCAACAATTTTTTTAAACATCTTCTTCTCCTAAACCACTGGGCCAATCTTGATGAAACTTGGCAGGGATGTTCCTTGGGTGAAGCTCTACCAAAATTGTTCAAAGAATTGAATTCCACCCACAACTCTGGTTGCCATGGCAACAAAAAGGGAAAAAAAACCAAAATCTTTGAAAATCTTCTTCTCTGAAACTAGAAGGCGCAGAGCTTTGATATTTGGTATGAAGCATCTCCTGGTGGACCTCTACTGAGTTTGTTCATTTGATGCCCCAGGGGTCAAAAATGGCCCCGCCCCAGGGTTCACAAGTTTGAGCATAGTAACATAGAAGGAAAACTTTAAAAATCTTCTTCTCTGAAACTTGAAGGCGTAGAGCTTTGATATTTGGCATGTAGCATCTCCTTGTGGACCTCTACCAAGTTTGTTCATATGATGCCCCTGGGGTCAAAACTGGCCCCGCCCCGGGGGTCACAATTTCAAACATAGTAACAAAGAAGGAAAACTTTAAAAATCTTCTTCTGTAAAACTAGAAGGCATAGAGCTTTGATATTTGGCATGAAGCATCTCCTAGTGGACCTCTACCAAGTTTCTTCATATGATGCCCTTGGGGTCAAAATTGGCCCTGCCCTGGGGGTCACAAGTTCAAACATAGGAACAAAGAGGGGAAACTTTAAAAATCATCTTCTCTGAAACTGGAAGGTGTAGAGCTTTGATATTTGGTATGTAGCATTGCCTAGTGGACCACTACCAAGTTTGTTCATATGATGCCCCTGGGGTCAAAACTGGCCCCGCCCCGGGGGTCACAATTTCCAACATAGGAACAAAGAAGGAAAACTTTAAAAATCTTCTTCTGTAAAACTAGAAGGAATAGAGCTTTGATATTTGGCATGAAACATCTCCTAGTGGACCTCTACCAAGTTTGTTCATATGAGGCCCTTGGGGTCAAAACTGGCTCTGCCCTGGGGGTCACAAGTTCGAACATAGGAACAAAGAGGGGAAACTTTAAAAATCATCTTCTCTGAAACTGGAAGGCGTAGAGCTTTGATATTTGGTATGTAGCATTGCCTAGTGGACCTCTGCCAAGTTTGTTCATATGATGCCCCTGGGGTCAAAACTGGCCCAACCCCGTGGGTCACAAGTTTGAGCATAGGAACAAAGAAGGAAAACTTTAAAAATCTTCTTCTCTGAAACTTAAAGGCATAGAGCTTTGATATTTGGCATGTAGCATCTCCTAGTGGACCTCTACCAAGTTTGTTCATATGATGCCCCTGGGGTGAAAACTGGCCCTGCCCCGGGGGTCACAATTTCCAACATAGGAACAAAAAAGGAAAACTTTAAAATCTTCTTCTGTAAAACTAGAAGGCATAGAGCTTTGATATTTGGTATGTAGCATCACCTAGTAGACCTCTACTAAGTTTCTTCATACGATGCCCTTGGGCTCAAAATTGGCCCTGCCCCGGGGGTCACAAGTTCAAACATAGGAACAAAGAAGGAAAACTTTAATTTTTTTTTTCTCTTAAATGGGAAGGCATAGAGCTTTGATATTTGGTATGTAGCATCTCCTAGTGGACTTCTACCAAGTTTGTTCCAAGGATGCTGCTTGGGTCAAAACTGGCCCAGCCCCTGGGGTCACAAGTTCGAACATAGGAACAAAGAAGGAAAACTTTAAAATACTTCTTTTCTGAAGCCGAAAGGTGTGGAGCTTTGATATTTGGTATGTTGCATCTCCTAGTGGACCTCTACCAAGTTTGTTCATATGATGCCCCTGGGTCAAAACTGGCCCCGCCCCGGGGGTCACAAGTTCAAACATAGGAACAAAAAAGGAAAACTTTAGATTTTTTTTTCTCTTAAACGGGAAGGTGTAGAGCTTTGATATTTGGTATGTAGCATTTCCTAGTGGACCTCTACCAAGTTTGTTCATATGATGCCCCTGGGTCAAAACTGGCCCAGCCCCGGGGGTCACAAGTTTGAACATGGGAACAAAGAAGGAAAACTTTGAAATTCTTCTTTAAAACTGGAAGGCGTAGAGCTTTGATATTTGGTATGTAGTGATTCTCTTCTAAGTTTGTTTGCCCATCTAAGCGCAACAAGTTCATTGAGTTCAAAATTAGGTCATCTTGGGTCATAAACTAGGTCACTAGGTCAAATTAAAGAAATACCTTGTTGGCACTCTCGAGGCCACATTATTTGCTCAATTGCCTTGAAAATTAGTTAGAAAGTTTGTCTTTATAAAGTCTCACATAAGATTAATCTGGGTCAACTTGGGTCATAAACTAGTTCACTGGGTCAAATTAAAGAAATACCTTGTTTGCACTCTGGAGGCCACATTTATTGCTCAAATGACCTGAAATTTGGCCAGAATGTTTGTCTTGATGAAATACCAGATGAGTTTGGATTTGGGTCACCTGGAACCATAAACTAGGTCACTAGGTCAAAATAAAGAAATACCTTGTGGGCACTCTAGAGGCCACATTCTTTGCTTAATTGCCTTGAAAATTGGTCAGAATGTTTGTCTTTGTAAAATCTCACATGAGTCGCAATTTGGGTCAACTGGGGTAATAAACTAGGTCACTTGGTCAAATTAAAGAAATAGCTAGTGCGCACTCTAGAGGCCACATTTATTATTCATTTGATTTGAAAATTGGTTAAAATGTTTCTTTTGATATAGTCAAAGACCAGTTCAAATTTGGGTCACCTGGGGTCATAATCTAGGTCACTAGGTCAAATTAAAGAAATATCTTTAGGGCATTCGAGGCCACATTCTTTGCTCAATTGACTTGAAAATTGGTCAGAATGTTTGTCTTCATGAAATATGAGTTTGAAATTGGGTCACCTGTGGTCAAAAACTAGGTCACATGGTCAAAGAAAAACCTTAAAGGCACTCTACTAAGGTGAGCGACCCAGGGCCATCATGGCCCTCTTGTATATATTTTGTGGTAGTTTTGTCATGTAATTGACTGAAACCAGGTAGTTCGTTGTTTGGAGTTGTATACCTTCCTATATTTAGAAACACACATTTCAATTTCTTTAATAATGCAACCATCATCTTTGCTCTAGAGGCCACATTTTCAGTCAAATACTCATGAAACTTTGGCAGAATGTTTGTTTTGATTATATCTTGGACAAGTTTGGAATTGGGTCATGACGGGTGCTAAAAGTAAATCACTTGGCCATATCTTAGAAAAACCTTGTGTGCATGCTAGAGGTCACATCTATAGTTAGATACTGATGACTTTTGGTCAGAATGTTTGTTTTGATGATATCTAGTAATAGTGAAAATTTGTGTCATCTCAGGACAAAAAGTAGGTCACTGAGACATATCAAAGAAAAACCTTGTGTTGATTTCCACATTTTCAGTCTGGTACTCATGAAAATTACTCAGAATGTTCTGTCTGGATGATTTATTAGAACGTTTAAGAACTGGGTCATGCTCAGTCAAAATGTATGTCATGGGGACAGATCTTAGGAAAACCTTGTGTGCTGCATGCTAGAGGCCACATTTTCAGCCTAATACAGTCATGAAACATGTGCAGAATATTTGTCTTGATGATATCTCTGACAAGTTCAAAAAAAAGGTCACAAAAGTTGGTTACTAACACTCATGTATTTTACATGATATAATCAGAGATTACTTCAGCTTTTTCAATCCTAGATGACTTTACTCAGGCCCTCTTGTCCTTTTTGGTAGCCTACCTCACACCTTTAGCAGCATCCAGAAGCTTTACAGATACTCTTATTATTGTTCCCTGGCTACTCATTTTAAGCCAAATATAGAAATGTTTAAATCAATAAATCTGCAATATCTATGGCCACAAAGAATGAAAAGAAGCTTCAGATTTGCCATTGGAAATGAATGTTGATCGGGAGAAAATCACATCCGATCAAAATTGTAAACAATGGGGTAATTGTGTTTGTTTTTTTTGCTAGAATCACTTGCGTATGCCCCATCTAGAAAGCTAGTCCGTGTTTCAGCACGGGAAATGACGCACTCATCAATTTGTAGGATCATTCTCTTTCTTTTAACAAATTTCAGAAAAAAAAAACGTGCATGCACTGTAGAGCAAAGGTGAGGGTTGCGTGATTAAAAAGATTGAAATATCTGTTTCTAAATATAGAAATGTGTACAACTCAAACAACGAACTATCTGGGTTCAGTCATTTTAAAAATGCCAAATACTAATTTACACATACAAAATTTGTATTTCTGCTGTCTTTGAAATCATTCCACTGCACACTCGATATAACACTCCCAACATCCTTGAGTAAATTGCTGTTGGGTTCTTGTGACATAGATTGTTGCGACTGTACACCTCAACTCCACTTTCCAGCCACATGAATATGCAAGTTGAAGGTTGTACACAGTCACGTGAGCATCATGCCATATCCTCGATTGAATGAGTGGATAGCTGCCAAGTCCGAAATTGCAATCTCTATCTGTGGTAATCTATGCAATCTCGCAATGACCGGGTGTACTATTTGTCATGAAGCCACTAGAATGACTTTGGTTTGATAGAATGTTGACAGAATGGGTTGTATTTGGCTTAAAATGCGTATTGACGGAACTTTACCTTTCAGGTGCATCTGGTTGGAATAGATATTTTCACTTCCAAAAAGTATGAAGATATATGTCCGTCTACACATAACATGGATGTTCCCAATGTGAGCCGTCAAGATTTGCAGGTAAGTGCATCTTTAGCTTGGCTGTTTTTTAGCTCACTTGAGAACAAAGTGCTCAAGGTGAGCTTTTGTGATCCTGCTGCGTCCATCATGAGTCGTTCATTGTACGACATCCGTCATGTGTCGTCAGCCATCAACTTTTACCTACACTGTAGAAGCAACATTTTCAGTTCGATACTCATGAAACTTGGTCAGAATGTTTGTTATGGTGATATCTCTGATGACTTCGAAAATAGATCATGTCAGGTCAAATCAAACGATACAATATTTCACTTTATTAATCCTAAATGACATTACTCAGGTGGGCGCTTTAGTGCCAGTGGCTGTCCTTTTATTTTTTAAGCTCACCTGAGCATGAAGTGCTCGCTCAAAGTGAGATTTTGTGATCATGGTTTATCTGTCGTGCACCGTGTGTTGTTAACTTCACCTTGTGCATGCTCTAGAGGCTACCATTTCAGTCTGTTACTCATAAAACCAGGTCGGAATTTTTGTCTTAATAATATCTCAGAAATGGGTCATTTCGGGTCATATACTTGGTCACTATGTGAAATCTTTCTAAACCCTATGTACTCTCTAGAGGCCATATTGTTTTTGTCCAATACGCTTGAAAGTTTGTCATTGTTTGTCCTGATGATATCCCTGATGAGTTCGAAAATAGGCCATCTTCTGGTCAAAAGGTAGGTCACCAGAGCCAATCTTTGAAAAATCTTGTATACACTCTGGAGACCACACTTTTAGTCCAATACTTATGAAAGTTTGATAGATTTTTCTTCTTTATGTAAATCTTGGAAGAGTTTGAAAATTGAACATTGTCAGGTCAAAAACTAGATCACCAGGTCAAATATTAGAAAAAACCTTGTGTACTGTCCAGAGGCCACATTTTTTTCCAGTACTCATGAAGATTGGTCAGAATAATTGTCTTGTCAAATAGATGCTTGGAAAGAAAGTTGTGTCAGTACTGGTGTGGGAAAGCCAGGAAAGACATGCAAAGGTGCATGATATGACCTAAGCTGTTCTATAGGATGAGTTTTAAAATGTTGTGTTCACTCTAGAGGCCACATTTTTTGTCCAATTCTCATCAAGGTTAGTCACAATGTTGGTCGTGATATGACTTAAACAAGTGAAACTAGATCATGCAGGGCTAAAAATTAAGTCACCTCGTCAAATCTGTGAAAAAGCTTATGTACACGCTACATTTTCAGTCCAATACTCACGTAAATGGTCAGAGTGTTTGTCTGGATAATATCTAAGATGAGTTTGAGAGTGGGTCACGTCAGGTCAGAAACTAGGTCAACAGGTCAGAATTATATTAGAAAAACCTTGTGAACACTTTTGCAGACCATATTTTCCGTCCAATACTAATGAAAGTTGGTCAGAATGTTTGTTAGGATGAGTTATCAAAAAAAGGTTGAAAATCGGTCACATTGGGTCAAAAACTAGGTCAACAGATCAAATCTTTGAAAAACCTTGTGAACACTCTAAAGGCCACATATTCAGTCTAATACTCATGAAAGTCAGAATGTTTGGTAGCTCATTTGGTAGCATACAGGACTTGAGAACAGAAGGTCGCTGGTTCGATCCCCGGCTTGGCCAATTTCTTTGCGAGGATTGATGATAGTCATTGCGACAGGATTCATTCCTCACTCACTGCTCACCATTTTTGAGACGATGGTTATGTGGGAAAGCAGCCAGAGGCTTGGAAAGAATATTGTTCGGAGTACTGGTAAAAGAAACTGGAAAGCATGGATAGGTGCACTTGCCACTTGGATATAATTATACCCCCCAAAACTCTGTTTGGGGGGTATATAGGAGTCAGCTTGTCGGTCGGTCCGTCCGTCCGTCCGTCCGTTGGTCGGTCTGTAGCTTTCTGTCCGCTCTATTTCTCATAAACTACGGGACGAATTTTATTCAAACTTCACAGGTAAACTCAGTATCAAGCAGAGATGTGCATATGAAATGTTGGTTATGGTTCATTGATTTTTCACTGAGTTATGGCCCTTTCATGAAATTTCTTGTCAGCTCTATTTCTCATCAACTATTGGACAGATTTGGTTCAAACTACACAAATAGACTCAGTATCAAGCAGAGATGTGCATATCCTATTTTGGTTATGGTTTATTTAGGTTTCATGGAGTTATGGCCCTTTGATGATTCTGGACAAATTTCTTTCAAACTTCATGGATAGACTTTGCACTCAGCAAAGATGTGCATATCATAAATTGTTCTTAGTTAATTAAATAAAATTTCCAAGAGCGATTCGGTTCGGAGGTTGCTTTCGTTAGTTTCCGTAGTGTATAAGTAAGATGTAGAGTCTGGTCAAAAACATTGCATGAAAAGACATTTGTTGTCTGCAAAACCTTTTCATTTAAACCAGTCTCAATTTGTCCAACTGGTAAAAAAAAATGTATCAAGTAAGTTTTATTCTCTCCAAGTCTTCAGTCTGTAACAAAGAGTAATTCTTTGGCAAGAAGCCATTGCAGGATATTCATCACCTTCAGTGATAGCTCTGGTATAATTGACTCTCCAGTCACTTATTTTGCATTCCTGTGACATTAATCTGTTTTGTGACAAGGAGCTGTTGGGGGGTATGATCACGTTTAGTGATAGCTCTAGTTTGAAATAATGTTGAAAATGGCATAGAACAACATACAATCAATCATTACAACTAGAAAATAATTAAACAGCCCTAAAACCGCCAAATTCTTCATCTGACTTGCTAGCAATGATCGGAAATACAGGTCCTCGATTGGTAGGTTCACATCTTAGGTCCCCGTTTTGGGGTAGGGGTGAGGGTTACAAGTGTGTGTGTGTGTGTGTGTGTGTGTGTGTGTGTGTGCGCACGTGGGTGTGCATTCCATGTTCTGGCAAAGGGAGGTTTAGTGCATCTCCATGATGCATTATACAAAGCAGTTCATTACATAATTAAAGATAAAAAAAATCCATTTAGTCTAAGAATTGACTGAATCTTGAGGAAGAGTTGTCCATGGACATGCAAGAAATTTACCGATAGCAAAAAGGATCGATTTAGGTCAGCTGTGAGGACTGCGCATGGTCAGTATTTTTAGCAGATGCATTAAGCCCCCTTTTCACAGAGCATATATGGGGGTTACTTTTAGGACCAAAACTTAATTCAGAAAGTCCTAAACATAGATTTCATTTCACAGCTTGTCAATATAGAGGATGACTATCTTTCCCTTATGGATGATGCAGGAGAAACTAGGGATGATTTGAAATGCCCTGAAGGAGACCTGGGAAAGGATATAAGAGACAAATTTTCGAAAGATGAAAGTATCTCTGTAAGTTCATTTTTATTCCTTTAGATGTTAGCTCTTTACCGAAGGACAGATTTTTGCCATGACCAAATTAAAAGTATATGCAGGCGTCAAATCAGATTTGGCTCACATGAAAGAATTGCCCTTGAGCTAGGGTACAGAAATAGTCAACTTTTAACTCGGAGTAACGTAATGGGATAAGATAAGTGAATTATCCGACATGGTTGTCATTGCAATACACATACTCCAGACCCCCAGATAAAAGGGAGTGATAGTAATCTAAACACATTTTTTCTCTTCCAAACCCTGTGTTGTGGGTACTCATTAGAATCATCTCGAGACGATTCTAGTTGGTACCCATTACATAGGGTTTAGTGGAGAGTGATTAATATTTCAATTTTGAAATCAAAATCACTTACTATATCTGGAGCTCTGTACTCAATTGGAGCCAGTTTCATTGTTTTGTTTTTAGCTCAATTCAGCATGAAGTGCTCAAGGTGAGCTTTTGTGATGGAGCTGTGTCTGTCGTCCGTCTTGTCGGTCGTCAACTTTTACCTTGTTTGTGCTCAAATGGCTATATTTTCAGTCTGATAATCATGGACATGATCAGAATGTTTATCTTGATGATATCTTACTCGAGTGTGAAAATGGGTCATTTGGGGTCGAAATCTAGGTCACCAGGTCAAATCTTACAAAAACATTATATACACTATAGAGGTCACATTTTCAGTTCATTGCCCATGAAAGTTAGAATGTTTGTCTTGATGATATCTCAAATGTATTCGAAAATAGATCACATCAGGTCAAAAAGTAGGTCAGCAGGTCAAATCTTTATAAAAGCTTTGGTACACCTAGGAGGCCACAGTAACAGTTCAATTCTTATGAAAGTTGGTAACAATGTTTGTCTTGATGATGTAGTGATGGAATGATTTATCAATTTATTTCATAATCAATCAATTCCAATGCATGGATCGTGGTGACAAGATAAACCTACTTCCTTGGTTACTGTTGCTCCCAAACAACTGTGGTAAATACATATACAGTATAGCAGACTCACTTCCTATCAGTTAAGTTTACTGACACACCCTTTGAGATGGCGGATGTGCTAATCCACTTAAATATGGCCAAGTCAGAAGCTGAAGAATAAACTGCATATTAACTGCATTCTGATCTGTATCTACCTACTCAGCATTCTTCACGCACCAAGGGTTAATGTTAACATCAAACTGAAACATTGATGACAAGTGACTCTTTTTGGATGTGCAGAGGTTATTTTAAAAAGGTTAGCTATTTTAGTGAATATGCATTCTTTTTATTAGCCTACCTAAGCGCGAATTGGTAAAGGCGAGCTTTTGTGATCCTGCTGTATTCCGTTATCTGTCATGTGGCATGCGTCGTCTGTTGACCAGGCATCAACAGTTACTTTTTGTGCTCACGCGAGGCGACATTTTCAGTAAAATTCTTATGAAACTTGATCAGAATGTTTGTCTTGGTAATATCTCAGACAAGATCAAAATTGGGTCATGTCAGGTCAAAAAGTAAGTCAGGTCAAATCTTAGTAAAACATTGTGCTCTCTAGAGGCCACATTTGGACAAGTTTGAAATTGGGTCATGTGAGGTCAAAAAGTTGGTCACTGGGACCAGTTTTAGAAAAAATTTGTAAGCACTCAAGAGGCCACACTTTCAGACCAGTTGTAATGAAAAGTGGTCAGAATGTTTGGCTTGATGATATATCAGACAAGTTCAAAATTGGGTCATGTTGGGTCAAAAAGTATGTCACTTTGACAAATCTTAGAAAAAGTCCCGTGTGCAATCTGGAGGCCACAGTTTCAGTTCAATACTCTTGAAATATCGTCAGTGTGTTTGTTTTGATGATATCTCTGACAAGTTTAAAAAAAAAAAAGGTCAAGTAGGTGAAAAATAGGCACAAACACTCACGTGTATTAGAACAGTCATGTGATTTACATTACAACTAGGATCTCTTCAGCTTTATCATTCCTAGATGACTGTACTCAGGAGAGCGCTTTAGGGCCAACGGCCCTCTTGTTAGTATTTCATATATTTTTACCTTTGTTTTCCTCAGTAAAACATTTTATGTCTCTTTTAGAGAATTTCAGAGGGGGAAAAAAACTAGCATTAATTAATCCATTGTGTAATGTATCGTTGATTGGAACTCTTTGCTCATGTTCCATTGTTAACCATTATTGTAATGCAAACTTGTAGCCTCTGCACATATCTCGCGTAAGCCGTACGCATTCCCAAAGTACATCTTTTAAACTTTTTCTTAAATTCAGGCATTGTAAACACAAATAATATTGCACTTCTCGAACATTCACAGTCGCTTAACTGGGAGCCGAAATCGTGCTCAAGGTGAGCTTTTGTGATCATGCTGCATCCATCGTCCGTCATCTGGTCATCAAAATTTACCTTGTGTGCTCTCTGAAGGCCACATTTTCAGTTGAATACTCATAAAACTTGGTCAGAATGTTTCTCTTGATAAAATCTTGGACAATTTTGAAATTGTGCCATGTTGGGTCAAAAAGTAGGTCAGTGGGCTAAATCAAAGGAAAACTTAGTGTGCACTCTACAGGCAACATTTTAGCCTGATATTCTTGAAACTTGGACCGATTGTTTGTCTTGATAAAATCTTGGACGAGTTTGAAATTAGGTCACAATGGGTCAAAAAGTAGGTAATTGGCCAAAATCTTAAAAAACCTTGTGTCCACTCTAGAGGGCACATTTTCAGCCTGATACTCATGAAACTAGGTCAGATTAATTGTCTTGATGATATCTTGGACAGGTTCCGAATTGGGTCATGTTGGGTCAAAAAGTAGGTCTAGGGTGAAATCACACAAAAAACCTTGTGTGCAATCTAAAGGCCACACTTTCAGTCTGATACCAATGAAGATTGGTGATTATGTTTGTGTTGATGATATCTCGGACAAGTTTTAAATTGGGTCAGGTCGTGTCAAAAAGTAGGCCTTAGAGTCAAATCTTAGAAAAACCTTGTGTGCGCTCTAGAGGCCACATTTTCAGTCAAATACTCAAGAAACGTGGTCAGAATGTTTGTCTTGATGAAATCTTGGACTAGTTCAAAATCACTGGGCCAAATCTTGGAAAAACCTTGTGTGCACTCTAGAGGGCACATTCTCAGCCTGATACTCATGAAACTAGGTCAGATTATTTGTTTTGATGGTATCTCGAACAAGTTCCATAGTGGGTCATATTGGGTTTAAGAGTCTAGGTTACTGACCAAACCATACAAAAAATCTTGTGTGCAATCTCACTATGTTGTAAGCTGTGCGGGACGAAATGTGTAGTCACTTGCAAGATGGCGGACTGTTTACATGGAGAAAGGTGGGTGTCACATTTTATCATCAATAACTTCTTTTCTTGAAACCTTCCAGTCATGATACTTACAATATATTGTGGGGGAATGATATGGTAAGCCTCGGTGCTATAAAGCAAAGAGCCAGTGCCATTATTCGATACATCATATCGGCGTAAACATCGCCATTCGGTAAAATTTAAATTTTAAGCGTGGA
Organism: Tridacna gigas; assembly: GCA_945859785.2. NCBI lineage: Eukaryota > Metazoa > Mollusca > Bivalvia > Cardiida > Cardiidae > Tridacna > Tridacna gigas. The sequence goes on along the minus strand of OX244041.2, from coordinate 25,692,740 downwards.
ACTTGCATCGTTTTTAGTTTAGAATGGAAAATAAGCTAATGCAGTGGATGAAGGTTGTTGTTTCTGTAGGTATTCATCACGTACTTTCCAATGATTAAGGTAATTTTTGTGAAATATGTCTAGAAAGACCCGAAAACATGTGTTTTGTATATCACTGATGCAGCGGTGAAGTCCACATCAACAATTTCACACACAGCGGTGTAGACACGTTGTTTTCTGAACGGTTTAGACACAATTTAAAGCACAATGTATGTACTGTTTAGACACAAGTGGCTTGGTATTGAAATGAATCTATTCTTTTCTGAATTTAACGTACATGTAACTTGGCGTTAATCCAGAATCCTGAAAATTGGCACCAACATTTCGAGACATTCTCCCTTATTACCGACACCCACCGAAGGAACCATCTGGAACCGACAAGGGATCATCGTGGAACGAAAAGAGATAGTTGGGAACAAAAAAGTGCATCAAGAGATTATTTACGATATTATTTATGTAATAGTCAGTATTATATCACGAAAAAATAAATTACAAAATTACTAATGAAAGTTTGTGCAATTATAAATCAATTCCAGCATGGTGGCAGCCATAATTTCAATCATTCACTTAGGATGATAATTACCATCACGGACTTGCCAATCATTTTTATTTCGGAGTTGTTTGAAATACTTTCGCTGATTCGTATCTTGGTATCTGTTTGTTTAATATCTAGTTAAAGTTTTTGGTTTCTGTGCCACTGTACGAGTAATATATGACCGGTAGGTTAACGGGATGAGGGATCTACAAAAATTCCGACTGGAGTAAAAAGTATGTTATGTAATTGTTGTTTTTACCCCAAAAGGAAAAATCGTAAGATGGAATTCCGTGTGATCGATATTCACAATTTTCATTTACCATTGTACAGTTTGATTTCATAATATACGGGTCATGGATTTATATTTATAAAATCGAATATTACCCATTAAAATAAGTTCTCTCATAAAGTTCTTTATTTATTCTTATCGTTTCCCGAATGTTTCTTTTGGCCCCGTACTACATCTGGTAGGTAAATAGGCAGACCCGTTCGTGAAGTACCAAAGAAATTTCAATTTCCCATATTTTGATAAGAAGACAGTCGATGATTAACGAAACACTTTCAAAACATGAATAATTCCCGTGGCATCTTATTTGATGTAAGTTTGTCTTTTAGAATTAGAATTGGTAGCTCGTGAATGGTGTGCAACTGAAATATAAGATAGGCAAAGTGTTTTTTTAAAGCAGGTAAATGGTATGTAACACAAATATCAAAAGACAAAGTCTTTCCATTTCATGTCTAGACCACAGATACTGTCAAATTTTATGTCTAAACTGTACAGAATATAAAGCTTATGTCTGTGTCTAAACCGTTCAGAAAACAACATGTCTACACTGCTGTGTGTGAAATTGTTGATGTGGACTACACCGCTGCATTGGCGATTTACGTAACACGTGTTTTCGGGTCTTTCTAGACATATTTCACAAAAATTACCGTAATCATTGGAAAGCACGTGATGAATACCTACAGAAACAACAACCTTCATCCACTGCATTAGCTTATTTTCCATTCTATAACTAAAAACGATGCAAGTTCCACGCTTAAAATTTAAATTTTACCGAATGGCAATATTTACGCCGATATAACATATCGAATAATGGCACTGGCTCTTTGCTATATAGCACAGAGGCTTACCATATCATTCCCCCACAATATATTGTATCATGACTGGAAGGTTTCAAGAAAAGAAGTTATTGATGATAAAATGTGACACCCACCTTTCTCCATGTAAACAGTCCGCCATCTTGGAAGTGACTACACATTTCGCCCCGCACAGCTTACAACATAGTGAATCTAAAGGCCACATTTTCAGTCTGATACTAATGAAGATTGGTTATTATGTTTGTGTTTGATGATATCTCAGACAAGTTTAAAATTTGGTCATGTTGGATCAAAAATAGGTCTTGGAGTCAAATCTTAGAAAAATCTGGTGTGCACTCTAGAGGCCAAATTTTAGTCAGATAGTCTTGAAACTTGGTCAGAATGTTTGTCTAGATGAAATCTTGGACAAGTTCGAAATTGGGTCATGTCTGGTCAAAAAGTAGGCCACTTGGCCAAATCATAGAAAAACCATGTGTGCAATTTTAAGGCTACATGTTTAGCCCGATACTCTTGAAGATTCATCAATATGTTTGTCTTGATATCTCAGACAACTTTAAAATTGGGTCATACAGGGTCAAAAAGTAGGTCTTCAGGTCAAATCTTAGAAAATCCTTGTGTGCACTCTTAGAGGCCGCTTTTTCAGTCAGTTACTTATGAAACTTGGTCAGAATGTTTGTCTTGATAATATCTTGGACAGGATAATTGGGTAAAAAAAAAAAGCCACTGGCAAAAATTTAAACATTTTTACGGGAGTGAAGGTCCATTTTTGGGAAAGGGGGCGGGGCGGTGTCGCAGGGACCCATTTTGAAAATCCTAGAAGTAACACTGTAATATTTCAGAACCAGGGTTTACTTCTGAGTGAACATTATTGACAGATAGAAAGCAAGAACACCTATGTTGCTCGCAAAGACTGTAGATCAAGATCATACTTCACAGTTCTGAACTTCTAGTGCTCTTGGATGCACATTGTGCGCTTCTTTGTAACATACGTGGGCTAGAACAGCCTTGAAATAGCTGTATTTTGGCTGCTTTTTGTATATGAAAAATGTTCATGTCATTAATTAGTACCATAAACTTGATCTTTTAATTCTTTACTACACAATAAAAATTTTAGACTAGTCCAGATTGAAAATGTTGGCAGTGAAGTGTTTGCAGACCACAAATAAAATGGGGCACAAACGACAGTATCTGCCTTTTAGATCATTGAGAACTTGGTGGGAAAAGAAGAAAATGCTGGTTACCAACATTTTCTTCTTTTCCCATGTTGTTTTCAAAAGCCGCCTTCTTCAGGGTCGTTAAAACTCGGGATTGTGTGGTAGAGTTAATATGTTTGTATTTTTCAGGTAACTGTGTTGAAGGCTATGGGAGAAGAATGTGCGATTGCGATTAAACCAATGAAGTAGTGACAGATTAACAGATTTTTTGACAACCTCAGCCTTGAAGAAAATGAAGAAGGAAAAAAAAAACACCAAGAAAAGAACCTTAATTGGTGTTTCATTTTCAGCATTTTGCTGACATAGTTTTTAAGTGCTAAAATGGTTTATTTATGCAAAGTATGGTTTTCAACTTTGAGAATGTAAAAGACAATATCAAGACATGTTTGCGGGTAGTGTAGATCCAAAAATGTGACTGCACATTCCATTGATTCTGATTTGGATGTAAACTGACTAAAATTTTTTGAGATGTTCAGGTCTAAAAACCTTGAAAATTGGCTTTTGTTCCGTTTGATTGGAAATATCTGTTTGAGTTGGTTTACATGTACCAGATGACAAAATTTTCAGCTTTGTTCAGTTTGAAAGCTTTTGCAGACAAAATGTTAAACGTATCTCAAATAGTAGTATTTTGGCTTTCGAAGATGACAGGCAATTTCTCCTTTGCCAACAATTTTCTCAAAAGCTTTTTACCCCAGGGTCATTAAAGATCCGGATCGTTTGAGTAAGGGTTACGTTTTTATGTTCTCAATCCTTTTTTAACTCTGTACGAGACAACAAAATTTTAGATGTCCAAATGGAGAGCATTTACAGATGACAATGTAATTGTGCCTTGTCAATGCAGTTTGTCTCTAAAACGGCAAACCATTGTTGGAAAAGGAGAAAATGCTGGTGACCAGGATTTCTATCTCTCTGATGATGATTTTTTTTTTTCACGTCTTCTTCATCAGGGTTATAACGACACAGGTATGTCAAAGACAAGTTTCTGCATTTAATTGAACCCTTTACAACACTATCCCACTTTTAACGACCCTGAAGAAGATGGGTTTTGAAAACATAGAGGGAAAAAGAGAAAATGCTGGTAACCAGCATTTTCTCCTTTCACCAATATGTTTTCTATCCTACCAAAGACAGAAATCATCAGGTACATTCAATTTGGCATCTGCAAATGCTTTCAGTTTGAACTGGTCTGAAATTTTGCCATTTGATATAAAGTTAAGTTGAAAGCAGGGCTTTTCATTGACAGACACAACAGATTGTTTTAGAAACAAGGGATGTTTTCCAACTGCTAGAAAGGCAAAACTTTTAGAATAGGGCTGCGACTGCAGCATTTTGTCGGTTCACCATTATCCTTTTGTTTTTTCATGCTAAAGGTCTCTGCTCTTCACCAAACAACATTTTAACTCTACCACACAGTCTAGAATTTCAACGACCCTGAGGAAGAAACCTTTTGAAAACATTGTGGGAAAAGGAGAAAATGCTAGTAACCAGCATTTTCTCCTTTTCCCACAATGTTTTCTACCCTATCAAAGACAATTTACATAATTTGATTCACATTGAAATTGACGTCTGCAAATGCTTTCAATTTCGAGCAGTCTACATTTTTGTCGTTTGTTAAAGAGTTAAACCTATTCATATTGAAACATTTGCAGACTTTCATGGTTCAGAACAAGTGTGTATGATCATTTACAGGGTAGAAAACACTGTAGACAATGGAGAAAATGCTGGTTACCAGCATTTCCTTCTTTTCCCATAATGTAAGCTGTGTATCTCAGGGTTCTTAATAAACAGAATAGTTGGGTAAAGGGTTATTAATTTTTAAAATTGGCTAATATTGAAAATTGTCGGCAAAGGAACTGCTACAGACCATTGCTCTCTTTTCTGACAGTGTTTCCAGAACAGGAGCATGAAAAAGTAAATATTTTGAAATTCATACTGAGGTCTTATATTCTGAGTGGGAAAAACCCATTCCTATTGAATTTTGTTCAGTAGTAATAAGTTTATTAGTTACAGCAAAATCTTGTTGTGGGACATGAATATTGCATAGTGTTTCCAGTCTGTCTTTGTGGACATCTCTTAAGCAACCAGCCTGTCTTTACAGGCCAAGGCTTCAAGTCTTGGTTCGTTATCAGTTGACAAAATTTCAGTTTTCTCCGAAGGGGAATACATTTGCCATAATAACAGAAGTTAATATGATGAAATTTGTCTGTGAAAGGATAGGAAACATAGGGAGAAAAAGCTGGTAACCATATTTTTTCCTTTTCTCACAAAGTGTCTTCCTCAAGGTCATTAGAAGATGGGAAGGGTTCATGACCAACACATCAGGTTCTCACCATGTAAAAAATCAGACATAAAGTTACAACTATTACGCATTCACATGTAGTTTTATTTCAACAATACCCTTGCTGTTTGCGTTTTACAGGATACACTGTTTATGAGAAAAATGAAGAAGTGGTAATTTTTCCAACTTGTTGCCTCCACTTGGATATAGTTAACCTTTGTATTAGACTAAACAAATAAACTTATTTTGTACCATCTAGGAGACTGTGTTGTGTTGGTTTTTAGCTCCACTGGCTACAGGGAATTGAGCTTATGTCATGGCCCCATGTCCATCATGCATGTCGTGTTAACTTTTATTTCAAAGTACCAACATGATTTTGATTCAACTTAACAGAAATGCACGGGTGCTTGTCAGAATTCCTTGAAAAATTTTATTCCTTTGAAAGCTGTGGTTGCTATTGAAACATTGCTGAAAAATATCGAAAATCTTTTAAATTCTTCTTCAAAACTGCATTTTGGAATCCTCTACTAATGGGCATAAGTGATTATTTTGTGGACCTCTTTCAGATTTCGTGATAAAATTTTGATCTGACAGAGAGCATGGCTGCTGTAAGATTAGCATATATTATAGTGAGCCACATTGTGTGAAAAGGGGGCTTAACACATCTGGGAAACGTATTGACCCAGGTCAGCCTGCCCAGACTGTGCAGGCTGACCGGGGCCAAAACTTTTTGCTCCGTCAATTTTCCATGTGTCAAAGGACCATCTGACCCGAGTGACCTCATGATTCAGTTGGTTGTTTAAAAAAAGTTGCTGTTATGGATCCATAATTATGTGATGGCTTGTTTGGTATCATGCATCATGGAGATGCATTAAGACCCCTTTTCACAGAGCATGGCTCAGTTGATAGGGAGCTATGTGGAAGTTCATGAAATGTTCTAGGAAAATAGCTCCAGTTTTACTTACTACAGATACATTTTGGTTTGTTGGCTCCACAGGCTGAGAGCCAGTGAGCTTATATCATGGCCACGTGTCCTTCGTGTGTGTGTTAACTTTAATTAGCTCAACTGAGCATGAAGTGCTAAAGGTGAGCTTTTTTATTTGTGCTGTGTCTGTCATGCATTGTCCGGCGTGCATTGTCGGCGTCAATAATTACCTTGTGTGCACACTCCAGAGGCCACATTTTCAGTCACACACACATGAAACTTGGTCAGAATGTTTGTCTTGATAATATCTCAGACAAGTTCGAAAATGGGTCATGTTGGGTCAAAAGGTAGGTCACCAGGTCAAAATTTAGCACTCTAGAGGCTGCACTTTTAGTCCAATACTCATGAAACTTGGTAGGAATGTTTGTCTTGATGAAATCTTGGACAAGTTTGAAATTGGGTCGTGCCAGTTTAAAAAAGAAGGTCACCAGATCAAATTTTAGAAAAACTTGGTGTTGACTCTAGAGGCCACATTTTTAATCTAATACTTATGGAACTTGATCAGAATGCTTGTCTTGATGATGTCTCGGACAAGTTCGAAACTGGGTCATGTTAAGTCAAAAAGGAGGTCACTGGGACAGATCTTAGAAAAACCTTGTCTGCACTCTAGGGGCCACATTTTCAATCAGAAACCCATGAAACTTAGTCAGAATGTTTGTCTTGATGATATATCTGACAAGTTTGAAATTGGGTCATGTTGGGTCAAAAAGTAGGTCACTCTTCCAAATTTTACAAAAAACCTTGTTTGCACCCTAGAGGCAAGATTTTCATCCCAATACCTATGAAGCTTGGTCAGAATGTTTGTCTAGATGAAATCTAGCACAGGTTCAACATTTGATCATATTAGATCAAAAGATCAAAAAGAAGGTCATTGGGCCAAATCTTGGAAAAAAAATTGTGCACACTCTAGAGGCCACATTTTCAGACTAGTTCTAATGATAATTGGTCAGACTGTTTGTCTTGATGATATATCAGACAAGTTCAAAATTGGGTCATGTTGGGTCAAAAAATAGGTCACTGGGACAAATCTTAGAAAAATCTTGTGTGCAATCTGTAGGCCTTATTTTCCCTTTGATACTCATGAAATATTGGCAGAATGTTTGCCTTGATGATACCTCTGACAAGTTCAAAAATAGGTCAAGTAGGTCGAAAAGAAGGTCATGAATACTCATGCGTTTTACATCAAGATCTCTTCACCTTTATCAATCCTAGATGACTTCACTCAGGTGAGTGCTTTAGGGCCAATGGCCCTCTTGTTTCAAACATGTTCTCTGAAACTACCCATCCAATTTTGACCAAAATTTACAGAAATGATCCTGCTATGGTCCTCTTCGAATTTCTTAAAATAATTCCTTTTAAAATTCTGGTTACCATGGCAACAAAACCAAAAAATACTGAAAATCTTCTTATCCGAAACTATAAGGCCTTGAGCTACCAAATTGGGCATGTACCCTCATCTAATGGACCTCGACTAAGTTTCTTCAAATTATAGCCATTGGGTCAAAATTGACCCCACCCCAGGGGTCACAAGTTTTACATGAGCTTACATGTATATAGTGAAAACTTTAAAAATCTTCTGGTTCTAAACCATTAGGCTTAGGGCTACCAAATTTGGCATGTAGCTTCATCTAATGGAACTCTACAAAGTTTCTTAAAATTAAAGCCGTTGGGTTAAAATTGGCCCTTCACCAGGGGTCACAAGTTTTACATGGGCTTATATAGTGAAAACTTTAAAGAGTCCTCTGGTTCTAACCATTAGGCCAAAGGCTATCAAATTTGGCAGGTAGCTTCATCAAGTGGACCTTTACTAAGGTACAACATAGAGCGCTGGGTTTAAAATCTGGTTGGATGTCACTTTGAGGGATTAATTTACTTTTTTATTGCTAGCACAGACAGTTATGCTTTAACCCTTTCCCAAACGACAAATTTTGGACTGGTCCAATTTGAAAGAGTTTGCAGACGACAATTTTAAATTTGATGAAAATGGCAGAAAGGTCTCAAAAAGGGTAGAAAACACTTTGGGAAAAGGAGAAATTGCTCGTTACGAGCAATTTCTCCTTTTCCCACAGTGTTTTCAAAAGACTTGTACTGCAGACACGTGAAAACCAGGGCTTGTTTGGGAAAGGGTTAAACAAAGCATACAAGTTTACAAGGGGTCATTTTTGCGTGGCCAGGGAGCTCAGTTCTAATCTCCACTTAGGATTATTGAAAGTCGTTGCAACAAGTACAAAAAATCCAGGAATGCATGCTATGATTTAAAAACTGTTGAAACCAGTATTACCACTTTTTCTCCTTTTCCTTCAATGTTTTCAAAAGCTGTGTTCCCCAGGGTTGTTAAAACACAGGTTTGTTTGGCATAGGGTTGAAATACTTGAAAGCCCATGAATTCATGAATGGCAGCACTGGCCTCTGTGATATTACTGAAATACTTTGGAAAACGGGGTAAATTAAACAATCTGTCCCTGTTTTGTGTGTAATTAAGATAATGTGGAAAAGCAGGCAGTGGCTTGAAAAGAGTGTAGTGAAAAAGACTGGTGAAGAAACTACAGAAATACAAGGATAGGTGCACTGATTCGCCATGATATAACTTGAATACTATGGTGGAAAGCTGTGAATATACTGTCATCATGTTTTGTAATAACATAACCAAAAGAACTCCTTTTGCCAAACAACCCCTCATTTTAACCCTTACAGCCTCGAAAAACCCAACAGGCATTTTCAGTCTAGAAATAAGACCTGAAAAATTGAGGTCTTTTGTCTATAATGTACAGAGGTGTAAAATTATTGTTTTATCTACTCGCCCCCTACAGGGCGAGCAGGTGTAAAAAGTTACTCGCCCTGCAGAGTTTTTCACTCGCCCTTCTCTTTTGTGAAATATTTGTCTAATATAATTGGAAGTCGTGTATTTAATTATACTTGCATGTAATTTTTAACTAAAATAAATGTCAAGAAATGTTATCATGTCTTGCTTCTCATTGAACTGCCTGATAATCATCATGCAAAAAGAAGAATTCATTTTTCTAAAGGTAAATGTAAACAAACAGATGGTGTTCCCATACACCACTACTAAACATAGATTGTCTATACCAATACATTTTACGATCAAATGACTTAGTGTTTGAGCGCAAAATCAACCTAATTTGTTTAGGTAATTATCTTCTTACATGCATAACTTTCTTTGCAATGCACCTGTAGTGATTCAATCAATGAAAAATAGGTCATGCCACTTAAGAATTTTTAGAAAACTATTGAACCAGTTGGGAATTCTTTTGGCTAATCCTGTAAGATAAGAATATTAAAGTGTAGACAGCCGAATATACCCAGAGTCGTCTCGAGGTCGAAGCTAAATTCACACCATATAATGCTAGCCATAATGACAGGATGCACAGAATGGGCGGCGACTAAATCTCGTACTTGATTTCTGATTGAATCCATAATAGCCACTTACTTTAATTACCAACTGAACATGAGGTAGAATGGTCCTTTGACACGTGGAAAATTGACCAATAGCGAAAAGTTGAGGCCCAGGTCAGCCTGCGCGGACTGCCTGGGTCGATACTTTTTCGCAGAGCATGGCTCGTATGTATTTATCCCTTACACAATATATATTGGTAATTTATGTTTACACAGCTGACTGAATTTCGAACCATTCTACATTCTATCAAATTTTTACAGCATTTTTTTTTTCTCTCTGGCTGTAAGGATTATCTTTAAAGTTTCATTCTCCCGAATCTATTGTCTGCCATTGCTCATAATGTACTGGTTTTGAATCTGAACTTTTCTTGTCTGCATTTTTCATCTTTTTTCTTTTTAGACTAGATACATGGTCTACATACCCCTTTCCCACACAATCCCAAATGCGAATAATCCTGAGAAAGAAAGCTTTTAAAAAAAAAAAAAAGCAAAGTGTGTCCTTTTCCCGCAATGTTTACTACCCTTTCAGAGAGGAATTTCATCATTTGTGTCACATTTAACACTTGACCAAACGACAAAATTTTAGACTTGTCCAAATTGAAAGCATTTGCAGATGACCAAATAAATGTGATTAAAAAATTGAAATTTGTTTTGGGAAGGGTAGAAAACATTGTGGGAAAAGGAGAAAATGCTGGTTACCAGCATTTTCTCCTTTTCACACAATGTTTTCAAAAGGCTTCTTTCTCAGGGTCATGAAAACCTGGGATCGTTTGGTAAAGGGTTAATTTGCATCTGCAAATGCTTTCAATTTGGAAAAGTCTAGAAGTTTGTTGTTCAGTGAAGAGATACCTACACAGGCTTTCAAGGTGTTGCTGGTTTGGTTCTAAGCCTACCCAAATTCTTTCCCTGGATTGATGATGGTCTTTACGAAAGGATTCAGTCCACTCCCACCACTGAACATTGATTCAAGCATAGGACACTGAAGTTCCACTTGTCTATCACAGAAAACCAAAGTTTTTATTGCTCAATCATCTGGCACCATTACTAAATATAGCACATTGGCGCATCACCTCTGTATCATATATACATGTAATAATACAAGGTGTCCAATTAAATTGGAGTGTCCCCTTTGAAAGAGAATATTTAACCAAAAGCAGAAAAAAACCCAATTTAGTTACTATATATGATATAAAGGTGATGTGCAAATGTGCTATTTTTAGTGACAGATTCCAATGATTGAGCAATGAAAATTTTGGTGTTTCGTGATAGACTAGTGGAGTTTCAAAGACCTGTGGTTGAACAATGTTTATGTAGGAAAGTGGCCTGTGGCGTGGAAAAGAATACTGTGCAAGTACTGATTGTAGAAACTCTGACAGGTCCTGGAAAGGTGCACTGGCTGCCACAATACACCTGAAATAAAACTGAAAAAAACCAAGTTAACCATTAGGCTGCTTAGCACGACTCACTGACCTTTTGCGGACAGGGTAGATCAGGATCAGACTACACAGAAAAAGCAGTCTAATCTTGGATCTACACTGTCCGTTAAGAAGAAATCTTACTTCCAACACTACCTGTGGAAAATAGGAAAATTTGAGTTTATACCATTGATAGGAAAGTTTTCTTTTATTTAGCAGGCTAAGGGTTAAACACCGAAGAAAGACTACCTCCCCAAGATGCTATTGACCTCCAGATAGGAGGGTGATGGTATTCTAAATCCATTATATCTCTTCCAAACCCTATGTTGTGGGTACTTGTTAGAACTGTCTTGATGAGATGATTCAAATGAATGCCCATAACATAGGATTAAGTGGAGAGTGATTAATATTTTCAATTTTGAAATTTTGAAATCAAAATCACTCCCTCTACCTGGAGCTCTTTACCGAACCATTGACTCTGAGGAAAGAGGCTTTTGAAAACATTGTGGGAAAATGAGAAAATGCTCGTAACCACCATTTCTCCTTTTCCCACAATGTTTTCTACCCTATCAAGGGCAAATCCTACAATTGGAGCCATATTTGATATGATGTCTGCACATGCTTTCAGTGTGGACAAGTTTAACATTTTTTATCATCTGGTAAAGAGTTCAAAAATAATGAAAGTTGGAAATGAGGTACAGTTAGGAATTGTTGCCACAACGAAAACCTTCCAGGTAGATGGATAGGTGCACTGGCCGCTGCGATATAACTGAAATAATGTTGAAAACACCATACAATCAATCAATCAATCCAGGTAGAAGTAAGACGACATTAGAATTATTTCAAAGTTGCCTTTGTTCAAAATCTCTCGGCAAAGCAGAGAGTGCATTTTTTGTGTTGTCTGATATTGTATACACTGGCCACAGAGGCAATTTAGAGAAAAGGAGCTTTTAGGAATGATTCTTCGCATTCCCAGTGCAACATAATTGTGCTTTTACCATCAATGTAGGCCAGGATCAGACTGCAAAGAATGTACAGTCTCATCACTGATCTAGACTGTGCTTCACAACGACAGACATTCTGGTTTAACCCTTTACCACACAATCCAGAGTTTTGACAACCCTGACGGAGAAGCCTTTTGAAAACATTTTGGGAAAAGGAGAAAATACTGGTAACCATCATTTTCTCCTTTTCCCACAATGTTTTCTACCCTTCCAAAAGCCAATATTTATTTTTGAGTCACAATTACTTTGTCGTCTGCAAAACACTTCATTTAGGGCAAGTCTAAAACTTTATCATGTGGTAAAGGATTAACTCTTTACCACACAACAAAAATTAAGACTGGTCTGAATTGAAAGCATTTGCAGACAACAATTTAAATATAGTCCAAAACATGAAATTTGTCTTTGATAGGATAGAAAACATTGTGGGAAAAGGAGAAAATGCTGGTTACCAGCATTTTCTCCTTTTCCCACAATGTATTCAAAGGTCTAATTTCCAAGGGTTGTTAAAACTTGGGATTGTGTGGAAAAGGGTTAAACAGCCTTACTATTGACTTCAAGATGGCTTGGTCTATTTCACAGAACACAATCTTATTTCATTTACAAAGAGGTTTAACCCTTTGGCAGACGACAAAATTGTAGACATGTCCAATCCAAAAGCATTTTCAGACAACAATTAAAATGTGACACAAATGATGAAATTGTTTTGGAAAGGGTAGATAACATTTTGGGAAAAGGAGAAAATGCTGTTTGTCGGCATTTTTCCTTTTCCACATTGTTTTTAAAAAGCCATTTTCTTTGGCTTAGTAAATATTTTGGATTGTTTTGTTAGGAGTTTCAAGTTTTTTTTTCTTTAAAGCAAAGTACAGGTATGTGTAATTTTTATTAAAAATTTCCTTTCATACAAAACCATCTTTCCTTTCACAGCATTTTGATGGTGGAACACTCCAGTTGTAGTCATAAGAATACCGTTCCCTTTTCTCCCTGTCACAAAGTTTGTTATAATTCTGTACATTAAAATACATTTGCCTCATGTCACTGGCACCTTTTTTATGTGTTACTAAATAGGAATTAAAGCAACCCCGTGACTTGTACTCTGTGTCAAACCTGGTGTCATGTGACCTTACAATGTCAAGTGGGGCAAGCCATGTACCTAGTGAAACATCTTCATTGTTGTACAGTTTCAGGTAATCAGCATTTTTGGCAACAAACTGTACAAGATCTGTCGATATTACATATCCACCACCAAGAGCATATGGCAAATATCTGTCACATAAAACATAGTTTTTTTCCAAATATTTTCCTGTTCTTTTAACATGAGCTCTGCCATCAAAAAATCCCCAGTAGAATCTTTCTGGTGGTTTCTTTTTTAGTTCTAGTAGCACCTTATCAATTCTGACAAATGAATCATCATCAGCTTTCAGAAGGTATTGAAATCTGACATTGTTTGCTGCCCATATTAAGGTCTGTAGCAGTTTCATAGTTAAGTGTTGATATGAGTCTGTAAAATTGTCCAGATAAACAATGTCATTAAACTTTTTCTCCTCCTTCTTCACCATTTGTCGGAACTGACCTGAGAGATTTTTAGCACCAATAACAAACTTAATGGTAGCCCCTAATGGTGGTTTAGATGCCCATGTCTGTCTAATGGTTTCTCGTGACTGAACACTTTCTGGTCCGACAAGAATTACAACAAGTAGATTAGTCTCATACTTATAGTGCGGTTGCTTCTCATGCTGGACACAGGGTCGTCCAAAATGTTCTCTTGCATCTGCACTAATATTTGGAAGGTTGACAAAGTTCAAAGAAACAGAGCAAAGACTAAACATCATTATAAAGAGTATGAAACTTTTCATCCAAAAAAGGGCTTTTCCTTTGGCTGGTCTCTTGTTTGGCCATATTAACAAGTCCTGTGGCATCAAGCTCCCCTTGACCGGCTCAAAAAGTCTAGTAAACGATGTCATTTTTTTTTAAAACAATGTGTAGAGTGCTTCAATACATGACAACTGCGATGTTCTTTGTCATGAAAGTCATGATAGAATTCTGTTCAACTCAATTCTCTAAAAGCGTCTACCTGCAATGAAATTAAAAAAAATTTTACACTGCCAAAATGGCAAACATTTAAACTCATCCAAATTAAAAGCATTTCCAGACGACAAATAAAATGTGACAAAGACGATGGGATTTTGTCTTTGGAAGGGTACAAAACATTGTTTGAAAAGGAGAAAATACTGGTAGCCTTAAAAGGAGAAAATGCTGGCCACCAGCATTTTTCCATATCCTGCAATCGATTCAAAAAGCTTTTCTCTCAGAGTTGTAAAAACTCTGGACTGTTTGTTAGTGATTACGCCTATCCACTATTAAACCTTTGCCACACAATCCTGACTTAAATGAACCCTAAGTGATGAAAGGGCTTTTGAAAACATCAAGAAAAGGAGAAAATGCTGGTAACCAGCATTTTATCCTTTTCCCATAAGGTTTTCTAAACCAAGAAAGACAAATTTTATTATCTAAGCCACATCAATTTGTCTTCAAATACCTTCAGTTTGGACAAGTCCAAAATTTTGTCATCTGGTAAAAGGTTAAACATGTTCACTCTCTATTTTACCCTCTAGAAGTCAATGGATAATTAACGCATGTCCAAACTGAAAGCATTTGCAGATGATAATGTAAAATTAATGTGACTTGTCTTAGGAAGGGCCAAAAACATTGCTGGAAAAGGAGAAAATGCTCGATACCAGCAATTTCTACTTCTCCAATAAGGTTTTCAAAAGTCACCTTCTTTAACCCTTTACCACACAATGCCGCCTTTTGACAACCCTGGGGAAGAATTCTTTTGAAAACATTATGGGAAAAGGAGACAATGCTGGTAACCAGCATTTTCTCCTTTTCCCACAATGTTTTCTTCCTTTCCCAAAACAAAATTTCAGTTTTTGAGTCACATTTATTTTGTCGTCCACAAATGCTTTTAATTAGGAAACATCCAAAATGTTGTCGTGTGGTAAAGAGTTAAGTTCCTTGAAACCTGAGATTGTTTGGTAAAAGTTAAAAGCAACAGCTTTAATATCACCATAATTTTGCAAAGGGGAACTGTTCGACCTGAGGCCTATAATTATTTAGCCTTTAGTGGAGTGAAACTGGTATACAAATGAAACAAAAATCTCAAAATAATAGTAAGAATCATACAATTACTGCAATTTCAAATTTCCTTTCTTCAGAAAAATCTCACCATATCAAACAACATAGATCCAAGATTAGTCTGCATGTTCTATGCAGTCTGAACTTGATCTACACTGTCCAAAAAAGCTGAGATGCACTGAGCAGAGTAAGGGTTAAGTTTGTTTATATGGTGTTTAAAGCCATTTTCAATGTTATTTCAGGTATATCATGGCAGCCAGTGTACCTATCCATGCTTTCCTGGAGTTTCCTTTTACCAGTATTTTGCACAATATTCTTCCTAAGCCACTGGATGTTTTCCCACATAACCACTGCGGAAAGAATGATCAGTGCAATGAGAGAGGAGTGAATGCTGTCGCAATGACTATCATCAATCCCCAGAGAGAAACTGGCAGAACTGGTGATTTGAACCAGTGACCCCAGGGTCCATATTCACCAACCATTCTTAAGAATATTCTTAGTCATATGATGAAGGATTTTCTAAATGTGAAAGCAACGCAACTTGTGATTAGCTCAACCACTTGGTTTCGCCAATCAGAAGTTGTGTAACTTTCAAATTTAGAAAATCTTGGGGAATAAGACAAAGAATATTCTTAAGAATACAGACCCTGGTTTAAAGTCCCGTACACTACAGATAGCTTTAGCAGGCCTCATCAAGGGCTAAATATTTATTTTATCATCTATTTTGGTACATACTATGGTTGTAATTTCAAAACTACCCTCCTGGGCCATGTTCAATGACCAGCCTTAACTCTTTACCAAAAGACAAAATTTTAGACTAGTCCAAATTGAAAGCAGTTGCAGACGACAAGTTAAATTTGACTTGAAAATTGAAATTTGGCATGGGACAGGTAGAAAATATTGTGGGAAAAGGAGAAAATGCTGGTTACCAACATTTTCTCCTTTTTCCGCATTGTTTTCATAAGGCATCTTCCTCAGGGTCGTTAAAAGTCGGGATTGTGTGGTAAAGGGTTAACACAGGTTTAACCCAGTACAAAAAAACCTTCAACTCTAACAACCCTGGAAAAAAAGGTAACCAGCATTTTCTCCTTTTCCAATAATGTTTTCTGCCCTTTAAACACTATTCCACTTGAGCCATATCTGAGAAATGCTTTGAATATGGACAAGTATAAAATTCTCTCCCTACGAAAAACAACACTCTATCGTTCAATATTTCGGCTAATGCCTTTTTCAGGAGTTCTAGAGGAGAGCGTTTCAAACTCGTAGAAAAAGGCATTAGCCAAAACATCGAACGATAGAGTGTTGTTTTTCATAGTGTTTCATTTAAATTCTCTGAGAAATTCATACTGTCATTGTAAAATTCTCTCGTTTGGTATAGAGTGAATCTAAC
This sequence comes from Tridacna gigas, assembly GCA_945859785.2. Lineage (NCBI taxonomy): Eukaryota > Metazoa > Mollusca > Bivalvia > Cardiida > Cardiidae > Tridacna > Tridacna gigas. The sequence goes on along the minus strand of OX244041.2, from coordinate 25,676,230 downwards.
TTGTAAGGCTAGTCCACTCTTCACAACTTGGCCAATTTCGTACCTACATATAACGTGATTACCCGAGGTTTGCCAAATAAGGCTAGCCAGCCAGTGGATTGAGACCCTATGTTGCATTCTTTCAACTCAGAAATAGGACTCTACTTTGAATGGTTGGTGATTAAAGCCCAGATATTTGTTGCCATTACCCCTCTATCAAACAACCCAAAGTTTTTAAGACCCTTAGGAAGAGGGCTTATGAAAATATTGTTGAAAAAGGAGAAAATGTTGGCTACCAGCAAATTCTTTTTCCCCACAATGTTGTCTACCCTGCTGTAGACAGATTGTCCTTTCTGGTACAGTGCATATTACATCATTTGAGCAACATTTACCAGTAATATGATGTCTGCAAATACATTCCATGTAAACTGCTAAAATTTAACTGTTTAGTACAGAATTAATCCATTACGACACTACAAAATTTTGGACCAGTGTAAATCCAAGACATCTGCAGATAACAAATCAAATATGGCTCAAATGGTGGAAATTGTCTTTGAAAAGGTAGACAGTGTTGTGGGAAAAGAAGACAAGAGGACCACTGGGCCCTAAAGCACTCACCTGAGGAAAGTCATCTACTGTGTATAAAGCTGAAGAGATTCTGGTTTTAATAATGTAAATCATACTTTTTGAACTAATGTGACCCATTTCAAACTTGTCCAAAATATCATTAAGACAAACATTCTGACCAAGTTTCATGAGTATCAGGCTAAAAAAATGTGCCCTCTACGGTGTACACAAGGTTTTTCAAAGATTTGGCCCTCTGACCTACTTTTTGAGCCAATGTGAACCAATTTCAAACTTGTTAAAGATATCATCAAGACGAACTTTCTAGACAAGTTTCATGTGTTTCAGTCTTACAATGCGGCCTCTAGAGTGTACACAAAATTTTTCCAAGATCTGGGTCAGTGACCTACTTTTTGATCCAACATGACCCAATTTAGATCCTGTCCAAGATAATATCACTGAGACAAACATTCTAAGTTTCAAGAGTATCAGGCTGAAAATGTGGCCTCTAGAGTGCACACAAAGCTTTCCTAAGATTTGGCCCAGTGACCTACTTTTTGACCTGACATGACCCAATTTCAAAGTTGTCAAAGATATTATCGAGACAAACACTCTGAGTTTCATAAGTTTCTGGCTGTACATGTAATGTACTTGTAACAAACAGATAGTTCCTCAGTCGAAAAATCTGTAAGTCTAGATGTAATTAATGATTTATCCGAAACCGGGATTCGTCATCAGCTATATCAAAATGGACGACTCTGAAATTTGCTGATGACGTTACAAGTAAGTCTGTTTCTTCTGATTGCATGCATATTTCAAAAGATTGACATGTGAATTGGTGCATTTTCAATGTAATTTGTTGGTGAACTGCGTACATGTCGGTCAGATCTCGGTGACCTGACTGTTCTTTAAGTTTTACGATTTATTTAAGTCATCTTAGCATAATTGTGCTCATGCATGTATGCGGGTTTTCAAGAAAAATATAATGTATCATCGATAAAACACATAGGATTTTTATATGTTTTGTGGTAGTTTTGTTCTGTAAATTGACTGAATCCAGGTAGTTCGTTGTTCGGAGTTGTATACCTTTCTATAATTAGAAACACACATTTCAATTTTTTTTAATCACGCAACCCTCATCTTTGATCAAGAAGTGATATTGCACATAATTTCTTGAATAAATATTGAACTTGAATAAATAGCATTTGTGTTTCCTTCTTTTATTACCATCATAACTGAAGTTCATCTCAGTCAAACCTTTGCCATAGGCCCAAAAAAGTATGGACGGAAATGGTATAATTATGGTACGAAATGGTTTGACTATGGTATGAAATGGTATAAATCATGGGGAACAAGACAGTTCCCTGACAAGACAGTTCCCCGACACAAGTTTTCGAGACAGTTCCCGACCCTGACACTTACGTTCTACGTCAAATGACAATAATGTCGATAAAAATAATTGACGAAGGATTGTACGAATAAATGATGTTTTGTGATTGATTGAAATGTTTGTACCTCTGATTGACGACTACATTTGGTCATCGTGAGATTGTCTGTTATTTTCTATGATTGCAATGTGGGGTGTCTATAATTATCAATAACTCGGGTCTGAATGATGGGAGTCTGATGACCTTTCGTTGCCAAATACCAAACAATGATCAAAGACACTACATTTTCCTCAATACCAGATACAATATACATGCATGTAAAAAACAGGAGGATTATGGACAGAGTTTAGAGGGTAAAAGAAAAAATAGGCTACTACACTCAGGTGACCCCCCCTTCCCTGCTCTCTCTCTCTCTATGATCAGTCTCTAACTCTCTCTCTCCGTTTTTCCAGGTATTGTAAATAACATAGTCCCTTCCCTTTCTAATGTTATTCCAAAACACATCAAGAAAAACACTCAAAAACATGCAAATTGTCTAATGAATTCAAAGGATTAACTGGCGAACAGTCTTTCTAAATGTCTCTTAGTTTCATAACGATCATGAATAATAGTGAATTCACCCATGAGAGAATAACTGGCAGTCAATGTGTGACAGAATTCTTCATTATTGGTACAACGTACAAATAATTCAATTACAATACATCAGTTATCCACAAAAAACTAATGATTATCAATCATAAATATCAGTAACAGGTTATTTGACATGGACCAAAAGTGTCGGGGAACTGTGTTGTCAGGAAACTGTTTTGACACCTAAATTATGGTTCGAAATGGTAAAATTATGGTGGTCTTACCTATTTTCGTGGGACTAAATTGACAATTTTAGCTTACACATATCTAAATGAAGAACTGATAACAAAAAAATCAAATGTAAATGCATATAAAAACATAAATTCTGCCTGAATCATGCATATTCAACGGCAAGAACATATTTCACCCTTCAACCTTTTGCTGGAAGCTGAATTGGTGCATGAGAAAACATGCCCTCATTTCGTGGCTTTCAGTATCTATAGAACAGCTCATAAATAAAAAACTAAAATTCATTATGTACACCAAAACTCATTAAAAGCCTTAAGTATCACAAGGAGGAACTGTTTTGAACAATGAAAATGAGCAGCTCTGAGTCAATTATCCTAAGTTTTTGAAGTGCGATGAAAAAGATGGATTAGTGTCATGGCGGCCATTTGCCCTCTAGTGACGGCAGAATCAGTATACTAAAATAACAAAAATTAAGGCATTGTGGTCCCTTCTATCAATTTATATGCACCTTTGAGGACAGATTAGGAATTGTTTTAAACACCTTTTTATTGTAAAACATCTGAAAACTATTGAATATCTTAATAAAAGGGCTGGAAACATTTTCTCTCTGTAGCAAATGTTCTGGAAAAATTGTTCATTCATAAGCGACCGAACAAAATCGGTCACGAAATTCTCTGATCTAATTATTGACCGGACTCTTGTCATATCATTCCAGTATGGTCACATGACTTTTTGGCATCGAGACTGACTATGTCACATGTCAGGAATTTTTCAGGATTAAAATAAAGTATCAGACAGAGAATTTAAATCAGGCATGTATCGGGTTGAAAAAAGTGATAAGAAATTTGTCATTAAACCGATCTTTCCTTTAGACTAAAGGAAAGATCGGTTTTAGTGACAAATTTCTTATCACTTTTTTAGTAACAGGCGTAGTGTCTTGTTTTAGTTGCATTTTATAAATTAGCAGCAGTGACACTGTTGTTTACATTCAAATTAGCAGTTCATTCAAAACAGTGACGTCATTCACTTCATAGTTCGCAAGAAAACTTGGAAATCATTTCGGGTTCGAAAACGAGAATAGGTACGTCGACCATATGTACGAAGTGACTGGTGCGAACAAGTCATGATACGAAACGTCTTTAACTCATCATCTTCCACCCCTATATTTGACCCTCGCCGAAATTTTAACTTCATTTTCATTTATTAATAAAAACATACCATTTACATTAGACGGTTCGATTTGTAACTGTTTTGAAAACTACCATAAAATATTCGTTCACGGAAGCATCTGACTGTCAGCACTGCTTTATTGAAATATAGATGGACGCGTGTGTAATTCCATCATAAATCGAACAACAAGAACTTCAGTAAAAATGTCAAGGAGATGGGAAAACAAATCTTGAAAATTGCTTTTATTACAGAAGATTTTGAATGGTGCCGCTTTATGTTTCTGTATAGCGCAAAAATGCAATTTGGCTGTTTCCATACTGGGTTAAAAATATCAATGAAGGGCTGTGCACAGAGAAATGTTCAACGGAAGGATCTAGTTTAGAAGATCTAAAGGGGGTACCTACAGACACTAAGGTACAGAGAGACACTGAGACACAGACAGACAAATAGACAGCCAGTCAAATGGAACAAGATAAATTATCATTACATTTTCAAGAGCATATGATAATTTGTGCCTTTTATGCTGACTAGTAACGTAGTTTGTGGTGTCTGTGGTTGTGAGGTAGAGCCTCTTGCCATAAGATTCCGAGTTTGAAACCCGGAAGTGGGTGTAAACTTTGGGAGCGTTCATTGGCCCACCATTCGGCACAGCTGGTGTACATAGTTTCCAGGAAGCAGAATTGAGAGGGATTAGTATAAGTTTTGAGAACTTGTTTCCCAATTGATGTAAAATAAATGTAATTGGTAAAATAATGCCCTGTTCCAGATCTTCTCCTTTAAATGTCACAAGATATAAGATAGTTCAAGATAAAATACAAGACTGCATAAACATTTATCATGATTTCTCACAAAGCAAGCAACAATTTAAACAGGCAAAGTGCAGTTCCTTGGTTTTTCTTTTCTTGTTTTTTTTTTTTTTTTTTTTCATAGCTGAATACACTGGCTATTGACCTATTTCTTGATTTTAATTTTGTTATATCAGGATGAATAAATAGTAATGTATGATTGGTAAAAAATTTCTACAATATTTATTCTGCAGGCTCTTGCAGCCGCATTTTCATGCAGTTTATAGCATGGTTACTTTCCCTTAAATATCTATTTATATTGAACTACAAAAGAGTGTAAACACTAAGGGTGTAGCGCCCATTCTGCACAATACGCACATACATATTAAAAAAAAAAAAAAAAAAATGTCTTCAACCAAAGTTTTCAATCACAATATTACATGTTTGACATGTTGATTCTTATCTAGATCGGTGGGCGTTTTTTTAAACTAAATAGATGAATAAAATTAGTTTTAAATGGATTTATAATCCTACAAGCGATATCGGTAAATTCTCCGCTCCACCCCCCACCGGTACTTCATGCCATACTATAAATATTTCAATCCTGGCTATTAATTTTCAGTACCTTTTACCTGTTTATCTTTTTTTTTAACAAAATAAGATTTCTTGTTTTCACTTTGACCATATTGGTTAAAGATCATTTGAATATACTAATCAAATACAACTTTCTGGAACCGGAAACAAGCTGACAACCAGCGAAACTATGACCATTTCCGGTAAACTCGGCGAATTCTGGAAAAACACGATTCATTTTCGATTAGATTCAAACTGCTTACTGTTTTAAGTTGAATATTCGGTAAGTGGTGGTGAAAATATACCCCAAGATAGAAATTTCTGATGAAGAAGTTTTTTCTTCTTAAAAAAAAAAACAAAAAAACAAAACAATCTTAACCAGAAGTAGCTAGGATGATTTTTATGATGATAAGTACACAGTATGGTCGACCAATCCGGTCACGAAAGTACGGCATAGCAGCACTAAAGTACGGCATAGCCACACGTAGGCTACAGCAGAAAAATGCTACACCACAGCACATAGTTTATGACTTTCAATACGTATTTTTTCTGTTTAAATAACTTCCTTAAGATGTTATGAATTCAGCACATTTTGGCCCTGGTCTTTTTGGCCTGGACGTATTGGCCTCGGACGTTTTGGCCCCATAGAAGGACAGAGTAGGACGTTTTGATCCAAATCATATCATTGATAAATATTGGAGTTAATAAGTGAATTAAGTAACAAAACACTTATGTTGTATCACATTTATATAGGGTACAGTTAAAAAAATACATGATTTTAACCCTTTACCACACAGTCCTGACTTTTAATGACCCTGAGAAAGAAGGCTTTTGAAAATATTGTGGGAAAAGGAGAAAATACTGGTAACCAGCATTTTCTCCTTTTCCCACAATGTTTTCTACCCTTCCCAAAACAAATTTCAATTCTTGAGTCACATTTATTTTGTCGTCTGCAAATGCTTTCAATTTGGAGCAGTCTGAAATTTTGTCATTTAGTAAAGGGTTAAACTAAAAAAAAAGAAAACAAAGGATTATGTTCAGTGTTTTTAAAAAAAGATTATTCTTAGTTATTTTAATTTAGCTATTTTGGTATCAACAACTTATTATTATTATTACAACAATTAAGATATATTTTCCATATATTTGCAAATTGGAAATAACTTAAAGTAAGAAAAATCTATAATTAAGGAAACTTTGATATCAAATTTAATTGACTGGATGTTTGATTGATGTGACATTGACTAAGATAATTGCCATAATCAGTTGCTTTTTTATTTTGTAATTTTCTGGTTGTTTACAAAAATAAAAAAAGTAATGACTGTATGCAACATGCTATGTAGGAAAAGATCAGTCTGCTTTAATGTGCAGTCTGAACTTTGCCTACATTTATTGTTAACTCTGTACCACACAGCCCTGAGTTTTAATGACCCTGAGAAAGAAGCATTTTGAAAACATTGTTGGAGAAGGAGAAAATGCCGGTAACCAGCTTTTTTTCCTTTTCCTACAATGTTTTCTCCCCTTCCCAAGACAAGTTCCATCATTTGAACCACATTTAATTTCTTGTCTGCAATTGCTTTCAATTTGGATCAGTCTAAAATTTTGTCATGAGGTAAAGGGTTAGATAAGGAAATTGATAAGGGATTGTTTGGGCTGTATTGCTATTCCATTTTATTTGGCCCTAAAGGTCCTAGGCCAAAATGTGCGGGGCCAAAATATCCGAGGCCGAAATGTCAGGGCCAAAACGTCTGGGCCAAAACGTTTGGATCCAAAACGTCCGGCCACCAGGTGTTATCTGTGATACTTTGAAGTATAAGCTCTGTGGAATTTTATATATTTTGGCAGAAATTTGATCTTGAAAGATGTTATATTCTGTTTTACGATCTCAATGAAGCCATGGTTTCTCTAATACTTATTAAATTTTTATATATTTAATATTTATATTTATAATTACTTTCTCCTATATTCAAATTTTTCTGTCCATTGAAAGACAAAATCATCATTTAAGATGCATGTAGAAAGTCGTCAGCAAATGTCTTAAACTTTGTTGTCTGGTAAAATATGAAATTAAAATTTCAACCCAGTATGAAGGATCAAATGTTGGTCAGTGTTATCTCCCTTTATAATTTATGCACAGATCACAATTACTGATTTATTAAATGAAATCTGCAGATGATATGGGTTACAGCGTGATGATTCAATACTTTACAGTGTTAAATATCCAAGGAATTGAAGATGGAATTTATTTTAAACTTGTACATTCACTCTTCTTCAAGAAATTAATGTTTTACACACTCATAGCATCGTTCAGATTGCGACTCATGTACAGCATATAAATATCATTATCTCTCAAGATTAAATGTGTACCAAACTACATAAAATTTGATAGGTGTACTCCTAAATATTGATGTTAAAAATATAAAACTTGCATATTGAAAGGTATAAACATGCTGTGGCGTATCGTTTTCCTGTGGTGTACCCATGGTTTAAATTACTGCTGTGGCGTACTTTATTGTGACCCTGACCGATCTATTATTAAAGGATACCTGTTTTCAGCCCAAACCGATATCTGAGAACTTTCTCTTGCAAACTGTGAAGTGAATGACATCACCGTTTTATGCTTATTTGAAAATAAAAGACAGTGGTACTGCTGTTAATTTATGAACTGCAATGAAAATAAAATATGTATGTTTCAAAAGAAAAGATCATGTTGTTGCTGATAAATTTCTTAGGCTAGAAAAAAAAAAACAACCTGTGTTATAGGTGACTCTTGAAAAAAAGTAGGGTGGGTAGGTCGGAAACATTTCTTTTTAAAGGACTTTGTCCTACCAAAAGATTCCAGCTTCTCCTCTGCTATAAGTATATCATGTATAGCAACTGCAAAACGACCATGAATTTTATAGTCACTTCTGCTCAACAGAAATTTGATGATTTGTTAAGAAATTCCTTGTGACATCTAGATATTTTAACCTTGTCTTCTTTCTCTTGGCCTGTTATTTTGACTGCAGTACACTTCCCTGATGGTGGGTGGTACTGCAGCCAAATACTGAACGTGGGCAAAGTATTTGAATAGGATCCGAGCTTGTAAATGCCCCCTAAATGGGACATTTTTTCACATTGACTGAGAGAATGTTGGTTGTCATTTTGGAGGAAGTCAACAATCATGCATCTGAATAAGGTTGGCCTTAAATATGTAACTGAAATTTTTTGACAAAATGGATGAAATGGAAATCGTATGACGAAATGGAAATTGCCATGGTCTGAAACTGATGGTTGAGTGAAAAATTGATTTGTAATGGTCTCACTAAAATATGCCACAGTAGTAATTTATGCCAGACATTTGCCACAGGACAAAACTGACACACCACATGTCATTTGTAACTTTCAGTATGTAATTTTTATGTTCAAATGTCTTAATTAAGATGTTATTTACAATATTTTGAAGTATAGCTATGAAATTTATGAATTTTTTTTGAAGATTTCAAACCAGTATGAAGTACCAAAAGTTCGTCAGAGTTATCTCTCTTCACTATTATGTACAGATTACGATTACAGATTTATTAAAAAAGTCTGCAGACGATATGGTTTACAAAGCGTTGATTTAATACTTTACATTGTTAAATATCGTTAGAACTGAAAAATGAGTTTATTTAATGTTGTACAAACACACATCTTAAAGAAATTAACATTTTACATGCCCATGGCTATCTTTCAAGATAAAATTTCTACCAAAACACATAAATTTTGATAGCTATACTGTACTAAGCAATATTAAAGATAGTATTTAAGTCAAGACATTTAAACATAAAATTTACTTACGGGAAGTAATAAATATAGTGTGGTGTATCCTTTTCTCCTGTGGCGTACATATGGCATAAATTACACTTGTGGCGTATTTTAGTGTGACCCGATTTCCAGTGCTATTTTAGGCCTTCCGTCTGAAAGGCATTGGTAGGAGATCACACTATTTACCAAGATGGAATGAAACAGCTCGAGATGAAGCATATGGCGCAAAATTGACAAAAATAAAAAAATAAATGGTTTATCGGTTGGCGACCATTGGGTAGGGTCAGTCAGGTCATCTGAAACACAGGTATTTTTTTGGCCTCATTACATTTTTCAAACTGACTCATGTCCATTTAAATTCTCTGTTGAACATTTAGTTTTGAAAAGTTTCCATCATGTGACATAGTCAGTATTGATGCCAAAAAGTCATGTGACCACACTGAAATAATGTGACAAGATGTCAATGTATGATTTGTTTAGAGAACTTCATGATTTTGTCTATTTCATTTGGTCATTTATGACTTAACAATTTGTGAGTAAATGTTTTCAACCCATTTCTCAAGACACTCAATATTATCAGATGTTTTATTATGAAATTGTGTTCAAAAACAATTCCAAATCTGTCCTCACAGGAAGTGCAAATAAATTGATAAAAGGGACCAAAAAGCCTTAATCTTTGCTGTTCTGATATTCTGGTGCTGCTTTCTTGAGGAAGTTGGACAGTTGTTTGCAGTCAAACATGCCCTGTATATTTCTAAAAGCAATCGCAGCAGAGCCGTGGTACCCACATGTGGTACCCTTTTTCTTCCTTGACAATGGTGACAGTTAATTTCACCATATGATATTATAATCAAAACCATTTCAGTTTATGATATTTAAATTTTATTGTAGATACATTCCAGCAGAGGTCACACAGACCTGTCTGTGTTAAAGATGTCAGCAAAACGAGTAAACATCACAGCAACAGCTCGACTGAAACAGGACTATGTGCGCATAGTGAAGGATCCAGTGCCGTATGTTGTGGCTGCGCCGCTTCCGTCTAATATATTGGAGTGGTATGTATAAACCCTATAACAAGCAAAGAAATCTTAGTAATAAAGAATGAAATTTGAGACATGTCCAAATTAAAAGCCTTTGTAAACAATAAATTAAATGTGAATCAGATGACAAAAATATGCATTTGAAAGGGTACAAAATACTGTGGGAAACGGAAAAAATGCTGGTTACCAGCATTTTCTCCTTTTCCCTCAATGTTTTCAAAAGCTGTCTTCCTCAAGGTCATACAACTCCTGGTGTTTGATAAAGGTTGAAAGAATCTGTGGTAACTCAATTGTGACCTGTTATGTTAACCCTTTACCACAACCCTGAGTTCTGACCCCCCTTTTTCTCACAATGTTTTCAAAAGCTTTCATCCTTGGTTCATTAAAAATTAGTTTAAACCTATTTATTGTACATCAATTGTGAAACATGTTCCTACAACATATATTAATCAGTCTCAATGGTTGCTTCCTGAAAAGCAGAACTAGTACTCTTGCCGTGATGTGGGTAGTTCCAATGCAGACTTTTAACGACCCTAAGGTAGAGGCCTTTTGAAAAAATTGTGGGAAAAGGAGAAAATGCTGATAACCAGCATTTTCTCCTTTTCCCACAATGTTTTCTTACCCATCAAACAAAAATCACATCATTTGAACCACATTAAAATTGTCATCTGCAAATGCTTTCAATTTGGACAGGTATAAATTTTTGTCACATGGTAAAGAGTTAAAGAGTGAAGTGTTTATGAATGGATTTACAGCAGTATGTTGTGTGTTTCAGGCATTACATTGTGATGGGTCCAGAAAATACTCCGTATGAAGGTTGGTGTTTTCTTACCGCATTCGTTAAACATTAGCCATACTCTGTGAAAAGGAAGTTCAAAGGAAGTTCTCCACAATATGGTCTGAGGAGCAAACATTCTGAAAACATTTTAACCCTTTCCCAAACAAGCCCTGCTTTTCAAATGTCTGCAGTACAAGTCTTATGAAAACACTGTGGGAAAAGGAGAAATTGCTCGTAATGAGCAATTTCTCCTTTTCCCACAGTGTTTTCTACCCTTTTTGATAGCTTCCTGCCATTTTCATCAAATTTAAAATTGTCGTCTGCAAACTCTTTCAATTTGGACCAATCCAAAATTTGTCATTTGGGAAAGGGTTAATTGACAAATCCTATCATTTTGGACAAATCTAAAACCTTGTCATTTGGTACTGAGTTAACCTTTGCCATATGAACAATTTTAGATTCATACATATTGAATGTGTTTATAGATGACAAATTCTAAACTGATACAAATTAGCTCTGATAGGGTAGAAAACATTGTCAAAAAGGAGATGTTGCATGTTACCTGCAAAGTCTCCTTTTTCCACTGTTTTCCAAAGCTGTCTTCTTAGAGTCATTAGTACAGGAATGTAGCATTCAGACAGTGAGGCTTCAATTTCAATGTCTGACTCCTCCACCTCCCCCCTAGGTCTTGCTCTATCATCTATCACACACAAGCTTATCTCTTTGTTATGCTCTTTGAAAAGGGCACTTAATGCATCTGCGAAAAGTATCGACCCAGGTCAGCCTGTGCAGTCCGCAAGCTGACCTGGGCCGAAACTTTTCGTTGTTGGTCAATTTTCTATCTGTCAAAGGACTATTCTACCTCATAATTCAGCTGGTTGTTCAAAAAAGTGGCAATTATGGATCAATAATTATGTGATTAAGTCCCCTTTTCACAGAGCATGACTCACATAGAAGTATTTAAGCTACACACTTAAAAGACTGTAATGGTGTATTTTTTTTCTAGGTGGCACATATCATGGCAAACTTGTGTTTCCACGGGAATTTCCATTCAAACCTCCAAGTATCTACATGATCACTCCTAATGGTAGATTTAAGTGTAACACAAGGTATGTTGAATGTTGAAATACTTCCATCTAGTAAGAACTCCTCAAAATCAAGCCAAGTAAAAATAGAATAATGAATTAACCCTTTACTAAACAATCCCATGTGAGAGACAGTGGTGTAGGGGTGGAATATCAGGGACCATATTAACCAACCATTCTTAAGAATATTCTTAGTCTTATTTCGAAGAACTTTCTAAATTTGAAAGTAACACAACTTCTGATTGGCTAAACCATTTGGTTTAGCCAATAAGAAGTTCTGTTACTTTCAAATCTAGAAAATTCTTGAGAATTAGACAAAGAATATTCTTAAGAATGGTTGGTGAATATGGATCCGGCTTCTCACACCAAGGGTTCTGGGTTCCTCAAAGGTTCTGGCTTTGAATCTCATGATCAGTGCGGCCAGGTAGCTCAGTGGTTAGTGTATCTGACTCGTGACCTGATGGTTGTGGGTTTGATACCCAGTTGAGGCAAACTTTCTTTCGGATGATTTTTCATCTCTCACCTCTAATACATGTGAGAAGAGTAGTCAGTGGCACTGGCTTGGAAAGAAAGTTGTGTCAGTACTGGTGTGAGAAAGCCAGGAAACACATGCGTAGATACACTGACTGCCGTGACAAGACACAAGTAGTTAAAATGGTGTTAACCTCCAATACAAACAAACACACAAACATGATTAGTGGGATCAATTTTTGGAACTACCTATGTCATGGCAGAAGCAACTATCGAGACTGATTAATATATGTTGTAAGAACATGTTTCATGATTGATGTAAAATAAATGGGTTTAAACTAATTTTTAATGAACCAAGGATGAAAGCTTTTAAATGCATTGTGAGAAAAGGAGGAAGTGCTAGTGACCTGTAATGTTTTTACACTTTCCAAGACAAGTTCCTGTCATTTGAGCCACATTTGATGTGTCGTCTGCAAATGTTTTTAGTTTAAACAACACTGTGATTGTTAACATAGGGTCATGAGTTGTAAGCTTTGGTCTTATCCTAAACTTTTTCAAGCCATTGATGAAAGTCAAATCAAGTGGATTCATACTTATGTAACTGCTGAAGTTTTCTGTGATGATGTTGATTTGGCAAAGTACCCAGTGGCTTTCTGTGACAATGTTTATGCGGCAAAGTACCTAGTAGCTTTTTGCAATGATGTTTATTTAGCAAAGTACCTAGTAGCTATCTTTGATGATGTTTATGTTGCAAAGTACATAGTGCCTTACTACAATGATGTTTAAGTGGCAAAGTACATGGTGGCTTTCAGTAATGATGTTTATGTAGCAAAGCACCTAGTAGCTTTCTGCAATCATGTCGTCATGAGAAAGCACATAGTAGCTTTCTGCTATGATGTTTAAGTGGCAATGTACCTAGTGGCTCATGTTGCAAAGTACGTAGCGGCTTTCTGTAATAGTATTTGTTTGACAAAGCACCTATTAGCTTTCTGCAATGTTTATGTGGCAAAGCACCTAGTGGCTATCTGCAATGTTTATTTGGCAATGTTCCTGGTGGGTATCTGCAATCTTTATGTGTATGTTCCAAAGCACCTAGTGGCTATTTGCATTTATGTTTATGTTGCAAATGCACCTAGTGGCTATCTGCAATGATGCTTATGTTGCAAAGCATCTAGTGGCTCTCTTTGATGATGTATGTGACAAAGCACCTAGTAGCTATCTGCAGTGTTTATGTGGCAAAGCACCTAGTGGCTATCTACAATGTTCATGTGGCAAAGCACCTACTGGCTATCTGCAATATTTATGTGGCAAAGCACCTAGTGGCTATCTGCAATGTTTATGTGGCAAAGCACCTAGTGGCTATCTGCAATGTTTATGTGGCAAAGCACCTACTGACTATCTGCAATGTTTATGTGGCAAAGCACCTACTGACTATCTGCAATGTTTAAGTGGCAAAGCACCTACTGACTATCTGCAATGTTAATGTGGCAAAGCACCTAGTGGCTATCTGCAATGTTTATGTAGCAACGCACCTAGTGGCTATCTGCAATGTTTATGTGGTAAAGCACCAAGTGGCTTTAGGCAAAGTTTATGTGGCAATGTACCTAGTGGCTTTAGGCAAAGTTTATGTGGCAATGTACCTAGTGGCTGTCTTAAAATTATAAAAGGATAATACACTGAAAAGCAGTATTTTCTCCTTTGCCCACAATGTTTATTACCCTTCCAAAGACGAAGTCCATCATTTGAGAACCAATTTTGGACAAGTTGTAAATTATTTGTCCAGCAAAGGGTAAAAGGACTTACAAACAGTAAAATTTTAGACTTGTCTAAATTTAAAGCACATGCAGACAACAAATTAAATATGATTCAGTTGACGGAAGTTTTCCTACAATGGGTAGAAAACATTGTGAGAAAAAGAGAAAATGTTAGTTACCAGCATTTTCTCCTTTTCCCACAATGTTTTCAGAAGCCTTCTGCATGAGATTTGTTAACCCTTTACCACACAATCCCAGGTTTTCACGACCCTGACAAAGAAGCCTTTTGAAAACATTGTGGGAAAAGGAGAAAATGCTGGTAACCAGCATTTTCTCCTTTTCCCACAATGTTTTCTACCCTTCCCAAAACAAATTTCAGTTTTTGAGTCAATTTATTTTGTCGTCTGCAAATGCTTTCAATTTGGACGAGGCTAAAATTTTGTTGTTTGGTAAAGAGTTAGAGCTCTTGAATATGTTGCAAAGGGTCACAACAGTGTTGTTCTAGATGTATTTCTGCTGGTAGCTGCATTTTCTGGTGTGATGAGGGTCTAATCTATCGTATTTTCAACTGTATACACGAGCCATGCTCTGTAAAAGGACATGTAATGCACTTGCAAAAAATATTGACCCAGGTCAGCTTGGGCAGTCTGAACAGGCTGACCTGGGTCAAAACCTTTTGCTTTTTCTATATCTTCTGCATGCCATAGGACCATTCTACTTCATGATTCAGTTGGATATTTGATAAAGTAAATTTTATGGATCTGTTACAGTTATATGATGACTTGCTTGGTATAATGCATCACAGAGATGCATTAAACCCCCTTTTGCCAGAGCATGGCTCACGTGTAACTGTATGCCTATGTACTTAATGCAGGTTGTGCCTCAGTATCAGTGACTTTCATCCTGACACGTGGAACCCAGCATGGTCTGTGTCAACTATACTGACTGGTCTTCTCAGTTTCATGGTAAGTAACATCTCTCTTGTTTTTTGTGTCCCAATGGACTGTAGAGCTCCAGCCTGGGAAATATGTGTAGCGAACTGTCACTGTGACATCAGAAATTCTAATGAAAGTGTTGAAAATCTGTTCATACAATTGACGATCAAGGTCCATGTTCACCAACCATTCTTTAGAACGTTCTTAGTCTTGTTCTCCAAATGGTGTAGCCAATTAGGAGTTGTGTTACTTTGAAATTTAGAGAATTGTAGATAATAAGGCTAAAAACAATCTTAAGAATGGTCGGTACATACGGAACAAAATCTGGTTTTGTCTCTAGGACCACTCTAACCTTATCTCTGTGATCAACATGCTGG
This sequence comes from Tridacna gigas, assembly GCA_945859785.2. Classification (NCBI taxonomy): domain Eukaryota; kingdom Metazoa; phylum Mollusca; class Bivalvia; order Cardiida; family Cardiidae; genus Tridacna; species Tridacna gigas. Next base: position 25,660,729 of record OX244041.2, on the reverse strand, counting down.
GTGTGGAATTGACAGATTAGTATTATTATTACACCCACTGAGTTTAGGCTACACCACCCCAGAGCATATCTATGTTGTGGTGTGATGGATTGTGTTTACTTTAACTCTTTAGCATACGACTTGTCAGAATTGATAGCATTTGCAGACAACACAATGAATGTGACTGAAAAATTGAGATTTGTTTTGGAAAGGGTTGAAAACATTGTGGGAAAAAGAGAAAATGCTGGTTACCAGTATTTCTCCTTTTCCCACAATGTTTTCAGGAGGCTTCTTTCACAGGGTCATTAAAAGTCAGGGTTGTGTGGTATAAAGGGTTAAGAAAAATGGGCAGATTTTACATTGTTATTTGACTGGTAAATTGATATATGAAAGGGGAGATTTGTCTTTAACAGTAAATCCATCAGAGCTATGTAACGATTCAAATTGTATTGCACAAATCGTGGGACCACTTTTGAGAAACATTGTGGTGGAAGGAGAAGTTGCTTATGAAAGAGTATATTTCCTTTTATCGCAGTAATTTTACATGTATTAACCCTGTACCACACAATCCGTAGTTTTAACAACCCTGATAAAAAAAGGTTTTGGAAACATTGAGGGACAGGAAGAAAATGCTGGTTACCAGCATTTTGTCTTTTTCCCACAAGGCTTTCTACCCTTTCACAGCCAAAAAGCATAACTCCAGCCACATTTAAATTGTTGTCTGGAAATGCTTTGAATTTGGAGGACTCCTGATTTTTGTCATTTGGTTAAAAGTTAATCTTGAAGCTGTGCTGAATATCAGTTTCTTAAAATTGTCTGATAAAAAGTTGGAGTTATCTCTAAACCAGACTACAAGAGTTTGGACTTGTTCAGATGGAAAGCATTTGCAGACAACAAAGAGAACATAGGCTCAAATGATGGGATATCTCTATAAAAGGGTACAAAACATCATGAGGAAAGGAGAAATTACTGATAACCAACATTTTCTCCCGTTTCCCACAATGTCTTCAAAAGGCTTCTTTTTAAAAGTCCTTAACCCTTTCCCAAATGACAAATCTTAGACTCTTCAGAATTCAAACATCTACAGATACCATATTCAAAAATTGATATTAAGGAGATTAAATTCACTGATAAGGTTGAATACATTGTTGGAAAAGGAGAAAATGCTGGTTACCAGCATTTTGTCATTTTCCCACAATGTTTTGAAAAGGCTTCTTTTTAAGTCCTTAACCCTTTACCACACAATCCCGAGTTTTAACGACCCTGAGCTGAAGGCCTTTTGAAAACATTGTGGGAAGAGGAGAAAATGCTGGTAACCAGCATTTTCTCCTTTTCCAACAATGTTTTCTACCCTTTCCAAATCAAATTTCAATTTTTGAGTCACATTTATTTTGTTGTCTGCAAATGCTTTCAATTTGGACAAGTCTAAAATTTTGTCATGTGGTAAAGGGTTAAAACATAGCAGTGTTTGGTAAAGGGTTAAGGAGGTAACAGTTACATTGATGTTGGTTCGTATGTTTCAGCTTGAAAAAAGTCCAACCTTGGGGAGCTTGGAAACCTCTGACTACACAGTAAGTTTTACAGTGAATAGCGCCTTTTTAGCAGAGTTCAGTAGGCCAGCCAGTTCAGTGCGGGGTCTAAACTGTTAACTACACAACCCCATCCTTTAACTCTTTACCACACAATCCCGACTTTTAACGACCCTCAGAAAGAAGCCTTTTGAAAACATTGTGGGAAAAGGAAAAAAATGCTGGTAACCAGCATTTTCTCCTTTTCCCACAATGTTTTCTGCCCTTCCCAAAAGAAATTTCAATTTTTCAGTCACATTTGTTTTGTCATCTGCAAATGGTTTCAATTTGGTCAAGCACAAAATTTTGTCATTTGGTAAAGAGTTAATGAATCTGAGAAAAAAAGCTTTTTTTCTTTTAGCAGTACTTTTCACAACATTTCTTTCAAAACACTGCTTTCCAACATAAACATCCTTGAAGCAGTGTTCAGCATTATGAAAGGAATGCATCCTGTTTCAACAACTACCATGAATCCTCAGATTGACGAAGCCTGGAAAATAAAAACAGCAAACCTTGGATTTAACTCTTTACCAAAGACTTTTCCAAAATTGAAAGCAATTGCAGGTGACAAACAAAATGTGCATCAAGTAATGGTTTTGTGTATGACAGGGTAAAAAACATGTTGGGAAAAGGAGAAAATGGTGGTTACCAGCATTTCTCCTTTTCCTTCAATGTGTTCAAAGGCTTTTTTTTGTCACTGTCTTTAGAACCCAAGATCGTGTGGTAAAGGGTTAACTACCCTCAGAAACAAGGCTTCTGAAAACACAGTAGGAAGAGGAGAAATACTTGTATCCTTTCTGAGAACTTCAGTTCATTTGTTTATTTAATTTCAAATTTGTAAATGTTTCACTTTGGAAGATTTTGAAATTTTCTGTTGGGAGAAGAGTTGTACAGCTAGATTAGGGTGCTACAGTATGTTTTCCTTTTTAACCCTTTACCACACAATCCCGACTTTTAACAACCCAGAGAAGAAAGCCTTTTGGAAACATTGTGGGAAAAGGAGAAAATGCTGGTAACCATCATTTTCTCCTTTTCCCACAATGTTTTCTACTCTATAACCAGCATTTTCTCCTTTTCCCACTATGTTTTCTACTCTATCAAAGTCAAAAAACATCGTTTTAGCAATGTTATGTTGTCATCAGCAAATGCTTTGAATTTTGTCTGGTATAAAATTTGGTTGTTTGGTAAAGAGTTAAGATGTGGTTAAGTTCTGGTTTATGAAAATACTTATTAGGATCAGATTGCAGGGAACATGAGTCACACCTTTCCTATTGTTGTCAAATATGCACATTGTTAACTAGAAAGACTCAAATAGAGGGCTTTAATTCCAGGATGTAACTGGTTTATTTTGAAATCAATTTCATTTTCAGAAACGGCAGCTGGCAGCACAGAGCAATGCATTTAACCTGAAAGACAAAATTTTTTGTGAACTTTTCCCTTCAGCAGTTGAGGTAAGATGATACTTTGCTTGATCTTATTAGGCTTTCAGAGACATAAGCTCCTGTAAAAGAAGAGCCTGGGCCTGTATTCACCAACTTGGTCCGTATTCACTTATCATTTTGAAGAACATGCTTAGTCTTATTCTCATGAATTTTTCTAAATTTCAAAGAAACACAACTTCTGATTTCCTAAACCAAATGATTTAGTAAATCAGTAGATGCATTACTTTCTAAAGCTTGAATTAGACCTAGAATAAAATGCAGAGTGGTTGTTGAATATGGACCCTAGTCTGTGTTGCATTCTTGGTCAAATTCTATATGTAGAAAGTAACATAATAATTTCTGATTGGCAAATCCAAATGTGTTAGCCAGTCAACAACAACAACAACAACAACAACAACATTTATGTATAAAAGGTTCATATTTGTCAGCTGTATAAAAGCCCCATGTTTGTTAGCTGTATATAAGGCCCATGTTTGTTAACTGTATGAAAGGTTCATGTTTGTTAACTGTATTAAAGACCCATGTTTGGTTGCTGTATAAAAGGCTCATGTTTGTTAGCTGTTTAAAGGACCCATATTTGTTAGCTGTATAAAAGGCCCATGTATGTTAGCTGTATGAAGAGCCCATATTTGTTAGGTGTATAAAAGGCCCATGTTTGTTAGCTGTATAAAGGGCCCGTAATTGTCAGCTGTACAGAAGGTTCATGTTTGTTAACTGTATAAAGGGCCAATATTTGTGTCTGTTAGCTGTATAAAAGGCCCATGTTTGGTTGCTGTATAAAAGGTTCATGTTTGTTAGTTGTATAAAGGCTCATTCATGTTTGTTAGCTGTATAAAATGCCCATGTTTATTAGCTGTATGAAATGCTCATGTTTGGTTGCTGTTTTAAAATGCTTATGTTTGGTTGCTGTATAAAATACCCATATATGTTTGCTGTATAAGATACTCATGTTTGTCAGCTGTATGAACTACTTCATATTGTTTCATGGATAAAATGCTCATGTTTACATTTACAGAAGATCAAGGAAGACATGAGAAAGAGGGAGGAGGAGCTTCGACAGTCCACACAACTCTCATCACCAAACTCGAACAGGTCAAACAGTAATGCCAGGGACCCTCATATTATAGACAATCCTGACGGTGGGGGTGTATTTGGAAGTGCTGTTGCTAATTTACTTGTGATAGTTGGGTTTGCTGTCTTTGCCTACACTGTGAAACTAGTGCTGAGGAGTGTTGTTGATTAGAGGGTGTTCAGACATTGTTGGTTAGCTTTCACTCTATAAACTTAAAGTGCTTTTGTAGGTCAAGATTAGACTTTACAGAATGGGCTGTCTGATCTGTAACTCTTGCCCCCAGGATAAGACTTCAGACTTGTACAAGTAGAAAGCATTTTCAATTGACAAATGAAATACTGTTCTGATAGTGGAATCTGTCTTTAACTCTGTACCACACAATCCCGACTTTTAATGACCCTAAGAAATATGGTTTTTGAAAACATTGTGGGAAAAGGAGAAAATGCGTGTAACCAGCATTTTCTCCTTTTCCCGCAATGTTTTCTACCCTTTCAAAGGCAACTTTGCTCATTTGAACCACACTGACTTTGTAGTCTGCAAATTATTTCAGTTTGGACAAGTCCAGAATTTTGTCATTGGGTAAAGAGTTAAAATGAAAGTAAACATTGTGAGAACAGGAGAAAATGCTTGTTACGAGCATTTTCTCCTTTTCCTGCAATGTTTTCAGAAACTTTCTTTCTAGGGAATGTGAAAACATGGGATTGTTTGGTAAAGGCTTGATCTTTGTTGTCAGAACCACTGATGGTACTTATCTCTTTTGGGTGTTTCATTTGGCAAGGCATTACAGATTGATTGATTGAATGGTGTTTTACGTCGCTTTCAACAATATTTCAGTCATATCACGGTGACAGCTCACATACTCATGTATTTCCTGGGTTTCACCAGTACTAGGCTAGGGCTTTGAAGTGTCTTGCCCAAAGAACCCAGTGGATCCAGTGAGGCTCGAACCCGGGACCTCCAGGTTACAAGTCCTACACTTCACCATTGAGCCACGCAGGATCCCCGGCAAGGCATTACAGAGCTAAATCTTTGGGCTGGTGAACTGTAGAAAAGGCATGAATAAGTGAGCTGTGGCCTAAATTGAAAGATTGTGAAAAACATAATACATCATAATTCAAACCAGTACCACACACAATCTCAACTTTTAATGACCCTCAAAGAGAAGGCTTCTGAAAGCATTTTGGGAAAAAGAGAAAATGCGAAAGAGAAGGCTTTTGAAAGATTTTGGAAAAGGAGAAAATGCTGGTAACAGCATTTTCTCCTCTTTCCACAATGTTTTCTACCCTGTCATAGACAGAAGTCATCATTTTATTGCATTTCAGTTGTCTTCTGCAAATGCATTCAATTTGGTTGACTCCAAAAGTTTGTCATTTTGTAAAGAGTTAAAATAAACTTTCTTCACTATTTTGTGAGATATTCTTGCAAGAAAAGATTTAAAAATTACAATATTTACCATAGGGGAAAACAGAGACTTTTTTGGATACCAGAGATCAAGATCTGACTATACAGAAGGTGCAGTCTGATCTTGGATCTATACGGTCTTGTTGTTTAGGCAATCAAGATTGATTGATAAATTGCTGTTGATTAATTGTAGTGGGTTTCAAATTAATTTCAGTTATATCATGGTGACAATTCACATATTGGTGCATGTCATAGGTTTCACCTGTACCAGGCTAGGACTCTGAAGTGACTTGCCTAAGAACACTCTAACCAAAAACTTGGCGCTTTGTGTGAGGATCAAACCCTGGGTTCTCCAGTTTTCAAAATTCACACCTTTGCCACTAAGCCGCATAGGACCCCTTGTATATATAGAAATTAATCATGCTCTTTGAAAAGGGAGCTTAATGCATCTGCAAAAAATCAACCCAGGTCAGCATGTGCAGTCCACAGAGGCTGACCAGGGCCAAAACTTTTCCTTATTGGTCAATTTTCTATATGTCCAAGGACCAGCCATCACATGATTCAGTCAATTGTTGAAAAAAGTGGCTATAATGGAGGCATAAGTATGTGATTGCTTCATTGGTACAATGCATCATAGAGATACATTAAACCCCCTTTTGCTAGAGCATGGCTCAAATAGTTTGAAAGAGAGTAAGAAGAGCAATTCCTGTGAATGCCAAGGTTGGGCTGCAGTTGCTTCTACAGTGAATATTGAAAATTTAATTCATGGTGGATTATGGTTTGATATAGGTAAACAGCGCATGCCATTCAACCAAAGAGAAATCTGATGTAATTCACGCGCATTTACCCATATTTCTCATGCTTTACGTAATATTGCAATGTGTTGTTACTTGAGGGGTGGATATGCCACAGGGAATTATCCCATATAACTGTACTGGATTTTGATAAAAGTCCAAAAAAAAGGGGGTTAGAAGCATGAAAAAAATAGAATTTTTTTTTTTAGGTGAAAGATTGAAATTTATTTCATCTCATGAACATCATCAGTAATATTTTAACTTCTGGCTCAGTCAGTCGTGAAAATATTACCGATGATGTTCACTTGATGAAGCCCGCCTGGGTGGCTCAGTGGTGAGCGTGTCGGACTCATGACCTGGTGGTTATGAGTTCGATACCCGGTTGAGGCGAACTTTCTTTCCGGCGTATTTTCGCCTCTCACCTCTGCTGAAGCATGTGAGAAAAGTAGTTGGTGGCTTTGGAAAGAAAGTTGTGTTAGTACTGGTGTGAGAAAGCCAGGAAACACATGTGCTTCACCGACCGCCATGATATGACCTTAGCTGTTAAAGTGGCGTTAAACCCCAATACAACCAACCAACCAAATCACTTGATGAAATAAATTTCAATCTTTCACTGAAAAAAACAAATATCCTCTATGTATATAACTGTGTTGTAAATATTTTGTGAGTTACCTGCCCTGGTATAGATTCCCATTTTGATACTTATCTCTTTACCAAATGACAAAATTCAAGACTTGACCACATTGAAAGCATTTGCAGATTACAAATGAAATCAGGCATTTATGATGAATTTTTTCTTTGAAAGGGAAGAAAACATGAGAAAAGGGAAAAGGGCTGGTCACAAGCACTTTCTCCTTTTTCCACTATGTTATCTTTTTTAGGGTCATTAAAAGTCAGGATTGTGTGGGAAAGGGTTAACAGTAAACCCATTGGTAATATTGCTCTTGGGCTAGATACCTCTTGGCTTGGCCACTTTCTTTCTGAGGATTGATGATAGTCATTGCGACAGGATTCATTTCTCTCTCACCACTGACCATTGTTTCGACAATGGTTATGTGGGAAAGCAGTTAGTGGCTTGGAAAGAATATTGTGCATAGTACAGGTAAAAGGAATTCCTGGAAAGCATGGATAGATGCACTGGTTGCCTCGATATAACCGAAATAACGTTGAAAATGGCGTCAAACACCATACAATCAATCAATCAATCATAGTCTCCCTTGTTTTCAGTGTAATTTATCCATTACAAATTTTCTCATTTTATACACATTTGAGATTGTGTCATGTCATATGTGACATTATTCCTGATTTCTCTCAGAGAACTGAACTGGGTTCTATTCACGGAAAACATCACATGTGCTTGCATGGTTTTGGGTATTCTGACCTATAAATATGGAGATATTGTTTCACGGTAAAAGAACAACAATGTTTTTGTACTCTATACTGAAATATCCAATCATTTGATCCACATTTAACCCTTAAGCTGCTAATCGCAACTCACTGACCTTTTGCGGACAGTGTAGATCAAGATCAGACTGCACAGAAGGTGAAGTTTGATCTTTAATCTACAGTGTCCAATACAGTATTTTCTTTCCGGTGAAATCAACTTTGAAACGGCAATGTTTGGGCTTTAAGTATTGAGTAGAAATTTGCGTTTCATTTATTCAGCAGCTTAAGTGTTAATTTGTCATCCACAAGTGCTTCCAGTTTAGAAATTTTGTCATTTGGTAAAGAGTTCAGTTACAAATCATACTCTGATGATTATGAGGGATCGTAATTTTAAACTTTCACCCCAATCTCGATTTTTAACCTTCCTGAGGAGGAAGCCTTTTGAAAACAATGTGGGAAAAGGACGAAATGCTGGTTATCCACAACATTTTCTGCGCAATAAAAGAAAAGCTCCATCATTTGGCCATATTTAAATTGTCACCTGAAAACTGCTTCCAGTTTGGACAAGTATAAAATTTTGTCATGTGGTAAAGAATAAAAAGGAGAATGTGTGTGTGTGTGTGTGTGTGTGTGTGTGTGTGTGTGTGTGTGTGTGTGTGTAAGAGCCATGCTCTGGCAAAAGGGGGCTTAATGCATCTCCATGATCCATGATACCAAGCAAATGATCGCGTAATTGTGGATCCATAAAATCAAATTTACTCCTACAGCCAACTGAATCTAGAGGTACACTGGCCCTTTGACATGCAGAAAATTGACCAATAGCAAAAAGTTACGGCCCAGGTCAGCCTGCACAAACTGCAGGCTGACCTGGGTCAATACTTTTTGCAGATGCATTAAGCCCCCTTTTCACAGAGCATGGCTCATATATATTAAATAAAGCATTGTACATTCAACAATGAAATAACTTTTACTTTACTTTGTCTGATAATTATCAATAATGAATAAAATTTACTTTACTTTGTCATTAAATGTTTTAAGTTTCATCAAAAGCTGAGTTATTGTTTGTTCACTGCATATCTTTAGCCGCCCGCCCAGGTAGCTCAGTGGTTAGCGCATCTGACTTTGGGAAAAGGAGAAAATGCTGGTAACAAGCATTTTCTTCTTTTCACAAAACATTTCTATCCATCATTGGTATCCATTTCAAACATGTCCAATGCAGATGCTTTCAATTTGGAGGAAACATATATTTATCGTTTGGGAAGTGGTTAATTTATCATCTGCAAATGCTCTCATTGTGGATGAGTCTAAACCCAGCATTTTCTCCTTCCACAATGTGCTCTACCCTTTGAAATACATATATGAATTTTTTAGTCATACTTATTTTGTCGTCTGCGATGTTTTCTATATGGACAAGCCTAAAATTTTCTCGTCTGGTAAAGAGTGAACCAATTAGATTTACATGTATAAAACTTGTTTTCTTTTATTAATTCTTTACCAAACAACAAAATGTTAGACATGTCCAAACTGACAGCATTTGCAGACGACAAATCAAATGCATGTCCAGTGACGGGACCTTTCTTTGGTAGGCTAGAAAGCATTGTGGGAAAAGGACAAAATTCTGGTTACCAGCATTTTATCATTTTCTAGTGTTCAGTGGTTTTAAAAGCACTCCTGTTCAGGGTCCTTATAACTCGGGATTGTGTGGTAAAGCGTTAAATGTGATCAAACCCTTCTTTGGTGCAGCTTTTAACCACTCTGTCAATCCAGTCTATGCAACTGTGATTTTCATCGAAATATATCCGCCACAGGAAATCAATTAATTGTGTGAGTGTGTGTGAGAGAGAGAGAGAGAGATACATGTATATGCATACTTGATATACAATTTCTCTTATAAGTGCGAATTAATTCCAAAACACGACTCCAGTGAAACACGTTAATTTTCACCAAAATTTTATTCCGTATTTTAATCTGGTTAATTTTATGCCTATTTTCACGTGAAATCTAGGGAAAAACATTTCCGTGGTTTGTTTTTCAGCCATAACATAGATTATAGTTCAAAAAGATCTACTCCAAATTTTGCAAGGTTGTTTGGCGTAGCTGAATGCGCCGGCATTTTACCTACTTCTTGGTTATTTATATTCGAATTAATAAATAGTAATAATTTGCAGTTGATCCCAAATGTGGAAATGTCAATTCTGCGGTCCCGTACTATTTTGCTTCCCCTCCCGCACTTTTATGCTGTCCATCGTTTTTCGGCGTAGCTGATTGTGCTGGCTTTTGACCTACTTTTTGGTACTGATAATAAATGAATAAATAGAAATTTGTGATTGGTAAAAAATGTAGGCATGTTTATTCTAAGGGTCCCTGTCTATTTGCCGGCAACTTTACGCTGTCTATTTTTTGATGTTTCATGTTTAATATATAATTCTTGTGTGTGTGTGTGGGGGGGGGGGGGGGGGGGGGTGATGCGTGTCCTGTGATTGTTTGAATCTGTATATATAGAAACTAATAACCATAGTATGTATTCAGGATTAAAATAAATCGCCACAGAGCTCCGTGGTGATTTATTTTTGATCTGATACAAAGAACGGAACATAGAGATAGATGTTAAGAGAGTTAGTATATAGAGGTTAAAACTTAGGACGCGAATCTACTTGGTCAATACAATTTAAAGAAGCTAGCAGCTATTTCAACAGCCGATAGATAAATTTCCTTGAACAATCAGATTTGTTCAGCATATTCACCGTGGTATTAAAATTTCCATCGCACAGTGGCAAGAGAAAAATTCACAAGTCCGTCCCAAAAGTTTCGACCTTAATTGATTCTCTAAAAATCCAAACATCTATTCCGTTTTATGTATAAAACTCGACCTCTCTCGACGGCTGAATACAAACCACAAATCACTGAAACAGATGGAACAGATTCAAGATCTGACTGCACGTTCTGTGCAGTCTGATCTTGATCTATGCCGTCCGCAAGAGCCCCCCCCCTCCCCCCCCCCCCCCGTTTTTATCTTGTGGTGTTGAAAGGGTTAAAGGTTTCCTTTGTGGAAAGTTTGCCGCTAAAGTCCGCTTTCAATTACTGAACCATTGACAATGACAATCCTGTTGAATGAAGGACTTATTTCCCGTCTTTGTCTTATCTTAACCTTTAGCCTGCTAAGCGTAGCTCATGTGTGTTTGAGGACAGTGCAGACTAAGATCAGACAGCACAGAACGTTCAGTCTAATCCTGGATCCACATTGTTCAATATCGACAAAATCTGACCGGCGAAAACTTCTTTTAAATCGCAACATTTTGGGTTTTACTGTTGGTTGGAAATCGTCAGTTCAAGAATTGACTCTACCAAGCAATCCTGAGTTAACGACCCTGAAGAATAGGTCTTTTGAACATGTTATGGGGAAGGGGAAAATGCTGGTAACCGTTATTTTCTCCTTCTCCTACATTGTTTTTCTTCCGTTTCTGGTACAAAAGCCTCATGTAATTTGTCGTCTGCAAATTGCAAATGCCATGTTTAAGATCTTGTGATTGGTAGTTCAAAATGGCAGCCTCCCTTATACAGACGAGGTTAGATGTAGGTACGGAATCGGCCGGGTTGTTTACTTCACATGTCGTTTACTGGAAGTGTCATTTGTTTTTGGTTCAAAGTATACTCTTCAAATCATCTTGTTGTACTGTACGTATATTCTGAATGTAATGAAGAAATGCCCTGGTCTGTGCTGGGTCGCTAAAACAGGGGTTTGTTTGGTAAAGGGTTAACCCTTTCAGGGCCATAGTTGAAAATATGGGAGCTTTTTGCGGACAGTATAGATTAAGATCAGACTGTACATAACTTGTAGTCTGATCTTCATGTTGGTCTAGCATTATTTTGGCCTGGGATAGTGCCTATTCAATCACAGGCCCAACAGTTAGAAAGGGGGAAGAGAGAGAGGGTAAGAAATGAAGTTTACCTTTCGCTTGTTTTCCAGCTAACCCTTATCCAGCTAAATAAGTTAAATGATACTTTCAAGCCGATAGTACAAACCCGAATCTATTTCAAACTTATGTTTTGGAGAAAAATATATCCTTATCAGACAGTGTAGATCCAAGATCAGACTGCAGTCTGATCTACACTGTCCGCGAAAAGTCAGTGAGTCAAGCTTAGCAGCCTAGGGGTGAAACGGATGTCGGGTTGGTCAGAAAATTTCGCAGGGTATCGGACAGTGGTTGATTGTTTCCTTGATCTGGCTCAACCATTTTGGTCCAGCCAGGTAGCCAATCAGAAATTGTGTTACTTTTAAATCTAGAAAACCGGTTTAGCCAGTCAGAAGTTGCATTACCTTTCAAATCTAGAAAATTCTTCAGAATAAGCCTAAGAATATTCTCAACAATAGCTGGCGAATACGAACCCGGCCTGCCCAGTCCGCTCAGGCCGACCTCTGTCGAAACTTCTTGCTTTTGGTAAATTTTCTGATGTCCAAGGACCATTCTGCCTCAGCATTTAGCCAGTTGTAAGACAAAATGATCTTTATGGATCCATAATCGTGTTATGACGTACTTGGTGTAATGCACCACGGAGATGCATTAAACCCCTTTTTGCCAGAGCATGGTTTATCTATTTTTTTGTGTACGATTTTTTTCTCCCCCAATGATCGGTTTCATTTATTTTATTCACACCTTTGACTATTGTATATGATAATCATGTTTGGATGAGAAACGTGAATGTTTGAGTCCAAAATAATATGAGCCATGCTCGGGCAAAAGGGGCTTAACCCTTTCCCAGACAAGCCCTGGTTTTCACGTGTCTGTAGTACAAGTCTTTGAAAACTCTGTGGGAAAAGGAGAAATTGCTCGTAACGAGCAATTTCTCCTTTGCCCACAGTGTTTTCTACCCTTTTTGAGAACTTTCTGCCATTTTCATCAAATTTAAAATTGTCGTCTGCAAACTCTTTCAATTTGGACCAGTCCAAAATTTGTCGTTTGGGAAGGGGTTAATGCACCTCTGTGATGATGATACCAAGCAAGACATCACGTAATGATGGATCCATGAAATCCGTTTTGTCAGACAAATGACTGGATTCTGAGGTACAATGGTCCTTTGACATACAGAAAACACGTTGACCAATAGCGAAAAGTTTCGGCCCAGGTCAGCCTGCGCAGACTGCGCAGGCTGACCTGGGTCGATACTTTTCGCAGATGCATTATGCCCCCTTTTCACAGAGCATGGCTCATATACATGTTCTGTTCTGTATCGATATGTTTGGGGGGGTGAGAATGAGCCGTGCTCTGGCAAAGAAGAGCTTAAACACCTCCGCGATCCATGATACCAATCAAGCCATCACGTAAGTAAGGATCCATAATACCCACTCTTTTAATTAACCGACTTAATAATGAGGTAGACAGGTCCTTTGAAATGCAGAAAATTGACCAGGCGCGGACTGCGCAGGCTGACCTGGGTCGATACTTTTCGCAGATGCATTATGCCCCCTTTTCACAGAGCATATGGCTCAAATACATGTTCTGTTCTGTGTGTGCGCACACTGCATTCTTTGTGTCAATTTGATTTGTCAGGTCGCCGGAGGCAAATCACAGATATGACTGCTGATAAATGTGCAGGTTTAAACAATAGCTTTTGTCTCGTGTGGTTAGCTCTATGACTACCAAAAGCTAAACTGAATGCTTTTTGTAGGCAGTATAGATCAAACCAGACTGCTAAAAACGTATTTTAATGGATTTACATTCCATGGTACCGTATTTTGTGAGAAGAATGAAAGAAGGCAGCCTTGAAAATGCAACCAAAACGATTAGTTTCGTTATACATGTATTTCGTTTATCAGATCAAGGGATAGACGTGTTTTACATAAATAAAACATGTGGCAGTTTATTTTGAATGTCACGCCGTTTTCAACATTTCAGTCATATCATACCGACCAAGGCACCTACTCATGTCTTCGTGAAGTTTCTTTTTCCAGCTGCCGAAAGTCGGTATAATGAAATACTGATAAAATAAAAAAGTAAATTCAGAACTGCTTCTTTTAAACTCATTCCCTCACCCTTGACTCATACAGAGTCTAAAAGCCTATCGAGCAAGATCCAAGAATTTTCTATATTTGAAAGTAACACAACTTCTGATTGGCTAAACCATTTGGTTTAGCCAATCAGAAGTTGTGTTACTTTAAAACTTTGAAAATCTTGGATAATAAGACAATGAATGTTTTTAGGAATGGTCGGTGAATACAGACCCTGATCTCTATCTAAACAACCTGTAATTACATAATTAATTGTTCGTATCTCTTGGCATGCATAATATGCACAAATGCATCTCAATAACACCATACAAAAGATTCTGTTTTTGAACGACGCTGAGAAAGAAGACTTTTCAAAAGACTGTGTGAAAAGAAGTAAGCCTAATTGGTTTAATTGTTGTCTGCAAACACTTTCAAATTTAAACAAGTCTGAAATTTTGTCTTCTGATGAAGAGTTGACTTTTCACACCAGCATTTCCTCCTTTTCTCACAATATTAAATAATAAAAAGTCGTCAGACTGTAATAGTCCGAACTATTATATGAGCCATGCTCTATGAAAAAGGGGGATTAATGCATTTGCGAAAAGTATCGACCCTGGTCAGCCTGCGCAGTCCGCGCAGGCTGACCTGGGCCGAAACTTTTCGCAATTGGTCAATTTTCTGTTTGTCAAAGGACAGTCTACCTCACGATTCAGTCGGTTTTTAGACAAAACGGACTATATATGTATCCATGATCATATGGTCACTTATTTGGTATCATCCATCGCGGAGATGCATTAAGCTCCCTTTTCCCAGAGCATGGCTCACATATAAGTGTATGGGTTATCATCCATCGCGGAGATGCATTAAGCTCCTTTTTCCCAGAGCATGGCTCTCATATAAGTGTATGGGTTATCATCCATCGCGGAGATGCATTAAGCCCCTTTTTCCCAGAGCATGGCTCTTATATAAGTGTATGGGTTATCATCCATCGCGGAGATGCATTAAGCTCCCTTTTCCCAGAGCATGGCTCACATATAAGTGTATGGGTTATCATCCATCGCGGAGATGCATTAAGCCCCTTTTTCCCAGAGCATGGCTCTCATATAAGTGTATGGGTTATCATCCATCGCGGAGATGCATTAAGCCCCTTTTTCCCAGAGCATGGCTCTTATATAAGTGTATGGGTTATCATCCATCGCGGAGATGCATTAAGCCCTCTTTTCGCAGAGCATGGCTCACATATAAGTGTATGGGTTAAAATTGGGTTGGCTAAAGAATTGCACTGCGTCTATCTTTTTTATCCCCGGATGATAGCTTAATTGTTTCAATTATCCTATAAAAGCTTAAGTGGAAAACTCAATTACTTATCGATTCAACGATTTCCTTTAGAAATGAAAAGAATGAACCATGCTCTCTGAAAAGGGGGTTTAATGCATCTGCAAAAAGTATCAAACCCATGTCAGCCTGCGCGGACTGCGCAGGCTGACATGGGTTTGATACTTTTTTGCAGATGCATTAAACCCCCTTTTCAAAGGATCTTTCTACCCCATTACTCAATCGGTTGTCAACCAAGACTGATTTTATCGATCCATAATTATGTGATGACTTGCTTGGTATGAGATTCATTAAACTCCTTTTTTCCCAGAGCATGGCTCGATTTTTTTTTACCAGTATGAAAAAACGCGATTACATTGCGAATGAAGAAACTTTCTGTTCACATTATAGGATCAAGGAGCGGGCGGGTAGATACAGGATCAGACTGCACATTCTGTACGGTCTGGTTTTGATCTACTCCTTACGTGTAAGCAAAGTTGTTGTTTTTTTTCATATAGAGTGGGAGGATTCAATGTACCCTTTACCACACAAACTCGAGTTTTAACCCTTTACCACGCAATCGCACTTTTAACAACCCTGATGAAAAGGCCGTTTGAGAACATTGTGGGAAAGGAGAAAATGCTGGTAACCAGCATTTCCTCCTTTCCCCACAATGTTTTTTACCTTCCCAAAACAAATTTCAATTTTTCAGTCACATTTATTTTGTCGTCTGCTAATCTTTCAATTTGGAAGAGTCTAAAATTTTGTCGTTTTGGTAAAGGGTTACTATTGGCTAAACTATTGCATTCAAATCTATCAATCTTGGTTATTTCAACATTGTTTTTTCAAAGCACGCCATTCCATAAATTGAAACTAGTAAAATTTTCAATATGAATGACACGTTACACAAACATGTTTAAAAAAAAGGTCAAAAACATAATATCATACGTTGCGCAAACACTTCACTCTATACCAAACGGCAATATGTTCGACTGGTCCAAATTGAAAGCACTTGCAGACGACAAATTAAAGTTGGTCTAAATGAGGAAATTTCTCCCTGATAGATTAGAAAACATTGTGAGAAAAGGAGAAAATGCTGGTCACCAGCATTTTCTCCTTTTCCCACAAGGTTTTCAAAAAGTTTCTTCCTCAGGGTCGTTAAAAGTCGGGATTGTGTGGTAAAGAGTTAACTGTTGAATTCTAATACATGGACGAAACTGTTTACATATACATGAAAAAAATGTCCGAATGCACATTATACAGATTTCAACAACCGATAAATGAGAAATTTATGACATGGATATCATTAATTGTATGGTGTTTAATGCCGTTTTCAACATTATTTCAGTTATATCGCGGCGGCAAGTGCACCTGTCCATGCTTTTCTGGAGTTTCTTTTTACAATATTCTTTCCAAGCCACCGGCTTCTATCCCACATAACCATCGTTGAAACAATGGTCAGCGGTGAAAGAGAAATGAATCCTGTCGCAATGACTATCTTCATTTCTCGAAAGAAAATGGCCGAGCCAGGGATTGAACCAGCGACGTCCTGTTCTCAAGTCCTGGGTCCGTATTAACCAACCATTCTTTAGTATATTATTAGTCTTATTCTCCAAGATTTTCAACATTTGAAAGTAACACAACTCCTGATTGGCTAAACCAAATGGTTTAGCCAATCAGGAGTTGTGTTACTTTCAAATGTTGAAAATTCTGGAGAACAAGACAAAGAACATCCTTAAGAATGGTTGGTGAATACGGACCCTGTACGCTACCGGCGACAGAAAATCCCAAAGTTTCTGCACCACGACCAGTAAGACTAAGACGACTCAGATGCCGACAGGGCTATGACATCAGGTCGACGTTTTTTCCGAAAATAGCCGAGCTAAACAAATCTCTCGATCTTTCAAAATTATGGCAATTCGGCAGATCTCGGGAGATCCGTTGATCCGATACGGAATTGACCGAATTGTGACGAATAGCATTATGGTGAGGCGTACTGATAACCTGTATTGCATCGAAAAAATTGCATTTGTTTTTTTGTCCTTTACCTACAGTTTTTCGCTTTCAGTCATGAGTTATACTCTAATTTACATTAACTCCCAGGCTGCTAAGCACGCCTCGATAACCTTTAGCAGACAGTGCAAAACAAGATCAGACTGCACAGGGTCCGATAAGGAGATATTTTTCTCAAAAAAAAAAAAAGTTTGAAGTAGCAACATTCTGGTTTTTACTATCGGCTTGAAAGTTTCATTTAACTTACTTAGCAGGATACCTGTTTAACTCTTTATCACACAATGACGGATTTTTAACGCCTCTGGGAAATTAGACTTTTGAAAACACCGTGGGAAAAGGAGAAAATGCTGGTAACCAGCATTTTCTCCTTTTCCTACGATGTTTTCTAACCTTTCAGAAACAAATGCTATCATTTGAACCACATTTAATTCGTCGTCTGCAAATGCTTTGAATTTGGGCCAGTCTACAATTCTGTCGTCTGGTAAAGAGTAATCAGGGATGCTATCAAATTCCTCTGCTTTATATTTTTATCAGGGTGTAAAGGTTATTGGCAGAGATAGTATCCTATTTTTTATTGACCAATATTCTGCTTACTTCATCACCGTCTGGCAACTTTCTAAACCTGCACTGATTGAAAACATATGCAGACAACAAATTATATGCAGTTCAAAAGTTGGGATTTTTCTATGTTAACGTAAAATACGTTGTGGGGAAAGAAGGAAATGCTTGAGGGGTGAATGCTAAATTGTTCCATCTTTACTTTAAAAAAATTTACAGGAGAGGGAAAACAAAAAAAAAACCTCTCATTTCTATGAAAAGAATTGTTAGATCATTTTGTTTGGATGTTGTTTTGAATTCATTCACACAATTCAACTAAACATATCTAAACAAGATCATCTAACAGAAATGAACAGGTTTTTCCCTCTCCTGTAAATTTTTCCAAGATGCAGATAGAATAGTTTCGTATTCACCCCTCACGCTGGTTAAGAGCATTTTCTCTTTCCCCTTACAATGCTTTCAAAACCCCTCTACCGCGGGAACGTAAAAAAAGAACGAGGCAGATTGATTAATTAATGTAATTGGCAGAGATTACATCTTCACCATTTGTTTAGTATTCACCTAATTGGTTTAAGAAGATATACATGTACTTGGTTCGTACCCGAGAGGGCTTCAATGGGCCTTCAATCGCTCACTTGACATTTCAGCATTTGATATTCAATGTCTGATATTTCATGAAAATCTTACCCCTGGATCTGCATTCACTTACTATACTAAATTGAATTTCAGTCTGCTTCTAGATTAAAAAAAGTAACACAATTTCTGATTAGCTAAATCATGTTGGCATTTGTTAATCTTTGCGGACCAAATTGGCGCTGTTTATACTGTACAAGAATATATGAGCCGTGGTCTGTGAAAAGGGGCCTTAATGCAACTGCGAAAAGTATCGACCCATGTCAGCCCGCGCAGTCCTTGCAAGCTGACCTGAGTCGAAACTTTTCGCTACTGGTTAATTTCCTGTATGTCCAAAGACCATTCTACCTTATGGTGCAGTCAGTTGTTAAAAAAAGTGGCCATTATCCATCCATAATTATGCGATTGCTGGATAGGTATCATACATCACGGAGATGCATTAAGCCCCCTTTTGCCAGGGCATGGCTCATATGGTCTGGTCTTGCATTTATTGTGACAAACTCTGGCCAAAACAACATTGAAATTAAAGTGTAACAAATGACAATATCATTCTCATTTATTTCAGAATTCAAAAATAGAATAAGTTATGAAAATATACACAAATATATTATGACTACATATATGTTATCATAAAAATATATATGCACATCACTATGAAAAGGGGGTTTAATGAATCTGCCTCTGTCTCGAAACTTTTTGCTTTTGGTAAATTTTCTGCATGGGCAAGGACCAGTCTACTTCATGGATCAGCCAGTTGTGAGACAAAATGGATTTTATGGATCCATAACTATCTAAAGAGTTGTTTGGTATAATGCATCACGGAAGTGTATTAAACCCCATTTTGCCAGAGCATGGCTCATTTATTAGCGGAGCTCTAAGAAAAGAGGGATTAAATTTTTGCCTAAAACTGGATGTATCATGAGGTGGAATGGTCCTCCGACATTCAGAAAATATACTAATAGCAAGACGTTTCAAACCAGGTCAGCCAGCGCAGACTGCAAAGTGTGACATGGGTCGACACTTCTTGCAGATGCGTAAAACTACCTTTTCGGAAAGCATGGCTCAGAATTATGAAATATATCATTATCCATAATCATGGTATATTGCTTTATGGCTGGCATTAACCTCTTATAAATGAATGCAAATAAGATAGGCAAGGTAAAGGGTAGTAGTAGCAATAGTAGTGGAGTAATAGTAGTAGTAGTCTGTTAAAGAGAAACATAATACATAATACATGTTGGTTATGACTAAACAAATTGCGTAGTATCATTATGAAACGATGTATGGTTGTATTACTCAGCAATGATACTAATGGCTTACGGGTCACGATAATACTGAACAAAGCTGGCTAGAGAAATTCATGGTGTAAACTTAGCACACTAGATATTATTCTGAAATAAAATGTCATTCCATTTTCTGTAGCGGTATTGACAATAAGATAATTCCGCCTATTGACATAGATTGATAGCTCATGAATACGAGCCATGCTCTGTGAAAAGGGGGATTAATGCATATGCAAAAACTATCGATCCAGATCAGCCTGTCCGCGCAGGCTGACCTCGGTCGAAACTTTTTAACTTTCGGTAAATTTTCTGTGTGTCAAAGGACCAGTATACCACATGATTCAGTCTATTGTTATACAAAATGGATTACTGTATATAGATACATGATAATGCGATGACTTGCTTGGTATCATTCATTACGCAGATGCATTAAACCCCCTTTTGCCAGAGCATGGCCCATACATAGAGTGCAGATTTACGTATGTAGTGAACGTTTGCCTGTGATCATAGGTTTATGCCTTTCGCGGTATGAAATTTGAATGAAGTTGGCAATCAGTCCACTTGAGTATTTATACAAAATAATGGCTATTATGGATTCATAATTATGTGATAGTTTGCTTGGTATAATGCATCACGGAGATGCATTAAGCCCGCCTTTTGTCATAGCATGGCTCTTTTTTCCCTAGAGTTAGCCCTTTCTGCGTCATACGTAAAAGCAGGGTTTTTTGAGGAAGGCATAGATCCAAGTTAACCCGTATCCTGCTGAATAAGTGAAATGAAACTTTCAAGCCGATAGTTTAAACCCAAATTTTGCTATTCAATGGTATTTTTGGGGAAAAGATATCTCCTTACCGGACAGTGTAGTCTGATCTTGATCTACACTGTCCGCAAGAGGTCAGTGAGTCGCGCTTAGCAGCTTAAGGGTTAACATTCAGGATTTATATCGCCCGCCTGATACGTCAAGCCTGTAAGTCAAAATTTTTCTGGGTATCAGTGAACTGTATTTTCAAGTGTCGAAAGAGGTCCAATTTCCATTTTCGAGACGCTAAATGAGTTACAATCGTACACTGGGATACATGTCATCATGGATTCGGACCGTTCACCAGGCAAGATAATTTATCCTAGTGAGTCGTGCCTATTAGGATTTTTCTCCAGCCATGACACTGTAGACACCTGTTCTAATTTTATACTGTCACTAGAGGCGTTTTATTCGTGATAAATGGCGGTCGATCACGTGATCATCATATGCGGTGTACATTTAGTTTAAACATATTTTATTCAACAGTACAAATTTACAAGAGAAATGAAATACAATCTATGACAAGCAAACTGAAGAAAAGGATTAGAACGAAAGCATAGGCTTATAAAGTTCTTCTCCAAATTTCAGGTAACGGTTAACAAGGTTATTAAATGATCATATCATTATAAGTTATAGTAAACTTAGGTTAAAATGGTAGGGAAAAAAACAGAGTTGTGTGGAGTGTTATTGGTTACAGTTAGAAATGAAGAAACGCATCTTTAATGACTAAGGAACCTTCCAACTGGACCATCACAATTGATTAAACAGGCACATGTTTATAATTAAAAAAAAACTTGATGGTATTAAGGTATCAGTCAACTTAGAAAAGAAATGACTTGATTAAATTAATAAGAATACGTAGGAATAAGATATTACGAAGAAAATCTTCTACTCTCACGGATATATGTATGTACGGCAGCAAATATTCTTTGGTTATCAAAAAGATTAAGGTTTTCATCTCCAAATAAAACGGTTTGGAGTGTAAATCTTGTTATACCACTAATAAATTGACATAGACTATTTCTCTGGGTATTATAAATAGGACATTCTAAAAAGTAGTGTTGGGTCGATTCAACCGTACCACATCTACAAAGTGGTGATTGGACCAATTTTTTTAAGTATAAGTGCTCATTGAGAGAGCTGCATCTGTTACGTAATCTAGCATGTAAGATTTGAATTTTTCTGTCGCCAAAAAAATAAAGCTTTCGCGGACAAGGTTTATCTACGTTTAGACGGTATTTAAGGCTGACAATGATTCAGCATTCTTTATTTCATCCGGCAGAGAATTCCAATCGTTAATCACAGCTGGTAAAAATGAAGAGCTGTACAATCGAGTTCTACAAGCAATGTTTCTCAAATTGTTTGGCCTGCGTAGGTTATAAGAGGAAGAATTGCCAATGGTAGGTGGAACAAGAGTATTAAGATAGTTTGGAGCAAGTCCGTTTACCATTTTATAGAAAAGAATAAGTTTATGCTTGCGCCGTCGTTGACTTAAAGTTTCCCACCCTGATTCTTGATATAGATCAGCGATGGCAACAAGCTTAGTACAACCGGTTACTATTCGGGCAGCCTCATTTTGAACTTTATCTAGTTGATCTTTCAACCCTAGAGGAAAATTGTCCCATATAACATCACCGTATTCGAGAATGGGTCTGATAAAAGAGAAATAAATTATCTGGAGAGAAAGGCGATCAAGACGGATTTTAAGAAGTCGCAAAACTCCGATTCTTTTCCAAGCCTTTTCGATAGATTTACCAATGTGAAGGTCCCAAGACCCGTCATTAGAAAGAATTATACCTAAATGTTTATGACTGGTGACAGAAGGAATTTCAGTATTTGACATAAACAGACTCGGATGGTTAATCGTAATACGTTTACGAGATATAAGTAAAGATTCAGATTTTGTTGGATTGAACGTGACCAACCACTTCTGCGCCCAACGAGTAATTTTATCGATATCTGTTTGTAAAACAGTTCCAGCGGCAGCTGGATCAGATACAACCAATGAGAGACTGGTATCGTCTGCAAAGAGATTAATGTTTGCCTGAATATCATCAACAATGTCATTGATATATATTAAAAACAAAAGAGGTCCTAAAATTGATCCTTGGGGCACACCTGCCTGTACGTGACATAAGTTTGAGATACCACCAGGTATATTAACTCGTTGAAAACGATTAGAAAGATAATCTGAAAACCAGCACAATAAATTACCTCTGATACCTGCTCTGCTCAACTTGAACAACAAACCTTTATGCCAGACTTTGTCAAATGCTTTACTTATATCAAAGAATATTGCCCTAAATTCCAGTCCATCATCCAGTGCTTTACATATGTTATTATACAGCAATGTTACTTGATTGACGGTGGAATCACCTGGCATAAAACCTGACTGGCAGGGAGTAAAGAAGTTGGTGTCCTTTAGATAGTTGTAGACATATTTGAATATGATTCGTTCCAAGACCTTTTCAATATTATTTAATAATGAAACAGGTCTGTAGTTAGAAGGAAGAGAAGGGTCACCAGACTTAAAAATGGGACATACATTGGATATTTTCCATGATGATGGAACAGAGCCGGTAATTAGTGAGTAATTAAATAGATCGCATAAATGTGGTGCCAGCTGACCAGCTGATTCGATAAGAATCCTGTTATTTATGCCATCAGGGCCAGAGGCTTTACCCTTTTTAAGTGTTTTAAGAACATCCAGTACTTCAGATGGCATGACATGAATTGAATCTAAAGTTTCGTGTATGACTCGGAAATGCTCGTCGGGGAGGGTACTGAATGAATCATCTATACATGATTGATTAGCAAAGTAATTATTTAATGTATTTGCTTTTTCGTGTTCGTCGGTAATCAACGAATCTTTAAAGATATCAAAAAGAGGGGGAATAGATGTTGAAGATTGTGAGGACATCATTGACTTGAGGGTTCTCCACCAGTCACGCGGAGACAGCGGACCAGATTTTAGTTTCAAAGACAATTGTTCATAATAGTTTGATTTGCTCTGCCGAATTAAAGAGATCACATTATTTCTTACAGATTTGAATTTTGACCAGTGATTGATATTGTTTGATAATTTTGCTTTTCTATAAAGTCTTTTACGGCGACGAATTTCCTTTTTAATGACACAGTTCATCCAGGGTGGTTCTTGTGGATTAATGTTAACCGTCTTCCAGGGAACGAACTTACTTGCGTTGTCAGTAATGACATCCGCAATTTTTTCAGCGTAAGTATTAATGTTACTATCATGTGTAGAGCTCCAATCTAAATGGGTAAGACTAGCTCTGAGCTCATTATAATTTCCTTGATCATATTTCCAAACAGATCGCTTAATATTTTTAAACCTGGGCTTTAGAAAATTAAAAACACCAAAAACAGGGCAGTGATATCGCATGGTAAGACCGAGACAAGGTTCCCCTACGCCAGTTGTTAGGATTGATTCTTTATTTGTAACGAAGAGAAGGTCAATAGTAGATATGGAATTTTCTGTGAAATGAGTGGGTTTGTCAATACATTGAATCATGTTAAATTCATTACATAGGGATTCAACCTTACGGAATTGGCTTTCCTTCATTACATTCAGATTAAAATCACCAGTAATAATAACATCAGTGATATTAGAATCCATGGCAAGGCCAATGGAATCCTCAATGAGTGAATTATATGCTGAGTCCGAGTTTGGTGGTCTATAGAATACACCGTATAAAATATTTCTGTTATTGCAAGACTTGATTTGTATCCAAATACACTCAAGTCTATTAGGTTCAAGATCATGTCTACGTATATATGAAAGGGTATTTTTAACATATAGAATAACACCTCCATATCTGTCGCCGATCCTATCTTTCCGTTCAGGCGGATGAAAAGATGGGAAAATCAGGTCATCTGATAAATATTCATTATGCAACCAAGTCTCAGAGAATGACAGGATATCAAAGAACGAAAACTCTGCGAACAAGGTATCGAGCTTATTCGCTATACTTTGAACATTGTAATGTACGGTGGACAGGTGATTGGGGAGATTTAGAAAATTGTAAATATCAGATGTGGTGGAAGCACTACAAGAAGACTCGTTAGATTGCGGACCTGGATTCGGATGAACATCGCCTGCCCGTAATATTAATAGAAGAATCACTGATGACAAAACTAACAAGTTGTAAAAAAAGAGGTGAAATATCAAGCTGCAAAATTTAACGTTGTCCTCAAAGCGCCCAGTTATCAATAACCTTCTTTTATTGTGATGTTTGACACGTTTTGACAGTAATCCTGACTGTCTTATATCAATTAGAAGTGAATATGACTGGAAGACAGCATTAAAAACTGGGAGAATAAAAAATAGAATGACAGTCAAGTGGAAGTGAAGTTTTTGACAACGTGTTAGCTGGCTACATTTATACCTGTAGAAACTACAAATCATGTTACCGAACATAATAAGTATAGGAACAATATGTAGCAGCACAACACGTGACTAAGTCTACAAAATACATCGCCACTCATAGCTTTACTGTAACACAAACCAATCAAAATCGAAATACACTCCACACAAATTAGATAACGGAAGAAAGATGAAAAAAAGAAACAACATAAAAACAAGAAAAAATAGAATGAAAGACTGAAGAGTACATAATACATGGAACTAAGTAAATCAAACTGAGTGGTCAAAGGTAACATACAAGTACATGTGAATCAGTTATTCGGTGTACATTTAAAATGGAGTGAAAATCTCTATGTTTGACCTTGTAAAGCTCATCTCCTAACGGAACGGCAGCTTATGTCATTTTTTTTTTAATCTGAGTGAAATAACCTATGGTCGGTGGATCTCTACATAAAAGTACAGATAATGGCATCATGAGGGACGATGATCTCTTCTTACTGTTTTTCCTCAAACGCATCGCCTGTTAACCCTTTACGAAACACTCCCGAGTTTTAAACACCCTGGGAAAGAAAGGTTTTACCTTTTCAAAAACAATATTCCAATGTTTGAGTCGCATTTATTTTGTCGTCTGCAAATGCTTCAATTTGGACAAGTCTAAAATTTTGTCGTTGGTAAAACGTTTAAAGAGGCCATGTGAAAAGAAACCCTAACGAGTTTTAGACCATACCATGTTTCTTCATACAATCAAAGATACGAAATAGTTCTCATAACAAAATTAAAATTTTCACTTTCTTTCTCATGTAATTTAAATCAACAACAGAAAAATATCTTTTGATTTTTTTTTCTTATACAACAGTGTAGATACTAGTGGAATATCAAATGTCAAATATTGATGTCAAGTTTTCAACCGGGACTACTTTTTATACTGTGGCCGGAAGTAATCTGTTGCGATCATGTCACTACACCTGATATACATGGCCTTTCTCCATTGCGGAAATAGGTTTTAAATGGTAATTCATAAAAATCATAATTATCACAAACTGCTATGCATGCTGTTTACTGGTAGGTAACAAAACATCATTGTTTGAGATTATTCTTTTTTCTATAATAAAAGAAAGTTTTGGAACTACTTTTTTCATCACATGTATTGATTCCCGAGTGCTAAAAATAGCTTTTACATGAAGATAAACTGTTCGTCCACTTTCTATCGGAAAACTGAGAGACAGGATAAAACGAATAGACAGTAATTTCATGGATGGAAAAAATTTAACAGACCCGATTTTTGGCGTTCCGGAATTAATCTGATCGCCCTCAGCTCACACAAACCAAAAAAAAACCCCCTCTGTGTTGGCATGATAACCGGATATCGACAATCTACATGTAAACGTATCCTCAATCTGTTAACGGATTTAACGCTTTAGCAGACGACAGCTTAATATATAAGTAAAGACTGAATGAATGAATGAATTATAGATTGATTGATTGATTGATTGATTGATTGATTGGCTGGCTGACTGACTGACTGATTGACTGACTGGTTGGTTGGTTGGTTAGTTGACTGACTGACCGACTGACTGGCTGGCTGGCCGACCGACAGATCGATCGACTGATTGATTTTTTACGCCGCTTTCGACATGCATTCAGTCATATCACGGCGACAGCCTACCTATTCATCGCATGTCCTGGTTTCAGTTGTACTAAGCAAGAGCTCTAAAATGTTTTGCACGAACTTGGCTGTATCTGATACTGAAACCTATTTACATTGTATTTTGATATTCATTTTAATGTTGTAAAATAAAAAAGATAAAACACCCATACAGTAAAATCATTCTACATTATAGCCCCTTTCGAGCGAAACAAATTAACTCAACCTCTGTCGACGGTTGAAACTACAATCCACTGAAACCCGGACAGATTTTTATCTTACATGCTTGACTATGCAAGTAGATGGTATAGATCGAGGATCACACTGCACATTCGGTTCAGCCAGATCATGCCGTCTACAAAAACCACTGTTTCCCCCCATGGTACTGTTTAACCCTTTCCCAAATGACAAATTTTGGACTGGTCCAAATTGAAAGAGTTTACAGACAACAATTTTAAATTTGATGAAAATGGCAGAAAGTTCTCAAAAAGGGTAGAAAACACTGTGGGAAAAGGAGAAATTGCTCGTTACGAGCAATTTCTCCTTTTCCAACAGTGTTTTCAAAAGACTTGTACTGCAGACACGTGAAAACCAGGGCTTGTTTGGGAAAGGGTTAATAGGATGGAAGAGGTTATATTCGTCATACATGATATGTGACTGAAACAATAGGTAGAAAGCTGTCAAAACTTGTATCTCTTTACCTGTCGGGTTAGAATAACAGCAGTGAAAAAAAAAATATGAGCCATGCTCTGAGAAAAGGGGGCCAAATGCATCTCTGTAATGCATTATACCAATCAAGCCATCACATAATCATGGATCCATTATAGCCACTTTTTTTTGAAACAACCGGTTGAATCATGAGGTAGACTGGTTCTTGGACAAACATAAAATTGGCCAGTAGCGAAAAGTTTCGGCCCAGGTCACCTGCGCGGACTGCGTAGGCTGATCTGGGTCAATACTTTTCGCAGATGCATTAAGCACCTTTTTTCACAGAGCATGGCTCACATAAAAAAAAAAAAAAAAAACGATTGCAACTATTATTATATGACTGAGTCCATTAATAAAGCAGCTATGAGTTCCAAGAGAATGTAAATAAATATGTTGTAAAAATGCACCTGTATTGACCAAGCATCTTTCCTGAGCAAGTACATTTCATGTGTCCCATGAGTGCCCTCGTCACAACTCGGCCATTTCCCGGGAATGTTACGTCTAACCTCGTATGTATCAACAAGGTTTCTATTTTGATTACACCTGAACGTAAACATGGCGGCCCTCATGAAAATCAATTACCAACGACTTTTAGAATAAAAAAAAAAGATGGAAAATTGAGACTCGATTGCCTCTATTTTTAAATCAGGAACGTAATAATTTTGAGAACGGTACAGCGGTTTATTTCCGGTGAAGAAGTGTACGGCGTAGGTGCTTATCATCCGCCGTAATACAGCCGGTCAACGGAGGTTTGCCGAATGTCCATGAGTGTTTCTTCATACAGATTGAACTTTACTTTGCATTTTATATAGGTCACGTAGGACGATGTCATACATACAAACATTTTATATAGGTCACTTAGGACCATGTCATACACAGTAACATTTCAGCAATCCAGCTTTGGTACAACAGTTGACAAAACAATAAATACTATCGCTTCCCTAGCTTAGAATAAAACTTTAAGCAACCTTTGATTCTTAAATTTTCATTGCAACCAGCGTTTATCAAGAAAAGACCGCACAAAACCTGCAGTCTGAACATTTAATTACACTGCGCAGTCCGCGCAGGCTGACCCGTGTCGAAATCGTTTGCTATTTGTAAAGTTTCTTGATATCCAAAGATCATTCTACCTCAGAATTCAGCATGATGTAAGCCATGATGAATTTTACGGATCCATGATTATGTGATGACTTGATTGGTAAATTGGATCTCGAAGATGCATAAAACCGCCTTTTCCCAGAGTATGACTCGATTGTTTAATTCTTATTTCTAGACTTAAAGTTTCTGTTGGGTTTATTTTACGCTCTAAAGATAATTTTGTTCGCTACCAACCGAATAAATTCGACTTCAGAGCGAGGCCTCAAACGAGATTTTCCAATGTACTTGAGGTTGGTTTTGGTCCTAAATCAGCATTATGTGGCGTGCAACACACGAAAAGGGGCCTTCGGACATAGACGTAAAAGTGTGTCGTCCCAGATCAGCCAGTGCAGTCTGTGACTAATCCGAGACGACACTTCCCTTTTTTGTGCGATTTTTTGTTTCACGAAAGTCTACTGTATGAAAAAACCCTATGTAGTCGTAAAGTGCCGTCTCGGATTAGCCTGCGCGGACGGCGCAGGCCAATCCGAGACGACACTTTACGCAAATGTCCGAAGGCCCTTTTTCGTGTGTTGCACGCCATGTACCAGACGGTGCAGATCAAAGATCATAGTCTGTGGAGTTTCTTTCACAGTAATTAGTTAGTATCAATTTTTAAATCAACCCAAAGTTTCCAATCTAATGATTGGTCAATATCAATTAATTCATTTTGAAGAAAACAAAGTTCTAACCTACCTTACTTCGCAAATTAACCCTTACGCTGCTGAATGAATGAAACGAAAATTTCTACTCAACAGTAAAAACTCAAAATACTGTGTTTTCAAAGTTGATTTCACCGGGGAGAAAATGCAGTATTGGACACTGTAGATCAAAGATCAGACTGCACTTTTCGTGCAGTCTGATCTTGATCTACACTGTCCGCAAAAGGTCAGTGAGTCGAGCTTAGGAGCTTAAGGGTTAAGTCAAATCCTAGCATTTCAGATGAAACAAATCGTATTTAAAGTTCGATTGTATATACCCAATTTATTATGTCGGTGTTGCACATATGCTACATTTTGTCTGTTGTTCTTTGTATAGTAACGATGAACTGCTTTGTAGTTCAAGTCACAGGGATTTTTAGCGTTTTTTATGTTTTACATGTATATGTAATACAAGGGATGCAACTGACATTATCGGCAAAGTCTACTTGTCATCACAAAAACACAAGTTACTTGGTCAATTTTACAGATAAATCACATAAGGTCTACTTTATCTAGCTCATTATACATTTTTCTAGCGAAAAATAACGTGGTTTCATGACTAAACGTTCAATGATTTGTGCTACAGAAGCCGGTTTCTCGACAAATAGGTCGAAATTGTTTGGTCCGACACGGGTTCGTTCAGTGCGCTAAAAATCCCTGTGGTTCAAGTAACGAATGTTCTGTTATATCATATTGAAAACCTACGTATTTTTTTTTTTTTAATTTAATGATTGGTTAGTACCAATTTGAAAACCACCCTAAAGTCTTTACTACTTCGTTAGCGTCCGTTTCAAAACCACCCTAAATTCTTTTAATGAGTGGTTAGACCACCCGGCATAGCCCAGGTGGTAGAGCGTAGGATTGTAAACGTCAAGTCTTGGGTCACTTGAGGGCGTGGGTTCAAGCCCCGCGGCTGGCTATCTAAAAATTACTAATAGTCTTTCGGATGAGACGTTAAACCGAGGTCCCGTGTGACGGTGCTATACACCGAGCACGTTAAAGAACCAGGCGTAACTTAGGATGGGTTTCGTCCTGTATCTTGTACTGTCCCCCTTAA
Source organism: Tridacna gigas (assembly GCA_945859785.2). Classification (NCBI taxonomy): domain Eukaryota; kingdom Metazoa; phylum Mollusca; class Bivalvia; order Cardiida; family Cardiidae; genus Tridacna; species Tridacna gigas. Next base: position 25,630,872 of record OX244041.2, on the reverse strand, counting down.
CAAACTAACAGTCTTCGGGGGCGTCGCTTTAACCCTTAAGCTGCTAAGCGCGAATCACTGACCCTTTGCGGACAGTGTAGATCAAGATCAGACTGCACAGAACGTGCAGTCTGATCTTGGATCTACACTGTCCGATATGGAGATATTTTCCCCAATCGACTTGAAAGTTTCGATTCATTCATTTAGCAGCTTAAGGGCTAAATGATTAGTTACATGTTGAAAATGGACGACTTTGGTGATAGCCAATTTACCTCTTTCTGAACAAGGTCAAACGCAACTCGACGTCTCTCATACATTCCTCTCAAAGCTGCATATGCTTCTAGGAAAAATGAAACGGGTAAAAGTAGCTGTGCAAGTAATGATATTGATAGCCTAAATCTCCAAGAAAACCTTTCGTCGCTCAATGACATAAAATTTCCAAAGGCAAACATAAATAAAATGCAAACAGTCAATATGGCTACCACTGTTCGGTGCCAAAGTGGCAGGGAGATTTGGAAAAACAAAGGTGATATACCTGGCACGATATTTGCCCAAAGAAACATGTTTGATATGTGTAGTGGAAAAATACCTAATTTAAAGTGGAGTGATACTGAAGTACTCCACAGTATATTGAAATGGCCGATAAACCAACGTTTCCTCTGCTTGATAAAGTCAGACAAGGTAAACGTGCTTTTTTCTTTCATTTCTCCTTCTATAAAGTCAAACTTGTACCCATAACTCCAGGCAGTGAGGGCGAACCTTAAATCTTCAGCAATGCTTTCGCTAGGTCCAAAATCAAATCCAACTCTCTCTTCAACATTCATCCGCACCACAATATAGGATCCTTTGAAACCGAATACCGGACGTTTAAACATTTGTAACGCCATACGATATAGTCCATAGTCAACAGCAGTTCGTACCCCATCTAACAAAGTAGTTAACCAGTTTTCAATTTCACATTTACCGTAAGTTATCACCCCTTGACCTATATCTGCTTCTGCTTTGGAAATAAAATCAACAATACCAAATAAGGCTCGTTCTGTTAATAGCGTTTCCTCGTCTAAATGGACAATCCAATCATCCCCGGATAAAATGTTTACACTTTGGTCTAAACAGTAATGTAAGGCTCTAGCTTTGAATAAAGTCCCGTTCTTCGTCTTGTAAGATTCAGGAACGACAATCTCTCTAAGATAATGTGATCTCGGTAAGTTTAGACTTCTGTCTGTGACTATCTCGAACTTAAAATTACACAGGCCGACTTGTTGACACACATTCAAGTTCTGTCGGGTAACATTATGCACTAAATTCGGGTACAGACCACGAGTGACCACCCGGAATAAAACAAATGGGACGCCAGAAGAGGATATTTGTCCTTTCTTGGGTTTGAAAACAGGATTGTACCGTAATATACCCAGGATGGAAAACACTGAAAATGGAATTGATAAATAAACTACTGAGTTTGATAAATACAAAATCCCTGTAAGGAGGTACCCATGATATGTTTCCTTGACGTCATTTTGCGGCTGAACTACGTTGTAGTACTTCCAAGATATTCGAATTCCAACGACAAAGTAAAGAAATATCCACAACCACACGAACACGTGACATATTATCCGTTTCTGGGATCGCTTAAAATGTCTCACAAAATGCACGCATGAATATTTACACGACAGCAGCATTTTTACCTGTAGACTTCACGAAACCAACACATTTACACCAACAAACTAACGCGACATTTGCCGAACAATGTACATAATGTAATTTATTGTTCAACGTAAAACAAATGACATGTCAGTTTGTCAGTCAACCCACCAACCAACACAGTGAGTGCGTTATCTGCACTTATAACCACAAAAATCCCTGTTGATCAGGCGCATGACGTTTAAAACAATTATTTCTTCGTTTTCCTTTTTTTTTCCCTCAATTTTCCTTCTTTTTTTCTTTGACGACGGCTGACTCTGCCACACCCATAATGACAAGTTAAAGTTTTCATAGACCGTCAGAATATATTAACATCCGTACGTGAAACACGGAAGTGTTTCCTGGTTTCAAGCAGGACTGAATGCGTATTTATATACTGAACAAAATAAGTAACTTCGCTGTGTTTAAGTGCAGATATACGTAAATTTATATGGAAAGAAGGGTTAAATTATTTTTACTTGTATTCCAAGAGTTTTCGATGTGAATTTGCGTGTAAATTTTTATTGCTCTACGTTCACGGAAAACTGATGAAATGGTTGATTAAATGTAGTTGTAGACCAAAATCACACATTAATACCGGGTATGGCCACCTTGAGCATCGAGTACTGCTTGGCATCGGTGGCGCAATATTCGTCCTGAGGAGACTTACAGTACCTCTAGCTGTATGGCTTGTGGTATTATGTTAAACAGTGTGATATTGGCATTATTTTGAAACAGAGGGATGACGATCCTCGCAAGAATCTCATCTCGGTACCGTTGGGCATTCATATTCCCATCGATCACGACAAGAGGTGTGCGATAACCATGCGCAATGCCTCCCCAGACGAAGACGCCCCCAAAAAGATTTCGTTTAAGTACACAACAGTCGGCATAACGTTCATTTCTTCTACTTCATACACCAACCCTGTCATCACTTCGATGAATGGAAAATCTCGACTCGTCGGAGAAAAGAACGCTATTCCATTGTTGACTTATCCAGCGATGGTGTGTACGTGCCAAATTAACACGATTTACACGGTCACGTCGTGTCAATACACAGCCAACGTAAGGACGACGTCCACGTAGACCACCTTCGCGCAGACAGTTGCGTACAGTTTGGGCAGATATTCGGTTGTTATATGTACCAGGGGTGTTAGCAGCAGTGGCAATAGCAGTTTGAAAAAAATTGCGTAGGTGTGTTTTCATGATATAGCGGTCTTGACCAGGCGTCGTGACGCGCAGACGACCACTACGTGGTAAATCTTCCGTACGACCTGTTGCTTGGAAACGTGGCCTAAGGTATCGAATAGAACGGCTAAAACTGCCAACAACCCTAGCAACCTCATTCATCGCCATACCAGCATTAAGCATTCCAATGGCACGTTCACGTAAATTTGGCCACGGTGGAATTCTAGGCATATCAAAAAGAAACAAAACTTTATATAGTTTTTTCTTATTGACAACAAAGTATATAAAATCAGACTGAAAGGTTTCTTTTTATAAACACGGATTATACTGGTCCGAACGTACACGACAAAACCAAGTTTAACGTTTACTCGTTTGTATAACTCGTACAATTTATTTATAAATTGGTTTTATTTGATACATAATCGTTCGACCGAACATAAGTGGGGCATTGGACATGTTGATTTCGTTTCATTACAATAAAAAAAATATGTATAGAAATGAGAAGTTTCTTTTTTGGTTCAGTATACATGCTGTAAAGTCATATTTATACCTGAAATCATGGAGACATAGAGTGTAACACCTCTAAACTTTTACCCATTAATCCTTATGACCCTGGGGAAAAAAACTTTCAAAAACTTTCGAAAACTGTGGGAAAATGAGAAAATGTTGGCATTTTCTCCATTTCCCACAATGCTTTCTAACCCTTCACAAGATAATCTCGTATTTAATTCGCCGTCTGCAAATAGGCCGAGCTGGGGTTTCGAAATAGGGGCTTTCCACAAGGTTTTCTACCCATTCACAGACCAATCCTATAATTTGAGCCACATTTATTTTTGTCGTCTGAAAATGCTTTCAAAATGCACATATCTAACATTGTATCGTTTGGTAAAAGGGTTAAATGCAAAGGTTGAAACCCGCACCCCCCAACAAGAAAAAAGATAATATTATGCTGCAAATAGGGAGGGAAATATTTGTGTGACACAAGCCTGGGTGCAGTCTGGGCATGTTTCCCTTTATTTGAGCCATGCTGTAGCAAAATGGGGCTTAATGCATCTCCGTGATCCATGATACCTAGAAAGCCATCAAATAATTATAAGTCCATAGTAGGCACATTTTTGACAACCAACTTAATCATGGGGTAGACTGGTCCTTGGACATACCGAAAATTGACCACCAGCGAAACGTTTCGGCCCAGGTCAGCCTGGGTCGATACGTTTCGCAGATGCATTAAGTCCCCTTTTCATAGAGAATGGCACATATATATATTCTGACAATACTTTGTTAAAAAAGATAATTAATTACGGAATAAATCAATAGTTTATAGCTATATATCTGTACAGACCGTGATAAAGAGACCTCGATCAGAAGAGTTCAACCTTTTACCACAAAATCCCGACTTTTAACGACCCAGGGTAAAAGGCCTTTCTTTTGAAAAAAAAAAAAAAAAAAAATGTGGAAAAAAGAGAAAATGCAGGTAACCAGCATTTTCTCCTTTTTCCACAATGTTTTCTAACCTATCATAGACATATCCTGCCATCTAAGTCGTATTTGATTTATCGTCTACAAGTGCTTTGAATTTGGACAGGCTGAAAATTTTGTCGTTTGGTAAAGGGTTGAACAAGAAGTAATATCTGTCTTTATAAAAAGATATACGGCGTAAAAGAATATTTGCACTTATTTGTGGTACAACATGAAGTGATGAAAGTAATCAAAGGACTCAAAGTCCTGGACAGCTGATTTGTGGAGTAGCATAAAGCTGTAATGATATGTTGTAATATAAAAAAAATATATATATCACATGCAACACATGTGCAATCATTTTAAATTGAGTTCGCAAAGGTAGGGAAAGTCAAAATTGTTCTGCCGAGCGGGTCGTGCAGTAACTGGTATTCTATTACTGTTTAAGGAGTGGTAATTTGATCTGCTAACCTTATGCAGTTTTTTGCTGGTATTAGATTTCGGAATAAATATGTATAGTCGTGTAGGACAATATTTACGGTAGTGACAAAAGCGAGGTTGAGGTGTACTTAGCTAAAACGCCAAGTAGAATGGACGCAAGCGTGAATGACAGTATATTTGGTCAAGCCGATATCATAGTACAGTAAGAACGCGCATGCGTCGTTACGCATGATGTATTTGGTTCCGGTCAGAACAATCACAATAAGCGGATTTGCAACACAAATCCCCCAAAAAGTAACCACACCAGCAATTGCTGTAAAATGGGCCAGCAGTGGGGGCCGCAGAATGAACAATAAACATGTCCGCTTTTTTCACCAATCGCAGACTACTATCTATTCATTCGAATATATCAAAACCAATTTGTAGGTCAAAAGCCAGCGCATTCAGGTACGCCAAAAAGTGATTACCGTCTGCATCGAGGCTAGTGTGACGCAAACACATGTCGTCTTTTTTCTTAGATCTCATCGTGATCTCAAATAAAATTGCTGGTTAACCTGCTGAGGAGATAATCTAAAGAGGGGAAACCAGAGACCTTGCCCCTTTAGCAAACAAACTCGAATTTAAATGACCCATGTCTTTGAAAGCATTGTAGAAAAAGGAGAAAATGCGGATAACCAACATTTTCTTCTTTTCCTACAATATTTTTCCATTATATCAAAGACAAAGCCCATCACTTGAGCTGTAACTGATTTGTCGTTCGCAAATTCTCCGAGTTATGAGAAGTCTAAATTATTTTCGCTTGGTAAAGAGTTAACCCTTTACCAAACAATCTCTTGTTTTAACGACGCTGTGACAGAAGGGATTTGAAAATACTGTAGGAAAAGGATAAAATACTGATTACCATCATTTTCTCCTTTTCCCTTAATTTTTACAGTTCTATCAAAGATAAATCTGATAATCGGAGAAACATTCAATTTGTCGTCTGCAACTACTTCGAATATGGACAAGTCAGCCATTCTTAAGAACGTTCTCAGTCTTGTTCTCCAGAATTTTCTATATTTGAAAGTAAAACAACTTCTGATTGGCTAAACCGAATGGTTTAGCCAATCAGAAGTTGTGTTACAGGACTACTTGCTGGTCGTTGTTTTGGTCTGCAAACCGGCTTTCAATTTGAACCAGTCTGGGAATTTTTTGTTTGGTATAAAGTTAAACTCCATCTTGCCTGAGCATGGCTCTGTCATTTAACCCTTTACCACAAAATCCCGACTTTTAACGACCCTGAGAAAGAAACCTTTTGAAAACATTGTGGGAAAAGGAGAAAATGCTGGTAACCAGCATTTTCTCCTTTTCCCGCAATGTTTTCTACCCTTTCCAAAACAAATTTCATTTTTTCAGCCACATTTATTTTGTCGTCTGCAAATGCTTTCAATTTGGGCCAGTCTAAAATTTTGTCGTCAGGTAAAGAGTTAATCAAAGTGTGTTATAGGAATACATTGCATATCAAGTTCTGATCAATTAACATTCCAACCTCTAAACGACGAAGTCTAGGACAAAATGTCCTGACTGTAAAAGCAGACTGTACATGTATATCAACTTAGCTGTCTCTTTGATATTGAAGTTCATTCTAACCCTTTACCACAGAATCTGAGTTTTAACGACCCTGACGAGAAGGGCTTTTGAAAACAATGTGGGAAAAGGAGAAAATGCTGGTAACCAGCATTTTCTCCTTTTCCCACAATGTTTTCTAACCATACAAAGACAAAATCTATCATTTATGCCACGTTTTATTTCTCGTCTGCAAATGCTTTCAATTTGGACAAGTCTAAAAATTTGTCGTTTGGTACAAGTTAAATCGAGCCAATTTGTGTTGGTGTCATTCAGTACTTTCTCAGCTATTGCCTTTCCCTGATTTTTCAAGACATCTTTTCATTCAAATGTGACATTTGAAAAAGGTTTCTCTCTCGAATGGCGAATTTAGTCATTTGAAATAAACTTGACAAGCACGAACGTGATGGCCTGTGTGAAATAAACATTGCTCTTTGAAAAGGGGGTTTAATGAATATGGGGAAAGTATCGACCCAGTCAACCTGCGCATTCCACGCAGGCTGACCTGGATCAAAACTTTTTGCTGTTTGTCAATTCCCTACACATCAAAGGACCAGTCTACCTCAGGATTCAATCGATTGTTATAGAAAATGGACCCATATTTATGTAATGACTTGCTTAACCCTTTCCCAAACAAGCCCTGGTTTTCAAGTGTCTGCAGTACAAGTCTTTTGAAAACACTGTGGGAAAAGGAGAAATTGATCATAACGAGCAATTTCTCCTTTTCCCACAGTGTTTTCTACCATTTTTGAGAACTTTCAGCCATTTTCATCAAATTTAAGATTGTCGTCTGCAAACTCTTTCAATTTGGACCAGTCCAAAATTTGTCGTTTGGGAAAGGGTTAATATCATGCATGCGGAGATGCATTAAAGCCCTTTTTGCCAAAGCATGGCTCAAAGTTAACCCCTAAAGCACATTTCACTACTATGGTTGCCGTTGCAGCAAGTGTAGATCAAGATCAGACTGCACACAAAACGTGCAGTCTGATCTTTGATTTTCATTGTCGCTTGGCTGAAACACTCCACACACACAAAAAAAGCAACTACAAAAATCTAATTATCTGCGTCTTATTCAAAGCATTTGCAGACGAAGATTTAAGTGTGGTTGAAATGATACAATTTCTTTTTGATGGGGTAGAAAACAGTGGGAAAAGGAGAAAATGCTGGTTACCAACATTTTCTCCTTTTCCCACTATGTTTTCAAAAACCGTCTTTGTTAAGGTCGTTAAAAGTCGGGATTGTGTCGTAACGAGTTAAGCTGACGATTTAGATCCAAAATTCAATCTTGATTTATGCGGTTCACAAATCTCAGCCCATAATTTCAGACTGGTACAAAAACCGATTTCTCAAGCATTCCATGCGACAAATTAACGATTGCTCAAATGATGAGTTTTGTCCCTGATAGGGTAGGAAACATTGTTAGAAAAAAGAGAAAATGCTGATAAGCAGCATTTCCTCATTTTCCAACAATGTTTTCAACAGCTTTCTCTTTCAGGGTCTTTGAAACACGGGATTGCTTGGTAAATGGCTTAACTCACTTAACCCTTATCCTGCCAAATAAGTTAAATAGGCTAAATCTTTCAAGCCGATCGTAAAAACCCGAATAATATTATTTCAGTCCTTTCTGGGAGGAGAAAAATATCTCTTTATCGGACAGAGTAGATTCAACATCAGACTGCAAGTTTTTTGCAGTCTGATCTTGATCTGCACTGTCCGCAAAAGGTCAGTGAGTCGCGCTTAGCAGCTTCAGGATCTATATTACGAGTATTTGCTGTGTTTTCTGTAGTGCGTAAATGGCATGGCTAATACCACAGCCAACTGAAAAAAAGGTCCTGCCGGGACCGGACCGCCGACTACGACTTTGCGAAAATGGAGATACGATGTTAGTTTACATCAGAATTAGCAAGTCATGTAAACAAATCACTTACATAGTTAATCAAATCATACAAGTATTAAAGGCTTTTACCAAACAATCCATATTTTCAACAACCCGGGTAAAAGGGCGTTTTTGAAAACATTGTGTGTATGGGGGGGGGGGGGGGGGGAAGAAAGAAAGAGAAAATGCTGGTTATCTTATTATTTCCTCCTTTACCAATGTTTAATAAAATACTAAATAAGAGTGGTGGGCAATACATTTATATTGCTAGACTTATTCATGAGCCACGCCCTGTGAAAAGGGGGCTTAACGCATTTGCAAAAAGTATCGATCCAAGTCAGCCTGGGCAGTCCGCGGACCTGGGCCGAATCTTTTTTGCTTTTGATCAACTTTCTGCATGTCGAAGGACCAGGGCACCTCATGATTCAATAGGTTGTTATACAAAACGGATTATAGGGATGTATGATACTGTGATGACTTGCTTGGAACCATGAAGTTTAGGATGGGATACAACTTCTGTTGAGCACAGAAAAAAGTTACAACAAATTCCTCCCCCTCGTGATTGTTATCAGCACTGTGGGCCGATAGGTACTTGTGCTTGACAGTTGGATTAGATCGGAGGCAACGTTAGGCAAGAAATAAGTCTCTGTGAATGGCACTGCTATAAATGGAGGAAATTCTCATTTTCTAACCCTTTACCACACAACCCCATGTTTTTACTACATGTATCTTTAGCAGGGAGGCTTTTGGAAACATTGTGGGAAAAGGAGAAAATGCTGGTGACCAGCATTTTCTCCTTTTCCCACAATGTTTTCTGACCCATCATAAAAAAAAAAAAAAAAAAAAACTTGTAGCATGTATTTGAGCAATAATTACTTTGTGGTAGACCTACAAGTGGTTTCAATATCGGCGATTCTGAAATTCTGGTAATAAGTTCACTCTTTACCAATCACAAAATTTTCAACTCATCAATATTGAATATGTTTGTAGACAGTAGGTGATTGTATTGATTGTATGGTGTTTAACGCTGTTTTCAACATTATTTCAGTTATATCGCGGCGGCCAGTACACCAATCCATGCTTTCTTGGAGTTTCTTTTACCAGTACTGGCTGCTTTCCAACATAACCATAGTCGAAACAATGGTCAGCAGTGTGAGAGGAATGGATCCTGTCGCAATGACTATCATCAATCCTCGGAAAGAAATTGGCCATGCCAGGGATCGAACCAGTGGCCTCCTGTTCTCAAGTCCTGTACGCTACTGACTGAGCTACTTGGCTTGGCTTTGTAGACAATAAATCAATTGCCATTAAAATGATAGGACTTGCTTTTATAAGGGCATAAAATGTTGTGAGAATGGAGACCATGTTTGTCACCAGCATTTTCTCGATTTTCCACGATGTATACAAACACCTGACCTTCTTCCCATGGTAGTGTAAAGTTTTAGGCAGGCACTCTGTGTATTGTGTGCAATGCTTGCACAGGCCCTTTTAAAAATTCCATGGTTTAGCAAAAAAAACATGCTAAGAAATCCAACAAAATTTGAAAACTGATGAACTGTAATATATCTCGCAATGGACATATAAATTAGCAACAAGAAGAGTGTTGAAAAAAGTTGAAAATTTTAATAGAAATATAAACAGATCTAATATAATCTATCACAAACATTTTACAAAACTTATAGCCTATACCAAACCATATCGTGCCCACTTAATCCATTACCACACAATCCTGAGTCTTAATGACCTTGAGAAAGAAAGCTTTTGAAAACATTGTGGGAACAGGAGAAAATGATGGTAACCAGCATTTTCTCCCTTTCCCACAATGTTATCTACTCAATTAACCCTTAAAGCGCCTCTCCCGACTATAGTTGCATTTGCGGCCAGTGTAGATCAAGATCAGGCTGCACAAAATGTGCAGCCTGATCTTTGATCTACATTGTCAGCTTTGCTGAATCACTGTAGACAAAAGGAACCATGAAATTGCAATTCTTTGGGTCGTATTTCTAGGATGAAAATGTCTGGCAGGTTTATTCGGTGCTCTAAGGGTTAAAGGCAAATTTCATCATTTCTGACACTCTTGATTTGTTGTCTGCATATGCTTTGAATTTTGAAAAGTCTATTGTTTTCAAGTCATACACTCAAGATGTTTCCATAGAACAAGGAAATGTTCAAGATAAATTTTACCTTCCTTCTTCTTGTATCTCAAACCAGGATGAATCAAGAACTCGCCAACCCTTTACCAAAGAATCCTGTGTGTCAATGACCCAGATGAGACAGGTTTTTGAAAAAAATTGGGAGAAAATACTGGTAAAAAAAAAATTTTCTCCTTCCCCAATAATGTTTTTAACCCTTTCATAGACAAATCTCATTGTATGTGCCACATTTAGTTTGTCGCCTGTAAATGTCTTTAAACTGGGCAATGCTAAATTTCATCATTTGGTCAATAGTTAACTCTTTAACAGACCACAAGCACTTGCAGAAAACTAAATAACTGTGGCTAAAATAATGAGACTTCTCTTTGAGAGGGTAGAAAAGATAGTGAGACAGAAATGTTGGTAAACAGCATTTCCTCCTTTTCTAAAAATGTTTTCAAGGGCTTTCTTTCTTAGAGTCATAAACTAGAAATTGTTTGGTTAAGGGTTTACTATTTGCCAGACTGCAAAATTTTGAAAACATTAAAATCGACAGCTTTTGTACATGACACATGTGGTTAGTTTAAATGATGAGATCTGTCTTTGAAAAGCTAAAAAATATTGGGGCTTTAGTATTTTCTCCTTTTTCCAAAAGCTGTCTTCATGAGGGTCCGTAAGAGTAAGGATTAACCATTACCACAATCCTGCGTTTGGATGACCCTGAAGAGGAAGGCTTCTGAAAAATTGTGGGAAAAGGAGAAAATGCTGTTAACCAGCATTTTCTCCTTTTCCCACAATGTTTTCTGCCCTTCTCAAATATGAATTTCAATTTTTGAGCCACATTTATTTCATCATCTGCAAATCCTTTGAATTTGGACTAGTCTAAACTTTTGTCGTTTGGTAAAGACTTAATTGGTAATATATTGGTTTACTTTTTGTAATCATGCCTTTCCCACACTCTGTTATGTTTGTATAAGTCAAATGCACGTCTATGGGGAACAGTGGATAGTTTTTCTGACGGGGCCGGTATCCCTGGCAAAGTAAAGGTCGCGCTCTCTTTCTGTCTATCATCTGTGAAAAAATCCATCAGGTCTGGTTCTTTATGGTCCTAAATCCAAAGAGAGAGGGAAGTATTGTTTGAAAGGATGCAAATGTCTTAACTCATCACCGAAAAATCTTGTGTTTTAACAATCCGGAAGAAAAAGACCTTTAGAAACATTGTTGTAAAAATGCAAAATGCTGGTGACTGGTATTTTCTCCATTTCCCATAGTTGTTTCCTATCCTTTCAAAAATAAATCCTATGGTTTTGGCTGCAATGAATGACTGCCTCTAAATTGTTGTTGTCTGGTAAACCTTTTACCTAACAATCCTGTATTTTGATAACACTGAGGAATAAAGCTTCTGAAAATATTGTTGGAATAGGAAAAAAATGCTGGTTACTGGTAACCAGTATTTTGTCTTTTTCTCACAATATTTTCTACACATTCAAGAACAAACACTATCGTTTCAAAAAAAAAAAAAAAAAAAAAAAAAAAATTGAATTGTTGTCTATAAAGTCCTTCTATCTTGATGATTCTAAACTTTTTGCCATGTAGTAAAAAGTTACAACACTTTAACAACAGAAGAAACTGTTCTGAACGACGAGTTTCTCCCCCTGCCATAATCTTTATCTTGCTTTGTGGTGAATAGTAAAACCTTTACCAAACAATCCCGAGATTTAACACCCCTGAAGGTGAAGGCTTTTGAAACCATTGTGGAAAAAGAAGAAAATGCTGGTAACTTGCATTTTCTCCTTTTCCCACAATGTTTTCTACCCTATCAAAGACAGAAATTATCACTTCAACTACATCTATTTTGTTGTCTGCAAATGCTTTCAATTTGGTCAAGTCCAAATTATTTTTTTGTTTGGTAAAGATTTAACCAGTGCTTGTGCCATGATGTGGGTAGCTCCTATGGTGTAGCCTGTTCATCACGAGATTCTAACCCAGAGTGTTTGATGAGACAGGAGAACAATCTACTCTCCCACCATTGTCTACAACAGTTTAATTTTCCAAATCCTACTTGACTAATTGATTGAATGGTGTTTTACGCCACTTTCAACATTATTTCAGTTATATCATAATGACAGCTCACATTATAAATCATGTACATCAAGGCTTACACCAAAACAAAGATAGGACTCTGAAGTGTATTGCCCAAGGACACTCCCACGAAAACCAGTGCTTTGAGTGAGGATAGAACTGAGGCCTCCAGGTTATGAGTCCTACATTATACCTGGTACCATTGGGTCACCCAGGACTGAACTCCTATTTGAATATGAAATGTTTTACTTTAATGACTCTAGACCATTTTCTTTACAAACTCACCTCAGCAAGTCATGGTTTTCACTTACCGTCAGTTTTTTCTTTGAAACTTTCACCTGTTTAGCTCTAGCAGTTTTCTGGTCCGACACATGTTTGCACAGCTCTTCTACTGGCACATCTAAACTTACAAGGCCCGTGAAAGCTCTCCCGTCCCCATTCACTTGAGCAGCTGCCTGGAAAAATATTTGACCCATACATCTGCAAAAAGTATCGACCCAGGTCAGCCTGCGCATCCGCGCAGGCTGACCTGGGTCGAAACTTTTTGCTTTCAGTAAATTTTCTGCATTTCATAAGGACCACTATGCCTCATGATTCAGTCAGTTGTCAGATGAAATGAAATTTATGGATCCACAAATATGTAATGGCTTGCTTGGTACCATGCAGCATGGAGATGCATTAAGCACCCTTTTGCTAGAGTGTGGATTATGTGCATATTACATATACTGGTAGAACACCTATCATAAAGTTGTGGTCTGCAAAATGTATTTGAGCCATGCTCTATGAAAAGGGGGCTTAATGCATCTGCGAACAGAATCGACACCGGTCAGTCTGTGCAGTCCCAGTAGGCTGACCCAGGCCAAAACATTTTGCTATCCGTCAAATTTCTGTATGTCCAGGGACCAGTCTTCCATATGATTACCAGTAAGTTGGTTGTTAAAAAAGTGGCTATAATGGATTCATAATTATGTAACGGCTTGACTGGTATAATGCATCACATAGATGCATTAAGCCCTGTTTTGCCAGAGCATGCCTGATTTATACTATACTTTAATGCTTACCAGTCAATGAAGATTTTTAACGACCCAGTCCCTGAGAAAGAAGGAACTTGTAAACATTGTGGGAAATGGAGAAAATGCTTGTAACAAGAAATTTTCTCTTTTCCTATGATGTTTGACACTTTTTTAGCCAAATTACACATTTAATTTGGCATCTGCTTGTGCTTTTTAATTTGGACAAGCCCAATATTTTGTCATATCGAAAAGATTTAACACTATACCAACCAACAAAATTTTAGACAAGTCCCAAATGAAACCATTTGCAGATGACAAAGTAAATGTGACTCAACTAAAACAGTTTTGGGAAGGGTAAAAAACATTGTGGGAAAAGGAGAAAATGCTGGTTACCAGCATTTTCTCCTTTACCCACAATGTTTTCAAAGCTTTCTTTCTCAGGGTCGTTGAAAGTCAGGATTGTTTGGTCAAGGGTTAATGCAAACAGAAGTTCTAATGTGAATCTCATCAAAGGTACTATGCATGTATATGTACAGGTAACATTATACAAATAACAAAAGCTGTAACTTAATATTGTTTGTATGGTGTTTAATGCCATTTTTAAAATAATTTGTTTTATGGTGAAGGCCAGTGCCCCTATCCATGCTTTCCTGGACTTTCTATATGCCAGTACTGTGCCAGTTTTCTTCCTCAGCCAATGCCAGCTTTCCAATATAGCCATTGCCGAACAAACGGCGAGAAATGAGAAAGAGGATGATATGAATCCTGTTATGATGACTATCATCAATCCTCAGAAATAAATTGGCCAAGCTGAGGATTTGAACCAGCAACCCCTGGTTTCAACTCTTGTACATTACAAACTTAACCCTTTCCCAAACAAGCCCTGGTTTTCATGTGTCTGCAGTACAAGTCTTTTGAAAACACTGTGGGAAAAGGAGAAATTGCTCGTAATGAGCAATTTCTCCTTTTCCCACAGTGTTTTCTACCCTTTTTGAGAACTTTCTGCCATTTTCATCAAATCTAAAATTGTCGTCTGCAAACCCTTTCAATTTGGACCAGTCCAAATTTGTCATTTGGGAAAGGGTTAACTACCTGGCTTGAAAGTTTAGATCAAGTCGGGTTATTAAGAATAGCAAAGGCATGGATAAGCAGCTAAGGATTATTCAATGAGGGGACAATCATGGTCCAATTAACATGCAGAACTGGATTTCAAAATAACTGAGAAACATGCACTCAGGACAAATTCTCCAAAAAGTTTTCCTCCTTACTAGAGGGGTAAAAAACATTGTGGGGGGGGGGGGGGAAAGGAGCATACCAGTGTATTTTCTCCTTTTCCCACAATGTTTTCAAAAGGCCTCTTTCTCAGGGTCATTTAAACTCAGTATTGTTTGGTAAAAAGTTAAAGGGGACAAGGTCCCACCTAGGTGCATTAAAATGGGACAATTTCAAATTACATTGGACAATGTCTCAGGATCCCTGCAATGGCAGAAGACTGTCTGCAGAGGTAAAATTAAAGTTTTAATCTTTTACAACACAACCCCGACCTTCACTCTTTACCAACCGACAAAACTTCAAACTAGTTCAAATAAAAAGCATTTGCAGATGACAAAATAAATGTGACTAAAAAATTGAAATATGTTTTAGGAAGGATGGAAAACACTGATTCCCAAAATGTTTTCAAAAGATTCCTTTTTTAGGGTTGTAAAAAGTCGGGATGGTGTGCTATAGGGTTAAAGACCCTGAGAAAGAAGGCTTTTGAAAACATTGTGGGAAAAGGAGAAAATGCTGGTAACCAGCATTTTCTCCATTACCTACAACGATTTCTCCCTATTCTGGGACAATTACTATCAAATGAACCAAACTTGAATTGTTGTCTGTAAATGCATGTGATATGGATGAGACTAAAGTTTTACCATCTGCTAAATCCTGAAGTACTCACTGTTTCTGATAACATACCTTTTCATGGATGCTTGTTTTTGTTGACTCAGACATAGTGAGTTTCTTCTGTAAAGCTCTCTCTATGTCAATCGAACTGTTTTTCAGTTTCTCTGCTTCAACTTTCATCCTTAGAGTACTGTTGTACTCTGGTCTAGCAAACATGTGTTCCTCAGCACCAACAAACTCTAATAGGTTCTGTTCAAACGGGTATGTATATTCACTCTCTTCTACTGACTGATTCTCACGCAGCACTTTAGCTCGTCTCCGAGGTCCATTCTGTTCTGGCACAACACTTGATGCGATAGGATCTATGCATTTTGGCTGCTCTGATTTTCCATCAAGCCTAGGTTTTTCCCTAATCACTTTAACTTTCTTTGACCCAAGTGTTTGAGACTTATTTTGTTTACATTGTGTAGTTGTTATTTCATTCTGAGACAGTTTTTCATGTGACTCTGTTTCATTTGGATGAAGAGCACTTTCAGTAAGTGGAACATATACAGACTGACTATTTACTTTCCCTACAGTATATTTAACTGTTCTGGTACCCAGATTTGGTCTATTTGTTTCACATTTGCCATCAGTTTTAGTAAAGTCAAATTTATCATTGTCATCACCATATAACTCTGGCTGATAAACTTTCTCTGGTGAACTTTTCTGGGGACATTTACTCTGTAAATTCTGTGTGGTAATGTCATCTTCCTCTTCCCAATTCTTGGCATCTTCCTCCACATCAAACCTAACTCGATGTTTTTTAACTAGTGCCCCATCTTTATCACCACTAACATTATCCTGCTGTATTGGTTTCTCTGGTGTTAATGTTAATAATGGATCTGCATCAATGACAGGCTTCGGATGTGCATACACTGTCATACTTTTGGGAGCTTTAGGTTTTAGGGGTGTTATACATAACTCTGGATCTGGATGGACTGCAGTATCTTTCCATTCTGGTAGTGGAACTGTTTGAACTAATGGTAGTGAATCCTCCTCGGATGTCTGAGAAAAGTCCCAACCGGGAGGAGGGAACTGTGTGTGAGATTTTTTACTTTCATTGTAGATTTCATACTGCGATACAGCACCATGAGACAGAGTGCCAACTCCAGATTGATAAACAAAGTGTGTTGCCATTGCTTGAAGTTAGCTGACCTGAAAGGAGAGAAATATTTTATAGAAATCAAATACAACATGGATAATTTTCCCGAATTTGTTTGACCCTTTTCCCACAATATTTTCAATAGCCTCCCTCCTCAGGGTTGCTCAAACTTGGGATTATGTAGTATAGGTTTGAAGAGGTTTCAGTAAGAATAAAAGTAGTAGGATGACTAGGTGAACTTAGAAGCCAGGCCCTCTCTCTACGGGAGTAGAGGGGCCAGTTATCTCCGATTTGGAGTGTGGCCACAATGTTACTTTTTGTGATTGTGTCTCTGCTTCAGAGAAACAATCACACAAAAAAAAACATCAGAACTACCTTTCGGATCAAAGGTAGGGGGCAATGTCCCTATGTATGGGGATCCTGTTTTCTGCTTATAAAATACAATTATTCTGAGTGTACAAGAAAGAAATGCAAAAACCCTAAATTTCAATGCTGGTCGGACTTGATTTATAAATCCATTTCTTCTAAAGAGCTTTCTAAAATCAAGTGCTCTATAACAGCTGCGTGTTTAGATACTACTATCATAGAATCAAAGGTAAATAATGTAAAAAATCTAATTTATGAAATAAGGGCTTTAGTTTTGAATGACTGACCATTGTGTCAACACACTTCATTTGAAACAGTTGTTCAGATAATACAAGAGGTACATGTGCCATACCCATGCTTCCCAACTTTTTCGAACACCAAAGGGGGTTTTTGAGAGTTTCAAAGGGGAAAATTTGGGGTTTCAAGAGGGGATACTTTTTGAGGCGTACCAGGTCTCTCTAAAGATCATTTCTTAACCATTCTAGGCCAAATAATCTTTGTAATTGAACGAAAGTCAGGCTTATGATTTATTTCTTTTTATTCTTTATTAAATATTATTGTTTATCAAATTATGTGAGTATTTAGTGCAAAGACAAAATCACTCATTACAGTAATGAATATATATAACGCAGTGACTATGGTAAAGAAGCACGGTAATGTTTATTAGCAAAAGCTACTTTGTCCATTGTTGTCACTGTTTTGTAAGTACATGTATATCATATAATTTTCACTTAGTCTTTAAAGATATTCTGCCATTTTATATTGTACCCATGATGTTATAGCTTTAAATATAGACTAAAGGGTACCACAATTTATCCTAACATTCTCTTTAGTACTCAATAATCGCAAACAGGTGTATCGAATAAACACCCTATATTCTATAATCCAGCTCAAATTGCAGGTAACTTTATAAAGGACAAGCTGTCATAATGTTTGAAAGAAAAGTTGTGACCCATAGAGTTCCTTTTGAGTATCATTTTTGTCTGCATAAATTGTCAGTAAAATATCTCAAAAGTATGAAGAAAATAAAAGAGTAAAGATAAAAAATACCCTTTTCAAAAAAAAAAATCTTGATTTTTTTGTTTAATTCAGGGCTTTTAATTCAAAACATTTGAGATTAATTTTTATGTGTCCATAGAATACATACTATTGAAAAATGTACATTCAGTCTTATGTTCATGCGTATATGGATGCGGATATCTGCGTCCTGTAAAACCCTGGGATCTCATCAGTGGTTAATTGTAAATGATTGAACTAGTTTCCAGTAAGCAATTATTTTCTGATTGACTCTTTACATGCATGAAATAAATCCACTCACCAGATGTCATTCTTTACCACTTAATTACAAACAGCACCATAAATGTACAACTGTTGATGTCAGTACTGAATGACTATTGCATGCAGGGTTTTCATTTTGAAATGAAGCAACCGATTGATTGACAAAAACAACAGGCTGAGGGTCAAGGGGGCGGCCTAGGCTTTGGCGTCCGTGATTACCAAATGGAGATCGGAGAAACATATCGTCGTCTACGATTGGATAATTGGATGCAAGTATCCAATGAATAACCGCATAACATACATAAACCAATTGTTTCTGGTTTCGCGGTAAAATTGAACCGGTGTCGCAGTACAGTTACCAACGAGTGAAATATTTTCAATATAAACAAAGCGATTGATTTTTCAAAGATCCAGCAAAAACAACCGATTAAAGGCCGATTTCAACCAATCTTTTTGATCGGTAATCGGCTTTAAATGAAAACCCTGTGCATGTATGACAACTTGACAAGCAAAATCTGTGTGGCAGGGGCTTTATTGAAAATTAAATATAAACAGGAATAATAATAAAAAATATTGTCATCAGTTTCTTTACAGGTAGAAGTAGCTAGGGTTGAGGTAAGAATAGACAGTTGAAATTCCAAGCCTCCTGGTCTTACTAACACCCCTGCCTTGATCATACTAGTACAAACTAGGTCCTGTCTGTAAAAAACAGCCCTACCTATGGCAAAGAAAGAATCCACAGCAACTTCTGACTCATTTGTCAACTTCTTTAGCAAACTGCTACAAAAGCTAGCTCTGCTGGCAACAGAGCTAGCTTCTGTAGCAATTTGCTAGTGTTGCAATGGCACTTGATACTGGTATTTTAATATACTATCTTATTTGATAAAAAAAAAAAAAAAAAAAAGGCTTATTGCTTGGCTCACACAAATGTAAATCTCTTCAAAGGGTACAAAACATTTTAGAAGAAAAAATTTAAGTTACATCTCTGCGAAAATAAATTATCCGAATAATTCTTATCCGGAATATATACAACTTATTCAAGTCTGGTCATGAAATATTTGAATATAATTGCTTGGATAACTGTAAAATTTAATTACATATATGACATTTTCCATAACACTAATACATAAAAAAACCATTTTCGATTACAAAAAGAAGTGTTCCTCGACACGTACAGCTAAAAATAAAAATATTCATCCGTTGATTTGACGGAGGCCGCCATATACAAACACCGGAAGTTGTCGTTTCCAAATGGCAGACTGATTCTCAATCTTTATCATTTGACATACAAAAGTACAAGTAATGCCCTTTATCGCTCACCTTATTTAAAAAAAAACGGGACATAGTTCTAAGTGGGTCAAAACAGTCCACTTCCAAAACGGTCAGGTCCTATAAAGTGACTTTATTCAAACGACCCACTTTTATGGGTACCGTAAAGGCCCACTTTTTAAATATGACCTAATGTTATTTCAGTCAACTTTATCAGAATGCATTTTATACATTTCTTACCCTTATAAATCTATTCTTGAAAAAAATAATTTAATTTATAGAGCTTGACCTCAATTCCTCAATACTCACTTGGGTTTTACTCTGCATTCTTGTCGGATGTTAATGATTATGAATGTCAGCTTTTTTTTTTTCAAACACCAAGTTCTGTTCTCGTGATAAATTGGTATTCTTTGAAAATAGATGAAACCTGATTTTTGTGATCCACATGACTGGAGGGAAATTAGCGAATTTTTTAATACACCAGTAAGTCGGCCGTTTTTGGTAATGGGCCATTTTAGCACTTTCAAGACCTTTTTGGTACAAGGTCGTTTTGGAAATGGGCCGTTTTGACCCCCATACTAATGTGGACATGTTTTTCTTTTCAAAGGCACAGGAAGGTTGTCAATTCGAGGTTTTCTTTTTTTTTTAACCTTCAAGCTTGGGGTGGCTAGCTCAAGTTGCATTTGCTCTCCCTCTAATGCCCATAATAGTTTCAAAGTTCAAAGTATCTTTTTTTTCGCAATTTTATGACAGAACTTAGTAAAGTGGTGAAACTGGCATCAATTTATCGTAATAAAGAGTTTTAGGTACCAGAGTAAGTGATTCAAATCCTCAAAATAAGAATTTAAAAAAAAAAAAAAAAAAAAAAAAAAAAAAAAAAAAAAATGGACGAAAAAAAAAAAAGCTTTTGTTAATCTATTGTTGATTTAAGGAAATATCTATTTTACGAAATAGTGTTCGCACCCAAACTCCACTTTTCAAAGAGCAAAAGAGTGTGTGTCTTCTGATTCCTTTTCACAGGTCAACAATTACATTCCTAGACAGGTTACCAGACAACTGTATACAGTCTTGAACGAAATACGTGTCTGCCTCAAAGGATTTCTAAAAAGGTAACAGATGGTGAAATACAGTATGTGACCATCATGATGAAGTCATCTCTTATCCAGTATCATAATTTGAACAACTTTGATAGAGGACCACACGAGGTTGCTACATACAGGGTGACCCCCTCCTCCAAAAACCGTTATCAAAAACTGCAGATGATATCACATTTTCCACAAGTTAATTATCAAATGAAATTAGACACACAATCAAATTTGTTTGCATGATTTGTGCACAGGACAGATATAATTTATGCTAGAAATGAGATAATTATGCTAGATAGCTACAAGATAATAACCTCATGCTAACAAGATATTTACCTTTTTACCACACAGTCGTGAGTGTTACTTACCCGGAGGCAAAAGGCTTCAAGTGGCAAACATTTGAGGTATACTTAATTTGTCGTCTGCAAATGTTTTTTTTTTTTCATAATGGGCGAGGATTTCACTACTGGGGAAAAAGGAATAATAATAAGCCGTACATCTAATCGACCTATACCTACGATTTGAACAATTTATTTTTTCACTTGGCTCGAAGAACACGATCTGCTCTTGAAAGGCCCCTAGTCTACTTGTGAGCAAAAAATGATGTACCGATGTCGTTACGCATTGAAAAAAAAATTCCTCAGAACATTATATTTCAACTGCATTTAAGTTAGATTAATATCATGATTAAGTCGATTATGTCATAAATATACATAGATCTGGTCTCTAGACTTTAAATTTATAAATGTCAAGAGTTACATAAATGCAAGTTTACATTTGGGTTGTGGCCAAATCCGAAACGGTATATAAATTCAGAACCCGACTGCCAACACTCATTCGGATATTTCGTAAGCTGTCGAAGCAGACGTTACATAAACTGGAAAAAGATGTCAACAAGAAGCCTTGTTAAATTCGTCAAGCCGAACTCTGGTCTAGTTCAGCTTATTCAGGTAAATGTTTTATTTCTGATATACAAATTAGGCTAGATAAGAGTGATTTATTGTAGAGCTGTTTAAATGTCATGGATTTTTACACTTGCAGCGATTTTCAGATGCCTTATGTGTACATGTAGGTCAAGGTTACTCTTAAAATTTCTTTACTTTACCGTTCATACTACAAACGCACGCTAAATTGACGTATTTGAACTTTTTAAGCAAGGTAAGTAGAATCTACGGTGTTTTAAAAAACGTAAAATCGTCGTTTGGGATTGTTATGTAATAACTTTATGGTAAGAAAGATTCATCATTCAGTTACACAATCACTCCAGAGCATTGATGATTGAATAATGAAGGGCAGGTAGAGTAGAAATTAAAGGGCATACAAAGGAGATAAACCCGAAGACTCTTGCTTTGTCAACTATCACATCTTGAATTACATTGGAGAGAGAAAGAGAGGGAGGGAGGAAGGGTTTACCTGAGTGATTCCTCTGTAATATTACTTGTACACAATGTCCTAAGTTTTTCTGTTTTTACATATTGTATGTACCGTTGGGGAAAATGTAGATCTAGTATATATTGATATTGTTTGATGTCTGGCAACAAGAGGTCGTCAAACTGTACTGTGAAACAAAGCAGAGATACAGAAAATTATTTAGACATTTCATATGGCTACCATAGAAAATTAAAATCTCATGGTGACCGAATGTACGAGTCATCAATCTCATTTCAATAAATCACAATGCCTCATCTATCCATAAAATCCTTCATCAACCAGTTTTACCCACAATGATTGTCATTTGACATAGAGCAAAAGTGAGCGGGATTTATCTTCAAATCTGTCTGGGAACTGTCTTGAAAACTTGTGTCAGGGAACTGTCTTGTTCCCAACGAGTTTATCTGCATGCGTTATTATAAAGCAACCTGTTTTACTATCTCAGACTGTTTGATTTACAGAAGTTTTAACCAGTGATACATATAATATTTGTGTTGTAAATGGAGAAGAATTTGAGAGGCAGCCAGAAAGAATCACAATACTATCTTAACTCTTGACTGAAAGACAAGCTTGTTACTGTTACAAATCAGAAGCATCTGCAGATGACAAATGAACCTCAAAAGATGGAATCAGTCTTTCAAAGGACAGAAACCCATTCTAAGCTTTGCCTGTTCCTAAATGAGCTTGGTGTATAGCACCATCACTCTGTACCTATGTTAACCCTTTCCCAAACAAGCCCTGGTTTTCACGTGTCTGCAGTACAAGTCTTTTGAAAACACTGTGGGAAAAGGAGAAATTGCTCATAACAAGCAATTTCTCCTTTTCCCACAGTGTTTTCTACCCTTTTTGATAACTTTCTGCCATTTTCATCAAATTTGAAATTGTCGTCTGCAAACTCTTTCAATTTGGACCAGTCCAAAATTTGTCGTTTGGGAAAGGGTTAAACATCTCATCTGAAGGACTATATTAGTAATTTTAGTGGGCCAGCCATGGGAATCAAACTCATTTTTGACAGGGAATCCTGACCTGAGTTAGCAGCACTCTTAACTCTGCTATTGACACTTCCTTTACTGCACATTAGGCCAGTTGACATTATTGGATGCCGTTTTGACCACAGGGTCATCACACAAAGACACCATTCTCCTTTGACAAGTCTTTTGTTTGCATTTGCTGTGTATTTTCTCAGAATTGCCATGCTCTTTATTCTGTTTAATTTTGAACAGGTACTCACTCTCCTGATAATGTTAACCCTATACTACACAAAGTTGCCGCTGGTAGCCAGCATTTTCTCCTTTTTCCAAGATGTTTTTTTATCCTATAGAAGACAAAATTTACATTTTGGGTGACATCTTATTTGCCGTCTTCAAATGCTTTCAATTTGGGCAAGGCTATGATTTTGTCATCTGGTAAAGAGTTCAGTTATTATGTAAAGAAATATTAAAAAAAGAAAATCTGATGAACCATTGTAGGCTTAAAAAATTATTTGCAGAAATGGACAATGCATTCAACAAAGAGTCCTTTTGATAACATTTATTCAACGAAATGTCACTTTAACCAGGGGTCTCTCGACTAATTGTTACAACACTGTTATTTCACCATTATTTTACAGAAACTGCCATACTTTGCTGAAAGTCAAAACTTTCCAATAAAGCATTTAAATATTCATTTCAGACAAGATGCATGGCACAAGCAGCTACCGCCCCACAAGAAAAACCAAAGAGAGTAAAGAAGTTCTCTATATACAGATATGTAAGTAATCTTGTGTGAACATGTATTAATACTGTGTCATTTATATTTAACACTTTAACCCTTTACCTCACAATCCCAACTTTTAACGACCCTGAGGAAAAAGCTTTTGAAAAAATTGTGGGAAAAGGAGAAAATGCTTGTAACCAGCATTTTCTCCTTTTCCCACAATGTTTTCTACTCTCCCCAAGACAACTTTTAATTTTTGAGTGACATTTATTTTGTCGTCTGCAAAGGCTTTCAAGTTGGATCAGTTCAAAATTTTATTGTTTGTTTAAGAGTTAACACACAACATAATCTTAGACATTTAACACTTTAACACACAACATAATTTTGGACTGGTCCAAATTAAAAGCATTTGCAGTCGACAAATGTGCCTTAAATGATGGCATTTTTCCCTTATCTCTTTACCATATGACAAAAAATTAGACTGAACCAAATTGAAAGCATTTGCAGACAACGAATTAAGTGTTGCTAAAGAGATGATTTCTCTTTTTGATAGGGTAGAAAACATTGTTGGAAAAGGAGAAAATGCTGGTTACCAGCATTTTCTCCTTTTCCCACAATGTTTTCAAAAGCCTTTTCTCTCAGGCTGAGGGTCGTTAAAAATCGGGATTGTGTGGTAAAGAGTTAAAGGACAGAAAACATTGTGTGAATAGGAGAAAATGCTAGTTACAGGCAATTTCTTCTTTTCCCACATTGTTTTCAAAAGGTTTTCAAAATGTGTCTCTCTTGGGATCATTTAAAATCGTGATTGTGTTTTTTTATCTACAGTGTAGATCAAGATCACTGCACATAAGAAGTAGTCTTATCGTGATCTACTTTGCTAATATCGTGCAAGATGGTATGATGGTCATTTTAAATTTTTAGGGATATTCAAAAAGGCCTTGAACACAATTGGAAACAGCCGAAAGGAAAATGCTGCAAACACTGTTTAAGATAATCAGTTGGCCCGTTATAGCCATATATCTGACCTACATATGGCACAGAGCATTTGTTATTGTCATACATTTCTTGGTTGAAAACTCTAAGAATTGGAAGAGGAAAAAAAGTCCTATGTGGTACATGTACTGAAATATTTGAAGAAAGGTCACAATCTGAAGAATGTCTTAAAAACCAAGCATTTTTTTTTGTTATACAGATTATTTTTGTATCAACAATATCTGCTATACATGTAGTTACATTAGTTACATATACCTGCATTAGTGGACTTATTGTGAAGACTGCCTATCAGTTTCAAATTTCAGCTCAATATATTGTCTCATTACAGGATCCAGAAAAGCCTGGGGATAAACCACGTCAGCAGGTGTATGAAGTTGATTTAAACAGGTAAGTCTGCTCTGGACTTGACATCCTCTTTTTTGATTGCAAAATAGTTATAAATTAAAGCGGTAACCCTCTTCCACACAATCCTGAGTTTTTAAGACCCTGAGAAAGACGGCTTCTGATGACATCGTTGGTAAAGGAGAAAATGCTGGTAACCAGCATTTGCCTCTTTTCTCACAATGTTTTCTTACCAGAGACAGAAATGATCACTTGAGCTACTTTTATTTTGTCTTCTGCAAATGCTTTCAATTTGGTATAAAAATTTGTCATTTGGTAAAGAGTTAAAGTATTGTAAAATATTACATCAGTAATGAATCTACAGTCCAAATGTTGACAGACATTGAAAAATTACTTATCATTAATCCCTGAAAGTGCCAAAGGAGTGATATGAATGTCTTAACCCTATTCAATCTGATCGTGTGTTTTGCATCCCGGAAGAAGAATGTTTGTGAAAGCATTGTTGGAAAAGGAGTAAATGCTGTGAACCAACATTTTTGCCTTTTGCTGCAGTGTTTTCTACTGTTCTTAAGACTAAACCCACCATTGAAACCACTTTGATTTAATCACCTGCAAATATGTTGATTTGGACAAATCAAAATTTCTGTCATTTCGTAAGGGGTTGATGTGTCCCCATACACCCCAAACTTAGAAATATTTTGAGTTCAAAGCTTTTGTGAAAGGGTTTTGATAGCTTTTCACATAGAATTGATGTGGTGAACAATAATGAAACTGACTCTCAATAATTTGAACACAATCTTTAAAGTGAAGAGTTGATACATATCATTTGTTTACAGTTGTGGACCGATGGTGTTAGATGCCCTGATCAAGATAAAAGACACAATTGATCCCACACTCACGTTTCGACGGTCATGCAGAGAAGGTATTTGTGGGTCCTGTGCCATGAACATTGGAGGGGAGAACACTCTGGCTTGTTTATGGTATGTTGATGCAGATGTTTTGATTTATTTAAGCCATTATCACACAATTCCAAGTTTTGACGACCTGTGAAGAACACAGCTTTGTGAAGATATTTTGAAAAGGAAGAAAATGCTGGTTAATCATTCAAAGACAGGGATCATCTTCTGAGCTGTATCAAAATCTGTCTCTGCAAATGCTATTAATTTGGTCTAGTCTGAAATTTTGTCCCATGAAAAGCAGTAATTGCTGGGAAAGAAAGTGAACATGGTATATGTACTGCCAAAATGAAACACAAGCTGCCTGGGGAAAGAGTGCTGTTCACCATGACTCTACTGTAAACAGCACTAAATACTAAACAAATCTGTCACAGACTTGGTTTTTACATCCTTCAGCAGGCATCTAGATATGACAGTTGAATGTGAAACAAGTTTTTTCCCTGTTTGCTTCAATAGTGTCACATTTGTTTATATATTCAGCCTTCACCTTTTACCAAACAATCCCTTTTTTTCACCACCCTGATGAAGTAAGCTCTATAAATCATTGTGGCAAAATGCTGGATATTGGCATTTTCTCCTTTACTCAGTGTTTTCCACCCAACTAGAAAACTTAAGGGCAGTTGTTTGTATAAGTTGGAAATTGGGGTCTGCATTTGCTTTTAATTTGGAAGTTTTGAACATTGTTGTTTGGGGAAGGATGAACTTGTGTTAATAGTCCGTGTGCAAGAATTTTTTCGAAGTGCTCTGATACAGATTCGTTTCTGGAGATAAAGCGTTGAACAGATTTTTAGATAACAGTCAGGTATTGTCTATCATTTGAGCCCTGCTCTGGCAAAAGGGGGTATAATACATCTCTGTAATATATGATAGCAAGCAAGGTAGTCATCACATTATTAGGGATCTAAAAAGTCTGTTGTGTATCATAAGGTAGACTGAGGCTTTGACATACAGAAAATTGACCAATGGTGAAAAGTTTCAGCCCATATTGGGTCAGTACTTTTTGCAGATGCATGAAACCCCCTTTTCACAGAGCATGGCTGAATTGTATTCGACACTCCTGTCCACATTGACTCATACTGTGTTCATCTTTGAAAATGTCTTGGTAAAGAGTTAAATTTAGGGAGGTATTTATCATAAAGAATTACCAAAATTTGCAGGATTCTGTCTGCTCTCTGATTACAAAGAAATTAGCCTCAGGCAAGTAAGAATTTTCTTGTAGACAATTTAGACTGGGGTTAGAATACAGAGATACTGCAATCTGGTTATGGATCTACTTGTCTGATACATGTATATCAACTTAAAGAAGTATACTGAAATACTGTGGCCAAATTCTGCCTTAGGACTATGCTGATATATGCCAAAATATGCCATGAACCTGCAGTGGAATAGAAATGGGTATTTCAAGTATATGACACTCTTACCGGCTAAGTTTTCTCATATGTTGTGATTTCTGTATTCTCTGTAGCAAGATAAACGACAACAGCCAAACACTGAAGATATACCCTCTACCACACATGTATGTTATCAAAGACTTGGTTCCTGTGAGTATGAAATATTTCATTGATTCATAAATTCAGAATCCCCAGCTCAGCCAATTTCTTTCCGAGGATTGACGACAGTCATTGCAACAGGTTTAATTCCTTTTGTACAGCTGATCATTGTTTCTATGATGGTTATGTGGGAAAGCAGCCACTGGCTTGGGAAGAATATTTTCCAAAGAACTAGTAAAAAAGCATGGGTAGGTGCCCTGGCTGCTGGGATAAAACTGAAATAATGTTGAAAATAGCATTAATTGCTGTAAAGAGCAATGTTACAGTGGGGTTTGTGGATGAAAGGGTAGAAAATATCTTGTCAAAAGGAGAAAATACTACTTATCATTATTGTCTTGTTTACCCAGAGTTGGAAATCATGGGATCATTTGGTAAAGAGACTTGACCATTTGAAAACATTAGCAGCAGACATATAAAATGTGGCTCCAATGATGGGATTTATCTTTGAAAGAGTAGAAACATGGTGGGAAAAGAAGAAAAAGCTGGTAATCAGCAATGACAATGTGTTTAAAAGGCTGTATCCTGAGGTTCCACAATGTTTTCAAAAGTTGAAAGTCAGGATTGTATGGTCAAGAGTTAGAAGATATCAGGAGTTTTTCCTGTGTTGTCACTCTTCACAATTATAGTTACTGGATTTCTGATCAAAATGAACGAGTTTTATTATCGGGCAAGTTCATTTTTTTCTGCATTCATTGTGGAAATGTTTTCTTACGTAATGTTCAGAAACAATTTGTTGTCTTTGAATAATGTTTGAACAACCCTTTCTCTCAAATGATTGATGTTAATTATGTGACAATAACATTTTGATCTATCGAGAGCCTTTGCAGTATTGGGTTGAAGGTGAAATTAAACAGTTAATTGAAATTTAAAAATTCCATCATTTCATTTCAGGATATGACCAATTTTTACCTTCAATACGCCTCTATAGAACCTTTCCTGAAGAAAAAAGGAGTTGGTGAGGCAGATGTTGGGAAAAAATCATACCTTCAGTCTGTTGAAGACAGAGCAAAACTGGTAAGTTGTAACTTTTCTCTTTATATTGTACATGATGAATGGATCAGATGAAATAAGAAGATTCCATCTTATATTAGGAAAGGATCTAACCTCTAACCCTGTTCCACACAATCCTGGCTATTGAAAACCATGAGAAAAAAGGCTTTTGAAAACAATCTACCAGCATTTTCTTCTTTTCCCACCTTGTCTTAAACCCTTTCAAAGATTCCACCCTTTGGGGCATGTTAATTTGTGGTCTACAATTGCCTTGGATTAAGTGAGGTCCAGATTATTGTTGATTGAAATAGTTAAAGCACCAAAGAAAACTAACGGGTCATTTTCATTTGTTAGGTTGTATTGGAATTAAACGTCGTTTTAACAGTCATGGTGGTCAGTGCACCTATGCATGTGTTTCCTGGCTTTCTCACACTAGTCCTGATAAACTTTTATGTACAAGTCACCGACTATTTTTTCCCACACAAATCAGATGTGAGAGGTGAAAAATCTGTTGGAAAACAAGTCTGCCTCAACTGGGTATCAAACACACAACCACCTGGTCACAAGTCAGATATGCTACCCATTGAGCTACCTGAGCGGGCAATGGATCATTTTCAGGCCAGAAATTACGACCCAAATACATGCAATTTCAAAATATCAGGGTTGTATATCTATAAAAACACTCACATCACTCAAATAGCTTCATTGTTGTGCAATTTTTTTATAAGCAAATTTTGTTGGAATGACTTTTTGGCAAAGTATAGTTAAAAAAAAGAAATTCCTACTATTGAAGGTTTTTTTTTTTGGGGGGGGGGATATCTCCTTAGCTTCAGGTTTTTTGGCAGTCTGATCTTTATCTACACTGTTGGCATAAGGTCCTTGAGTCACACTTAGCTGCCCAAGGGTTAGGCCTTTACCAGATGACAAAATTTCCAGTTTTCTAATGTGAAAGTGATTTTTAGAGATGGCAAAATTAATTGTCTAACTTGATAGGATTTGTCCTTCAAAGGGTAGAAAACTTTCTGGGAAATGGAGAAAATGCTGATTATCCTGCATTTTGTGCTTTTACCAGAATGTTCTTTGAAAGTCATTTTTTTTTTCAAGTTTATTAAAACATAGGATAGGTTTGTAGAGCGATAATACAACTTATCACGAATTATTGTATCCTTTGTATTGATAAGATAAAAGTCGTGGAAAGGTGGATTTGTTTTTGAGATTTATCTAATAGTACCTTCAGGAATGGTGATGTTAGTTGAATTTAACCGTTTACCATTTGAAATAATTTCACCTTTGTCACTTTCGAAAGCAATTGCAGATGACAAATTAACTGTAGATTAAATGTTAGGATTTGTGTTTGACAGGTTAGAAAACCTTTTGGGAAAAGGAGAAATGCTGGTTACCAGCATTTTCTCCTTTTCCCAATATGTTTTCAAAAGCCTTTTTTCTTAGTGTCGTTAAAACTTGGGATTTTGCAATATAGGGATAATTTAGCCATGCTCTGGTAAAAGAGGGCTTAATGCATCTCCATGATTATACCAAGCAAGTCATCACAGAATTATGAATCTATAAAATTCATTTTGTTTCACTAACGACTGAATCATGCAGTAGAGTGGGCCTTTGACATGCAGAAAATTTAAAGATGGCAAAAAGATTCCGCTCATGTCGGCCTGCGCAGACTGCATAGGCTGACATGGGTCGATACTTTTGGCGGATGCATTAAGCCCCCTGTCCACGAAGCATGGCTCGATTATGGATTTGTATTACTTAATAATATCCTTTGTTTTTTCACAGGATGGTTTATATGAATGTATTTTATGTGCTTGTTGTTCAACTTCATGCCCCAGTTATTGGTGGAACTCGGATAAATATCTTGGCCCAGCTGTCTTGATGCAGGCATACAGGTATCTAGCGTTTTATCTGCTGTTACTACTCTTGTTTCAAAAAAAGAAGCAGACAGCTTAAAATAAATTTGGCATTACTGCTAGATAGAGGTAAACCTGTTCATAAGAATAGAAGTAAGATCATAAATGGGTTCTCTTAAGTGTAACAAATAGAACTTGACTCTCGTAAAAAGATACAAAAGAAAAGATGATTTTTTTTTTATTAATGGCTCTGAAAGGCAGTAAATAAAGGGTCACAAACTGCAATGGGTCTTGCGTAAATTATTATAGAAAACATGGGAAATCTGTCATAATTTTCAGTTCTCGAACTATTACAGTTTATAGTATATAAAGGTCGTTAAAAGGGGTGCAAATTATGATAGCTTTGATGTTGTTTATCATTAATCTCCCTCGTTTTATTGCCATTAAGAATTTTCTAACCTTTGAGATAAGTATGTACTATTTGATGTCATATGAGACATCATTTTCTGCTACTCTCAGTGAGGTTAATTGGGTTTTACTCATGGAAATTTCTATCTGTGTGAGTTTGGTTTTGTGTATTCTCACTTATAATTCATCTGATAATTGTTGTGTGATTGAAAGAATCTGACATTTATTTGCTTTTCAGTTCAAATTCTGATTTACTTGTGTACAAAAAAAAGTTACTAAACTTGCGAGAAGCTTCTAGTAACATTTTTCCAGACTTGTTTAACCCTTAGTGCGCTGAATTAATGAAACGGGCCCCTTTGGTTAGGAAAAAGGTCTGTAACATTGTCATTTCAAAGTTGTTTTGGCCAGGATATGTATCAAAGTAGCAGACAGTGTAGATACAAGATCAGATTGCAAATTCTGTGCAGTCCGATCTTGATGTACACTGTCTGCCAAAAAAAAAAATGTTTGTTCCAGCACTTTATGGCTTCATGAAATTTCATCCCAAAGATAAACTTGTATCAAATCTCTTATATATTATCAGATGGATGGTAGATTCTCGAGATGACTACACAGATGAACGCTTGGCTATGATGGAAGATAAATACTCTGTGTACAGGTGTCACACCATCATGAACTGTACAAAAACATGTCCGAAGGTGAGTAGGACAAAGGGATTATTAGGAGAGCAAAGGCTGTTAACTCTTTACTATGCAATCCCGAGTTTTAACGATCCTGATTTAGAAGCTTCTGAAGACATTGTTGGAAAAGGAGAAAATGCTGGTAACCAGCATTTTCTCCTTTTCCAACAATGTTTTCTGCCCTTCCAAACACTCCTATCATATGGATTAAAATTAATTTGTTGTCTGCAAATGCTGTCAGTTTTGTAAATTCGTATGGTAAAGTGTTAAGCAGGTCCTGTTCATGTAGTATTAAAGCTCTGGGTTACAATTTTTTGTGTAGTATGATAGAGATCTACACTGGCCTCAAAGGCAATTAAAATTATGAAACGTGGACTAATTTCAGTACGAGTTATATGGATTAAAACAACCATCTTTAAGTGTGAACTGTCCGATGTCGAAAAGGGATTTTGTCAAACCATACAATCCCAAGTTTTAATGACTCTGAACAGAAGGGCTTTGAAAACATTGTAATACTGTGTAATAGGTCGAGAAGAGAGCAGATTAAGATTAGGCTGGGCAGATGATGATGTGTAGGCAGATCATGGTCTATTCTCTAGGCAGTTAGCATGAGTGGTTGGTGTATGCAGGATAAAGGTTATAAAAGGAAGTACAACAGTGCTAAATGTGGGGTGTTACCTTGGATGTAGACTACTTGTTGATTTGTGAGCTATACTTACCCGAACTATCTTGACTTGGTTCTTTTTGACAAGCTAGAGATGTTCATCTATATTTCAGCATGCAGTCAAAGGGTCAGCTATTTTGTAGATCTTCTATCTACTTGGGTAGAACCATCTTTGAACTCTTTACCAAATGACAAAATTTTGGACTAGACCAAATTGAAAGCATCTGCAGACGACAAATTTTACTCAGATGATGAATTCTATCTTTGATAAGGTAGAAAACATTGTGGGAAAAGGAGAAAATGCTGGTTACCAGCATTTTCGCCTTTTCCCACATTTTCAAAGCCCTTTTGTTCAGGGTCATTAAAACTTGGGATTGTATGGTTTGATAGATAGATACCAAATGACAAAATTTTGGACTAGACTGAATTAAAAGCATTTGCAGACAACAAATGTCACTCAGATGATGAATTCTATCTTCGATAAGGTAGAAAACCTTGTGGGAAATGCAGAAAATTCTTGTTACCAGCATTTTCTCCTTTTCCCACATTGTTTTCAAAGCCCTCCTGTTCAGGGTCATTAAAACTTGGGATTGTATGGTTTATTTGGTAGTTAAATAGATATACTGTACTTTGTTCTGTTTTCCTAAGTTAGAAAGTCCTTTTCATTAGTTTTCAAGGGTTTTTCTTCTGTGTATTTGATAGGGTTTGAATCCAGGCAAAGCCATCGGAGAGATGAAGAAGATGCTTGCACTATATGATGCTAATGCTGCCAAGCAGAAAGCTGCACAGGCCTAAATGTTTGCCAGTGTTGCACTCAGATGACAAATATGGGTGTTAAATGACAGTTTTGCCATTGAGTTGTGTATTGTGCACTTAAGGAAATAAAAATTACACTGTAGATAACATCCCATCAGTGGAGAATAAAATACACATAACTGAAAGATCACCAAACACTATATATGTATTTTGTGAAATATTAAATAGTTGATATCCTGTCAGTATGAAGAAATATGATTTACAAGGCACACAACAGTTGCATTGATATAACAAATATCTGAAGGAGCCAAGACTTTTACAGGGAACTTCATCAGACCTAAAACTGTGAAGAAATCAGTTTCAAAAATCTTTTTTTTTGTTAAAAGATTTGCGCAATTTCACACATATGTTTTGGCAATGAAGGAACATATACTGCATTTCTGTCAAGATTTAGGCTGAGGATGCAGTGGCAGTGCTTTTTCTGATATGCAGTCAAAATATATTAACAGTAATTTGACTGAGAAATGGCATGGTCTATTATTGACTCTTTCACCAACTTTAAGCATTTTAGAATCTATACATAGTTTTGCATAGATTCAAGAAATGCAGTAAGACTTTTAAACTTTCACCAGAGAAGCTCTCAAATTTTTGCCTTTTCCACAGATTATAGGATAGCCTTTGAAAAAGTAGAAAAACTTTTGTTTCTCAATTGAAGTAGTCATTGTATTTGTAAAAATATTTACAAAGGACCTTTTAAAGTGCATCTTGAACACTGCAGTTACTCACAAGGACAGCTTTTCTCAACTGAAGTAGGAAGTTCAACTACCCACTGAATCATGTAATAGAGTAGTCTTGGGACATGCAGGAAATTTATAAATAGCAAAAAGTTTCGACCCAAGTCAACATGGGTAGTTACATTTTGCAGCTGCATCGTACCCCCTTTGCAGAGCACTGCTCAAATATTAATTCTTCATATGCAAGGGTGGATGGTAATCCTTGTCTCAGTGAACAAATGGCAAACCCTTTAACTCTTTACCACATGGTAAAAATGCTTTTAAAAATGTCCAGTTTGAAAGCATTTTGAGACGACAATTTGAATGTAGCTCCAATAATTGAATTTGTCACTGATATCATAGAAAACATTGTGGGGAAAAGGAGAAAACGCTGGTTACCAGCATTTTCTCCTTTTCCCACAATGTTTTCAAAAGGCTTCTCGCTTAGGGTCGTTAAAACTTGATTGAGTTGTAAAGGGTTAAACTTTGATCAAACACCTCCATGTGATAATTTTAGCCCATTTACGTCATGTGTAGAGTTGCCATGATATTGTTGAAATGTTGAAAGTAGAGTAAAACACCATGTAATCAATCACTCAAGACCATGTGTAGATTTTAGACCTCATTTTGAAGGCTTAGAAAGAGAAAAGTTCATATGTATTCACAATAAAAAGCGATGCTAACAGAACTGTTGCACCAAAAGAAGAAATTGCTTGTTTCGAGCAATTTTATTTTTGGAACAATGCATTCAAAACGGTTCCTCTTGGCAAGCATCTAAAAGTACTTGCAAGGGGCTTAAGGAAGTGTGTATAGGTTTGTGAATTGAACCACAGGAAATGTAAAGTAAGAATACTGGTATTTTATCATTTGCTTGTAATATATTTGATGGTTTTTATCGTTATGAATTAAAAGAAAACTAGATATTATTCTGTGTTGTCTTCTTTGAAAACCTTGCTAAATTTTAGTTCATAACAACTGGTTATATACATGTATAGTGTTTAACACTTTCCCAAACTGTTGAATTGTGTGGAAAAGGACAAACTTTACCACACAACAAAATTTTAGACTTGTTAAAAGTTAAAGCATCTACAGATGACAAATGTGAGTCCAATGATGATACCAGTCTTTGAATGTATAGAAAACATTGTGGGAAAAGGAGAAAATGTAACAAGTGAAGAATGAATCCAAATCCTTAGAAAGAAGTCATTCGAGCTAGGGATTCGAACAAGTGCCTTCCTGGTCTGAAGTCCATGCACTCTACCGACTGCGCTATAACTCTTTTTGGCTCTCTCTACAATGTTTTTGCAAAGAGGAGGGGTTTAAGGGGGAGAAATATTACATTGTAGTGACTTTCCTGGTATTTAACTCGAGCAGCGTGAGAAAATTTGATACTGCACCTGACTGAGGGTCGAGTGAGATGCCAAATTTTCTTACGCAGTGAGAAGTAAATACAAACACACCAGGAAAGTCAGTAAAATATAATATTCCTTTTATTACATACCCACCTCTTACAACAACAAAATTTTGCAATTATTGACATTTTATTCGAAAACATTCAACAAATAATGGTGTAGTAGCCAGTAACTTTGTTTTTATGAACAGCAGATGAATATTACAGCGTAAAATTTTGACCTATCAATTTGTAAATGAATACAAAGACATTCAGCAGATGAGTTACATCATCATAGAATATATGGAACTCCTTTTCACAGTCTGTAGATGCCTATTTTTTTCTGTCGTGTGTGGTATTTTACCCACGTGCCATGCATGTATTTCTGCCACATTTTTTTTAGATATAAAGGTTGTTCTCCAATGTTTGGCCTGTAAATTTTGTGGACAGGATAGAATAAAACATGAAGTACATGTATATACAGAGGTTTTAATGACTTTGGGCTTTCTATACATAGTAACCATTCATGAATTCTCATTGCCTCTATACCAAATGACAAATTTTCAGACTTGAAAGAATTAATTGACAATAAATTACATTTGGCTCAGAAATTGAGATCTGTCTGACAAAGGGTAGAAACATGTTGGGGAAAAGGAGAATTGCTGGTTACCACCATTTTCTCCTTTTCCCAAAACATTTCAAAAGGCCTTTTTCCTCTGTGCCATTAAAACACACAACTGTTTTAGTAAAGGGGTTTTCCACAGAGCACTACGCAAAACGGAAGTTGACTGCATAACAATGCAAGATATTGCAGTTTCATGGCTGCAATCAGTCAACTGGGATTGTGTGGATAGGATTTAAACACAAATTTTGATTGATGCTGTGAAGGTCAACTTTGTATGCCACGTAATACAATCCAAAATCACATCTTAAATGAGCTCCTCTTTAACAACTTGCATTCTTGTTCTCTAGGAAAAAAACAAGAGGGCCATGATGGCCCTGTATCGCTCAACTGGCTTAAAAATATAAACCATAAATACTAAACATTTCAATTCTAAGCCAAATGATTTCAAAATGAAGACTTACAAAGTTTTCTCTGTAAAAGCCCATGCGAAACCTGAGACCCGCAGGGCAAAGCCATTTTTGATCCCAGAGCTATAATTACTTGAACCCTGGTAGAGGTCCACAAGATAAAGCCACATGCCAAAATAATACAAGTCTATGCTGTATGGTTATAAATAAGGTGATTTTCAAGTTTTGTCCATATGAAGCCTCTGTAAAACATAAGACCCCTAATGCAAGGCTAATTTCAAAAAAAAAATCAAAACAGGAAGATTTCTTAAGTTGTGACTATGTAAGCCCATGTAAAACTTGTGACCCCTGTGGCAGGGCCAATTTTGACCCCAGGGCTAAAATTTAGGCCTGTTTGGTAGAGGCCCACTAGATATAGCTACATGCAAGATTTGGTAGCTCTAGGCCTTATGGCTAGGTACAGGAAGATTTTTAAAGTTTTCTCTATATAAGCCTATGTAAAACTTGTGACCCCTGGGAGAGAGCCAATTTTGACCCCAGGGCTATAATTTGAAGAAACTTGATAGAGGTCTACTACATAAAGCTACATGCCAAATTTGGTAGCCCTATGCCTTATGGTTTCAGACAAGAAGATTTTTAAAGATTTCCAATATTTTTCAGTTTTGTTGCCATGGCAACCAGAGTTTTTGAAGGAATCAAATTCTTTCAAGAAATTCTGAAGAGGACCATGGCAGGATCATTTCTGTGAAGTTTCATGAAAATTGGATGGGTAGTTTCAGAGAAGAAGATGTTTGAAATAAAAGTTAACGCACGGACGGACACACGGACGGACGCACTGATGGACGCACGACGGACACCGGGCCATGACATAAGCCCACTGGCCTTTGGCCAGTGGAGCTAAAAATGGTTACCTTCTCTCATAAATACATATACGTGACTTAGGAGAAGTTTTCATAACATGATTATGTTATCACAACTGTCATTAGGATGCTATTTTCGTCAAGATCTATGATTTGTATCACAATTCTGTGACTATTTGATCTGTATAAGTCTGCCTTATTCACTGGTCTGCTCAAAATCTCAACCCTTAACTCTTTATAAGATGACAAAATTTGAGACTTGTCCAAACTGAAATTTTTTGCGGGTGACAACATATATGTGACTCAAAAACTTGAAATTAATATTTGAAAGGTTAGAAAACATTGTGGGAAAAGGAAAAAATGCTGCTAACCAGCATTTTTTCCTTTTCCCACAATTTTTTTTTCAAGTCTTATTCCTAGGGGTCATTAAAAGCCTTACATACATGTAAATCATCTGGATTAGAGAAATCAGCTCTTCTGCTAATATCAAGCATGTTTTTTGCAGAAAATTTCATTATTTAACAGGCTCGATCCAATGTCGGACTGCATCTTCTGGGCTTCCTGATCTTGATCTATCAGGCCTACAAAAGACCTTAGGTAAAAAATTTCAGTTGCCTAAGGGCTCTACTGGCTGACCAGTAACAAGGCACAACTCCAGTGGTAAAATAGAGGAACTTGAAATATCAGATTTATTGTTACAGAATTCTATATTTACTGAGGTAAAACCTCAATGTTTGTTCAACACAAATCAGTCTGCATCTACTTCCGCCGATAATTTGTGGCCAAGGCATTGCTTGATTTGTCAAATTCTTCATCAGCGAGGTTCAACATCAGTGAATGGGCATTCAAGTATACACGATTTTGTGATCCGGCAACCTGTAAAAGACGGAGAAATTACAGTGCTTTGTCACACTTCCAAAGCCTTTCCAATTAAAACCCCTGCTTATAAAAACTTTTGAAAAGCGTGTGGGAAAAAGATTAATTACTATTAACAAGCCTTTTCACCTCATTTACTTGGCCTCACCTAACTTACTGCCTACAAACATTTTCAAAATGCAAAAGTCTAAAATTTGGTTGCCTAGTAAATAAAAAAGAGTTAATACTACACCGAACAGTCAGCAGCTTTACTGACCTGAAGAAATAAGGCTTTAGAAAACACTGGGAAAAGAAGAAAATGCTGATAAGCAGCATTCTCTCCTTTTCCCAAAATGTTTTCTACCCTCTAAAAACAAATTGTTTAATTTTAGCCACATTACGTTTGTTGTCTGCAAGTGTTTTCAAAATAGACTAGTCTACATTATTGTCCTCTGGTAAGGATTAACTCTTTACCACACAATCCCGAGCTTTAACATCCTGAAAAAAGACAGCTTTTGAAAACATTGTGGGAAAAGGAGAAAATGCTGGTAACCAGCATTTTCTCTTTTTCCCACAATGTTTTCTATCCTATCAAAGACAAATCTTGCCATTTGAGCAGTATTTTATTTGTCGTCTGCAAATGCTTTCAACTTGGACAAGACTAAAATTTTGTCGTCTGGTAAAGATTTAAGCACCGAAATGAGCTTATGAGCATGATACAAGCATAATTTGGGGTAATTGTTGATTGTTTCCTTGTATCAATGATTTTTTTGAGCAATTTTCAAGAATAATGCAGTTTTATAAGGATAGCCACGGCAGTCATTGAGTGTCCGTACTGGTACTGTACACAACTACCTCTCATAGCCATTGATGTCGTTCTCACATAATTGAAACTGGAAAAATTCTGTCTTATTTTAGCAGGAATGGGTCCTGTCAATAACTTTCAACAGAATTTGAATTAGAACTTACTAGCCCTGTGCATATAACTGCTACCAGGGGCTTTGGCCTATAAGATGGCAAACATTAAACTACTTACTGTTCTGGCAATGTTTTGTGATGCTCTGATTTTCCTCAACTTCAAGTACCCAGGATTCAGGCTGATCGCATGACCAATGTAAGCTTGTTAAGAAAAATATCATTTGAGAGTACTGCTCTCCTTGAAAGCCTGATCTAATATTACTACAACGTCAAACTGAAAAAGGATGGTTCTTTTATTTATAGATAAGTGCTGTAAGCTATACTTTAAAGTTGATGCTGTGTCACCAAACAACACTCTCTCTGTCCAAAGTATTTTCTACCCTTTCAACAACAAATCCCATCATCTGAGCAGCGCTAAATTTGTCTTCTGTAAATCATTTCAATCTGAAGAAGCCAAAAATGTTGTCATATAGTTAATTTGTTGTACGGCCTGAAGTAACAAAGAAGTTCTAGTGATAAACTCCTTACCAAATGTCAAAATATTAGACTTGTCCATATTGAAAGCTTTTGCAGACAACAAACTAAATGTGACCAAAAAATTTAAACACATATTTGACAGGGATGAAAACATTGTGTGAAAAGGAGAAGATGCTGGTTACCAGCATTTTCTCCTTTTCCCACAATGTTTACAACAGGATTCTTTCTCAGGGTCATTAAAGGTTGGTAATGTGTGTTAAAGGGTTAAAATATTATCAGAGGTATATTCTGGATTAGCAAACAAAAAGGATATCAGTTTAGCAGCCTCAGCCTCTCCCTGCGCCTGTACAATTTTCTGTTGTTTCTCCTGAACTGCTCTCTCGACATAAAATGCAGCTCTCTGTGCTTCTTGTTGTGCAACCTTACAAAGTTAAAAACATGCAACCTTTATGTACAAAATTCAACATAAATTGGCATTTGAAATAAAATTTTACAAGCTCTTTACCAGATGACAAAATCTTAGACTGATCCAAATCCAAAGCATTTGCAGACGATAAATTAAATGTGGCTCAAGTTAAATGAGGACATTAAATTTTGATTGTGACATTGTTTTTTCAAAAGCTTTCTTTGTCAGTGACATTAAAACGCTGGATTTTGCAGTAAAGGGTCAAATGAAATAAGTAATAAGTCAAGCCTCTGGCAAGGTTATATCTGTACTAGGTTGGGCCTCTTTCTTTCTCAAGTGCATTCTTGAGAAATTTCAGAGCACCAGACTGCAGTCTTTTTCTTGTGAAGTGTTCTGCCAAGGAAGGGATTTTTGGAAGTTGTACCACTGAATTACAGAATGTCCCACCATAATGCACACAGGTTGGACCTTGTCTCTCTCAAGTGTAAGAGAGTTGTGGTCTCACTTCTGTTCCCTTTACAGGTTCGATTCCCCAGCCTGGCCAAATTCTTTCCGAGAATTGATGTAGGTTGTTCCTATAGGACCCATTCCTATCTCACCAGAGGCTTGGAAAAAATACTGCTCAAATTAATGGTTAAATGCCTTGTAGGAAAGCATGGATAGGTGCACTGGGTACCCAGATATAATGAAAGGATGTCAAATAAGAGCACCCCATTGGAGTGCCAATTGTCGGCTATATCAGTTATATCAAAAAAGGTTGAATTTCAGTGAAAAATATATGTCGCAAAAGGGGCATAACTATGTCACAAATATTTTGATGGTTACCTACCGTACAAGTATGGGTTCTCCTACTGATAGTTAACAACTATTCCAAGTTTGAAGTAAATATCTTCAGTAATGATAGTCATACTCAGTTTTTGCATAACAACCCAGACGACAGGGCTATGACAGTACCTTGACATTTTCTTCATAAACAGCTCGGCTAAAAATGACATTAACCACCAAACAAAAACACAAGAAGATATCAATACTTCTCACCTGTTTGGATTCTACAGCTGCAGCATACTCTTTACCAAATGTTAGATCTGTGATAGAGACGTCATCCACGATGATAAAGAAATCCTTCGCTCTATCTACTAGGTCATTCCGAACCATCATACTGACTTGTTGTCGCTGTGTGATCAGCTGAGAAGCATTGAATTTAGCAACTACGCTTTTCAAAACCTGTTGGTGAGAACAGAAGAAAACAACAGATGTCATTATCTCCTAGATTGCTACAAGAGTCTAATTAACCCTTTACCACACTATCCCGACTTTTAACGACCCTGTGAAAGAAGCCTTTTGAAAACATTGTGGGAAAAGGAGAAAATGCTGGTAACCAGCATTTTCTCCTTTTCACACAATGTTTTCTACCCTTCCCAAAACAAATTTCAATTTTATAGTTGCATTTATTTTGTAGTCTGCAAATGTTTTCAATTTGGACAAGTACAAAATTTTGTTGTTTGGTAAAGAGTTAGAACATCATTATTCATGGCCAGGGCCCGGATCCACCAACCATTCAAAGAATATGCTTAGTCTCTTTCTCTTAAAAGTAATACAGCTTCTGATTGGCTTAACCAAACGGTTTAGCCAATCAGAAGTTGTGTTACTTTCTAAATCTAGAATTAGTGCAAAAATGCTCTTAAGAATGGCTGGTGAATATGGACCCTGATGTACAGCTGACAGGGTATGTTTAGCAATGAAGTTCCAAGATGCAACTGGGGCTCTGATTTAGGTTAACACCATCTAAAATAGTTCTCTATGTAGTCCTTGTGTTTCTTTGTGTTTCTACATTTTTGTTGTTTGGTAAAGAGTTAAAAGGATAGACAACAGTGTGGGAAAAAGAGAAAATGCTGGATACCAGCATTTTCTCTTTTTCCCACGATGTTTTTAAAAGCTTTGTAATTCAGGGTTGTTTACACTCAGGGTTGTATGGCACAGGGTTAATGCAGCACGATCACACATATTTATCCCTTTACAACACAATCCCGACTGTTAACGATCCTGAGAAAAAAGCCTTTTGAAAACATTGTGGGAAAAGGAGAAAATGCTGGTAACCAGCATTTTCTCCTTTTCCCACAATATTTTCTGCCCTAACAAAGACATTCAATTATTTCACCCATATTTAAATTGTTGTCTGCTATTGCTTACGATCTGGACCAGTCTAAAATTTTGTTGTTTGGTAGAGAGTTAACAAGAATGCTTTGAAACCTGTCAGCTGCAAATGAAATGATTTAACCTTATAAATTCTACCCACCTCATTACATATAGACGGTAACACTCTGTCATCAAAATCTATCCCTAACTGTCTGTAGACGTCAGGAAGTCTGCTCTGATCAGGACGTGCAAGCACTCTCAAAGAAATATTTACCATCTGTAAATCTGCAAAGGTCCCCGAAACAGAAATCAGAAATGTACATGTAGTTCAGTTATGCTTTCCCACACAACTCCGAGTTTTAACGGTCCTGAAGAGAAAGCCTTTTGAAAACATTATGGGAAAAGGAGGAAATGCTGGTAAGCAGCATTTTCCCTCAATGTTTTCTACCCTTCCCAAATCTAATTTCAATATTTGAGTCGCATTTATTTTGTCCTCTACAAATGCTTTCAATTTCAACAAGTCTGTAATTTTGTTGTGTGGGAAAGAGTTACCGATAAATCCTTTCTGTGCTGGTGTTTTTCTTTTCATTTCATACTTTCATACAGATTATAGAAAAACTTCAGAGCATTATAACCTGATCACCAAACTGTTGCAGTTTCACTGCTGGTGCAGTTTTGTATCCCTGTACAGCACAACAGCCTGTGTTGGCTATTTTGGCATAGGGTTGCAATAATCTTAATAATCTGACACCAATGTTCTGATGAACATGATGTTTTCCAAGTACCGGTAAATAATTTCGACACAATGCTCCACTTTTTTTTTTGTTAGTTTTAAGAAATATTGTTTGTTTTTTATGTAAGATCAGTTGTGAATAATGAAGTTTTGATGTTCACACAAAAATGCTGGTTAACAGTATATTTTCTCCTTGATAACCAGCAGCATTCCCCTCCCCCCCGCCACAAAATTTTACACCCTTGACCAACAGATCCCATTTTTTTTACTCATATTTGATTTTGTCTTCTGCAAATGTCTTCAACATGAATGAACTTTGTCGAGTAGCTTACCATTTACCAAACAGCCCCACTTTTAATGACCCTGAGACAGAAAGCTTCTGAAAACATTGCGTGAAAAAGAGAAAATGCTGGTTTCCAGCATTTTCTCCTTTTCCCACAATATTTTCTCCCCTTCTGGAAACAAATTTAAATTTTTGAGCCACATTTATTTTGTTGCCTGCAAATGCCTTGAATTCGAACTAGTCTAAAATTTTGTCATTTTGTAGAGAGTTAAGGTTTAACCTTCATTCTTCTATGTAAAAGGGAGCTTCCATGCAAACAGAAGCCAACTCTTTGCCAACATGCAAAAATTTAGGATCATCCAATTTGAAAGAGCTTACAAACAAAACAAATTCAATATGTCTCAATTGACGATATTAAATTCTGTCTTTGACTGGGTAGAAAATATTGCAGGAGAATGAGAAAGCACTGGTCACCAGCACTTTCTCCTATACCCACAATTTTTCAAAAGTCATTTCAACCAGTCATTAGAGATTGTGTTGTAACCAGCATTTTCTTTTAATGTTGTCTACTGTATCAGATACAAATCCTATGATATCAACCAAATTAGATTTGTTCTTCTAACTGCAAATGCTTTGAACTTGGACGAGTCAAGAGTTTGTCGTTAGATCCGGTACATAGTTTATACGTGGATATATACTCATGTCGAAAAATTTGCAAATTACCGATTACGGACATTTTGCGTACAAAAATGTTTGTGAATTCAAGACAGTTGTTATTTGTTGGTATACATGTGGTAAAATACGCAAACAGAAGAGTTTGCGAGTTTTTCAAATTCGCGAAATCACAAAAATTTCCATATCGCAAAAATTTCCGCTTACATAGTAGTTAAATGGAGAGCTTTTTCTCCAAACATAGACAAGATGAGCATTCATGCAAAAGACCCAAAAAGCTAACCTTTGCTCCCTGTCAGAGATGTAAGTTTTCTAGGTTTTGATCGAATGTCATAAATAATGGGCCACTGGAACCATGGAATTCTGTTGAGTAGAAAATAAAGATTATTCTCATCAAGTCTTTACAACAAAATCCCGTCTTTTAATGACCCTGAGAAAGAGGCCTTTTGAAAACATTGTGGGAAAAGGAGAAAATGCTGGTAACCAGCATTTTCTCCTTTTCCCACAATGTTTTCTACCTTTCCCACACAAACTTCAATTTTTTGAGTCACATTTGTCATCTGCAATTGCTTTCAATTTGGACCAGTCTAAAATTTTGTCGTTTGGTAAAGAGTTAAGTACACAAACACCTGTATGTGAAGAAATAACAGATCAAATATCTTGAGCATTTAGCTTATAATGTCTCCAGTATGGCAAGTCTGAAGCTTTAAACTCACCTCAATGGCTGAGCCTTTTTGACCAAAGACTACTCATGTCAAAATCTCTTTCGAGATATCAAGACAAACATTCTAATTAACTCTTAGAAAATCTAGTGTGGCTCAAACCCAGGGCCTCCAGGTCTCAAGTCCTACACTTGATCACTGAGCCACGCAGGCTTTTTGTTTTTAAAGACTTGACCTGGTGACACAGTTTTTGACCCCATGTAACACATTTTCAAACTTGTCCGAGATATTATTAACACGTAAACATTCTGACCTAGTTTCATGAGAAAATGTAGCCATTGGAGCATACACAAGGTAAAAGATGACCCCCCCCCTCCCACCACGGCAGACACAGGACAATCACAAAAGTTTACCTTGAGTACTTCCTCCTCAGGTGAGCTAACATTTAGGCCACAAAAAAAATCCCAAAAAACTGGCTAGCAGCAATTTCTCCTTTTCCAACACTGTTTTAAGAAGCTTAAATGAAGGTCATCAAAACTCAGGATTTTGTGGTAAAGGAATAACAAATTGATAGGTATGGGTTGT
Organism: Tridacna gigas; assembly: GCA_945859785.2. Lineage (NCBI taxonomy): Eukaryota > Metazoa > Mollusca > Bivalvia > Cardiida > Cardiidae > Tridacna > Tridacna gigas. The sequence goes on along the minus strand of OX244041.2, from coordinate 25,586,283 downwards.
ATCTCTCTGTATACATACTGAAAATTTTGTCTGTAAGTGTTTTAACTCTTACCAAATGACACAATTTTAGACTGGTCAAAATTCAAAGCATTTGCAGACAACAAAGAAAATGATATTCCAATGATGGGATTTGTGTCAGAAAGGGTAGAAAATCTTGTGGGTATAGGAGAAATTTCTGGTTACCAGGATTTTTTCCTTTTCCCACAATGTTTTCAAAAGACCCTCTCTTTCAGGGTCGTTAAAACTCTGGACTTTTTTGCTATAAAGTTAAATATAGAAAAGTATAAAATTTTACCATCTGGAAAAACAGTTAATCTTACCTAAAATGAAGACCTTCTCGGTAAATATCCTGCTTGATCCCCCCAATTCTGCTAAATATGATTGCTCTGTGACCACCTTCAACTGTAAATAAACAATCAATATGTAGCAGCCATTCTTCTGTTTCTGGAAATAAACCCTTTCAGCACCAAATATATAAATTTGGCATCTTTAGACTGTTGAAAATATAATCCACTGATACTTAGAAAGACTTTTATCTTATAGGCTTAAAGGAACAAGTGGACCATATTGATCCAAGATCAGACTGCACATTCTGTGCAGTCTGATCTTGATCTATGCCATCCGCAAAAGTTCCTGTTTTTGTCTATGACGCCTAAAGGGTTAAAAATCTTACAAGTCATCTTTCAGCCAGTTGTATGTCTTCAATCTGCTTGTCAGCTATGAAAATGGATGTGGATAAATAGAAAATCTGATTTAACTTCATGTGTGCAGAGATTTTTAGTGATCTTTTTTGTAATTTACCATTTTTTTTTTTTAAAAAATAAACATGTCTAGTTTCTTAGTAAAAAATACCATTTATTCAAAGTGTACTGCGCATATTTCATTTGAAATAATAGCACTGTATAATCATCAATTTAAGTGAAAGTATATCTTCACTAAACTCATTACTACACGAGAAATTTTTAGCCTGGTCCAACTTTGAAGAATTTGCGGAGGGCAAATTCAATGAGACTCGAAAATTGAAATTTCTTTTGGAAAGGGCAGAAAACATTGTAGACAAAGGAGAAAATGCTGTTTACCAGCATTTTCTCCTTTTCCCACAATTTTTTCAAAAGCTTTCTTTCTCTGGGTCATTAATAGTCAGGATTGTGTGGCAAAGGGTTAAATGTAATACATGCAGTATATTTTCTTTTATTTGCCCCTCTCTAGTAAAGGGGAAAGTCAATAAATTATGACAGAAAGAACTTGTACATGAAATGACTTCTGGTACATGCCCAGTAAATATTAAGCTCAGTTTCACATTCCTTGGAATAAGATTGATGGATATTTACTTTGCAAAAAAGATGGAATTGCAAGAAGGTAACAGATACATTTTTCAATAAATTTTTATGTAAAGATTAATCACTGGTCTATCAATCAGGGCCCTTGTTGTAAGCTGGCAGTGAAAAGATTCGCACATACAGCCATTTGAAACAATGCCGGTACTTTCAGTTTTCAATCCAGAATGGGCTTAAGAATGGCTGCTGTGTGGGTAAGCAGAGACACAATCACAAAAATAAAATTGGAGCTAACCTACAGGTCTGAGGTACGATACCTTACCTTGAGACTTGGAAAACACACCTGAATGATCATCCGCAAAGTCCTTTGATTCCTATGTAAGGATCTAAAGCTTTGCCATATGGTAAATGGTTGACCCTTTACCACATAAACCAGACTTTTAACGACCCTGAGGAAATAGGCTTTCGAAAATACTGCGGGAAAAGGAGAAAATACTGGTTCCAGCTTTAAATTTAATTTGTTGTCTGTAAATCATTTCAATTTGGACTTGTCTAAAATTTTGTTGTTCAGAAAAGAGTTAAAATGCTCTACTGAAAATCCATTGTTATTTGTGTGTAAAACAGTTTAGCATGAATAATACTGGGTACGAATAACCTACTTTAAATTTAAGCCGCAATCTTCATTTAACAGTTAATGACAGTGTGTATATACGAGTAAAGCATACTGAGCAACGCAGCGCATCACATTCTAAGATGAGAATAGCTGTCATGTCATCTACCATCGAAGACTTTCGTTGTTATTATATTTGACCTTTGGGGTAACAAAATTGAGCTAGTTTGACATTCCTCTTTACCTGTGTACATTGATTTTGCGATCGCATATATGGCAGCAGCGCCGACTCCGAGTAGCGCAGCTCCAGCGCTAACGCCTTTTCCCCCTTTCGCTATTCTGTTGGCAAACTCTTCTGCCTTTTTCGGGTCCATGTTTATGTAAGATACGATAGGTATTACAACAGTTCGGTTAGATTTGATGGCGACACACGTGTGGGAGATCTCGTTTAGTCTCGCCAATCAGGCCCACAGGCGCTCATCCAACTGAATGGAGTGTGTCAAGCGTTCGAAGGATCAAATACATCAACATTCTCTTGTCCGACCTTCACATTTAATCGCATGACAGGACCCAATTTATTCTTCTGCGGGTATCAGCAATGAGTTTCCTGCGACCAGCATTGTCCGGCTTTCGACTGTGTATTTCAGTTTGTAGTAAGCCTTTTGCGCACGGTTGCCAATCGATCGAGAAAGGATTCTCTGGGTAAATGAATGAGACATTCGGCCTCTGTTTTCTTCGACCCTATTTCAAAGCAATTCTTATTTCTATATACCAATGAAAAAAGCGATGCAGAAAAAAATCCCCATAGGATGAGAGCCCTATGCACTTAACAGAAAGGCACTCAACAGATTAATAGACTAAAGCCCCAAGAAATTATGTTCTGTATTTCACCTTATAAACTCGCCCGCCCTCTCTCCCTAAGTAGAGGTTATATGTCTGTACACCGAATAAGTCTCATGTCAGTCATAATACGGCAATGCCCTAATTTTCATTGCGCCTGACTAATGCACAGTTCCTGACTAGATTTGTGTAAGTATAAACTCCGCCCGTAGGCGGTATCGGGAAAAAAATAGACATCAGACTTAAGCGGTGTACAGACTTATTCGGTGGATGTTTAACTTTTACCTCCCACCCAGCTAGTAGGAACCCCCCCCCCCCAACAGCTCCAGATAGAGGGAGTGATTTTGATTTCAAAATTGAAAATATTAATTATTCTCTAAACCCTATGTTATGGGTACTCATTAGAATCGTCTCATCGAGATGATTCTAATGAGTACCCACAACATAGGGTTTGGAAGAGGAATAATGGATTTAGAATACCATCACTCCCTCTTATCTGCGCCCCCCCCCTTCTAAAGAGCCCACATTACAATTTCACTCAATCTATTTTATTTCAAAATTGTTTGTTAAAAAACTCTCTTGCGCTACATCTCTATTTTCAAGTTTAACATCAGAGCTACCCTTTGAATCGGAGGTAGTATATCAGGGCACTTCTCTCCCTTCCTAATACTTCTTAATACTAGAGACCTACCTACTTTCCCATATCTGTTAACTGGGTCTCAAGGGTTTGAGTCCTGGTCTTGCCAAAACTTTTTTTTTTGTTTGATCTGGTGTTCTATACATGTATTTCATCTCTGATATAACTCAAAATTAGATGTGTAAGTATAGGACAGGGTAAATATCATTATTTGAGGTGCATGGGGAAGAATGTTGTGGAGTTACTTATTCCTCAAAGTGTTTTGACCCGTTTCCAAACAATGCAAATTTAGACACATCCAAATAGAAATCATATGTTGACGGTACAGTAGAAGTGACTCAAATGACTATGATTTGGCCTTGAAAGGGAAGAAAATGTTGTGGGGAATAACAGAAAATGAAGATTATCAGCATTTTCTCTATTTCCTACAATGTTTTGAAAAGCTTTCTGTCTCGGGGTCGTTAAAACTCATGATTGTGTGGTGAAGGGTTAAAACCAATGGTGTGATCGAACCTAATAGCTCCCTTGCTAGAGCAATCAGATGTTTGGGGTTTGAGTCCAGGGGCCGTATTCACCAATTATTCTTTATATCATTTTCAGTCTAATTCTCACAAATTTTCAAGATTTAGAAAGTAATGCAATATCTGGCTTGCGAAACCAAATGGTCTGACTCTATCACACAATTAGTATTTTAATGACCTTGAAGAAAAGCCTTTTGAAAACATTGTGGGAAAAGGAAAAAATGCTGACAACCAGCATTTTCTCATTTTCCCGCCATGTTTTCTACCCTTCCCAAAACAAATTTCAATTATTGGGTCAAATTTATTGTGTCATCTGCAAATGCTTTCAATTTGGACAAGTCTAAAAGTTTGTCATTGGTACAGAGTTAGCCAAAAAGAAATTGTGTAACTTCCTAAATGATCTAGTTTGACTAAGAATGCAATTTAGAATGGATACTGGCCCAGGCCAGGCCACAAAATTTTCTTATCTGGGTCTGTATTTACCAACCATTGTTATGAAGAGTCATAGTCTTTTTCTCCACAAATTTCTAACTTTAAAAGTAACACAACCTCTGAATGGCTGAACCATTTGGTATTGCTTTCAAATTTAGCAAATTTCATATATTAAGACTAGGAATGTTCTTAAGAATAGTCAAGGTAAATATAGCTCCTGGGTCCATATTCACCCACCACCCTCAAGAACATTCTTAGTCTTACTCTCCAAGATTTTCTACAATTAAAAACAACTTCTGATTGGCTAAACCAAATGGCTTCGCCTTCTCAAATTTAGTAAATTCTGGGGAATAAGACTGAGAATGATGTCAAGAATGGTAGATAAAAATTGACCCTGGTTACATTTGGTTTCAACAAGGTTGAGTAAATTATTATTTATGAAAGCATCATGACAAAAGAGTAGATTGCTTGTTATGTGTAATTTATCCTGTTGGCTTGTGTTCAAAAGTGTTGTACTGTGAGACGCAAATGTTGAACTCATTCTCATGTATGACATGATAGCATTTTAATGGTCATGTTTCTTTTTCAGTTTAACTCTGTCAAGACGCATTCATTCCAATCAAGTTCTTCAGAGACCCCTGTCTGAGTTCTTTGATGACTCCAAAACTTATGACTTGGAAACTGTCTATGTTGGTAAGTGCTGTGTTAAAACATTTTCCACATCTTGGATTTTGCGTTGAAGTGTGTAAGTGTCTACGGGGCCCCAGACAGGGAAGCTGTGCTGTTCCCTGGGAGCTGCCAATGTACAGCAATATATATTAAGAGCACATTATCCAATCAGATCGCGAGAAATTTCTTTGCAGTATGATAAACAATCCTGTATTTTTACGACCTTGATAAAGAGGGTATATGAAAAAAATTGCGTAATAAGAGTAAATGGTTGGTAGCCAGCACTTTTTCCTTGTCCCACAATGTTTTTTCTCCTTTCAAACATAAATCTTATTACTTGGGCCATGTAACATTGGTTGTCTGCAAATGATTTCAATATGGATAAGTCAAGCATTTTGTCATCTACCAAACAATTCAGCGTTACCTGACCCGGAGGAAGATGGTATTCAACTCTTTACCAAATGACAAAATTTTTGACAGGACCAAATTGAAAGCATTTGCAGACGAAAAATTAAATGTAGTGAAAATGATTATTTCTGTCTTTGATTGGGTAGAAAACAGTGTGGGAAAAGGAGAAAATGCTGGTTTACCAGCATTTTCTCCTTTTCCCACAATGTTTTCAAAAGGCTTCTTTCTCAGGGTCGTTAAAAGTCGGGATTGTGTGGTAAAGGGTTAATTATATTGCGGATAAAGATGAGAATCCTATGAACTAGCATTTTCTCCTCTTTCCATAATGTTATGTGGGAAAGCATCTAGTAGGAAAGCAGCCTATACCTTGGGAAAGAAATTGTGTGAAATACTGGTAAAAAGAAACTCCTTGAGGCAATGCATGGATAGGTGTACAGGCAGGGGTGACATAACTGGAATTATGTTGAAAACACAGCTAAACACCAATCAGTCAGACAGTTGTTTGATCAGTGAGTGGGTGAGTAGATGTCTGCTTGGATGGATCAGTCAGTCAGTCAGTTCTACAAGGGTTAGCCTTTTACCACACAATCGCGTGTTTTAGCAATGTAGTATACTGGTCTATCCCACAGATCTAGAGGTCCTGGGTTCAGTCCCGGCCTTGGGAGTTCATTTGTCAGAACTGTTACAGCAACCTGGAGCGAGACAGCTTTTGAAAATATTGTGGGAAAAGGAGAAAATGCTGATATCCAGCATTTCTCCTTTTCCTACAATGTTTTCTATTTTGTTACGGGTAAGCACTATCATTTGTGCCACCTTTGATTTGTCGTCGGCAAATGCATTTACTTTGGTCAAGTCTGAAATTTTGTTATGCAGTAGAGAGTTACGATGTTTTTGTATCTTTATTCAGGGAGACCATGGAGAATGGAAGAACTGAGATTGAAAAGCAATGAGGATCTTCACAAACTTTGGTAAATTTACAACACAGGCCATGCTCTTTGAAAAGGGGGTTTAATGCATCTGCAAAAGTATCAACCCAGGTCAGCCTCCACATTCTGTGCAGGCAACCCTGGCTTCAAATTTTCTGCATAATCAAAAACCATTTTACCTCATTCAGTTGGCTGTTAGACAAAACAGATTTTACGGATCAATAACTGTGCTATGACTTGATTGGTGTTATGCATTATGGAAATGACTCAACTCTTTACCAAACGACAAAAATGTGGACTTGGCCAAATTGAAAGCATTTGCAGACGACAATTTAAATGTTACTCAAGTGATGGCATTTGTCACTGATAGGGTAGAAAACATTGTTGGAAAAGGAGAAAATGCTGGTTACCAGCATTTTCTCCTTTTCCCACAATGTTTTCCAAAGGCCTCTTTTTCAATGTTGTTGAAAGTCGGGATTGTGTGGTAAAGCGTTAAACCCACTTTTGCCAGAGCAGAGCTTAGCTGATTGCAACCACAGAATAAAATTTTAGACTTGTCCAAATTCAGATGACAACTTAGCTATAGCTCAGTGTGTGAGACTTGTCTTCAAAAGGGTAAAAAGAAAAAACATTGTTGGAAAAGCAGAAAATGCTGATTATCAGCATTTTCTCCTATTTCACCATGTTTTTAGAAGCCTTCTTTCTAGGGTCAAATACTGATTGTTTGAGGAAGGTTAGTCTGTTAATCCTTTACTACGTGGTCATGCATGTTATCAAACCTAAGAAATCTTGTAAAACTATGTGGGAAAAGGAGTAAATGCTGGTAAACAGCATTTTCTCCCTTTTTCATGACATATTCCACCATTTTATAGAAGTCATTATTTGGGCCACATTTAACATGTAGTTTGCAAATGCTTTCAATTCGGACAAGTCTAGAGTTTTGTCATAGTAAAGAGTTATGGGGGCTGATGATAGTCATTACAACAGGATTCATCCCTCTCTCACAACTGAAGACTGCTTCAGAGATGTGAACTGTTTACCAAAGAATCTGGAGTTTTAAAGACCCCCCCCCCCCCCCCCCAAAAAAAAAAGGACTTTTGAAAACATTGTGGGAAAAGGAGAAAATGCTGGCAACCAGCATTTTCTCCTTTTCTCACCATGTTTTCTACCCTCTCAAGGACAAATTTCATTATTCATCCAGCATTTAATTTGTCGTCTGCATATGCTTTCAATTTATACCAGTGTAGAATTTTTTCATTTGGTAGAGTTAATGTGGATAAGCAGCCAGTGGCTTGGAAAGAATATTGTCCAAAGTACTGGTAAAAGAAAGTTTGTGAAAGCATGGATAGGCTCACTTGCTGCCCTGGTTTAACCCTTTACCAGATGACAAAATTTTAGCCTTGTTTAAATTGAAAGCATTTGCAGACAATTTCTATGCAGCTGAAATGGTGGAATTTTCGTTTGACAGGGTAGAAAACATTGTGGGAAAAGGAGAAAATGCTGGTTACCAGCATTTTGCCCTTTTCCCACAATGTTTTTAAAAGGCTTCTTTCCAAGGGTCGTTAAAGGGTGGCATGGTGCAGTAAAGGGTTACATGAAAAAATTTTGAAAAACAGAGGTAAATAAAAACAAAGTGACAAAGTTTTGAAAACAAATTGAAATAATTTTGAAAACATACTGAAACAATTTTCAAAATGACGTTTACTGGTATCAAAAACAAGCCGCTTTTGATTGCTTGTTTGTTTGTATGGTGTTTAATGCCATTTTCAACATTATTTCAGTTATATTGCAGAAGCCAGTTTATCTATCCATGCTTTCCTGGAGTTTCTGTTACCAGTACTTGGCACTATATTCTACCCAAGCCTCTGGCTGCTTTGCCACCTACCTATCGTCAAAACAGCAAGCCTCTTTTGAAGGAAATGTATAAGTTACTCATATATCTTCTATTGTAGGTATGTGCTACTAAAGGAGAGAAACATGTTGATGACAATGGAACAGATCGCATATGATCAACATGTGCCGCTTGCTAGTGCTGAACGCATCTTTAAGGTAATGAAATGCAAAATTAATGCACATTATATTTATTTATCTATTCTCAGCTAGTAATGAGAATTAACTCTTACCACACAACAAAATAGCGGACTCTCTCTTTCCCCAAACATCCTGCTTTGAAAGCAGTTTCTTGTCAGGGATTGATGTTAGCTAACTTAACAGGATTCAGTCCTCTGTCACCGCTGATCATTGTTCCGACCATTATCTGTGGGAAAGAAGCCAGTTGTTCGGAAGAATATTGTGCGAAGTACTGGTACAAAAAAAACTTGAAGAATGTGTGGATGATTGCAACAATATGAATGAATGAGTGAATGAATGAATGAATTTATTTGACTTAAACTACATAGTTTTTCGTCATACAATATGATTATATATAAATTGAAAACGACACGTGACACACTCACAATCTCTCATATACTTCTCACAAAAAATAACCTACCACACTGTCATTTTGCTACATGAATAAATGAAACATTTACAACAACAATAAGATAACTGAAATTTTGACAACGGCTTTAAACACGATGCAAACAACAAATCAACTGCTAGGAGTAAAAATGTTATAGAAATACAATAGAAATGAATGGGGTATTGTGAGCATTACTTGTGAGATGTAGTGAGCAGATTTACATGTACTTGCAAAAAGCACTTTTTTAATATTTATTCAACACTGACAGTGCTAAATGAAACGGACATTTTCAGTCAGTACTAAAGGTGCAGATATTGCAGTTTCAAAGCTGTTTTTTGACAGAATATCTAGCAAATAAGGGGACAGTGTAGATCCAAGATTCTGTACTGTCTTATCTTGATCTGTACTGTCCACATAAGCAAGGACAAAATTTTACACTTGTACAAATTGAAAGCATTTGCATACGACAAATTAAATGTGACTCAAATGATTGGGCTTGTCTGTGAATGGGTAAAATCATTGTGGGAAAAGTAGAAAATGCTGGTTACCAGCATTTTCTTCTTTTCCCACAATGTTTAAAAAGCTTTTCTTTCTCAGGGTTGTTAAAATTTGGGATCATGTGGTAAAGGGTAAAAGGCAGGTTGAACGCTAAAAGTGTGTTCTATCATTGAATCATTACAGGTTGAAGAAAGCATGGAAAATCTTCTACAAGTTATAGACGAGCGTGACATTGCATACAATCTTCTGAATCAAAACGAAACCGGAGTACGCAAGAAGCGTGTTGTGAGAAACTTTGCTGGTATTCCAATGGAACAAACTGACAGGGAACATTTGAAACCGCCAGATGTAAATAAGATGCAGAGGTTATTGCATCCGAAATATCGGCAGTGGATGTACAAATATATAGCGCAGTATGAACAGAAACTAAGAAGGAGATATAACTATGAGACTAAAATGTGTGAGAGGAAACAGCGACGTTTACTGAAAGAGTTTCCTCACCTGAAGTGGGAGGATGTACAGCATATTAAACCTAGTGACAAAAAACTGAAGCAATTCTTAAAACTAAGTGGAGAATTGAATGATCTGGATTTCAAAGAAAAGAAGGTGTATTGATCCTCAACCAAACAATGCCGTGTTTAACCCTTTACCACACAACCTGGAGTTTTAATGATCCTAGGAATGGGAGCTTTTAAAAACATGGTGGGAAAAGGAGAAAATGCTGGTAACCAGCATTTTCTCCTTTTCCCACAATGTTTTCTACCCTTTCCTCATCAAATTTCAGTTTTTGAGTCACATATTTTTTGTCATCTGCACATGGTTTCAATTTGGACTGGTCTAAAATTTTGTTGTTTGGTAAAGAGTTAAGTCTTTACCAAACAACAAAATTTTAGACCTGCCCAAATTCAAAGCTTTTGCAGATGGCAGTTTGAAAGTAACTAAAATTATTGGATTTGTCTTTGAAAGGGTGGAAAACATTGTGGGAAAAGGAGAAAATGCTAGTTAACAGCATTTTCTCTTTTTGCCTCAATGATTTCGTAAGTTTTTTTCCCAGGATCATTAAAACTGGATTGTGAAGTAAAGGATTAACTTTGTACCAGATGACAAAATGTTTGACTTGTCCAAACTGAAAGGGTTTACAGACAACAAATTAGAAGTGGTTAAGAATGTGGATTTTTTTATTGGAAAGGTTAGAAAGCATAGGGGAAAAAGGAAAAAAATCCTGGTTACCAGCATATTCATGTTTTCCCACAATGCTTTCAAACGCTTTCTTCCTTGGTCTGGTCCAAATTGAAAGCATTTGCAGACGACAAATTAAGTGTGGCTAAAATGATTGCATTTGTTTCTGAAAGGTTTGAAAACACTGTGGGAAAAGGAGAAAATGCTGGTTACCAGCATTTTATCCTTTTCCCACAATGTTTTCAAAAGGCTTCTTTCTCAGCGTCGTTTAAAGTCGGTATTGTGTGGTAAAGAGTTAAGCAAATTGAAGTGAGGGAAAAAGAAATCCCCATTAGGACCGATACTTATTTGGACATAGGTTTTGAGATTGAATGTTGCTTTACGTCCCTCTAAAGATAATATCAGTCATATCATTGTTACAGCTCATTTATTCATGTCTGCCTTCTGTGTGCCTAGTGCTAGGCCAAGTGTCTGCAGTGTCTTACATAAAGAAATTTCTGTGAAAAGCTAGCGCTTTGAGGTTCAAACCCAGGACCTGCAGGTTTCAAATTCCTTAACCCTTCAACTCACAGTGCAGAAAGGGAAGGGTTTTGAAAACATCATGGGAAAAGGAGAAAATGCTGGTAGCCAGCATTTGCTCCTTTTCCCTCAGTGTTTTGTATCCTATCAAAGACAGAAACCATCATTTTCGCAGTATTTGATTTGTTGCCTGCAATGGCTTTCAATTTGGTCCAGTCAAAAATTTTTTCATTTGATAAAGAGTTAACCTTCACCACTGAGCTATGCAGGATCCGTGCTCAGGTATGAAACGAGTAGTAAACGGTGTAGATTCAAGGTCAAACTGCATGTTCTGCGCAGTCTGAGCTTGATCTACCCCTTCCTAAAAAGCTACATGGGCCACTTTTAACGATGTGTAGGTCAATTGAAGTGATGGTATGCAAACAAATAGCAGATAGTTCAGTAATATGTTCTAGGCAAAAGGGAGCTTTATGCATCTACGTGATGCAGTGTACCCAGCTACACATCACATATTTATGGATCCATAAAATCCATTTGTCAAACAATTGATTGAATCACGAGGTAGACTGGTTGTTTGACAAACAGAAAATCAACCAATAGCAAAAAGTTTTGGCCCAGGTTAGTCTGCGCGGACTGAAGAGGCTGACCTGGGTCGCTACTTTTTGCAGATGCACCAAGCTCCTTTTTAAAGAGCAGGATTCTTTTATAATTGAATAGGATATTGAAAGAAGCATAAATCATATGATAAAACTTTTCAAAAGAATTTATTTCTTATACTGACAAGAGATGGAAGATATTGACAGTGATTTACTGAGTTAGAGTTAGTCATTAATTTCATGATTTTCTAACCTGAACTCTTTACAACAAATTTTAGACTTGTCAACATTTAAAGTATTTGCAGATGACATATAAATTGTTGCTCAAATGACATAGGGTAGAAAATATTGTGGGAAAAGGAGAAAATGCTGGTAACCAGCATTTTCTCCTTTTCCCACGATGTTTTCTAACTTTTCAGAGACAAAGACAATTGTATTAGCCACCTTTAATTTGTTTTCTGAAAATGATTTCAGTTAGGGCATGTCTAAAGTTTTGTTGACCGGCAAGGAGTTAAAACAGGAAATGGTTTGGTAAAGCATTCAGTCATCCTTGTTAACAAAGGGTAAACAAGACCATATTCATGTGAAAACATCATGAAAAATGGAGAAACTACTGAGTGCACACTGAAAATGGTATTTTCATGAGTTGTGAATACTCGTTTTTGTTGTCCAAGTGTGAAAATATTACAGTCTTACATCTTACAAATATTTGTTTTATTTCTTACTTGCAAAAAACAAACTTGCAAAATGGAAGTTTTTATCTGTAGTATACCCCTTTATCCCTTTAACAGACGCCACAATTAATTTTTAAGCATTTGCAGACGACAAATTAAACCCGACTTATATGCTTAAGTTTGCGCTTGAAAGTTTTGTGGGAAACGGAGAAAATGCTGGGTTACCAGCATTTTTATCTTTTTCTCACAATGTTTTCAAAAGTCTCTTTCTTTGGGATGGCTAAAACGTGATTGTTTGGTAAAAGGGTAATGCTGTCAAAGTAATGTTACAGCCATGTGATTCCACCATAGAAGCATGTCAGAAAATGTTACTTACGTCAAATACAAATCAGATTTACCCTTAACCATTTTCCACACAATCCCAAGTTCTAATGACCCTGGGAAGGAGCGCTTTTGAAAACATTGTGGGAAAAGGAGAAAATGCTGGTAACCAGCATTTTCTCCTTTTCCCACAATGTTTTCTTCCCTTTCCATATCAAATTTTAATTTTTGAGTCACATTTATTTTTGTTGTCTTAAAATGCTTTCAATTTGGACTGGTCTAAAATTTTGTCGTTTGGTAAAGAGTAAAACAAACAGTCACAAGTATTAATGGCCCCACTGAGGAAGAAGGCTTCGGAAATGCAGGTTACCAGCAATGTTCTTTCCCACAGTGCTATCTGACTTTTTAAAACGAAATTCTAGTCGTTTGAGCTGTACATAGCTTTTTTTTCTGCCAATGCTTTAAACATGGACCAGTCTAACATTTTGTCATGCTTTCAGTCTTCCCATATTGTTTTTAGAAAGTTTTGTTATCACGGGTGTTAAATATCGGGATTGTATGGTAAAGGGTTAACTCTTTACCAGACCTTAAAATTTTAGACTCGTGAATTACAAAAAAAAAGTTGAAAGGACAAATGAATTTTGGCTTATATGTAGGGATTTGTCTTTGACAGAATAATGTGGAAAAAGGATAAAAATGCTGATAATTTTTCCATTTATCAACAGAGCCACATAGTTTAGTTTAATAGTTTAAACATATTTATTTTACATCCATTGAGAAACAAGTTCTTACAACTTAGACTAATCTCTCTCGATTCTGCTTCCTGGAAACTACACCAGTACTCGCAGCGAATGTGTGGGCCAATGAACAGTACCAAAGTTGACATCTGCTCCCGGGTATCAAACTCAAGACCTTTTGATTACAAGGCCGACGCTCTACCTCACAACCACGGACACTACACAGAGCCACGTAAGGCAGTAAGAAGCCAATAGGACCTTAGAACAGGGGGTTGCTGGTTTGAATCCCCAGCTCTGCAGTAATGTTGTAAATGGCATAAAACACCCTTACAATCAATCAATCAATTAATCAATCAATCAACAAATCATCACATCAATTAATTATCAATCAATGCGTTTATCAGTATGTTGACAACTGCCATTTTCCACATGGTTGTAAAAACAGAAGGAATAAAGGCTTAGACTTTTAAAGACTTTTAAAGAAATAAAAGCCCAAATTTGTAATTACTTTGATGTAAAAACAACCAAGAAAATTTTGGGACAAAAAGAAGAAATGCTAGTGCTGAGCAACCTCTCCTTTTGTTACAATGTTTTCCATTTTGCTACAGTGGAGGTATCAAAAGATGTCCACTCGATAAAAAACAACAAAGAAAGGATCAGAAAATTGATAGAGTAGGTACATAGTGTATGGCACATGTTTTTAATGTTTAATACAGTATTTACATAGTATATTATTAACCTTTTACCACATAATCTCAAGTTTTAAAGACCCTGAGAAAGAGGCCTTTTGAAACTATTGTGGGAAAAGGAGAAAATGTTGGTAACCAATTTTTTCTACCCTGCCAGAGACAAATCCCATCACATGAGCTAATTTGTCATCTGCAAATGCTTTCAATTTGGTTCAGTCCAAAATTTTGTTGTTTGTACAGGGTTAAGTTATTTAGTGGGGTCCTGTATGGCTCAGTGGTAAAGTGTAAGACATATAAACTGGAGGCCAGGGGTTTTAGCCTCAATAGAAACACTGAGTTTTTCGTAGGAGTGTCCTTGGGCAATACACTCAAGAACGGGAGCCTTGTAGTAACACAAAGAATATCACCATGATATAGCAGAAATAATGTTTAGAGTGGCATAAAACACCATTTACGCCATTACCACACAATCCCAAGTTTTAAGGACCCTTTAAGAGAAGGCTTTTGAAAACATTGTGGGAAAAGGAGAAAATGCTGGTAACCAGCATTTTCTCCTTTTTCCACAGTGTTTTCTACCCGACCCAAAACAGAAATCATCATATGAGCTACATTTAATTTGTCGTCTGTAAATCCTTTCAATTTAGACCAGTCTAAATTTTTGTCATATGGTAAAGAGTTAATCAAACAAATCGATCAGTTATCTAGTATATCAACCTGTATATTTACACTGTCATTACTGATTTACTGATAAATTGACAAAAAAAATAAATGTCACCTTCTGTAAAGATTTAAAAAAAAAACCTTGTACATGGTATAATACCAAATAAAAATCAATAAATAAAAGTTATTTATAATTCTTAAAAATAATTTGGTTGTGTCAGCCATCTTAGTAAAACTCCATATATCTTGTGATTCATCAAAAAGATCAATGTCATTTTGAAGGAAAGGAAAATTTGTTCTCTTTCAAATATCAAAATAAATCATACACAGTGTCAATTAACTCAGTCAATAAACAATCTTGAGGAGGAAGACTTCTAAAAAATATTTGTGGGAAAAGGAAAAAGTGCTGGTAACCACAATGTTTTTTATCTTTTCCCCACAATGTTTGACAACCTTTAACCCTTTACCACACAATCCCAACTTTTAAAGACCCTGAGAGAAAGGCCTTTTGAAAACATTGTGGGAAAAGGGGAAAATGCTGGTAATCAGCATTTTCTCCTTTTCCCACAATATTTTCTACCCTTTCCGAAACAAATTTCAATTTTTCAGTCACATTTATTTTGTCGTCTGCAAATGCTTTCAATTTGGACCAGTCTAAAATTTTGTTGTTTGGTAAAGAGTTAAAAGACAAACCCCGTGATTCAAGCCACATTCGATTTGTCATCTCCAATTGCCTTGGATTCGGGTAAAAAGAAGGTTTTTCATAAAGGATTAAATTTATGCTGCTAAGCACAACTCGAGGACCTTTTGCGGACAGTGTAGATCAAGATCAGACTGCACAGAACACGACTGCACAGAACGTGCACTCTGATCTTGGATCTACAATGTTCAATTAGGAGACATTTTTTCCCCCCCAAAATAACTCTGAAATAGCAATGTTTGGGTTTTAACTATCAACTTGAAAGTTTTATTTTAGTTATTTAGCAGGATGAAAGTTAACTGAGAGAAAAAATTTTTTGATTCCTTAACTTTTTACCACACAATTCCGACTTTTAACGACCCTAAAGAAAACATTATGGGAAAACATTATGGGAAAAGGAGAAAATGCTCTAAACAGCATTTGTTTTCCTTTTCCCACAATGTTTTCTACCCTATCACATATAGGGTACACAAATTCCATCATTTGAGCCACATTTAGATTTTCATCTGCAAATGCTTTCAATTTTGGACAAGTCTACATTTTTGTCACATGGTAAACAGTTAAGGGTTAACTCTTTACCATACAATCCGGACTTTTAATGACCCTGAAGAAAGAAACCTTTTGAAAACATTATGGGATAAGGAGAAAATGCTGGTTACCACCATTTTCTCCTTTTCCCACAATGTTTTCTACCCTTCCTAAAACAAATTTCAATTTTTCAGTCACATTTATTTTGTCGTCTGCAACTGCTTTAAATTTGGACAAGTCTAAAATTTTGTCGTTTGGTAAAGAGTTAATGTTACATAGATATTTGATTTAACTCTTTACAAAATGAGAAATTTGAGACTTGCCCTGTGTCTCAAATGACGAACTTTGTGTTCCAAAAGGGTAGAAAACATTGTAGGAAAAGGAGAAAATGCTGTTTTTCTCGCAATGTTTTCCGAAGCCTTCCTCCTCAAATGTCATTTAAACAAAGGATTGTTTGGTAAAGGGTTAACAGACTCGCCATTTTTGTCAGAAAAGAATAAAATGAAAGGGGGCAGGGTTTGAGGACCTCAGGGTCTCCCACAATTATAGGTGACTGGTAACTAGTCCTTGTCAAATCCCCATCCAAAGGCAAGAACTGATGTTCAACAACGATGAATTTCCTGACAAACAAAAGACAACTGATTTTAACCCTTTACCACACAATCCCGACTTTTAACGACCCTGGGGAAGAAGCCTTTTGAAAACATTGTGGGAAAAGGAGAAAATGCTGGTAACCAGCATTTTCTCCTTTTTTCCACAATGTTTTCTACCCAACCAGAGATACAAATCATCATTTTAGCAACATTAGATTTGTCGTCTGCAAATGCTTTCAATTTGGTACAGTCCAGCATTTTGTCGTTTGGTAAAGAGTTAAGCAATCTACAAATACTGGCATACAGTATCACATACATATGGGCCATGCTCTGTGAAAAGGGCAATTCATGCATCCGCAAAAAGGATTGACTCGTGTCAGCCTGCGCATTCTGTGCGGGCTGACATGGCTCGAAACTTTGCTATTGGTAAATTTTTTGCATGTCAAAGGACCATTCTACTTCATGATGCAGCTGGTTGTTAAACAAAATGGATTTTATGGATCTCTAATTAATTATGTGATGACTTGCTTTGTATCATGAATTATTGAGATGCATTAAGCCCCCCTTTTGCCAGAGCATGGCTCATATCACAGAGGACCGTCAAACATACATAAATACCAATAAATACATTTACAGCTATCACAATTGTGTATTCCTAAAACATGAAGTGTAAAAATGTAAAAAGGTTGGGTTAAACAAGGTCAAATCTAATTGAGCATGCTCTGTGAAAAGGGGGCTTACCACATCTGCAAAAAGTATCGATTCAGGTCAGCCTGCGCACTCCGCGCAGGCTGACCTGGGCCGAAACTTTTCGCTATTCGCCAATTTTCTGTATGCCAAAGGACCAGTCTACCTTATGATACAGTTAGTTGTTAGACATAATGAATTTTATGGATCCATGGTCATGTGATGTCTTGCTTGGCACAGTACATCATGGAGATGCATTAAGCCCCCTTTTGCCAGAGCATGGCTCAGTTATTAAAACATGAAACTACTAGAGCTATTATGTATAACTTGTGAACTTTTTATGCGAATCATTTCATAATGAGAAAAAAATGAAAATGTCAGCGTCCTTGTGAAAGGTGGAAACCAATTTTGGATAAGTCTTCTCTGGAGACTGGTTTCACAGCATTAGTAAACATGCATAAACATTACCATAGCGGTTAACATACTGGACGGATTTACAGGAAGAAATTTTGATATGTGTAGATTCTTGATCTACCTGTATGGACGGAACACAGAAAAATGAAGCAGGATTTTTATCGGCATAAATGGAAGTCTGTATTTGGTTTGGGACTGAACCTCTTAATCGCCTTTTTGATCCATAGCTGCTCTTTCAAGAAGTGTAGCCTTCCAGGGTAGCTCAGTGGTTAGCGTATACGATTCATTACATGGTGGTTGCGAGTTCAATACCCTGTTGAGGCAAACTTTCTTTCTGGAGATTTTTCGCCTCTCGCCTCTGATGCATGTGAGAAAAGTAGTCGGTGACTTTGAAAGAGAGTTGTGTCAGCACTGGTGTGAGAAAGCGTAGGTGCACTGACTGCCATGATAAAGCTGTAAACTCTTTACCAAACAGCAAAATTTTAGACGGGACCAAATTGAAAGCATTTGCAGACGACAAATTAAGTGTAGCTTAAATGGTGATTTATGTATTGGATAGGGTAGAAAACATTGTGGAAAAAGAAGAAAATGCTGTTTACCAGCATTTTCTCCTTTTTCCACAACGTTTTCAAAAGGCTTCTTTCTCAGGGTTGTTAATAGTCCGGACTGTGTGGTAAAGGGTTAAAACGGCATTAAACCCCAATACAATCTATAAATCAAGAAGTGTAGCTCAAGATCAGACTGCAAAAATGTGTAGTCTGATTTCTTATCTACACTGTGTGCCTTGCCGAGACATTTTAGACAAGAGCAACCTTGAAGACGTATAACATGTCCTATTTCTGGACAAAAGTGTCTGTCAGGTTCAATTGGTGTTCATCGGGTTAAATTCAACAAACATGTATTGTTTCAATGGGCGATTACCAGGGCCTGTATTCATCCACCATCCTTTATAACATTCTTAGTCTAATTCTGAAGAACATTCTAATTTCACTGTAGATCCCGGATGAGGCTGCACATTCTATGCAGTCTAATCTGAATCTATATTGTATGCAAAAAGCAATCTTATCCTAAATCTGCATCGTCTTCAAAATTATCTAAAGATGTACTCTGCACTCTTGGGGTTAAACAATCATCACCTTATGTAAGAAGTTACACAATTTCTGATTGGCTAAATCTACTGGATTAACCAACCAGAAATTGTGTTACTTTGTAATTTAGAAAATTCTTATATATTTGAATAAAATTCTACTTCAGATTGGTTGGTAAGTATGGCCCCTTTAAATAGATCTACATTAAAAAAAATAATCACAATCTATCTCCATTACATGAACTGGTGCCAGAACACCTTTCTGGATCTCCGAATCAGTTTTCTTTCCGTCTTTGTTCATACTCCTCTGTTATACCTACACACTGAAAAGGACAAAAAGATTTCTTGGGAACCCTTATAGTGCTAATCAAAATTAACCCTTTCCCAAACAAGCCCTGGTTTTCACATTTTTGCAGCACATGTCTTTTGAAAACACTGTGGGAAAAGGAGAAATTGCTCATAACGAGCAATTTCTCCTTTTCCCACAGTGTTTTCTACCCTTATTGAGAACTTTCTACCATTTTCATCAAATTTAATATTGTCATCTGCAAACTGTTTCAATTTGGACCAGTCCAAATTTTGTTGTTTGGGAAAGGGTTAAGGTTATTTTTGCTGACAATGTAAATGAAGATCAGATTACCCTCTGCAGACAGTTTAGATTAAGATCTGACTGCACATAACATGCAGTCAGATCTTGGATCTACACTGTCCAATATGATGTGCAAAAATCTGGCAAGAATCTCTTCTCCTTGAATTCACAATACACGTATTTGTGTCTTTTTTTTTTTAACCCTTTCCCAAACAAGCCCTGGTTTTCACATGTCTGTAGCAGATGTCTTTTGAAAACACTGTGGGAAAAGGAGAAATTGCTTGTAACGAGCAATTTCTCCTTTTCCCACAGTGTTTTCTACCCTTATTGAGAACTTTCTACCATTTTCATCAAATTTAATATTGTCATCTGCAAACTGGTTCAATTTGGACCAGTCCAAATTTTGTCGTTTGGGAAAGGGTTAAGGTTATTTTTGCTGACAATGTAAATGAAGATCAGATTACTCTCTGCAGACAGTTTAGTTCAAGATCTGACTGCACTTAACATGCAGTCAGATCTTGGATCTACACTGTCCAATATGATGTGCAAAAATCTGGCAAGAATCTCTTCTCCTTGAATTCACAATACACGTATTTGTGTCTTTTTTATAAATCCTGACCAAAAAAAAAAGCTCATTTCATTTATTAAGTGCTCAGAAGGTTACATTTCTCCTTTTAACATTGTGTATTCAAAAGCCCATCCGATCAGGGAAATTTTATCATGGTATTGTGTAGTAAGGGGTTTTACTCAGTAATTCATAAATTCAGATAGCTTTCTACTGTAGTCTAAATTACTTAGGGCAAAGTATTTTTTATGTGTGTTTAAGGTATCTTCAAACACCTATGATCCTCTCTGTATATTACAGCATTTTATCTCATAACTAGACTTACCCATGACTGAAAAATACAGACAGAATGAAATACAAACCAAAAAATTAAAATAAAATGTTGATACAATGATTTATTAGAACAATCAGCTTTTTACTCAACCTTAAAAATATTAATTAGCATCATCATTAAGGACAAAGTATTGTTATGCGAGTTTAACATGTCTTAAAACACCTGTGATCCTTTTGTTATATTGCAGCATTTTATCTCATAACTAGACTTACCTCTGAATAGAAATAAAGACAGAATGAAATATGTATGAACAAATAAAATTTACACTAAACACAGTCATTTGTTATGTCAACTAGCATTCTACTGAAGCCTAAATTATTATTATTATCATTATATTATACTAGATGCAGAGTACTTGTTTTGTGTGTTTAACAAGTCTTTAAACACCTACGATTCTTTTCATCTATTGCAACATTTTGATCTCATAAGTAGAATTACCACTACATGAAAACACAGACAGAATGAAATATGTGTAAAGAAAAGAAATAAATGCTAAACACTGCAGTTTATTTCATAAATAAGCTTTCTTCTTATCTTCATAACCAGACTTACCCATGAATAAAATGTTGCCGCACCAGCACTGATTATCACGATATCCTCTAGTTGTATTTGTTTTAAGAAAGCTTTTGTCCTCGCTACGACATCTTCACGAAGTTGATTCACTTTGAGTTCCTGGATTCGGCGTTTCAAGGACATTTTACCAGTCTTGCCAACCAGTGCCTGAACATCTCTCCATTCCTAGATATAAAATACATTAGGTGTTGGATTGTTTGGCTTTTGAAAACATTATGGGAAAAGGAAAAAAATGCTGGTAACCAGCATTTTCTCCTTTTCCCACAATGTTTTCTACCATTCCCAAACTAATTTCAATTTTCCTGTCACATTATGTCATCTTCTAATGCTTTCAATTTGGCCTTGTCTAAAAATTTGTCATTTGGTAAAGAGTTAACACTATTTTCAAAAGTGTCTTAAATATATATCAGCAAGGGCTTCTATCCTGCCATCCCTGGTATAAGTTTTTATGCTGTCATGATATTAAATTTGCCATCTATATACAGAAATATTTTTTGTTGTTATATGACCCTTTGGTAGTTTGTTTGTTAGTTTTTAATGCTATTTCAAAGTTATTTCAGTTTCATCACATCAGCCAGAGATTTTCATACTAATAATTTGCACAACATTCTTCCCAAACCACTGGCTGCTTTCTTGCATAAACATCTTTGAAACAATGTTTCAGTGATGAGACAGAAATTAACTGTGTAGCAATAGCTATCACCAATCATTAAAATAAGTCATGCTCTGTGAAAAGGGGGCTTACTGGCAATGCTTCTGCAAAAAAGTATCAACCCATGTCAGCCAGAGCAGTCCGTAAAGGCTGACATTGGCCGAAACGTTTTGCTATTTGTAAATTTTCTGCTATTCAAAGGTCCATTTTATCTCCAGGTCAAGTTAGGCTAAATCTATTTCATGGATCCATAACCATGTGATGGCCTGCTTTGTATAATACATCACAGAGATGCATTACATGTAAGATGCATTAAAGTGAAAGTGTAAAAACATTATGGGAAAATGCTGCTTACCACAATTTTCTCCCTTTTCCAAAATGTTTTCACTGCCTAAATTTTCAGGATTGTTAACTCTTTACCAAATGACAAAATTTTAGACCAGTCCATATTGAAAGCTTTTGCAGACGACAAAATAAATGTGACTCGAAAATCGAAATTTGTCTTGGGCAGAGTAGAAAACATTGTGGGAAAAGAAGAAAATGCTGGTTAGCAGCATTTTCTCCTTTTCCCACAATGTTTTCAAAAGGCTTCTTCCTCAGGGTCCTTAAAAGTCGGGATTGTGTGGTAATGGGTTAAGACAATAGATTGTTTGGTAAAGATCCAAACCATTTTTGAAAATGAGAAAAAAAAACCATTTAATCCTTATCCTACTGAATTATAAGTGAAATACAACTTTCAAGCTGACAGTAAAAACAAGAGGACCATAATGGCCCTGTATCGCTCCACTGGACCAGTTTTGACACTGGGGCTATACTTGGTATAAGGCCATATGGTTTAGGACAAGAAGACTTTTAAAGTTTTCACTATATAAGCTTATGTAAAATTTGTGACCTGCAGGTTAGGGCCAATTTTGACCACAGTTTTTTGTAGAGGTCCATTAGATGAAGCTACATGCAAAATTTAATAGCTCTAGGCCATATGGTTCTAGGACAAGAAGATATTTTAAGGTTTTCACTATAGAAACCAATGTTAAACTTGTGACCCCCAGGACAGGGCCAATTTTGACCACAGGGCTATAATTTGAATAGTTTTTGTAAAGGTCTATTAGGTGAAGCTACATGACAAATTGGGTATCCTTAGGCCTCATGATTTCACCCACGGGTCGGGGCCAATTTTGACCCTGAAGCTATAATATGAAGGATTTTTGTTGAAGTCCATGAGATGAAGCTACATGCTAAATTTGGTAGCTCTGGGCCATATGGTTTAGAACAAGAACATATTTAAAATTTCCACTACATAAACCTACGTAAAACTTGTGACCCCCGGGGCAGGGCCAATTTTGACCCCGGGGCTATAATTTGATGTTGTTGGTTGTATTGGGGTTTAACGCCACTTTAACAGCTAAGGTCATATCATGGCGGTCAGTGACGCACATGTGTTTCCTGGCTTTCTCACACCAGTACTAACACAACTTTCTTTCCAAAGCCACCGACTACTTTTCTGACATGCTTCAGCAGAGGTGAGAGGCGAAAATACGCCGGAAAGAAAGTTCGCCTCAACCGGGTATCGAACTCACAACCACCAGGTCATGAGTCCAACGCGCTCACCACTGAGCCACCCAGGCAGGCGGCTATAATTTGAAGAGATTTTGTACAGGTCCATTAGATGAAGGTACATGCCAGATTTAGTAACCCTAGGCCTTGTGGTTTTGGAAAAGAAGATTTTTAAAGATTTCCAATATTTTTCAGTTTTGTTGCCATGGCAACCACAGTTTTGATAGGAATCAAATTCTTTGACGAGTTTCTGAAGAGGGCCATGCCAGGATCATTTCTGTGAAGTTTCGTTAAAATCTGATGGGTAGTTCCAGAGAAGAAGATGTTTGAAATAGAAGTTAACACATGCATGCACGGACACACACATGGACGGACGCATGACAGAGATAAGCCGGCTGGCCTTTGGCCAGTGGAGCTAACTAGAAAAATGTTTTTTTCAAACTTGGTTTCTGGAGGAAAATATTTCCTTATCGGACAGTGCAGATCCAAGATCAGACTGCATGTTCTATGCAGTCTGATCTTGATCTACACTGTCTGCAAAAGGTCAGTGAGTTGTGCTTAGCAGCTTCAGGGTTAAAACATCTGACAAACCTTGGTTTCTTCCTCAGTGTGGCCCAGTAAAATCAAAGTTGCCCTCATTACAGTGAAAACTTCATGTTTTGGTTGTGAGTAGGACTTGATCTCCGCAATAGTACGCTGGTTTAATGTCATCACCTGTGTAGACAAACAACATGGGGAAAAAAAAAAACAATATTAACTATGAAAGAAAACAAACCAAGCGAGCTGATCGATAAATACAGGTAAAAATATGAAAGTGACTATCATCTTTCTTCAGCGATTTATTAAATATACCTTCTGTATACCTTAACCATTACCACACAATCCCGAGTTTTAACGACCTTGAAAATAGAAGCCTTTTGAAAACATTGTGGAAAAAGGAGAAAATGCTGGTAACCAGCATTTTCTCCTTTTTCCACAATGTTTTCTAACCTATCACAGGCTGAAATCATCATTTTAGCGTTGTTTAATTTTTGGCCTGTAAGTGCTTTCAATTTGGTCCATTTAACGACCTTGAGAAGGAAGCCTTTTGGAAACATTGTGGGAATAGAAGACAATGTTTTCCAAAGCCTTCTTTGTTAGGGTCGTTAAAATTCAGGACTGTGTGGTATAGAGTTAAGCAAGGGGAAAAGAATGATAAACAAATTGTAACCTCGTGTATCAGCTTTTGAAGGCGTTTTAATCTCGCTATTAGGTCCCTTGCTTCACGTAGCTCTGGTCCAAGTTTGTCGGTGTAGCGTTTGCTTTCCACAAGGTCCACGGCTCTTTCTAGTAGCTCCAAATCTTGCGCCTGAATTGCACTATGGAGTTCTGAAAAGGACCAATAGGTCTTTGTATGAATTGGGTCCGTATTCATGCACCAACCATACTTCATAACATAATTTAACACATTATCGCAAGTCCGATAGAGCAATCTCTTTTATAGCACTCTTCTGCATATTTCGGTAAGAAAATTAATAAGTATTGCCAGATAGCCCTGTACTATTAGGTCAGGTATGATGCCTGTGATGTGGACAAAACATTAACTAACCCATGACGAGAGAAACAATGAGAAATAAAAGCCTGAATATACTTATTAATACTTCATCACAATAAAATGTGCCTCCATTACTAAAGATAGTCACATTTGATTGTAGTTTGTATGTGTTGCCATTAATTTTTGTTTACGTGTTGATCTTGAGGAGTTCCACTAATGTATCAAAATAGAAAGTTCCTAAAACAATTTCTAAATACCAAAGTAACACATTTCCTGATTAGCTAAGCTGTGAAAAAACTAAGGAGCCCTAGCCTATTATTGGTGGCACCTAGGACATACATGAATATCAGCCATGCTCTGTGAAAACATGGCTTAATGCATCTCTATGATGCATGATACCAAGCAAGTCATCACAGTATTATATAACCAGTATTATCTATATTCCTAAAATCCAGTTTGTATAACAACCTACTGAATCATGAGATACACTGGTCCTTTGACATGCAGAAAACCGACCAAAAGCAAAAAATTTCAGCCCAGGTCAGCCTGCTTGGACCGCACAGGCTGACCTGGGTCAATACTTTTGCAAATGCATTAACCCTTTACCACACGATCCCGAATTTTAACGACCCTGAGGAAGAAGCCTTTTGAAAACATTGTGGGAAAAGGAGAAAATGCTGATAACCAGCATTTTCTCCTTTTCCCACAATGTTTTCTACTCTTCCCAAAACAAATTTTAATTGTTAAGTCACATTTTTTTTGTTGTCTGCAAATGTTTTCAATTTGGACTGGTATAAAATATTGTCGTTTGGTAAAGAGTTAAGTCCCCTTTTCACAGAGCATGACTCATATGTAAACTGTCACATGACTATGACTGAGATCATGTTGAGAGGGGTGCAACATACAATCAATTTAAATACAGCCAAATCGATATTCAGAGAGCAATCAAACTTAGTAAGAAAAGTGTATTATATTTTCAACCATTAACCCTTTCCCAAACAAGCCCTGGTTTTCACATGTCTGCAGTACAAGTCTTATGAGAACACTGTGGGAAAAGGAGAAATTGCACGTAACGAGCAATTTCTCCTTTTCCCACAGTGTTTTCTACCCTTCTGGAGAACTTTCTGTCCTTTTCATCAAATTTAAAATTGTCGTCTGCAATCTCTTTCAATTTGGACCAGCCTAAAATTTATCGTTTGGGAAAGGGTTAACTCTTTACCAAACGATAAAAATGTAGACTTGTTCAAACTGAAAGCACTTACAGATGAAATAATAAATGTGACTGGAAAATTGAAATTTCTCTTGGGAAGGATAGAAAACATTGTGGGAAAAGGAGAAATTGCTGGTTGCCAGCATTTTCTTCTTTTCCCACAGTGTTTTCAAAGGGCTTCTTTCCAGTGGTCGTTAAAAGTCGGGATTGTGTGGTAAAGGGTTAAATGAGGTTGAGCTAATGATTCATGCTCTGTGAAAAGGGGGCTTAATGAATCCGCAAAATGTATCAACCCAGTCTGCACAGGCTGACCTGGGCTGAAACTTTTCACTATTGCTCAATTTTCTGTATGTCAAAGGACCAGTCTACCTACTAATACAATTGTTTGTTAGACATATCAGATTTTATGGATCCCTAATTATGTGATGACTTGCTTCGTATCATGCATAATGGAGATGCATTAAACCCCCTTTTGACAGAGCATGGCTGATATGTTTGTGGCTGAAATAATGAACTCTTTACCAAATTTAGACTTGTCCAAATTGAAAGCCTTTGCAGACAACAAAATAAATGTTGCTCAAAAATATAAATTTGTTTTTGGATGGGTAGAAATCATTGTGGGAAAAGGAGAAAATGCTGGTTACCAGCATTTTCTCCTTTTCCTACAATGTTTTCAAAAGCCTTCTTTCTTCACGGCTGTTAAATTGAGTAAAATTTGAGTGTCAATATTGTTTACTTACTTGCTCTCAATTCTTCAGTATCATCTATGGGAGTTGGTGTTCTTTGTATCTCCTGTGTTTGTTGTGGTGGGTTACAGATCACATGATAGTTGCAAATGTTCTTTTCATGTCCTATTTGCAAAAAGAAAAATGTTGTCGAACATTTATTTACACATTTATAAATACAGACGTCCCAAGTATGAGAGTTATAAAAGTATTTAACTCTTTACTAAACAATAAAATTCTAGATTGGTCCAAATTGAAAGCATTTGCAGACTGGAAATAAGTGCTGACCAAATGACAAACCTTGTCTTTAAAAGGAAGAATACTGCGGGAAAAGGAGAAAATGCTGGTAACAAACATTTTCTCCTTTTCCTGCAATGTTTTCAAATGCCTTAATCCTTGGGGTCGTTAAAACTAGGGATTGTTTGGTAAAGGGTTAATGGCCTTTGACTACTGAGCATTGTGGTAATACATCAAACATTTTGATAAAGTTTCACCAAAATTAGTCAAAGTGCACTTATGATATACCTTTAAATTTTGTGGCTCAAAGATATGCATTGCAGGCAGATAAAACTCACACACAACAGAAAAAAATCTGCATCTACACAGTGTCAAAAACAGGTCCAAATATGGCATATGATGTATCTTGTGCAGGGAGTGCATTCATATTCGTTTGCAATGTGATTGGTCAAACTGTTAAAACTGTAATATTCTTCCGCCACTGATAAAACCTAAGTTGCCATCCACTAGACCAGCATTTGTTTTAATTTTTCTACCTCTTTCTGTATTTAATTGTAAATAATTGCAGTATTTTGTTGTTGAAAGTTGTAGGTAACTCTTTACCAAACAACAGTGTCCTAGACTTGTCCAAATTAAAAGTATTTACAGACAAAAAATTAAAGGTTGCTCAATTGATAAAATTTGTCCCATATCTCTTTACCACACAATCCCGACATTTAACGACCCTGAAGAAAAACCCTTTTGAAATCATTGTGGGAAAAGGAAACCAGCATTTTCTCTTTTTCCCATAATGTTTTCTACCCTTCACAAAACAAATTTTAAATTTAGAGCCACATTTGACTTGTCGTCTGCAAATGCTTTTAATTTGGACCAGTCTAAAATTCTGTCGTTTGGAGAAAAAGGATAGAATACATTGAAGTACACTGGTTACCAGCATTTTCTCCTTTTCCAACAATGTTTTCAAAAGGCCTTCTTCCTCAAGGTCACTAATAGTTGGGATTGTGTGGTAAACAGTTAAGGAAAGAAAATCATAAGATAAATATAAATCCCATTTTGATGGGAATACAGTTTTCACAGATATTTCTGGGCTGTGTTTATTTTTTTCATTTTGTCTTTTTATTTTTCTGTAGGGGGAGGAGAGGTGTTCAAGGGAGTGAGACATATCACCAAAAAATGGACAAATCATTGTGTCTTTCGACTGTTGACTTACCCTGCTTTCCAAACACATGACTGATTTTAAATTTGAACTCTCCTGGTTCCACATTCACACATGTTTCAACCACATTTCCATTAACATTAAAGGTACCAAGATCCTGCATTCCATCCTCATCGCCAATACGTATCATCTTATGCAAGATGTTAGCTTTTTTGAATTTATTCTGATCAACAATTCGAAATTTAACAGTCAAAGGTCCTGGGTGATTAAGTTTAATAACTGCTTGTTCATGGCTAAGGGGAGCCAGCCCAAATTCTTCCAAGAGCCTGCCTGGTCCCCAGCCAGCTTGCTCTAGGACAGGGAAAAATGTCTGTTTTTCAGGGACATTGTCCACTTTCACTTTGTATATGGCAACCCAGTCAAAGTCATAATCTGGTTTATTTATAGTAACATCCTTCCCAACAATTTCTAGTTTATATACACCAATTTTGGGAAAGCGAACTTTCACTGACAGAACGTTATCATTTGGACGATGTATGAAGTCTAACTGCACATTTTTCTGGGGTAACTCAACTGGTTTACACTTCATTTGTTTCCTATTCTCCACAAATTCAGTCGGAATGCAGAGAAAATTGTGGTTGACTGATTTTTCTGAGTGAAGACCAAACAAGATGTCAATTTCTCCGTCTTTGGCCTCTGTGTTGCAGTATGGATGTGATAAAACTCTCATTTCAAGGTTAAAAAACCGATCCTTGAGGAAGACCATTGTCTCAAACTCGCGGAGGGATTTCTTGGTGTCCAATAATTGCCAGGCTTCCTCCTCTGGGAAATGTGTGTAACTCAACTGTTGTGGGTCCGTTAGAAAGAAGTTTTCATCACATGTGTAGTAGTAGTCTGAAAGAAAAGAAATGTGCTCTGTTAAACAGGGTTAACCATTTTACCAAACAATACCCAGTTTGCACGACCCTAAGACAAAAGCCTTTTGAAAACACTGTGAGAAAAGGAGAAAATGGTGGTAACCAGCATTTTTTCTATACCCTTGCCAAAACAAATTTCAATTTTGGAGGCACATTAATTTTGTTGTCTGTAAATGCTTTCAGTGTGGACAAGTCATAAATTTTGTCCTTTGGTAAGAGTTAACTCTTTACCAAATGACAAAATTCTAGACTGTTCTAGACTATTCCAAATTGAAAGCATTTGGAGATGACACTTCAGATGTGGCTAGAATTGTGCTTTTTGGCTGTAAAAGGGTAGAAAACACAATGGAAAGAGAAGAAAATACTGATCACCAGCATTTTCTCCTTTTCTCATAATGTTTTCATAAGCTCTCCTTATTAGGGTCGTTAAAACTCAGGATTGTGTGGTAAGGGGTTAACGCATCTCCATGATGTATTATACCATAGGCCACTGAAACTCCATTGGTCTATTACCGGACAACGAAATTTTCCTTATCGGACAGTGTTACTATAAATAGCACATTGGCAACTGCCTCTATATTGTATATACAACATAGAGGCAGTCGCAAATGTGCTATTTATAGTAACGATGTAAATTAATATTTGAGTATTCCCTGATATACAGGCGATGCACCAATTCGAAAGTATTCAATGATCAACCAAGAGAAATGATAGTGTTCCGTAACAGACCAATGGAGCTTCAAAGGCCTGAGATTATACCAACCAAGTCATTACATAACTATGGATCCATACTGCCCATTCAGTCTAACAACTGACTCAACTCTTTACCAAACGTCAAAATTTTAGACTAGACCAAATTCAAAGCAGTTGCAGACGACTAAAAAAACTGTCACTGAAAAATTGAAATATGCTTTTGGAAGGGTAGAAAACATGGTGGAAAAAGGAGAAAATGCTGGTTACCAGCATTTTCTCCTTTTTCCACAATGTTTTCAACAGGCTTCTTTCTCAGGGTCATTAAAACTCAGGATTGTGTGGTAAAGGGTTAATGGGAGGTATAATGGTCCTTGAGCATGCAGAAAATTTAGAAATAGCAAAATAGTTTCGACCTATGTCAGCCTGCTTTAACTACGCAGGCTGACATGGGTCGATACTTTTCGCAAATGCATTAAACCCCCTTTTCACAGAGCATGGCTCAAATGTTGTTGGACAGAATGTCTCATTCAATTACATGTGTAAACTTGATATTTGAGAAATCAGGATGGTTGGTGAATACGGTTCAAGATGGAGGATTTAGAGATCCAAGTATTCACTCATTACCTGATGACAACATGTTTGACTTGTCCAAAGTAAAAGCACTCGCAGACGACAAGTTAGAAGTTGCTCAAATGATAAAACTGGCCTTTGAAAGGGTAAAAAACATTGTGGGCAAAGGAGAAAATTATGGTTATCATTTTCAACATTTTCAAATGCCTTTTCGGTCTTGCATGGCTCAGTAGTAAAGTGTAGGACTCATAACCTGGAGGCCCTGGGCTTGAGCTTTGCTGGGTTTTTCATGGATATGTCCTCAGGAAAAGACACTTCAGAGTCCTAGCTCAGGGCTGGTGAAAATCAGGATATACATGAATATGTGAGTTGTTGCAGTGATATGACTGAATTAATGTTGAAAGTGGTGTAAAGCACCATTCAATCAATCAATTCAAAAGCCTCTGTTCTCAAGGACTTTTCACCTTTTATCAAACAATGGTGAATTGTAATGACCCCCACTGAAGAAGGCTTTTGAAAACATTGTAGGAAAAGGAGAAAATGCTGGTAACCAGCAATTTCTCCTTTTCCCACAACGTTTTCTGCCCTTTCAACCACATATTATCTGTCCTCTGCAAGTGCTTCCAATTTGCACCCGTCTAAAACTTTCCCATTTTGTAAAGAGTTGAACTTTAAACCTTTGCCACACAATCCCGGGTTTTTACAACCCTGTTAAAAAGAAATTGAAAATGTTATCGGAAAAGGAGAAAATGCCAACAATGCTTTTTACTCCATGAAAGACAAATTTCATGTTTTAATTAACATTTAAAACATGTCGTCTGCAAATGTTTTCAATTCGGACATGTGTAAAATTTTTTCGTTTGATAAAGAGATACATGTACCTTGTTCACTTTCATCCTCTTCCTCGCCAGACAGCACACATGCGCCCCAGAAGGAGTTTACGAACCGCCAATTACTGTCAATAAGTACTGCATTCCACTCGCCTTGATGAAGTTCCTTGTTGATTTTTTGTCCCACTTCGTAAGTTGAACCTTTAAGGTAGCCCCTGATTATACAACATGGAATGTTTGCGTACCTGAAAAATTGTTTATGTGGTAAACAAGCTGGACGAAAGGCTGGACAAATACTAATTCCAAAAACGAAACAATCCCCAGTTTTAACTCTTTACCAAACGACAAAATTTTAGATGTAGTGAAATTGAAAGAGTTTGCAGAGGACAAATTAAATGTAAGTCAAAACATTGAAATTTGTCTTTCATACAACAGAAAACATTGTAGGAAAAGGAGAAAACACTGGTTACCAGTGTTTTCTCCTTTTCCCACAATGTTTTCAAATGCTTTCGTCCTCAGGGTCATTAAAAGTTGAAACTGTGTGGTAAAGGGTTCACACCCCAACGAGACAGCTTTTGAAAACACAGTGAGCAAAAGGAAAAAAATGGTGGTTATCCACATTTTCTCCTTTTACCACAATGTTTTTTTCTTTCTATTAGAGAACTTGAACTCATCTGTGCTAATTTCACAGTGGTTGTCCTCAGATCTTTGAATTTGGAAAAGTCTAACATTTTTTCGCTTTAAGGAAAGGTTTAACTCTTTACTAAAAGACAAAATTCTAGACTAGTCCAAACTGACAGCATATAAGAGGGATAAAGAGAGAGACAGACAGTGAAACAATCTATATCAAAGGTTTACATACGAGCAAAGAACACTAAAGAATCCGGCATATGTATTTCTTTTATTTTTCAGATGCCACAGATGAAACATCGTCGAATCTGATTTTGCATTCTTCCGGTACTCTGTTCTCTCCAAGGGCTGCGACGTAAACCACCGGTAAAGGGCACGCACTTTGGAAATGTCATCATCGTAATCAGCTGTGAGCATGCGCACTAAATCAGCACAAGGTTTCTCCAAATTGACATCCTTCAACTGCTGAACAAGGAGATTTGTGTCAGCTCTGGCAAAAGGGGGTTTAATGCATCTCTTTGATGTGTCATATCAAGCAAGTCATCACATAATTATGGATCCATAAAATCCTGATTTTTGCTCACAACTGACTGAATCATGAGGTATACTGGTCCTTTGACATGCAGAAGATAGATCAATAGCAAAAAGTTTTGAATCACGTCAGCCTGCACAGACTGCTCAGGCTGATCTGGTTTGATACTTTTTGCAAATGCATTACCTCTTTACCACACAATCCCGACTTATAACAACCCTGTAAAAGAAGCCGTTTGAAAACCTTGTGGGAAAAGGAGAAAATGCTGGTAACCAGCATTTTCTCCTATTCCCACAGTGTTTTCTACCCATCCGAAAACAAATTTCAATTTTTCAATCACATTTATATTGTCGTCTGCAAATGCTTTCATTTTGGACCAGTCTAAAATTTTGTCTTTTGGTAAAGAGTTAAACCCCCTTTTCACACAGCATGACTCACATCTACTTAGATCACTTTGATCTAGCCCAATGTAAGATCCGAAAGTCTCCATCCCTGCTAGTATTCAGTTTTTGCAGGATAGTTTGTCCCAGCATTAACCCTTTACAAAACAACAAAACTTTTGGACTGGACCAATCTGAAAGCATTTGCAGACAACAAATTAAATGTTGCTTAACTCTTTACCAAATGACAAAATTTTAGACTAGTCCAAATTGAAAGCATTCGCAGATGACAAAATACATGTAACTCAAAAGTTGAAATTTAATTTGGGAAAGGAGAGAAAACATTGTGGGAAAAGGAGAAAATGCTGGTTACCAGCATTTTCTCATTTTCTCACAATATTTTCAAAAGTCATATCTTTCTGGATCATTCAAAGTATGGATTATGTGCTAAAGCATTAGAATTATAATTTTGTCTCTGTAAACTTAAGATTATATACCTACATAGACAAGGTTTGTTTTCAACTTGCAGAATTTTGTTCTAATCCTTAGTTCCAAGACACAACACTGGATTGGATGAGATAAATGAGTCTTTGCCAATCAGATGGCAAGTCTCAAAAGAAGGAACTTGAAGTGCACAATAGAATAGTTGTCAGATATGAGCCATGCTCTGACAAAAGTGTGTGTGTGTGTGGGGGGGGGGGGGTTGATGCCTCTCCATGATGCAGGACATCGAGCAAGTCATCATATAATTATGGATCCATAAAATCTATTGTGTCTATCAACAGACTGAATCCTCTTATTCAGGTAGGATGGGCCTTGTACACGCAGAAATTTTACAAAAAACAAAAGGTTTCCACCCATGCCAGCCTGACTGGACTGCACAGGCTGATATGGGTTGATACTTTTTGCAGATGCATCAAACCCCTTTTCTCAGAGCATGACTCATACTGTTTTCCAGATTTGTAGGCCTATTGTATATGGAGAGCAAGGTCATTGTTGAGGGTATGAGAGAAAGTCGCAAGAAAAACTGTAAGGATCATCACCCCTTTAGGGCCCAAAGATATGAACTGGAAAACTTTCAACATTTAAAAAATATAATCCACTGAATTCGAGAAAGATTTTTATCTTATAGGTTTGACTAAACATGTGGACGTAGATCTAAGAACAGACAACATGCTCTGTATGGTCTGATCTTTAATCTATACAATTCTCAAAGGCAGAGAGCGAGAGAGAGAGAGAGAGAGAGAGAGAGAGAGAAAGTAAGAGAAAAGTAACAACCAACAAAGAAAACATACAGCATCTGTATGTTCGTCCACACTCATATAAGCCTCTGGATCGAAGATCTCATGTTTTCTCGTGGGTGCTGTGTGAGGTGGTGGCAGATCCTCTAGGCGCTCAAGATTGTTTGTGTAGAGGAAGTGTGTGTGTGAATACTCAAACTCTTGACCGTAGGTCGGCAGGTAAGTAAGTAACTCCCACGTGTCTGGGATTTCCTGAAATATAGTTAAAAAAACATTGTTTAGAAATTGAGCCATGCTCTGGCAAAGGGGAAATTAATGCAAATAGAAATACATCAAATCCTTTGTGATGCATTATACCAAGCAAGTTATCATATAGACTAATTATAGATCCACTGCTATTATTGTCAATTGCAACCAAAACGGAAAAAAAAAAGAGAAAAATGATCCGCCACTTGAGGCAAAACACATACATTTATTTTACCTATTCATTTTCTAGTTTGTCGTTTATCTCCTTTTTCCTATACTTTTGCGTTTCTTTGAGCTCTTAACAGATTTCACTATATAAAACCCAAAATTAGAATCTAGTTGCACGTTTCATAAGGAAGACTGGCAAAATTGTGAACGGTTAATGGTCCAAGGGAGAAAACTCGTACTTAGTTCAGTCTTTTTTAATATCAGAGTTGCGTCCCTTATAGTTGTGAGCAGTCTAAAACCAAAGACGAATTGATAATATGCGTATAACGTGAGACGATCGGAATTAAAAAAAAAATCTTCCGCTGAGTTGTAATGGATTATCTAATCTTTTTATGATAATGTTGTAAATATTTACAGTTCTGAAGTTTTCACTACGTCACACGGGATTAAAAAAAACAGTTGAAGAATATGAATAAAATTTGTAACGAACCAATAATCTCCCTTGCATCTCATGTTTGTAGACACAACAACCGCCAAAATTTGAAGCTATAAATTACGATTTGATGACAAGATGTAAACTTAATTTAGATAGTATACATCTAATCAACATAAACTGGTACGCAAAATTCGATCAGATACATTAACTTCGCGTACGCTTTGAAATAAACAATGTCCACATTATCTAGGACTAGGTCACAGTTTCCTTCACTCAAGGTCATCGACAAATATTGTCAAAAGTACCACGTAATACTTTCATTTCAAATTAAATAATTACATTTGACCAGTAGAGAATCTACAATAAATACTTCTCGATGTGTTGAAAGGCTGCATCTTGTATCAAATCTTTCACGACGATTGTGTAAATGTTTATCCGAAATAAGGTGTCAATTCTAGTCTCGTCCCGCAGGAGTCATTTCAATCTATAACCGAAATCGACACGGCCCGAAGAAGAAATCCTTCAGAGGTTCTGGCAAAACTCTTGAAGATTTTGTTAGCCAACAAAAAATCATTATCTAAAAAGCAGAAAAGGTATTGATTACTGATTCTGACATGCATTTCGGTTCGTTCAGCATTTTATCAATCGGGAGGGAAACCGTTACTATAAGGGAGGTCACTCTTTATAACTATGATTAAGACTTTACGAGTTTTCTCCCTTAGACCATAAAATGAAGACCGAATCCCGTTGTTCACTTACACATATTGTATTTTTTGATAAATAGTGCAGCTGAATATTATTTAGTACATGTACATGATGATTGTTACTGGGCAAAACACTCAAGGCAACAGATCATTTAAATAATTATTCTGGCAAAAGAAGAAATTGCTCATAATAAGCAATTTACTGTTTTATTTAACAAAGTTTTAACCTCTATGTATTTGACCAGATGAAAATGAATTTTCATGTTTTGCAAAAAATTCTTTGATTAGGTTATTACTTACAAAACAAACTTGTGCGTCTTTAACCCTAAGGGGAGGGGGAGAGTTTCAGAAAACATCATTGGAAAAGCAGAAAAAAAAAAGGTATGCTAGCATTCAGTTCCAGGTGAAACCATTTTAATCCTGTTCTGGTCATTTTTTTTTTCTCATCCGATTGAAGACAAATGCGATATTAACCCTTTACCAAACAATCCCGACTTTTAACAACCCTGAGAAAGAAGCCTTTTGAAACCATTGTGGGAAAAGGAGAAAATGCTGGTAACCAGCATTTTCTCCTTTTCCCACAATGTTTTCTACAATTTCCAAAACAAATTTCATTTTTTTAGCCACATTTCTTTTGTCGTCTGCAAATGCTTTCAATTTGGACCAGTCTAGAATTTTGTCGTTTGGTAAAGAGTTAAGTATGAAGTTCATGATAAGAATGCCTTTTTTTTTTCCCCAACAGTATTTCTCAAGATCAGACTGCAAAGAACATACAGTCTGCTCTAGAAGCAACACCATCTGCTATTTTATAAAATATTCTGACAAAAGGATATGAGATAACAATCTACCTATGTTTCTGTCTGTTTTTTTAATTTAGACACATGTCTGTAGTACTGGCATTAACTCTTTACCAAATGACAAAATTTTAGACTAGGCAAAGTTGAAAGCATTTGTTGACGACAAAAATTGAAATTTGTTTTAGGAAGGGTAGAAAACATTGTGGGAAAAGGAGAAAATGCTGGTTACCAGCATTTTCTCCTTTTCCCACAATGTTTTCAAAAGCTTTCTTTCTCAGAGTCGTTAAAAGTCGGGATTGTGTGGTAAAGAGTTAAAGCACTGGGGAAAAAAAAAACACAAAAATCTGGGCTCATACCAATATATTTCATACTTGAGTAAGCATTTCTTATTGACTGTAATGAATACTGCACATGCATATATGCAATATTTCACGTATA
The DNA here is from genome assembly GCA_945859785.2 of Tridacna gigas. NCBI lineage: Eukaryota > Metazoa > Mollusca > Bivalvia > Cardiida > Cardiidae > Tridacna > Tridacna gigas. The sequence goes on along the minus strand of OX244041.2, from coordinate 25,549,909 downwards.
TTAGTCATGCAAACATGCAGTGCTGATGGAAAACTGTTTGCAGCATTTAAACCTTTTCTAACCATGTTTCAAAAGACTTTTCCATATTGGTTGGAATCATTTTGTTAAAGGTTTTATTAACTCTTTACCAAACGACAACATTTTAGACTAGTCCAAACTGAAAGCATTTGCAGACGACAAATTAAAGGTAGCCCAAATGATGAAATTTGTCATTGATAGGTTAGGAAACATTGTGGGAAAAGGAGAAAATGCTGGTTACCAGCATTTTCTCCTTTTCCCACAATGTTTTCAAAAGGCCTCTTTCTCAGGGTCGTTAAAAGTTGGGAATGTGTGGTAAAGGGTTAATTATTTTGTCCTGAGGCAAATCTACAAAAGGGGTTTAATGCATTTCCACGATGTACTATACCAAGCAAATTATCCCATAATTATGGATCCATAAAATTTATCTTTCTAACAACCAACTAAATTGTGAGGTAGAATCATCCTTGGACACACAGAAAATTTACCAAGAGCAAAAAGTTACTCCTGGGCTGACCTAGCTGGGCTGATACTTTTTGGAAATGCATTAAACCCCCTTCTTACAGGGCATGGCTCAAATGTAATGAATAAAACATTGTATTATTGACAGACTCCTCTAACCAGATAGTGTGTGAACATCTATGTAATCAATTCCATCACCAATGAAGTGCTTTAGATGACCAACAACAGCAGAATTACTCTCTTTTTGAAAGTTGTCACCTCAAGAAACAAATTTGCAGCAAATGGCTTTGGGAAATATCCTTTTAGAGTATTGGTAATCAATGAGAATTCAGGTTTAAAACTCTTAAACACACAATCCTGACTTTTAACTACCTTGAGGAAATTGTCTATTGATAACCTTTTGGAAAATGGAGAAAATGCTAGTTACTAGCATTTTCTCCTCTTTCCACAATGTTTTCAAGGGCTCTCTTTCTCAGAGTTGTTAAAACTTGTGATTGTGTGTATTTAGTGTTAATATACTTGATGATATCATGGAAAGAGAAGCAATTTATTATTTCTAATGGGGGCTGTCTAACAAATCCCCTGCCAATGGTGATGAGTTGTTCCACAGATCGAATTGAGAAAAGCTCTTGTGTTCTTCAATAATTTTATCCAATCAGCGTAATGGTAAATGCTCTGTGCTGGACACTTGTCATCAATGACGACAGCAACAACCGGACAAAGAGGACAACAATAACAGTTGAAAGTCATTCAGGAAAATGAAAAACCACCAGCACACATTTCTAGAACCTACATAGCATTAAGTGCAACCTGTAACCAAAAGATCAAACCAAAGATGAAGATAAGCCTTTTTTCCCTCCTGCAAAGAATTGTGCATTGTGGCACTTCAGTGCAACAGTATATATACCCCTCTCTTCTTTCTTCTCCCTTTTCCACTCCGTGATGTACGTGACCTGGTACTCCTGGTAGACTTGCCTGTATCTGGCCGGGACCTTGCTGAGACTCCAGTGCCTGGTCGGCTTGGGTCCAAACATAAGCTAGAATCTGGGTAGTCCCGTGATCCTATGTCATACAATTGTTCATTTGTATCAAAAGCATGACTTTGTGTAACATTGTAGTCATTTGAGACAATTTCCTGTTCTGGTCTGGACTGGTGTTGGACACTGGAGGTTCCTTGACTGTTAGTTCTGTTGATTGATTTATTTGATCTTGCCTGTGGTAGTAAGATGGGTGGGAACAAATGATAGGAGGACCAGATAGGGTGAAGGGGGATACATTTTTGAACAAATTATTTCTTCTTTTAACCCTTTACCAAATGATAAAATTTTAGGCTAGTCCAGATTGAAAACATTTCCAGACGACAAATGTGACTCAAAAATTGAAATTTGTTTTGGGAAGGGTAGAAAATATCGTGCGAAAAGGAGAAAATGCTGGTTACCAGCATTTTCTCCTTTTCCCACAATGTTTTCAAAATGCCTTTTTCTCAAGGTCATTAAAAGTCGGGATTGTGTGGTAAAGAGTTAAACCTACGCAGTTTTGTCTCAATAATGACAGTTTTAACAATCAATGAAAACACAGCTTTTGGCAAAGCAATTACAGGTACAGTATTATATGAGCTATGCTCTGGCAACAGGGGCTTAATGCATCTCTGTGATGCATGATACCAAGCAAGTCATCACATGATCATGGATCCATAAAATCAACTTTGCCCAACAGCTGAGTGAATTATGAAGTACACTGGTCCTTTGACTTGCAGAAAATTGACCAGTAGCAAAAAGTTTCAGCCCAGGTCAGCCTGCGCAGAATGACCTGGGTCGAAACTTTTTGCAGATGCATTAAGCTCCCTTTTAACAGAGCATGGCTCATATACATGTTCTATAATCTATCAGGCCTCACTCTTTACTAGATGACAAAAATATGGACCTGCCCAAATTGAAAACATTTACAGACGACAAATGTACCTCAAATGATGAGATTTGCACAGGAAGGGGTAGAAAACATTGAGGGAAAGGGAGAAAATGCTGGTTACCAGCATTTCCTCCTTTTTACCACAATGCTTTCAAAGCCTTCTTCATCAGGGTCGTTAAAACATGGAATTGTGTGGTCAAAGTCAAAATTTCTCCAAATCTGTATCTCTAAATGATTTCATATAGTACAATTTGAAACAGAGGAGTAAGAAATGACACTGACTCAATTTTTCTGTCTGAACATAAACTAATTTTAATCCTTAAAGTGCCAAATAAACCCAACGGACATTTTCATTCAACAATAAGACCAAGGTAATTGCATTTTCAAGGCTGGCTTTTGTCTGTACTGAATTAGTAGAGCGGAGAGTGTAGATCAAAGATCAGACTGCATGTTTTGTGCAGTCTTATCTTGATCTACACTGGCTGCAAAGACAACTGTTGTAGTGAAAGGCGCTTTAAGGGTTAAAGAATGTACCACAAGACTTGAAGGAAATCCAAACAGTTTACTTGAAGGTGTGCATAACTTGGAAGGGACAAAAGAGCCAAAGCCATTTCTTCCAAAAAATCTCGCTTACAAGATTAACCCTTAGAGCGCCGAATAAATCCAACAGAAATTTTCATCAAAGAAATAAGACCCAAATAATTGCAATTTTTTGGTTGCTTTTGTTTACAGTGTATTAGCAAAGCAGACAGTGTAGATCAAAGATCAGGCTGCATGTTTTGTGCAGCCTGATCTTAATCTACACTGGCTGCAAAGGCAGCTATAGTTGTGAAAGGTACTTTGGAGAGTCAAAATTTTAGCATTTGCATACAACAAATAAAATTTGCCTCGAATTACGGAATTTGTCTTTGAAGGGTAGATTGATTGATTGAATGGTGTTTTACACTGTTTTCCACATCATTTCTGTTATATCACAGCAACAGCTCACATATAAACTGAGTTTCACCAGTACCTGCCTGGGGCTCTGAAATGTCTTGCCAAAGGACACACCCACAGAAAACCCAGTGCTTCAGGAAAGGCTTGAACCCAGGGCCTCCAGGCTACGAGTCCTATACTTTACCACTGAGCCATGCAGGACCTCTCAATAGAGTAGATCAGGAAAATGAGAAAATGTTGTATACCCACATTTCCCCTTTTTCTACAATGTTTTTGGGAAATCTTCTTCGTAAAGGTTGTAAATCACAGGATTGTTTGGTAACGAGATAATATGTAATATTTTTCTAGTAATTTTTAACCCTTTACCAAGCAACAAAATGTTGGATTTTTCCAAAATGAAAGCATTTGCAAATGACAGATTGAACATAGTGCCCAAATGATAGAATTTGTCCTTGATAAGGTAGAAAACATTGTGGGAAAAGGAGAAAATGCTGGTTACCATCATTTTCTTCTTTTCTCACAATGTTTTCAAAAGCCTTCCTTCTTAGGGTCATTAAAACATTTGATTGTGTCGTAAAGGTTTACCCACTCACTGTACGAGCCTCAGAACATCTACACAGAAAGTCCATACAGTAAAAAGCATAATATCATGAGTTAACTCTTTACCAAACGAAAAAATTTTAGACTGGTCCAAATTGAAAGCGTTTGCAGACAACAAAATAAATGTGATTGAAAAATTGAAATCTGTTTTAGGCAGGGTAGAAAACATTGTGGGAACCAGCATTTTCTCCTTTTCCCACAATGTTTTCAAAAGGCTTCTTACTCAGGGTTGTTAAAAGTTGGGATTGTGTGGTAAAGGGTTAATTCAATTCAACATATTGCTTTGGCATCAACTGGGAAACAAGCACTTACAGCTTTCACCAATCTCTATTGTGTTTCCTAGAAACAACACCTGTACTTGCGCCGGATATGTGGGCCAATGAACAGTCCCAAAGTTGACACGCACCCCAGGAATCAGACTTGAGACCTTATGATTATGAGGCCTATGCTTTCGAACACAGACACCACACATGCCAACGTCATTGTGACTTACGGTTGGTACATGGATCTTGCAGGGCTTTTAAGAATAGAAATGCATAAACATTGCTCTGGCAAAAGGGGTTTCAATGCATCTCTGTGATGCATTATACCAAACAATCCATCACATAATTATGGATATATAAAAATCCATTTTGTCTAACAACCGACGGAATCATGAGGTAGACTGGTCCTTTGCTATGCAGAAAACTGACCAATAGCAAAAAGTTTTGACCAAGGTCAGCCTGCTTGGACCTGGGTCGATAATATTTCAGTTGCGTTAACCTCCTTTTCACTGAGTTTGGCTTCTATGCTGAAAAAAATTGTTGTTTTTTGGCAAAATATGACTAGAACCATTCTGGCAAATGGAGAAACTGCCACTAATGAAAAATTTCTTCCTTTGAATTAATGTTTACAAGTATTAAAATCTTCATTTTGATTTTCCATATCTTTCTAGAAAGCTCATCAAATTTGTTAATCTGCGAATACATGTAGTTTCAATTTGGACAATTTTTTGCTGTTTGGTAAAGAGTATTTAACTACTTGAATAAATAACTTTGTTTTCATTCAGCCAAGTCTAACAACAACAGTAAGAGCAACTTCAAATGTGTTTCTGGACAGTGTAGATCAAGATCAGATTTAACTCTCTACCAAATGACAAAATTTTATACTGGTCCAAATTGAAGGGATTTGCAGACGACACATTCAATGTAGCGCAAATGACAGTTTCTATTTTGGACAGGGTAGAAAACATTGTGGGAAAAGGAGAAAATGCTGGTTATCAGCATTTTCTCCTTTTCCCACAGTGTTTTCAAAAGCCTTCCTCCTTAGTGTCATTTAAACTCAGGATTGTGTGGTAAAGGGTTAAGCCAAGTCTAACAACAACAGTGAGAGCAACTACAGATGTGTTTGCGGACAGTGTAGATAAAGATAAGATTTAACCAACTGAGAAGCATGATCTTGATCTGCACTCTCCACTACGCTCAGATACTCTAATGAGTCTAGCATAACAGTCTGCAAACTACTGAAATATTATGTGTATTCGACTGGTAATTTCGTGCTTCAGGAAAGTTTTCGTGCTGCACGTTTTGTATTCGACTGGCAAGATTTCACGATTTCGTAAACTTACAATTTGAGTCATGCTCTGTGAAAAGGGTTGTTTTAAACCTTCACCAGATGGTCAAATTTTGGGCTTGTCCAAATTGAAAGCATATCGCAGAGTACAAATTTAGCATGATTCTAATGACAAGATTTTTTTCCTGACAGAAAAGAAAAAAGATTGTGGTGAAATGGGAAATGCTGGTTTAACCCTTTACCAGACGGCAAAATTTTAGCCTTGTCCAAATTGAAAGCATTTGCAGATGACAACTACAATGTGGCGCAAATGGTGCAACTTTTCTTAGATAGGGTAGAAAACATTGCGGGAAAAGGAGAAAATGCTGGTTACCAGCATTTTCTCCTTTTCCCACAATGTTTTCGAAAGGCTTCTTTCCCAGGGGCATCAAAAGGCGGCATTGTGCGGTAAAGGGTTAACCCTCTACCACACAATCCTCACTTTTAAGATACTTCCTTACAGCCAGTGAGAAAAAAAAAACGTTGAAATTTAATGGCTCGAAATTTAGTCAGCCATATAAACATAGAAAATTTGCCAATATAATATCATAATGTAAAGGATAAATACATATATTGGAAATTTTCGATTTAAAACCAGACACTTCAAAACAGTGATTTCTTTCATGGCCCCCCCACAAAAATGAAATGCATTTTATATCGGTCGTAATCCATGCAACCTTGCAACCGTCATGGAAAATATTTGGCATGAAGATACAAGAATGATGATAGTTTAATGAAATAAAGATGAAATGGGTTAAAAACTGGCTGAAAACGAGTTTCTTAACCCTTTACCGAACGACAAATTTTAGCCTCTTCCAAACTGAAAGCATCTGCAGACAACAAATTTGAAAGTGGTACAAATGAACTTAAGGTTTTTTGACCGGGTAGAAAACATTGTGGGAAAAGGAGAAAATGCTGATTACCAGCATTTTCTCCTTCTCCCACAATGTTTTCAAAAGGCCTCTTCCTCAGGGACATGAAAACATGAGATTGTTTGGTAAAGGGTTAAACAACCTGAGAGAGAAAGCTCTTGAAAACACTGTGGGAGAAAATACTGGCAATGAGCATTTTCTCCTTTTCCCGCAATTTTTTCTATTATTTCAAAAACAAATATCAATTTTTGAGTCACATCTGATTTGCTGTCTGCAAATACTTTCAGTTTGGGCCAGCCTAAGATTTTGTAAAGAGTTAACACACCTGCAAAAAGTATCGACCCATTGTCAACCAGCACCTTCCTCGCAGGCTGACTTGGGTTGAAACTTTTTGCCATTGACAAATTATCTGCATACCAAAGGATTATTCAACCTCATGATTCAATATCAGTTTTTAGACAACACGGATGTATCGTGCATCAGCTTGTTTGAAATATGATACATTACCGAGACGCATTAACTTTTTCCCAAACAAGCCCTGGTTTTCACGTGTCTGCAGTACAAGTCTTTTGAAAACACTGTGGGAAAAGGAGAAATTGCTTGTAAGGAGCAATTTCTCCTTTTCCCAAAGTGTTTTCTACCCTTTTTGATAACTTTCTGCCATTTCCATCAAATTTAAAACTGTCATCTTTCAATTTGGACCAGTCCAAAATTTGTTGTTTGGGACAGGGTTAACTCTTTACCACACAACGTAATTTTATACTTGTCCAAATTTGAATGGATCTGCAGACAACAAGTTAGATATGGCTGATATGGTGAGATTTGTCTGTAAAAGGACAGAAAACATTGTGGGAAAAGGAGAAAATGCTGGTTACCAGCATTTTCTCCTTTTCCCACAATGTTTTCTACCCTTTCAAAGAAAAATCACATTATTTGAGCTACGCTGAAATTGTCATCTGCAAATGCTTTCAGTTTGGATGGGTCTAAAATTTTGTCGTGAGGTAAAGGGTTAAATGAGGTTCAAATGATGGAAATCTGTCTGTGATCGGGTAGTAAATATTGTGGGAAAAGGAGAAAATGCTGATTACCAGCATTTTCTCCTTTTCCCACAATGTTTTCAAAAGGCTTCTTCCCCAGGGTCGTTAAAACTCACGATTGGGTGAAGGGTTAACCCTTACCCTGCTAAATAAAAACCCTTATCCTGCTAAACAGAAGAAACGAAAGTAAAAACCCAAATTTTGCTATTTCAAAGGTACTTTCGGAGGAGAGATATCTCCTTATTGGACAGTGTAGATCCAAGATCAGACTGCATGTTCTGTGCAGTCTGACCTTCATCTGCATTGTCAGCAAACGGTCAGTGAGTTGGGCTTGTCCAAATTGAAAGTACAAATTTAGCATGATTCTAATGACAAAATTTTTTTCCAGACTGAAAAGAAAAAAGATTGTGGCGAAATGGGAAATGCTGGTTTAACTATACAAATGATTTCATCGTTGGAGTTGTTCAAACATGGGAAGGGTAAAGGATTCAACCACAATTTGTGATGAAAGGAAAAGACAGGAAAAAAAACTAGAAATGTTAAACTTGATTTGAAAAAAAAAGAGTAATATCTTTTTTTATTTGTTACCGGTAGATATAAAATGAAAATTACATTTTTTTGGTTAAATTATTCAGATATAAATTGAGAGTTGCAAAATGAAATCCCTCAAGTGGGTTTTAGGCAACAGAACATTTAAACTTGCACATGATGTGGTCTGCAGCAAAGATAGCGAGTATTTTCATCCTGTTTGGTGTGTCTGCACTGAGTGGGTTATCCCCGCGCATAACAGCTCGCTGTTTAGCCGGAAAGCTTGGCACATCACGATTTATTCGACGCATTCCTGGAGCCCTGAACTGCTTCTCTGGTGGAATTTTTTTTGCAGTTGTTGTTCTGGACTTACTTCCAGAGTCTCGTGAAGACATGGAATACGTTTTCGATCAACGCAACGTTGACACGGACTTTCCATTATCAGAGTGCATCTTGGGAATTGGATTTATATTTGTTCTTCTTTTAGAACATGTTGCACTTAAATGTATTCCAAACAGGTCTTCGAATAAATATGATGTCGAGATGTCCTCGAGAAGAGATGACCACAGATCTAATACATCTGATACTGTTTCAACCTCGGTGGGAATTGATAACGTAACCCATCTTCAAGCTGAAAGTGCTGTTGGACAATGCTCAGAATTTGTCCTAGCAAGTGCGGAAAAAAAAGAGTCCAGACCTGTTCATAGGGAAATTAGTGTCAGTGTTATTAACACAACAGAAACAGGTCCAAAACATGGACAAAAGATTGACACAACTAGCTCTGAGAAAGATAGTCCATTGGAAACGTCGCGACATATGGATGACGCGGATGAGAGAAAACAAAAAACATTGAGAAATTACGTATTTTTGATCATTTTAACGGTGCACATGTTTTTCGACGGAATTGCAATCGGTCTTTTGAAGGAAGATTCGTTGGTATGGCAGCTGTTATTGGCACAATGTATTCATAAAACACTAGTGTTTCTAACCATTGGTATCCATGTTCAACAGATGTATTCATCAATGATGAAGGTTGTAACTGTAATCATATATTTTGCGATGGTAAGCCCTATTAGTGTCATTGTTGGTGCCCTGATCAGCTCGATTGATGATGAGGTCAAACATAAAATCGTGTCGTCTGTGCTGATGAGTTTTTCCGCTGGAAATTTCTTGTTCATCACGTTCTTTGAGATCTTACAACGAGAACTGGCAAACCATCACCACGATCTATTCAAAGTATTTTCGACATTTGTTGGGTTTGCTAGTTTTACGCTGCTGAGGTACTTTGTCCACGACTAGAACTGATGTGACATGCCTTTTCACATGTTTTGTACCATGTACTTTATCAGATGTTTATATGTGTAGCTAAAGGGGGTGCATTTGCATGACATTTAACTCTTTACCACACAATCCCAACTTTTAACGACCCTGGGAAAGAAGCCTTTTGAATACAATGTGGGAAAAGGAGAAAATGCTGGTAACCAGCATTTTCTCCTTTTCCCACAATGTTTTCTACCCTTCCCAGCATGTACTTTATCAGATGTCTATATGCGTAGCTAAAGGGGGTGCATTTGCATGACATTTAACTCTTTACCACACAATCCCAACTTTTAACGACCCTGGGAAAGAAGCCTTTTAAAAACATTGTGGGAAAAGGAGAAAATGCTGGTAATCAGCATTTTCTCCTTGTCCCACAATGTTTTCTACCCTTCCCAGCACAAATTTCATTTTTTTCAGTCACAATCATTTTGTCGTCTGCAAATGCTTTCAATTTGGATTAGTCTAAAATTTTGTCGTTTGGTAAAGAGTTAACTCTTTCAGCACCAAGCACATCTGAACCACGCTTTTGCAAAACGGGAGCTTAATGAATCCCCGTGATAAGCTATACCAAGCAAGTCATCGCATATCATGTGTCCATGAAATCCATTTTGACAAACAACAGACGGAATCATGAGGTAGATTGGTCCTTTTACATGCAGAAAATTGACCAATGGCAAAAGTAAACTGGTCCCTGAACACATAGAAAGTTGAGTAACAGCCAAAAGCTTTGGCCCTGGTCAATACTTTTTGCAGATGAATTAAGCCCCCTTTTCACAGAGCATGGCTTATATTTAATGTACATTTACATTTAATGTTCATCAGCATTTGGTGTACATTTGTATTTCCACATATCTATAGAAAATCGGTTCAATTGTAGATTATAAGACTAGCAACCTGATTGGTCGAGACATTCTGTTTTCTAGGAGCTTTAATTACACCTAGTGGGTTGTTGACAAGTGCGTCATGAATATCCTTTAAAGGAGAATGTGCAGATTTACTGTGCTCTCTTTCTTCGTTAGATCTATTTTTAAATGCTAACTATTGGTTTCATTGTTTTTATTTTTGAAATCACATGGTCTAAATAGACCTATATTCATACATGACCCATTTATAGAAATAAAATGAATAATATATCCTAAACTGTTGTGAAACACATGGGTCAGCACTAAAGATATATGAGAAGGCACTGCTTGACTCTTCACCAACTGACAATTTTTTTTTGTACTCTACCAAATAGAATGTATTTGCAGATGACAAAATAAATCTAGCTCAAGTGATGATTTCTGTCTTTGATAGGGTAGAAACAATGTGGGAAAAGGAGAAAATGCTGATTACCAGCATTTTTTCCTTCTCCTACAATGTTTTCAAAAGACCTCTACCTCAGGGTTGTTAAAACTCAGAATTGTGTGGTAAAGAGTTAAAGGGACTATCAACTATATAGCAAAAATTTTTCCTCAGTGTGGTTTATTTAAAAATCAGATTGTCTGGTAGAGGGTAAACCATCTCTACTTGGTTTTAACCCTTTACCAAACAATCCCAGGTTTTAATAACCCTGAAGAAAGAGGGCTTTTGAAAACACTGGGGAAAGGAGAAAATGCTGGTAACCTGCATTTTCGTCTTTTCTCACAATGTTTTCTACCCTATCAAAGACAGAAATCATCATTTGAGCCACATTTATTTTGTCATCGACACATGCTTTCATTTTGGTCGAGTCTATCTAATTTTACATTTGGTAAAGGGTTAACCTATAATTGCATAACATACAATTGAGCCATGCTCTGTGAAAAAGGGGGCTTAATGCATCTGCAAAAAGTATCAACTCAGGTCAGCCTGCGTGGTCCGCGCAGGTTGACCTGGGCTGAAACTTTTTGCTGTTGATTTATTTTCTGTATGTCCAGGGACCATTCTACCTCATGATTAAGTCGGTTGCTAAAAAAAGTAGCTATTATGAATGCATAATTATGTAATGGCTTGATTGGTACAATGGATCACAGAGATGCATTAAGCCCCATTTTGAAAGAGCACAGCTCAGTTAGCAAGTTACTTTAGTGCTTTCAAAGCTCGTTCAAGAATATAATATTGTGAAGTGTTTTAAATATAGAAATGATATAATGAACAAAGTGTGCCTAGGAAAGTACAAAATACAGGAGGGGGAGGTTTTTTAAAGATCTTGTCCTGTCATGCTATATAGTTAACGACATTGAGCAGTAAGGCTTTTGAAAACATTGTGGGAAAAGGAGAAAATGCTGTCAACCAGCATTTTCTCCTTTTCCCCACAATGTTTTCTATCCGATCAGAGAACAAGTTTATTTGTACATATGTTAATTTTTCAAGAATTAGTCGTCTGCAGATGTTTTGAATTTTAAGGAGTTTTGAAATCTGTCTTGTGATAAAGTGTTTAGCAGTGAGGAGAGGTTCTTGTAATGATGTAGAAGGTACCATAAGGTCTTCAACCAGCTGGTGACCAGCATTTTCTACTTTTCCCACAATATTTTCTACCCATCCAAAAACAAATTTTGGTTTTTTTTTACATTTATTTTGTCGTCTGCAAATGCTTTCAGTCAAGGCAAGTCTACAATGTTGTCGTTTGGTAAGGACAGGGATGGTATAATGACAGGGATCGTATATTATACGATCCCTGGTATGGGGTAAATAGTAAATGGGAAAAAAAAAAGTATGGTACTCTATTGTTTGTTATTGTTCTTAATTTTTGTGACTTTACTAATTACAGATAAACCATTCTTATTCAAACAACGTCAGGTTTTGTCTTCCTTTAAAGAATGTAAGTCTTATCTGACACAATAGATCTATATTCAACCTAAATCGAAATCAAAAACATTATACTGAGCCATTTTCTGTAAAAGAATGGTTTCATACATGTTCCGAAAAAATATCGACTCATGTCAACCTGCGCAGTGTGTACATGCTTAAAGAGGTCGATATATTTTGCTGTGGGTGTATTTTCTGTATATCAAAAGACTGTTCTAGAAGATACCTCCCGATACAGCCTGTTTCCATATTCTAACAATGACACTTGAATTCGGCTCTATAAAGACAGTGGAATGGAAGCGTGGTAAAATCGGCGTCCTGCTATTCTGTGTAAAGTAAGAATTAATCCGCATCCGCTTTTGTATACTAAGCGTGAACTTGTTTTCCATTTATCAAGCGTTGGTCATGTTAGAATGGAAGTAATCTTTCTATCGTGGTTTATCTTTCAATATGAACCACGGTTGTGTTAAGAGGCGCAATGAATAAACATCTAGGGATATCGCCCTCATGGATTATTTATTATGCCTCATAACTCAAAATCGCGGTTTATTGAACGATAAACCACGATAGAAAGAGGTTATTTCTTAATTATGCTTTGACTCCTTTGTTATATAATGCATTGCGAAGATGCAGTAAAAACCCTTTTCCAAGAACGCCGTATAGTGATTCAGCAATACGGAAAACATTGTTGGAAAAGGTATATTCTTGTTACAAGCAATTTTCCACATTTTTTTTAAACAGATATCAACTACGTATTTATCACTTGAGTATACACTTATTTTATTAGACTTCGGTCTCGCGCGATATCAAACTTTCCCACGCTGCTTGAATCAAATACAAGCACTAGGAAGGTAATAATAACATATAGTCCGTATGTATCCAGAAAATGGATGAAACATCAACGGAAATTTGTTTGTATGATGTTTAAGGCCGTGTTCAACATTATTTGGCGATTATATCGCGGCGGCCAGTGTATCTATTCATGCTTTCCTGGAGTATCTTTTACCAGTGCTTTGCACAAACTTCTTTTCAAGCCCCTGGCTGCCTTCACACACAACTAACGTCGAGACAATGATAAACGGTGAGGGAGGGTGTAAGGACGAAACTAATAAACTGTGTATTTATCTAAAAAGGGTATTGGACTGGTGTGGCTAAACCCTTTACCACACAATCCCGACTTTTACCGACCCTGAAGAAAAAGGCGTTAGATAACATTGTGAAGAAAGGAGTAAATGCTGGTAATCAGCATTTTCTCCTTTTCTCACAATGTTTTCCAACTACCAGAAAACAAATTTCCATTATTTGAGTCACATTTCTTTCGTAGTCTGCATTTTTTCTAGTTTGGACAAATCTAATATGTTGTCGTGTGGTGAAGAGGTAACATAAACGCTTGGCTATTTTTTCTTGTATATGTTTTTTTTTTTTCTTTTCAGACATGAGTGGGTTCAAACTACTTTGTATAGAATCTTTAGAGTCAATCATTTGATTCCTGTTGACTTTGACTTAAGTCAATTTATAAATGGCGTGCAACACACGAAAAGGGGCCTTCGGACATATGCGTAATAATGTGAGGTCCCAGATCAGCCTGTGCAGTCTGTGACTAATCCGAGACGACACTTCCCGTTTTTGTGTGATTTTCTGTTTCACGAAAGTCTACTGTATGAAAAAATTCTTATTTAGGCGTAAAGTGCCGTCTCAGATTAGCCTGCGCAGGCTAATCCAAGACGACACTTCACGCAAATGTCCGAAGGTCTCATTTTGCATGTTGCGGGCCAAATGATAAAAGGCATTAATAAAAATCTGCCGAACCACGCTAATAGGGGGTAGTGTGACTATTTAGGCAACGAATTTGTTTGTTTGAAAAACAAAACAAAAACAAATTATGAAAAGCAATGACGGAAAAAGTCGACACATGCAATCATTGCTAAAGATAAATAATTTCTCCGTTTGCCCCAATGGTTAGAGACTTCCAAACGAAGAATTTGGACGAAAAATTGAAATTAAGTGCTTTAACTAACTCGTTCAGTGCCAGATATACATGAACCATACTCTGGCAAAAGGGGACTTAGTGCATCTCCGCGATCCATGATACCAAGCAAGTCATCACATATTTATGGATCAATAAAATCCATTTTGTGTAATAAACCTAACTGATTTATGAGGTACACTGGTCCTGTGACATGCAAAAAAAAAAATGACCGATGGCGAAAAGTTTCGGTTCAGGTCAGCCTGCGCGGACTGCGCAGGCTGACCTGGGTCGATACTTTTCGCAGATGCATTAAGCCCCCTTTTCACAGAGCGCGGCTCACATGTATGTACGGTGCCCTCTTTTGATGGCTGAAAATTCACCCTAACGAAACTCATAAATGAGCCATGTTCTGGAAAAACTGAAGTGTTTGCCGCATCTCCGTGATGGATTTTTATCAACTTTGCGCAAAGTCGTCACATAACTGCATCCATAAAATCCAGTTTGTCTAACAAACGACTGAATCTGGAGGTAGAGCGGTCCTTTGACATGCAGAAAATTGGCCGGTAGCAAAACAGTTTCGATCCAGGTCAACCTGCGCAGACTGTGCAGGCTGATATAGGTGGATACTTTTTTCTGGCAGATGCATTAAACCCCCTTTTCACAGAGCTAACTCTCTATACCAAACGAGAAAATGTTAGATTGGTCTAAGATTGAAGCATTTGCTGAAGAAAAAATAAATGTGGCTAAAATGATGAGATCTGTCCCTGAAAGGATAGTAAACATTGTGGGAAAAGGAGAAAATGCTGGCTACCAGCATTTTCTCCTCTTCCCAAGATGTTTTCAAAAGCCTTTTTTCACCAGGGTCATTAAATCACGGGATAAACACTGTCAACCAGGATCTGCGCCATAAAGCTGTTTTGAGATTTTGTACAGAATCATAAAAAAACCGAATCGTGAAAAGCTTATGTAAATTTTACGTTTGGCAATCGGATTTGAAACTTCAATAGCTAATTTGTAATTAATATTCGTGCTCTAAAAATAGATCGAAAAAGTATTTAAATGCAAATTACTTGTAAGTCCATGTCCGTCTTTACGTTGCTAGTTCGGTCAACCCCATAGTTCGGTCCAACATTGCCTTCCCTTTTTTTGTTTTTAATCAAACCGAATTTTAAAAGATGTTTTGTCACTAAGTTTAGTATATCATTATTTTGTAAACCACCAATGAATAAGAAGTGCAAGAAATACATTTTTTTCAGTGATAATTTCATAAAGTGATACGTGGCTTATTAAGATATTTCTAGATTTCATGTCAGATTTTCGCTGTGGCTTTTGGGACTATCAGACAGCCCTTAACACGCGCCTCTCTCTCTCTCTCTCTCTCTACGAAATATCTGGTAAATATTGAAATTTATTGGTTATATTATTGTATAATCAAGGAGACACACTGGAAAAAAGACTATGAAAGGATAATGAAAAGACATTAAGAGGAAAAAGTAAAAAAAATAATCTTATTCATACTAAAAGTTGTTGCTTTAACAACTAGACATAGGTTTGAAGCAAGAAATCGGCTGAATTGGAGATTCGAACTAGCGACCTCTGGTTTCAATTCTTGTGCTCTACCGACTAAGTCATGAGGCTCAACTCTCTGTCTGTGGAAAAAATATTGCTTCTTTTGAGCAATCACTCATTTTCCCCTACTATTTTTAAACTGTTATCCTGCTAAATAAGCAAAATTTCAAACTTTCAAGCCGATAGTAAAAAGCCCAAGATTTTGCTATTTTCAGAGGAAAGATACCTCCTAATCGGACATTGTAGATCCAAGATAAGACTGCACGTTCTGTGCAGTCTGATCTTGCTCTACACTGTCCGCAAAAGGTCAGTGTGGTGACGGATTAAACACATTAAAGTAAACAAGATGTAACCAGACATTAACCCTTTACCAGACAAACCCGAATTTTAACGACCCTAAAGAAAAAAGACTTTTGAAAACATTGTGGGAAAAGGAGAAAATGCTGGTAACCAGCATTTTCTCCTTTTCCCACAACGTTTTCTTAAAAATAACAAATTTTCATTTTTGGGTCACTGTTAATATTTGGTTTGCAAATGCTTTCAATTTGGACAAGTCTAAAATTTTGTTGTTTGGTAAAGAGTTAAGGGTTTAAAACGAATGGTTACTCTAGCTCACCTAGGTATAGATTTCATCAACGGGTAAATCAACTGCAGTTACAACAAAACGTGCCCGGACAATTTCATGTTTCGATTACATGTTTTAACTATTTTTAGCAGACGACAAAATTTTAGATCTGTACAAATTGAAAGCCATTGTAGACGACAGTTTAACCCTTTACCAGACGACAAAATTTTAGCCTTGTTCAAAATGAAAGCATTTGCAGACAACAATTTCAGTGTGGCTCAAATGGTGCAATTTTCTCTTGATAGGGTAGAAAACATTCTAGGAAAAGGGGAAAATGCTGGTAACCAGCATTTTCTCCTTTTCCCACAATGTTTTCAAAAGGCTTCTTTCCCAGGGTCGTTAAAAGGCGGTATTGTGCGGTAAAGGTTTAACTCTTTAGCAAACGAAAACATATTAGACTGGTCGAAACTGAGAGTATTTGCAGGCAGTAAATCAATTGTGGCTCAAAAACAGGAAGTTTTTTTGGTAAGGGTAGAAAGCATTGTGGGAAAAGGAGAAAATGCTGGTTACCAACATTTTCTTCTGTTCCCATAATGTTTTCAAAAGCCTCCTTCTTGTGGGGGGGGGGGGGGGGGGCATTAAAACAACGCGCAGAAGTACAAGTTTCCAAAATCATATTATCAATGGATGACCCATAGTCAAGGATTCTCAAACCAGGAGCGGCGATAACGAGACCCGAACCGTGATGTCAAAGACATATGAGCCATGCTCTGTGAAAAGGGGGCTTAATGCATCTGCAAACAGTATCGACCCATGTCACGTCTGCACAGTCCACGCAGGCTGATATGGGTCGAAACTTTTGCAATCTTTAAATTTTCTGCATGTCAAAGGACCATTCTACCCCCAGATCCAGTTGATTGTTTGACTAAATGGATTTTATGGATCCATAGCCATGTGATGACTTGCTTGGCATCACGCATCATGGAGGTGCATAAAGCCTCCTTTTGCCGGAGCATGTCTCATATGTATTTCCAGTACGTTTACCACACGGCCATAGTCCATCCTCCCCGTACACGTGCTTGAAAGGAAAATAAATAAATAAATAAATAAATAAATAAATAAATAAATAAATAAATAAAACCACCGGATTAGTCGTGGAAATCTGGGGACGTCTTCAACAACCCTATAAGCCTAGACATTCTATAAGACAGACAGACAGACAGACAGACAGCCAGCCAGACAGACAGACAGACAGACAGACAGAAAAGGGACTTACCGAAGGCGGAGGTTTCGACGATCCACTTCCCATACTGCTACACTTCTACCATCAAAATAAACCAGATCTTTTTTTCTCACTTTCTACAGTTTTGTCCTTGTTTTAGAAATCACGTCGACTCACAGACTCACCAAAAAAAAAACTGGACCGTTTTATGAATTAATATCTATTGACATCCAGTTTTAATATCTATGAATCACGTGGTGCAGTTTGGTCTCCATGAAGAAAGAACGCTCAGTTACATTGTTATCTGTGTTTTGTTTTAGCTTATTACTTCCTGAAAGAGATGTGCAGATGACGGCTTTGAAATCATCAAGATAGAGATAATAACCATTAAGCTGCTAAGTGCAATTCACTGACCTTTTGCGGACAGTGTAAATCAAAATCAGACTGCACAGAACGTGCAATCTGATCTTGGATCTACCTTGTCCGTTAAGGAGATATCTCTCATCTCTCAAAAATACCTCTGAAATAGGAAATTCTTTGTTTTTATCTTTGGCTTGGAAATTTCATTCTTTTTTTATTTAGCAGGATACGGGTTAACACTTAAAACTGCGATATAAATGAAACTAAACTTTGCACTCAGTAGTTAAAAAACAAATATTGCGATTTCAAAGTTGATTTCACCGGAAAGAAAACACCGTAACGGACAGTGTGGATCAAAGATCAGACTACACGTTCTTGATCTACACTGTCCGCAAGAGGTCAGTAAGTCGCGCTTGGCAGCTTAAAGGTTAAGTCTTTACCAGACGACAAAGTTCTAGGCTGGTCGAAATTGAAAGCATTTGCAGACGACAAATTAAATATGGCGCAAATGATGGGCTTGGCTTTTGAAAGGATAAAAAAATGCGGGAAAAAGGAGAAAAATGGTGAAACTTTTCTTTCGAA
This sequence comes from Tridacna gigas, assembly GCA_945859785.2. Taxonomy (NCBI): domain Eukaryota; kingdom Metazoa; phylum Mollusca; class Bivalvia; order Cardiida; family Cardiidae; genus Tridacna; species Tridacna gigas. Next base: position 25,531,602 of record OX244041.2, on the reverse strand, counting down.
CGGTAGATAACATTGTGGGAAAAGAGGAAATGAAATGCTGGCTACCAGCATTTTCTCCTTTTCCCACAGTGTTTTTAAATTGCTTCTTTTCAGGATCGTTAGCAGTCGAGGTTGTGTGGTATATAGGGTTAAATGAAACTTTTCAAGCCGATAGTAAAAACCCAAATGTTGTCATTTCAAAGTCTTTTTTTTTCCGGGAGGAAAATATCTCCTGATCGGACAGTGTAGATCCAAGATCAGACTTCATGTTTGGTGCTGAGTTGCCCTCAGCAGCTTAAAGATACATCTATACTCGTTTTCAGCCACTTTTTGACCTATTTCATCTTTATTTTATGCAACTATAATCATTCTTGTATCTTCATGCCAGATGTTGCCCCTGACGGTGGCAAGGTTGCACAGATTAATATAGATAGAAAATGCATCTCAATTTTTTGAGACATTCAAAGAAATCACTGTTATCGTTTCCGGTTTTAAATGAGGACAAATCCTTTAAATTTCTCTATCGCTTACACCATATATATTGGTAATTTATCCATGCTTACACAGCAGACCAAATTCCGAGCCATTCTATACACTTTCAAGTTTTAACAGCGTTTTCTTTCTCTCTGCCTGGAAGGATGTATCTTAAATGGTTAACCCTTTACTGCACAATGCCACCTTTTGACGCCCCTAAAAAAGAAACCTTTTGAAAAAAATGTGGGAAAAGGAGAAAATGCTGGTAACCAGCATTTTCTCCTTTTCCTACAATGTTTTCTACCCTATCAAAGAAAATATACACCATTTGAGCTACACAGAAATTGTCGTCTGCAAATGCTTTCAATTTGGACAGGGCTAAAATTTTGTCGTCTGGTAAAGAGTTAAAGAATCGGCTCTAACTTGGTATGAGTTTCTTTATGAAACTGAACGTCGCGAATATGAGAAACCACTGCGACGAAAAATAAAATTGACTAAAAACAAATAGAGTCCCTAATTTTGAACCATTTGGAAACCCTGTGCTATATTTCTTAGAAATTTCATCCAAAGATTTTCGGGTTATCATTCAAGCAGAGATACCCTGCGACTAGCCTGGGTTCTTGTCCGATCATTTTTTTCCTTTTTATATTTTCAGACGTTACTTTGTCAAACAACACAAATAATTAAGCAACCGATTACCAGTTCGTTGTCATAGATATGTAGAGATCGTAAAAGGAGAACCAAAAATTAAAGAAATATAACCGTCTGAGCCCAGGCTACCCTGCGACGCATGAAGTGCTAAATAACTGAGCCATGCAGGCTGACCTGGATCGAAACCTTTTGCTAATGGTCAATTTTCTGCATGTCAAAGGACCTGTGTACCTCATGATTCAGCAGGTTGCTACACAAAATGGATTTCAACGATCCATAATTATATACTGTAATGACTTGCTTAGTATCGTGCCTCTCGGAGATGCATTAAGCCCCCTTTTGCCAGAGTACGGTTCAATTAAGTTTGTTACATTTAAATTAAAAGAACACAAGAGCAACTATATGCAGCCAATTTATTCTGTCGTCGGAGACTTTAACAACTTAAACCGTGTGGGGTCACAGAGAGAGAGAGAGACAGAGACAGAGACAGAGAGACAGACAGAGACAGAGACGGAGAGAGAGAGACAGGGAAGGGGAGAGACTTGAGGCCCACATTCATACATCCATTTGTTCTAAGGGTTTTTTTTAAATCCGTATTTACATGGCTGTTCAGAATGTACACTCACACACGATACGAAAGTCACGTCCGGGAGTAAAAAGGGTCAATATATCCGTTTATCAACAAGAAAATCAATTTTCATTTTACATCAACAAGTTTATCAAAAAACTGTTTTGATTCACACGCTAAAACCCCCAATCCGTTTTAAATGATTTTCAAAGTGAGTGTATACTTACAATACGCTCCTAATATTTCAAATATCGATTAAGAAAAAAAGAAAATGGTACTCGCACCCAACGTTACAGGACAAACCTAATACAAAAGCTCTATAGTAAATACCAATCTAAGTATGGTGCTCAGCACGGGACTTCATTATATACCTGAGCTATGCTCTGTGAAAAAGGGGGCTTAATGCATCTGCGAAAAGTATCGACCCAAGTCAGCCTGCGCAGTCCGCGCAGGCTAACCTGGGCCGAAACTTTTCGCCATTGGTCGATTTTCTGTATGTCCAAGGACTAGTCTACCTAATGATTATAAGTCTTGGCGAGGAATTATAATCTCGTGGGCACGACATAATTTTCGTATCTCGCATGTCTGCTGTATGCAGTAGTAAGTTGGGAATGGGTTCCACGTTCGATTTGTAGGCTCTGAAAAAATTCTTTCATAGGAGCGAATCAAGTCAATGAGACAAATTCCATTTAGATGTCACCGCTAAACAATGTTGATATGACATGATAAGACTGAAACAATGTTGAGAACGGCTCTACACACCAAACAGAAAATACAAGTCAACACAAAGCGAGACAAAAAAAAAACAAGCTATCGATGTTTTGATCTAATGGTCCGACGGTTACACCGTATGAATTTCTTCTTAGCTCTCGAGAAACGAAATCGAGGTTGTAACTGTCAATGACATATGGTGATTTATCTTCTTTTTCGTTGAACTAGGCAGTAAAAAGCTGATCATAGGATACTGCCACAAATAGTGAAATATTTTCTTTTCACAAAAGACGTTCTCTATTACCAGACGACAAAATTTTAGACTGTAAACAAAAGCAGACTACAATATAGATACGACTAAAATGATCGGATTTTGTCTTTGAAAATCTTAGCGGTGGAATTTGTCACGGAAAGGTAAGAAAACATTGTGGGAAAAGGGGAAAACGCTGGTTACCAGTTTTTATAAGGCCGCTCTCTCATGGTGCCAAAAACACGGGGTTGTTTAGTAAATAGTCAACTCTTTACCAGACGACAACATGTCAGACTGTTCCATGTCAGTCTGATCTTGATCTACACTGTAACGAGCAATTTCTCCTTTTCCCCCCAGTGTTTTCTACCCTTTTGGAGAACTCTCTGTCATTTTCATCAAATTTAAAATTGTCGTCTGCAAACTCTTTCAATTTGGACCAGTTTAAAATTCGTCGTTTGGGAAAGGGTTTAATATTGTAAAAAAAACTACCGTTGCCCAAATCCAGTGGTTGATCTCTTACAATAGGTTTTAACAAAAAGGCTATTATACTATAATATATGTATTGTTTAGTCATCGCGCTTTGAAAACCCTTACCGCTTTGCCTGCTTTGTGCGACTCTTTGTGCAGACAGTGTAAAACAAGATCAGACTGCACAGAAGGTGCAGTCCGATCTCGATTCAAGAACACTGTCCGTTAGGTTAGGATTTTCTTTTTTTTGCAGTACAAAGAACCATGAAATCGCAATATTTGCATTTATTTAATTATTGGTTGGGAATTTTCAATTCATTTAATTTGCAGTGTAACTTTTTACCAACTGAGTCTGTGCTTTAACGACTTTGAGGACGAGTGCTTTGAAAAAAAAAAAAAAAAAAAATGCTGGGAACTAGCATTTTCCCCTTTTTCCACAGTGTTTTCTACAGTTTCAAAGACAATCCTCATCATCTGATAATACAAATTATCTCCTGCAAATGCCTTAAACTTTGACAATTTTTTTTTGTCCTTTAAGGAGAAAGGGGTAAAGATTCTTGTTAAACATGAAGAATTGACTGAACATTTTCAATGGATGAAAAATACCAAATCTTTGAAATTTCATGGATCCATTTGACCAGAATGTTTGACAGAAACAGCTGAAAGGTCTAAGACTAGACTGCATGTTATTGGCCGTCTAATCACGTTCTACAAGTCTGCAAGCGTACCGTTACACCACACATCATTGTATTGCCATTGCTAGGAGTTCGCTAATGAAGGGGTTATGTGAAAATTATTTGAATAACACTCTTGAAGGTTTATTTTACGCCTTTATATTTCACATCGATTGTGGAACAATTTCTTTATAGCCTTAGGCGACTAAGCGCGACTCACTGACCTTTTGCGGACAGCGTAGATCAAGATCAGACTGCACAGAACGTGCAGTCTGATCTTGGATCTACACTGTCCGTTAAGGAGACATCTTTCCTCCAAAAATACCGTCGAAGTAGGAAAATTTGGGTTTATACTATGAGTTTGAAAGTTTCATTTCTTTTATTTAGCAGGATAAGGGTTAAAATTTGGAGAGAATTACTCTCGATGATTGAGGAGTCCTGCGTGGCTCAGTGGTAAAGTGTTGGACTCGTAACCTGGAGGTCCCGGCTTCGAGCCCTACCTTATACACTGGGTCTTTCGTGGGAGTGTCCTTGGGCAAGACAATTCTGAGTCCTAGCCTAGTGCTGGTGCAACCCAGGAAATACATGAATATGTGAGCTATCGCCCTGATATGACTGAAATAATGTTGAAAGCGGCGTAAAACATCATTCAATCATCCAATCTCGATGAGTGGTTCCTTGACATGCCGTAATGTGGCCGTTCGTATGGTTGCGAGGGGTAGCGACTGCTTATAGTTCGAAGTACTGCTTACAACTATAATTTGTCGGTTTAAAACTATGAATGAGCCATGTTCTTTGAAAAGGGGGTTTAATGCATCCGCAAGAAATATCAACTCAGGTCAGCCTGCGTAGTCTGCGCAGGCTGACCTGAATCGAAACCTTCCGCTGTTGTTCAAATTTCTGCATGTCAACAGACCAGTCTAAGTTATGATTTAGTAGGTTGTTTGGCCGAGCGGATTTTACGGATCCAGAATTAACCCTTTCCCAAACGACAAATTTTGGACTGGTCCAAACTGAAAGCGTTTGCAGACGACAATTCTAAATTTGATGAAAATGGCGGAAAGTTCTCCAAAAGGGTAGAAAACACTGTGGGAGCAATTTCTCCTTTTCCCACAGTGTTTTCAAAAGACTTGTACTGCAGACACGTGAAAACCAGGGCTTGTTTGGGAAAGGGTTAAGTGATGACTTGACGCGTGTTATAATGCATCACGGAGATACTTTAAACCCCCTTTTGCCAGAGCATGGCTTAAATCTGTTAGTTTTTACATTGATTGTGAAACAAGTTCTTACAAGTTATATCAATGACTTCCTGAAAACCTTAATCCTTTACCGCAAAATGCCGCCTTTTGACGACCCTAGCAAGGAAGTCTTTTGAAAGTATTATGGGAACAGGAGAAAATGCTGGTAACCAGCATTTTCTCTTTTTCCCACAATGTTTTCTACCCCATCAAAGTAAAAATGAATGAAACGAAAATTTCCACGCAGTAGTAAACAACCAAATATTGCTATTTCAAAGTTGATTTCACCGGAAAGAAAACACCGTATCGGACAGTGTAGATCAAAGATCAGACTGCACGTTCTGTGCAGTCTGATCTTGATCTACACTGTCCGCAAAAGGTCGGTGAGTCGCGCTCAGCAGCCTAAGGGTAAAGGCGTAAGATTTCAGTCAACAAGTAAACATGTTTGTGGCAACAATACTGATCTTATTAATTTAACCCTTTCCCAAACAAGCCCTGGTTTTCACGTGTCTGCAGTAAAAGTCTTTTGAAAACACTGTGGGAAAAGGAGAAATTGCTCGTAACGAGCAATTTCTCCTTTTCCCACAGTGTTTTCTACCCTTTTTGAGACCTTTCTGCCGTTTTTATCAAATTTAAAATTGTCGTCTGCAAACTCTTTCAATTTGGACCAGTCCAAAATTTGTCGTTTGGGAAAGGGGTAATAGTTTTGTTAGTATATACCCTTTGACTCCTCTATCAACTTTTATACTGCTAAAACAAGTTTGATAAAACTTTTAAGAAGACATTAAATTCTTTCAAACTTAGTCTTTGGAGAACAATATCTCTTTATCGGACAGTGTAGCTCCAAGATCAGACTGCTCGTTTTGTGCAGTCTGATCTTGGATCTATACCGACTGCAAAGGTTTTGATATTGTGAAAGGGGCTAAAGCTTCATGAAATTGATACCTTATATATTTATTGGTTTGAATGTAATTTTCAACTGTATCTCGCCGAGCCTGTTAGCTCGGTCGGTAGCATACAGGACTTGAAACAAGGTCTTCGCTGTTTCGATCCCCGGCTCGGCCAATTTCTGTTGATGATAGTCATTGCTCTCACTGCTTATCATTGTTTCGACGATTGTTAAGTGTGGAAGCAGCCAGTGGCTTAGAAAGAATATTGTGCAAAGTACTGGTGAGAGAAACTCCAAGAAAGCATGAATGGGTGCACTAGCCACCGGGATATAACGGAAGTAATGTTGAAATCGGCGTTAAACACCATATAATCAATCGATCGACCGACCGATCAACCCGATCGACCGACGGACGGACAGACGGACGGACGGACCGACCGACCGACCGACTGACCGATCGACCGACTGATCCATCCATCCATCCATCCATCAATCAATCAATCAATCTGAGCAAATGAACCTGGTGCTTCACTTTGACAGAATGGACCTTAATCTCTTTACTAAGTAGACAACAAAATTTTAGCCTCACCTAGACTGAAAGCACATGCAGACGAGATTAATTATTCAAAGTTTTGTCTTCGGTACGGTTGAAAACATCGTGGGAAAAGGAGAAAATGCTGGGAAGCAGCATTTTCTCTTTTTTTTTTCACAATGTTTTTAAAAGTCATTTTCCTCAGGGTCGTCAGAAGACAGTATTCTGAGGAATTGTAAAAACTAACTTTAATCTTCTTCATAACTTTCACTCTGCTGCGAAGGCAAAACTAATCGTTTGGCATGACTTATCAATCGTTTGTATGGGCTAAAGTCGGGACATAAGCTACCCATGTATACATTGGGTATTTATCCCATAAGATGTAGTACGGCTCGAACCATGGATTTTTGGAGCTCAAAAGAAATAAAACTTGCTTTTTATAGCTTAAAAGAATCAGAAATGATCTAAATAACTGAATAAAAAGTTCACTCTGCTCTATTGATGTTGTCAATAAAATTCATCTCCAAACGAAAACTGGCATTAACCATTTTTATATTATGCTTAATCGACGTATTCAAATAAAGCACGCCATGATTAACTGACTTAAATCCCGATTCATGCTCAAAATAACCAAGATTTAAGGTGTAAAATGGACTGCAAAATTCACTACCCTCCTATCAGGTAAAAACATTCCTTATCGGAAAACTTCTTAACCCTTAAGCTGCTAGCACGACCCACTGACCTTTTGCGGACAGTGTAGATCAAGATCAGACTGCACAGAACGTGCAGTCTGATCTTGGATCTACACTGTCCGATGTGGAGAATCCATTGCCCCCAAAATACTTAAAAAATAGCAAAATCTGGGTTTTTACAGCCGACTTGAAAGTTCGTGTCATTTATATAGCAGCTAAAGGGTTAACAAATGCATGGAGGGGGTAAACTGCAAACAAATACTTGAAAATTCATCAACGAATTCGACAATAAGATGGATCGTTGCAAAAATCTCTAGTAGTGTATGAGTGAACGATACGGATCATTTGATGGGTCTGTTAACGTGAGAGAGAGAGAGAGAGACAGAGGAGAACGATGACCGAAGGAAAGAACGAACGAAGGAGCGAAAGAAAGAGAATTTAGAAAAAAAAAGTAAGGTTTGCAGGAATATGAAGAAAAAAACATATGCTGGGAAACAGGGGCGGATAAATACAGCAACTCAGCCATTTATGTTCCCCTAGGTTGCATTTTTCAAAAACATAACCTATATGATATGGGCATTCTGGGTACAGAACAGGACCACTGTTGAAGGCGGCAATCAAGGCAGCGAACTTCAAAGTAAAATATACGATTAATCACTAAAACCTACCTCGATCGATTCATCCAGGTACGGTTAACTAGCATATAACCTATGCACCAGCCGTTTAAAAACATAGCCCCTATAAGCTTGAGAAAAGGTCCCAGATTAAGCCCAGCAAGGTGGCGACGCTATCATTGTGTAATAGCCTGTTGCACAAATCCCGTTTTTCCCCATGTCTGCATTTAGAAACTGTTAACTGAGATTTGCACTAAACAATGATATTTCATAAAATTGTTTTCCCCGTTTGTCATTATTATATTAAAAAAAGATGTAGTGAAAAACTGACTTGATTTTTCCACAGATGTATTATTATAGCAATTTTCCGCTTGCTATTTCGCGTATTAATTTATCCTCTACAGGACAGTGATGCGTCTCAACAGACAGGTCAGGTCAATCAGCAGACAAGTTAAATCTTCGAAGAATATTGACATCCGCAGACAACGCAACTCGGCCACGAAGTATACTGGTTATCAGCTCTACTGTCGCAGTTATTCTTAATTTTTCAAGCAGTAAACCATGAATCATCATCAGCTCATTGTCTCCCAACAGTTATATGCGGACATTTTTTTTCTTTCCTTTTATCATTTTCGCAACGAATAATTTCTGGTTTGGCAACGATCTTCTCACACCTAGTCGTGCTTATTTCAGTATGTAAAGTAATAAAACGACCATTGTGTGTCTCTTGATAAGTGTTAAACTAGACGATATCTCGACAGAAATGTTCAAAATAAAACAATCGAAATACATGTGAATCTTATCAACGATAATCTATATTCCTGACTATAGGTTACGTATGCAACGATTTTGATGTTAAGATACCAGTTATGTAGCCTGGGTTTCCAGTCCGATCATTGTTCCTCTTTTATATTCGGACTTTACTTTGTCAAAAATGAGCGTCATTTGACAAAGTAAAGTCCAAATATAAAAGAGGAAAAAATGATCGGACTGGAACCCAGGTTACCCATTATGTGATCTTGTCTTTAATTTTTAAACCAGTGATTACATAATCGCTGTTTTGATAAGATCGCTTTCAAATATTGTCGATGCACCATTTTTTTTTAGCCCCCCCCCCCCCCCCCCCCCTCCGCGACAAGATTCGACGTCCACCTCTGTTTTGCGCATGTCTTTTGTTTGCTGATCATATCACCTTGTGTGGTATTTTGACACCATCTTTCCCCTCAAATCATCTATTATGTGACAAATTATTTCTACAAAACAGAATCAAAAGCAGAAATCTTTACCTACATAACCTTCCAATCCTCCGTAAGCAACTCATAGAGTGAATACTTCTAGCCTGACGATAAATTTTATTTCTAATCATAATACTTTTCAACTTATTTCTTTCCTATATGTCTTTTTTGTAACATCTTGAAAGTACCTCCACGTACCACGTTGTTTTTGTATATTTTAGTGCAACTGACGATGTACTTTGTACAAGTCAAAATAAAATTCTGTTCTGATAAAATTATTATCGAAACAGAAACCGACCCTATATACCTTTTCCCTTCGAAATTAACATCTGTATGAAAGATTTAGCATAAATGAGTGTACAAAAAACAATATGAAAGTAAAATACAATTAACAACAGGGCATTAAATTTGACCGTTCCAAAATGCAAATTTCTGCAAATGAACATGTGAATCTATAATACAAAGACGATTTAAATAGTATTGATCTTTTGATGTATAGAGCACTCTGATTCAGCGGGCTATTTGGTTGTAAAATTTCTTATATAGTATTGTACATTGTTCGATAACGTTCTTTAACTCTTTACCAAACGACAGAATTTTAAACTGGTCCAAAATGAAAACGTTTGCAGACGACAAATCAATAATCGCCCATATGGTGAGGTTTGTCATTGATAGGGTAGAAAACATTGTGGGAAAAGGAGAAAATGCTGGTTACTAGCATTTCTCCTTTTCCCACAATGCTTTCAAAAGGCTTCTCCCTCAGGGTCAATAAAAGTCGGGATTGTGTGGTAAAGGGTTAATTGGTTTCGATAAAACGATTTCGTCAAATTTTCAATTATGTAAAACCGAGAGCGATTATAAATGTTCTATCTGTGACTTACAGACGAGGAACATGCCATCGGACTTCGTTGAACGAGAGCGAAAGCTAGAACACCGGTAACGAACGGAGCGGTTTATGTACCACTTGAGACAGGGAAGAAGATTCGTGGAACCCTGGTTTATTTATGTTGTGAAGACTTAAATAGATCTGTTAGATACATTCTAACAAGGTTCCAGATTGTGAGCGATTCACAGTTAAAACATATCCAAATCAAAACGTACGCAAGTGAGGTCAAGTGAAATCACCGAAATCACTCGAATTGCCACATAAATTAGTGAAATCTCCGATTGAATTTTTGGTCTTTTACTGCTTAAAGTTGTTCTAAAACTTTTAAATCACATCAGTATTATCATATTAAGTGCCATTAAAAAATTTGTTAAACATCAACATGTATAGTTTGTGTTGATTCCAGTGTCTTCGGCGATTTCACTAAATCGTCCTACCCAATCCAAATTCATTCATTTGAAATGTGCCCACTGTGAAGTCAAAATTTTCCCATGATTTTTATGGTGCATTTATCTTTGATCTGTAAATAAACACCATAAACAATACCCCAAAGGACCAAATGTTTTTGATGTTGATAAGTTGGCTGCTATGTTTAATATTTCATCTTTTACTTTTTATCAGACTAGATCGATCTATTCCAGACTTCTCTAGATCTACACGGAAATCATTTCGGACGACAAATCAAATGAAACCCCACTCAAGTTTTAAACTTTGTAGTCAACACATGAATCTAGAAAATATCAATAGAAAAGGACAACGATTAATTTTTACTTTAGGGAAAACAAAGGGAAGGTGCAATCAGTTGTTACAAGCAATAGTTTAACTCTTTAATGTCTTCATATTCTGTGTAATAACCTAAAACTTTTACAACACAATCCCAAGCTTTCACAACCATGAGAAAGAAGTCTTCTGAAAACATTGTGGGAATAGGGGAAACTACTGGTAACCAGCATTTTTTCTCTTACCACAATGTTTTTACTAAATACTGTACGAAATAAGTGTTTATACCCGTTTAGTCAGCAACTTTGGAAAACAATCTTTAGATAATGTGCAAGTAGCACTGAAATCTAACTGTAACCACACTGCGGCTAATTTTAGAGGTGCTCAAAGTGTCACAGGAAATGCAACTTTTGGATAATCAATTGAAAGAAAGGAAAAGAAAGGAAAACCATTCTTTGCTTATGTTTGGAGGCAAAGTTTGATATTGTGTGTGTGTGTTTTTTTTTTAGATGAAACAATTTTTTAATATCTCTCAATGTTATATTTTTTCCCAGAGACAAAAAAAAAGGATCCAATAAATATGTCGGGTAAATTGGTAATCTCATAAAATTATCTCCCCCAACTTTCCAATCTTTATATACTCGTATGTGTGTGGGTGTGTGTGTGGGTGTGTATGGGGGTGATATACAAGCAGTAAAATAAATAAATAAAAAAAAAACCCTATTTGGATGTTTAAAGCTTTGCCACACAATCCAGAGTTTTAACGACCTTGAGAAAGAAGACTTTTGAAAACATTGTCAGGATAAATCTACACAGGCGATCTTCAAATAGTCCTGCAAAAAAGGGACCGATGTCCCTAGTCTTTTTTCAATAATCAGCTTGTCCTACATTGGGTGATTAGATTTTCTTTTGCAGCGTAAAATGCGCAAGGTAGAAAATATTCAAAGAAACAACTGTAGTGGCTAGATAAGACGAAATTGCTGCATTTAACCCTTTCCCAAACGACAAATTTTGGACTGGTCCAAATTAAAAGAGTTTGCAGACGACAATTTTAAATTTGATGAAAATGGCAGAAAGGTCTCAAAAAGGGTAGAAAACACTGTGGGAAAAGGAGAAATTGCTCGCTACGAGCAATTTCTCCTTTTCCCACAGTGTTTTCAAAAGACTTGTACTGCAGACACGTGAAAACCAGGGCTTGTTTGGGAAAGGGTTAACTGAAACTGTCTACACGTACAACACTTGAATTGCCAAAGTGAGATGCTACAGCAACAGTTCCAAGTTTTCAACTTTTACATGCCCCTATTTAATTTTCTGTTCCTTTTTTGTTAGACCCATCTTCACCAAAATTTCCCTTTGCAATATTTGCGTAGTGTGCATGTCCATGTACTTCAACATGGATTTGTAAGATCCCCCTTTTTTAAAACCTTTACCAAAGAATTCATTGTTTTAATGATCCCGAGAAAAAGCTTATGAAAACATCGTGGAAAAAGGAGAAAATGCTGGTTATCAGCATTTTCTCCTTTAACCACAATTTTTTCTACGATATCAAAAGCAATCCAAACATTTGAACCCATCTTTTAATATGTCGTCTGCAAATGCTTCCAATTTGGACGAGTCTGATTGTTTTTCGTCTGGTTAAGGGGTAACTGTTATTGTCATTTATTTTGAACATTTTTTGTTTGTTCTGAACCCATATCCTATTGACTCTCTTGATCCCTAGAGAATAGTTGAAGATGTCGTTGATATTTCTGTCGTTTACATATGGAGTATCCCTTTACCACACAATCTGGCGAGCCCCGGTAGCGCCGTCGGTAGCGTACAGGACTTGAGAACGGGGGTTGCTGGTTCAAATACCCAGCTTTGCCAATTTCTTTCCGAGGACTGATGATAGTAATTGCTAGAAGATTCATTCCTCTCTCCATGCTAAACACTGTTTTGACGATGGTCACGTGGGAAAGCAACCAGTGGCTTGGGAAGAATACTGTGCGAAGTACTGGTAAAACATAGTCCGGGAAAGCATGCATAGGTGCACTGGCCGCCAGGATAAAACTACAACTGCGTTAACCCTTTCCCAAACAAGCCCTGGTTTTCACGTGTCTGCAGTACAAGTCTTTTGAAAACACTGTGGGAAAAGGAGAAATTGCTCGTAACGAGCAATTTCTCCTTTTCCCACAGTGTTTTCTACCCGTTTTGAGAACTTCCTGCCACTTTCATCGAATTTAAAATTGTCGTCTGCAAACTCTTTCAATTTGGAACAGTCCAAAATTTGTCGTTAGGGTTAAACACAATACAATCAATCAATAATTACTACACAATCCCAAGTTTAAACGACTCTGAAGAAGAAGGCTTAGAAAACATTCTGGGAAAAGGAGAAAACGCTGGTAACCAGTATTTTCTCCATTTCCAACAATGTCTTCTACCCTATCAAAGACAGATCTTGTCGTCTGCAAATACTTCAATTTGGTTGAGGCCAAAATTTCGGGGTCCAGGAAAGAGGTATGACATAATTGGTAATCTTTTATTATTTTTGTCTTACAAATCATTCTAAAAGCGAAAAAAAAACAAGGCTTTGCCAAGTTTTTATCATTCTTGAATAACACGTTATACGAGGAGAAACAAAAAATGAAAAAATCCATTCTTCATTATTTTTCTTTATTTTTCCAAGTTTTTTAACACTTACACTAAAATCTTGACCCCTAGGCTGCTAAGCACGACGCACTGACCTTTTAGTGACAGTGTAGACCAAGATCAGACTGCACAGAACATGCAGTCTGATCTTGGATCTACTCTGTCTGATAAGGAAATATCTCTCACCCTCTACCCCAAGTACCTTTGAAATGGCAAAATTTGGGGTTTTACTATCAGAAATTTCATTTTACTTCTTTAGCAGATAAGAGTTAATTTTATAATACCAGTATTGTTTCAAGGCAATCTTCTATAGCTAGATACATGTAAACCGTGCAATAAAATATTTTAGGTCTTCAGTCTTTATCAGACTACAAAATTTAGATATGTCCATACCGAAAACATTCCAACATTTCCCACAATTCTTTGACTCTTCACTAAGGTACATAATCTATCCTTGTCCAAATTGACAGCATCTGCAGATAACAAACAAAATCCAAATGATAATATCTATCTTACAATACAACACAATTTTAGACTCATTCAAATTCAAAGCAATGGCAGAAGACAAATTTAATGCGACTATAATGATAAGACTGGTCTCTGAAAGGGTGGACAGCATTGTAGGAAAGGGAGAAAATACTTGTTATCGGTATTTTCCACTTTCCTCAGAATGATTTCAAAAGCTTTTCTCTTCAGGGTCGTTAAAACATGCACTCGTTTGGTTGAGGATCAAAAGAGAGTAAAACATTGAGGGAAAAGGGGAAAATGCTAATTAGCTTGACTTGTCCAACATTGAAAGCATGTGCAAATTACAAACCAAACATAGCATAAAAGATGATTACAAAGCGTTTAAACATTATGGAAAAAGAAAACGCTGGTTCCCAGCATTTTCTACTTTCCCCACAATGTTTCTGAAGGTTTCTACAGCAAGACCGTTAAAACAGGATTATTTAGCAATGGGATATTGCTTTATGGTCTTTAAAAAGCAGTAACCTTCGGACAAGTTTTACTTAGTAAATGTTCATTTGCTGGTCATAAATGATCCAAAAGAATGACGCACTTTACTTCTGGAAGACTTTTTACTGAAACAGACTTTCTAACATTTTGCTCTTATTGTGTGGTTTGATTCTGTAATTTTTCTGTGAAATGAATCATCAGAAAAAACATTTTATATCATATTTCCAATATTTCTTTGATACAAGAGGAAATGTTGGAAAAAAAAAGCTAGCAAATTGTTTGTTACATTTGCGACACAGTGGGATAATGTGAGCATATTAGCATATTTCTTTACAAGAGAACAAAATTTTAGACTTGGCCAAATTGGGAGCATTTAAAGATGACCAATTTGATCATGTGGCAAAGATGGGATTCGCCCTTGAAAGGCTAGAAAAAATGTGACAAAAGAAAAATTGCCGGTCTGCAGCATTTCTTCCTTTTTCCACAAAGTTTTAAAAAGCATTCTCACTCAGGGTCATTGAAGCATGGATTGTTTGATAAAGGATTAACGCTAAGTGCATCAATCACAGCTGTTTTGTTGATAGTGTAAATCAAGATCAGTCGTTGAAAAGCCTTCTTTTTCCTTAAAAAAAAAAAAACATATATCTGAACGGAAAGCAATCCAGTTATGGGTCTCTCTATGAATGCAAATCAACAACATGCACTTAAATAAAGTGTATTACGCGTATGAATGCAAACAAACAACATGCACTTATATAAAGTGCATTACGCGTATGAATACAAGCCAACACAATGCACTTGTATAAAGTGTATTACGCGGAGATTGTAGTCGTGCACATGCAGTCTGATGTTGGACTGCACTGTTCTCTTCTCTACTGCTGGTTTACGTAATCTAAATTCCTGTGAAATAACAATAGGCTCGAGCATGGCACATTAATGAAGGTGTAGAATTTATAATCCGCCTCTTAGTGTCCATGATTTCTGTTGTAGTGGTGGATGGTACATTGTCTCCATGATTTCTGTTGTTGGTGGTGGTGGACCCTTTTTCATAACTACACAAGATACACATAAAATTAACCAATATTTTTTTTGTCAAACCATCATACCTATAGTGGGTTGAATTAATCACCCAGCAGTGCAAAGCATTTAATTTCAGCCATGTAACATTTCTCATGTATACAAAGGCAAATTAAGCTCGAGCTGACTTTTTTTCAGCAGTGCGATGATATCTCAACCCGTAATATGCCCATCACTACAATGGTTTAGGACGCTGTAAGATCAAGGTTGGATTATACACAGTGTATATCTCTCTACCACTAGACAAAAATGCAGATCTGTTCAAATTGAAAGCATAATCAGACGACAATTTGTATGTGGCTCAACTGATGGAATTTCTCTTTGACAAGATAGAAAACACTTTCCCACAATGTTTTTAAAAGGCTTCTTTCTCAGGATCGTTAAAGTTCGTGAATTTGAGGGAAAGGGCTATATTATCCAAAAACATCTAATAAAATCTGCCATGACTTTGTTATATTTACTCACATAACCCTTTACAAAACCAATCTACGTTTTGTTTACCTATAGAAAGAATGCCTGTGTAAACATAATTGGAAAAGGAGAAATTGTTAGTATGAAATTTGTTGTCTGCAAACCCTTATAATTGGTCATTTGATAAATAGTAGAACCTACTTTGTTTTTATCAGAATCAGAATCTTTATTAACTTATACATATATGTACATCGTCATATAACAAACTGTTTTTACAAATCATATGTTTCCATTTTTTTTTTACTGTATTCCAAGCACCTGAAGATGTTCAAAGACATCTAGCAAGAATATATAAAAGGTGTCAAATAAGATTATAAATCTTGACTGAATGATGTTTTATGCCATATTCCGCATTATATAATTAATATCATGCAGATACCTCACATATTTATGTTTTTCCTGGGTTTCACCAGCACTAGGCTTGAGATCAAAAGTGTCTTGCCCAAGAACACTCCCACGAAAGAGTCAGTGGATTCAGTGAGGTTAGAACCCGGAGCCTCCAGGTAACGAGTCATACACCTTACCACTGAGCCACGCAGTACTCCCAACAAGATAATAAAGTCTGATACATAAGACAACAAACCAAATCACAAAAGGCATATCATTTTTATGTACTAAATGATGCTTCATTTTTTGTTTGATGTGGAAAAAAAAAAGTGGAACAGAGCATGCAACTATGCTATGGCAATTAATACCTCTCTTTGATTTGCTCTATCAGTGCCAAATGAATAAATTTGGCCTTTTAGACAGCTGATACTGCTAGTTACTGAAAAGTAGAAAGATTCTTATCTAAAAACTCGAGTAATCAAGCCAGTGGTATGGATTTTATTTTCTGCAGTCTTATGTTGGATACCATCCCCATAAGCCTCTGTTTCGGCCTCTGGCACTGACAGGATTAATCCATATTTTTTCTAAAATCAGAATACAGTTTGAGACAGTTTTTGTAAAAAGCTGAAGGAGATTTATGTCTTACCAGATCCTTGATATTTCCATTAACTCGTCTTATGTCACCCGTTGCACATTTTGTTGGCTTCCATGACATTTCATCTTTCAATCTGTCTGCTCTGAAAGTAGAAAAAAAAAAAATAGGATAAGAAGCAAACTACATCTCCCTGTGAGTCAAATTTAGCACGAGCTGCTTACATGTATCTCGTCAACCAATATTTATTACAATGAAATGAATGTACCATAAACTAAACATGAATAGATAAACAAATACAAGGTTAATACAAACAAAGCATGTCTAGACAGATATATACAAAAAAGAAAAGAAGAAGACGGAAAAAAAAAAAAAAAACCCGTCAAATTTTCAAGACAATATAAAACATGGTTTGACAAGTATAACCAAAAACTTACTGCATTTGTCATATGAAGTACATACACAGGGTAATTCAAAGGATGATTAGATAGGTATTTACAGAAAAAAACTTATTCAAATTTTCAAGACTATTTCATACGTGAGCTAAAGTAAATTCAAAGCCTGGTTAGAGTTATATAAACAAAAACTTCCTAAGATTATCTAGAGAAATACATACTTATGGTAACCTCAAATCATGGCTAGACAAAGATGAACAAAAACTTAATAAGTTTACATTAAAATACATGAACAAAAGAGATCATATCCAAGTATTCTTTTCGTCAAGATAATTTTTATCCCTTCTACTTTCGGACATTTTATTTTAAATCTTCGTCAAGGGACCTCCCTGATGAGTATTAAACAAATGGACAAAAGCCATCTATACAGCTATATATTTAGCTATTTTAAAACCATCGTCAAGAAACTTCCCTGGTGAGTGTTAAAACCAAAGGATAAAAGCGGTAAAAATTATGAGTTATTTTTTTTTATTAGGGTAAAATATTTTTATCTTTGTTGTGTTAGCTATTTCCAAAAACCTTTCTTTCGCAAGGGACCGCCCTGGTGAGTGTTAAAAACAATGGATAAAAGCGGTTAAAACTCCGAGTGATCTTTTATAAGGAGAAAGTATTTTATATTTGTTTTGTCCAGCTATTTTCAATGAAAATCCCCTTTCTCGAAGGCCCTCCCTGGTGCGTGTTAAAACCTATGGATAAAAGTATTAGAAACTCCGAGTACTGTTTCATTAGGGTAGACTATTTTTTTCCGTTATATTCAGCTACTTTCAAACCTTTCTCGTGGGACTTCCCTTGTGAGTGTAAAAACCAATGGATAAAAGCAATAAAACCTCCGAGTACTCTTTTAATAGGGTAAAACATTTTTATCCTTGTTTTCTTCTGCTATAAAAAAAATTCTCCATGGACCTCCTTGATGAGTCAATAGATCAAAGCAATAAAAACGTTAAGTACTCTCTCCTCCTTTTCATCCTTTTTCTATTCATCTATTTAAAAAAAAAAAAAAAAAAAACATTGTCAAGGGACCTCCCAGATGAGCGATGAAACAAATGGATAAAAACGGTAAAACCGAGTGATTTTTCATACGGGTAAAAACTAGGCTACGGCTTTGAAATTCTTGCCAAAAGACACTGCTACGAAAAACTAGAGTGAGTGATAAAACTAATGGATAAAATCAGAAAAAATCCGAATCATCTTTTTATTCGGGTAAAATAGGTTTCTCCGTATTATATTCAAATACTTTAAAACCTTTCTAAAGGGACTTCCCTGTTGAGGGTTAAAACTAATGGAAAAAGCAGTAAAAACTCCGAGTTCACTTTTATTACGGTTAAATATTTTCATTCTTGTCGTATTCATCTATTTAAAATCTTTCTCAAGGGACTTCCTTTGTGAGTGTTAAAACCAGTGGATAAAAGTGGTAAAACATCCGAATATACTTTTATTAGGGTAAAATATCCCTGTTTGTTATATTCAGATATTTAAAACCTTTCTCGAGAGACTTCTCCTGTGAGTGTTAAAAGGATTGGATAAAAGACGTAAAAATCCCAAGTGCCCTATTGTTAGGGTAAAATATATATATTTGATTTTTTTTCGGCTATTTAAAAAAAAAAAAAAAAAAAAAAATGTCTAGAGGGACTTCCATGGTTAGTGTTAAAACGATTGGATAAAAGCGGTGAAAGCTCCGAGTACTCTTTCATTAGGGCAAAATATTTTCATTTTTGTTATATTCAGCTATTTAAAAGTGTCTTGCAAAAGGACACTCCTTCGACAGACCAAGGGTGAGTGTTAAAACCAAAAGAAAAAAAGCGGTAAAAACTCCGAATGACCTTTCTATAGGGTAAAATATTTTTCTCCCTATTATATTCAACTACCTCCAGACCTTTCTGAAGGGACTTCCCTTGTGTGTGTATAAACCAACGGATTAAAGTGGTAAAAACTCCGAATGCTCTTTTATTAGGGTAAAATATTGTTATCCTTGTTTTGTTCAGCTATTAAAAAATAACCTTCTCCATGAACCTCCCTGATGAGTGTTAAAACCAATTGATAAAAGCAGTAAAAACGTCAAGTACTCTTTTATTAGGATTTTTTCAAAAACTTGTTATATTCAGCTAATAAAAACCATTGTCAGGGGATCTCCCTGGTGAAAGTTAAAACTAATGATAACAAAGTGTTCCTTATGCTTTGTATGGGTTACACTAGTGCCAGGCTAGGGCTTTAAAGTGTCTTACCCGAGGACACTCCTTCGAAAAACCAAGGGTGAGTGTTATTCGGGTAAAACATTTTTATCCTTATTATATTCAGCTATTTTAAAACCGTTGTCAATGGATCTCCCTAGTGAGCATTACAACCAATGGATAAAAGCGGTAAAAATATCGAGTGCTCCTTATATTTTTCATGGGTTTCACCAGAACAAGGCTAGGGCTCTGAAGTGTCTTGCTCAAAGACAATCCTTCGAAGACCAAGGGTGAGTGAAAGTTAAAACCAATAGATAAAAGCGGTAAAAACCCCGAATGATCTATTAGGGTAAAATATTTTTCTTTCTGTTATATTCAGCTACTTTCAACCCTTTCTCAAGGGACATCCCATGTCAGTGTAAAAAAAACCAATGGATAAAAGCGGTAAAACCTCTGTCAAAATATTTTAATCCTTGTTTTGTTCAACTATTTAAAAAAAATTCCTCCATGGACCTCCCTGATGAGTGTTAAGACCAATGGATAAAAGCAGTTAAAACGTCAAGTTACCTTTTTTTGTTAAAATATTTTCATCCTTGTTACATCCAGTTATTTTAAAACCAAAGTCAAGGGACTTCCCTGGTGAACGTTAAAGCCAATGAATAAAAACGGTAAAAACTCCGAATCCTTTTTATTAAGGTAAAAACTAGGCTAGGGCTTTAAAGTGTCTTGCCCCAGGACACTCCTACGAAAAACCAAGCCTGAGTGTTAAAACCATTGGATAAAAGCGGTAAAAACTCAGAGTATGCTTTCATTACGGTAAAATATTTTCATCCTTGTTATATTCAGTAAAAAAAATCTGTCTAAAGGGAACTCCCTAGTAACTGTTAAAACCATTGGATAAAAAGGGTGAAAACTCTGA
This sequence comes from Tridacna gigas, assembly GCA_945859785.2. NCBI lineage: Eukaryota > Metazoa > Mollusca > Bivalvia > Cardiida > Cardiidae > Tridacna > Tridacna gigas. Next base: position 25,511,427 of record OX244041.2, on the reverse strand, counting down.
GTCCTCTTTTATTAGGACAAAATATTTTCATTTTTGTTTTATTCAGCTATTTTAAAAACTTTCTCAAAGGACCTCCCTGGTGAGCGTTAAGACCAATGGATAAAAACAGTAAAAACCCCGAGTACACTTTCATCCCAGTAAAAATATTTTCATCTTTGTTTTGTTCCGCTATTTAAAAAAAAAAAAACTTTTTCAGAGACCTCCCTGGTGAGTTTTAAAACCAATGGATAAAAGCAGTTAAACTTCAATTACTCTTTTATTCGGGTAAAATATTTTTTATTCTTGTTATATTCAACTATTCTAAAACCAATGTCAATGGACCTCCGTAGTGAGCGTTACAACCAATGGATAAAAGCGGTTAAAAAATCGAGTGCTCCTTATGTTTTTCATGGGTTTCACCTTTACGAGGCTAGGGCTCTGAAGTGTCTTGTCCAAGGCAATCCTTCGAAAATCAAGGGTGAAAGTTAAAACCAATAGATAAAAGCGGTAAAAACTCCAAATGATCTTTCTTGATCTTTCTATTAGGGTAAAATATTTTCTCCCTGTTATATTCATTATATTCAGCTACTTTAACACTTTTCTCAAAGGACCTAGCTTGTCAGTGTAAAAAAAAAAAAAAAAAAAAGAAATGGATGAAATGGTAAAACCTCCGAATGCTCTTTTTTTTAAAGTAAAAACATTTTTATCCTTGTTTTGTTCAACTTAAAAAAAAAAGTCCTCCATGGACCTCCCTGATGCATTTGAAAAACCAATGGATAAAAGCTGTAAAAACACCAAGTACTCATTCATTCAGGTAAAATATTTTTATCCTCGTTATATTCAGCTATTTAAGACCATTTTCAAGGGATCTCCCTGGTGAGCGTTAAAACCAACGGATAAAAGCGATAAAAACTCCGGATGATCTTTCTATTATGGCATGGATAGAGGAACATATATAACTAACTAACTGCAATTTCGATGATAACTACATACACAAAACAAAGCAACTCCAAAACATGGTTAGAGAAGTACAAGGGAAAACCTATTAGAATTCATAAGAAATAAATTTATGACACAAAACAAATTCCTAACCCAAACCCACAAGACGAATACAGACTACAACTCAATCAAATGTTTGTGAGACATACATACTCTTGACAAAGCAATTTTAAACCATGGTTATGATTGAAAACAAAAACTAAATTGCAATTTTAACGACAAATACATACAAGAGATAAAGCAAAGTCAAAACATGGATTTACATGTGAAAGCTTGAAACCTTTCTTGTCAGAATTCCTTCCTGGTCTAAGGAGTTGTGATAAGAATGGTTTTATCCTATCAAAGAAACACTTAATGATAAATGCAACCCACCTCTTTCCTCAAGCTGTTGACATGTCACCAGTACTAGGTTAGGGCTTTGAAGTGTCTTGTCCAAAGACACTTCTAAGAAAAACCAAGGGTGAGTGTTAAAAGTGATAGATAAAAGCGATAAAAACTCCAAGTGATCTTTCTATAACGGTAAAATATTTTTCTAGGTATATTCAGCTGTTGTAAAACCTTTCTCAAGGGACTTCTCTGTTCAGTGTTAAAACCAATGGATAAAAGCGGTAAAAACTCCGAGAACTCTTTTATTAATAATTCCCCCCTTTTTCTTCCGCTATTTAAAAAAAAAGTTTATCAAAAGGATCTTACTACCTCAGTCCCACAAACTAAACCATCCTTTATGTACACAGCAACACCTCCACTTTGCCTTCTTGCCTGTCTATGTTTAAACTTTTTTGAAAAAATTGTAATGCAAAAAAACCCTTGATTTCGATGCTACTGTCTGATTTCGTCCACATTTCGAATAGAAATATTATGTCATTGCTCTTTGAGTACATTCAAATTATTTTGATCAGACCTTTTGGCTTCACTTAAACCATTGACATTCCAAGAAAGTATCTTTAGATCACACTCTTCGCTCCTTAGTCTCTCACTGCCCTCCCATCCATATACAGTGTATCATATGATATCCAAGCGTTTCTCCTTTCCTATCTCGCTGTTCTCATCTTGTTCTTCTCTTGTCGACTACTTCTTTGGGAAACTGCTCGTTGAAGTAGCATCCTGGATCCTTCATTGCTTTATCCTGCCCCTTAACGAATTCTTTTTTTTTTGTATTCATGAAACTTGGCTACTATTTTTCTATTTCCTGCTTGGTTTTTTGGACCCATTCTATGGACTCGCTCAAAAGCAATTTTTCGAGATAAATCTGCTATCTGCATGTTGTCAACGAAAAATTCTCTCAGCTTAACATCCGTTTCATTATTCTTCTCTCATTTTTCTGGCATGTTATTAAAAACTAGATTATTCCTCAAGACTGAGCTTGGAGATATGTTACATTTTCTTTCAAAGCCCATATCTCCTTTTCTAGAATCGTAAGTTTTTTCTTGCATTGTTACTAGCAAAAAATCCCCAGATTCAAACTTTTCCTCTTAACGTGTTAAATCCCTGATGCCGAGTTCTTCTCCTCCTTTATCGACCACAATTTTTTCAATCTCTATCAAAACCTGCGACTCGTTCCCTTAGTTTTAGTTTAAAACCATTGTCAAGGGACCTTACAGGTGAGCGTTGAAACCAATGGATAAAAACGGTAAAAACACCGAGTGTTTTTTTCATTTGAGTAAAAAACTTGGCTACGGCTTTAAAGTATCTTGCTAAAGGACACTCCTACGAAAAACCAAGGGTGAGTGTAATAACTAATAGATAAAAGCAGAAAAAACTCTGGGTGATTTTTGTATTAGGGTAAAGTAGTTCTCTCCTTGTTATATTCAGCTATTTTAAAACCTTTCTCAAGTGACTTCCCTGTGCAGTGTTTAAAAACCAGTGGAAAAAGCGGTAGAAACTCCTTGTACTCTTTTATTACGGTAAAATATTTTCATCCTTGTTGTATTCATCTATTCACAATCTTTCTCAATGGACTTCCATTGTGAGTGTTAAAACCAATGGATAAAATCAGTAAAACACTTCGAGTACGCTTTTATTAGGGTAAAATATTTTATCATTGTTATATCAAACTATCTAAAAAAAAAACCTTTCTCATGGGACCTCCCCTGTCAGTGTTAAAACAATTGGATAAAAGACGTAAAAAAATTGTCTATAGGGAACTCCCACGTAAGTGGCAATACCATTTGATAAAAGCGGCAAAAACTCCGAGTGGTCTTTTATTAGGACAAAATAGTTTCTTTTTTTGTTACAGTCAGCTATTTTAAAAACTTTGGCAAGGGACTTCTCCGATGAGTCTTAAGACCAATGGATAAAAGCGGTAAAAACTCCAAGTACTCTTTTATTAGGGTAAAATATTTTCATCTTTGCTTTGTTCAGCTATTTTGGGAAAAAAAACTTCAAGGGACCTCCCTTGGGAGATTTAAAACCAATGGATAAAAGTAAAAACTTTAAGTACTCTTTTATTCAAGTAAAATATTTTTATCCTCGTTATATTCAGCTACTAAAAAAACTTTCTCAAGGGACTTCCCTTGTGAGTGTTTAAACAAATGGATAAAAACGGTAAAAAATCCGAGTGCTCCTTATGTTTTTTATAAGTTTCACCACTGCTAATCTAAGTCTTTGAAGTGTCTTGCCCATGGACACTCCTTCGTCTCTAGGGAATTCCCACGTAAGTGTTAACACAATTTGATTAAAGTGTCAAAAACTCCGAGTACTTTTTTATCAGGGCAAAATAGTTTCATCTTTGTTACATTCAGCTATTTTAAAAACTTTCTCAAAGGACCCCCCTGGTGAGTGTCAAGACCAATGGATAAAAGTGGTAAAAACTCCGAGTACTTTTTCGTTAGGGTAAAATTTTTTTCATCTTTGTTTTGTTCAGCTATTTAAAAAAAAAAAAAAAAAAAAAAAAAATCTCAAGGGACTTCCCTAGTGAGTTTTAAAACCAATGGATAAAAACAGTAAAACTTTCAAGTACTCATTTATTCAGGTAAAATATTTTTGTCCTCGTTATATTCAGCTATTTAAAGACTTCGAGAGACTTCCCTTGTGAGTGTTTAAAAAAATGAATAAAAGCGGTAAAAAATCCGAGTGCTCCTTATGTTTTTAATAAGTTTCACCACTGCTAAGCTAAGGCTCTGAAGTGTCTTGCCCATGGACACTCCTTCAAAAACCCAAGGGTGAGTGTTAAAACAATAAATAAATGCGGTAAAAACTCCGAATGATCTTTCTATTAGGGTAAAATATTTTTCTCCCTGTTATATTCAGCTACTTTCAAACCTTTCTCAAGGGACATCCCTTGTCAGTGTAAAAACCAATGGATAAAAGCAGTAAAAACACAGAGTTGCTTCTTTAAGGGTAAAATATTTTCATTCTTGTTTTGTTCAGCTATTTTAAAATAAAATATCTGCCTGGACCCCCCTGATGAGTGCTAAAACAATTGGATAAAAGCAGGAAAAACGTCAAGTACTCTTTTATTTGGCTAAAATATTTATTCCTTGTTATATTCAGCTATTTTTAGACCAATGTCAAGGGATCCTCGTGGTGAGTGTTAAAGTAAAGGATAAAAGCAATAAAAACACCGAGTGCTCCTCATGTTTTTCATATGTTTTACTAGTACTAGGCTAGAGCTTTGAAGTGTCTCGCCAAAGGACACTCCTACGACGAAAAAAAAAAAAAAAAAAGCGATAAAAACTCCGAAGATCTTTCTATTAGCCTAAAATATTTTTCTCCTTGTAATATTCAGCTATTGTAAAACCGTTTTCATGGGACTTCCCTGTTGAGTGTTCAAACCAATGGATAAAAGCAGTAAAAACTCCGAGAACACTTATTAGCGTAAAATAATTTCATACCTGTTTCTTTAGCTATTAAAAAAAAAAAAAAAAAAGTACACACACACACAAACAAAAACATTTATCATTGTTATGAGTGTTAAAACCAATGAATAAAAGCAGTAAAAACTTTAAGCACTCTTTTATTAGGCTAAGATATTTCTATACTTGATATATACAGCTATTTTAAAATTATTGTCAAGGGACTTCCCTGGTGAGTGTTAAAACCAATAAATGAAAACGTAAAAACTCCGATTCCTTTTTTATTAGTGTAAAAACTAGGCTAGGGCTAAAGTGTCTTGCCTAAGGACACTGCTAAGCAAAACCAAGGGTGAGTGTTAAAACCATTGGATAAAAACGGTAAAAATTCCGAATACGCTTTTATTACTGTAAAATATTTTCATCTTTGTTATTTTCAGCTATAATGTTTTCAAGGGACCGCCCTGGTGAGTGTTTAAACCAATGGATTAAAGCAGTTAAAACGTCGAGTTCTCTTTTATTAGGGTAAAATATTTTTACCTTCAGCTATTTTGAAAATATTAGCAAGGGACTTCCCTAGTGAGTATTAAAATCAAAGGATAAAAAGCAGTAAAAGCTGCGAGTGCTCCTTTATCGGCATAAACTATTTCATCATTATTTCGTTCATGTATTTTGAAAAAAAAAAAGAAAAAAAAATCTTTCTAATTGGACCTCCCTAGACAACGTTAAAACCAATGGATAAAAGCGGTAAAAAAACCGAGTTCCCCTTCCCATGTTCTGCATGGGTTTCACCAGTACTAGGCTAGGGCTTTGAAGTGTTTTGTCCAAGGACACTCCTACGATAAACCAAGGATAAGTGTTAAAACTAATAGATAAAAGCGGGGAAAAAAAAACTTCGAGTGATTCTTCTCTTAGGGAAAATAGTTTTCTCCTTGTTATATTCAGCTTTTGTAAATCCTATCTCAAGGGACTTCCCTGCTGAGTGTTAAAACCAATGAATAAAGCGTTAAAAACTCCGAGAACTTTTTTATTACGGTAAAATATTTTCATCTTTGTTTTATTAATCTACTCAAAATCTTTCTCAAGGGACTTCCGTTGTCAGTGTTAAAACCAGTGGATAAAAGCGGTAAAACCTCCGAGTACGCTTTTATTAGGGTTAAATATTTCATCCTTATTATATTAAGCTATAAATATTTTTATCCTCGTTATATTTAGCTATTTAAAAACTTTCTGAAGGGATTTCCCTTGTGAGTGTTTAAACAAATCCTTAAAATTTAAGGGTGCTGTTTTTATAGGGTAAAATATTTTATCCTTGTTTTGTGTAGCTATTTTAAGACATCTCTCAAGGGATCTTCCTGGTAAGCATTAAAACCAATGGATGGAAGCAGGTAAAAACTAAAAAAACGATTATTTTTTTCTTTTTTTGGTAAAATATTTTGATTTCAGCAAGGTTCTGTAATTTTAAAACTGTTATTGCGGGACCTGCTTTGTAATTATTAAAAAAATAATGGTCGAAGTGGTCAAAACTTTTGGTTTCGGGTAACATATTTTGATTTCGGCAAGGTTCTGCCATTTTAAATCTATCATCGTGGAACCTGCTCGGTGAATATTAGGACCAATGGATAAAATCCGTAAAAACTTTCAGGACTCTTACTTTAAGAAAAAAATGTTTCAAATCCGTACCAAGGCACTTCTCTAATCATTATTGAAACCAATAAATAAAAGAGGCAAATCTAATGGCACTATTTTTTAGAAGGAAAAAAAAAAAAAAAAAAAAAAAAATATCCAATTTCCGACTTGATTCAGTTATTTCAAACCTCTTTTCAAGGGACCATTTATTATTCACAAATACATACAGGAGATAAGCTAATTCGAAGCAATGTTACACAAATGTTACTAATATAGAAATAAAACTAATTTAACTGAAAGCTAATCATAATTGGGACAAGAAGCACATACATGAAATACAGCAAATTCAAAACATGGTTGTTGAAATATAAACACAAACTTACTGGAGTTCCAATAAGAAATACATACGGAAGATAGGATAATTCGGAGCATTGTAAGACAAATGTAACTAAAAACTAATCATAATTAGGAGGAGAAGCACATACATTAGACACGGTAAATTCAACATGGTAAATTCAAATCATGGTTAGTGAAATGTAAACACAAAATCGATGAAGTTTTCACGAGAACTAAATATAAGAGACAAAATAAATTCAAAATGGGGTTAGCAAAATATGACATCAATCTTATTGAAATCTTCATAAAAAAGGCCAACACTAGACAAAGCGAATTCAGAGCATGATTTGTAAAATATAACACCATCTTATTGAAATGTTCATGTAAAATACATACACGCAACAAAACAAATTCAAAGCATAGTTAGACGAATTACAAACAAAAACTACTTGTTACTACAATTTTAATGCCAAATACATACACAGGATAAAGCAAATTCAAAGCATGGAGAGAGAAATAGAGAAACAATACCTAGACAAAACAAATTCATAGCACGGTTTGAGATATACAAAAAAAAATTAACTGCACTATTTTATGATATATACATACACCAGATAATTCAATTTCAAAGCATGCTAAGACAAAAGTAAGCGAACGCATTTTCATGAGACATACATACGCGTGATAAAGCAAGTGCAAATCATTCAAAACTAACTGCAATTTTAATGACAAATACACTATAAGCAATTTTAAAGCATGATTAGAGAAATATAACAAAAACTAACTGAAGTTTTAATGACAAATACATACACAAAATAAAAGCAAATGCAAAGCAAGAATCTAAACCTGAAAATCTGATAAATTCAACCCACCTCTTTCCCAAAGCTGTCGTTATATAGCATCCTTCATGTTGAAATCTGAAAAATGATAAAATATAAGATAAACACTTCTGTTTGAATGGTGTTTTCAGTGTATGCTAAAGTATTCCAGTCTCTGCTACCCACGTCTGTCCTAGCTTTCATCAGTATTAGGCTGGGGCTTTGCAGTGTATTGCACAAAGATACTCATACGACAAAAATGGGGGAGGGGTCAATCGCAGGGTTTTTTCATTATCTGTAAACCCATCGCCAGTATCTTCTTCTTTTCTCACAATTTTTAAAAAGATCTCTTTCTCAGGGAACGTGTGGCAAAACGTTAACACTAAATACTAATTGATACTGTATTCTAAAAACCCTGGGGGAAAACAATGTGGGAAAAGCACATTATGCTGATAACTGACATTTTCACCTTTTCCCGCGATGTCACCAGCATCTATCCAAGACAAATTCAAGCGATTCATTTGGTCATCTGAAAATGCTTTCAACGTGGATCTGTCTAAAATTTGTCTTGTAAAGAAGTTATTAGTGAGAACATACGGAATCTTCGATAAAACCATCTGGGCATGTCCTATATTGTTTATCTGGCAATGTGTATCAAAACTAGACTGTGAATGTGAAGAATGTATAGTTTGATTTTCTAGCTTTATCTCTGGTATAACTGATATTTCTCGTTTAACACTGCATAGTTTGAAAAAGCAGCAGTGGTATTAAAGATTTTTTTGCAAGGTATTGGTAAAATAACTTAGGTACACGTAAGCATATCAAAGGTGCATTGGCCCCTGCTATCAGGCTGAAATAGTGTTAAAAACAGCAATAAACACCAAGCAACGAACAAATGTTTGACATTTGTTGAAAGGTCAACACAAACCATTTTGAACTTGAAATATCTTTGTCCCTCATTTTGATTGACAAATTCTTATTCAAAAGTTCGTTTCTGTAGGTGTCAGAATATGAAATTAATGATTTCTTATGGAGCATCGACAGCTTGGGTCATTTACCATGAAATGTGACCTATATAAACCTCTATGGGCCAAACCTCTTTTTTCTTTTTGTATCAATAAAACACAGTTTTAGTAAAAATAAGAGGATTCGCACATTACAGATCCTTGACTTTTCTTGACAAATGTTCCATAATTACAATAAATGGTCTTATACCTGTAAGTAATTCAGTTCTCAGCCCTCAATCCTGGGTCCTTGATATTAAAATTTTTGTGAGCAAGTCCATCGAAAAATACCATCTGTCGCGTATTTGTCTTTCTATTTCATCTTTCTGTTTGCTCTGAAAGTAGAAAAAAGAAATAGGATAAGGAGCAAGCCACGTCTCCCTGTGGGTCAAATTTATCAGCAGCTGCCTACATGTACTTAATCAACAAACATTAGTCACAGTTAAATTACATATGCTGACATATTATGCACTGTTTTGTATACACTCCACACACCAGACAAGACTGCCCACTTAGCACAGTGTGGCCGATCAGTGGATTGAATTTTTCTGGGCATATCAATGATCTGCAATCTCCAACACACTCTGCAACAGTACTGCTTTTACCTTCAAATAAGACCCGGTCGGGTAGCTCATTGGGTAGAGTGTCTGACACGTGACCTGGTGGTTGCAGGTTTGATACCCGGTTGAGGCAAACTTTCTTTTCGGCGAACTTTAGCCTCCCACCTCTGATGCATGTGAGAAAAGTAGTCAGTGACTTGAAAAGAAAGCTGTGTCAGCACTGGTGTGAGAAAGCCAGAAAACACATGCGCTGACCGCCGTAATATGACCTTAGCTGTTAAGACGGCGTTTAACTCCAATACAAACAAAACTTACAAACAATTGCCACAAAACACGCACGATGCCCTATATCCTTCTCTATACACCTGAACATATCGGGAATATTATTGTAGACCTATTACTAGGCTATAGGTGTGCTGACAGTACTGCACATAAAAACAACTGCAGGAAAACATAAAAAGCTACAATAAACCAAACATGATTGGATAAAGAAATGCAAACACAATAGTTAATGCAGACAAAGCATGATTAGACAAGTAAAAGCATATACAAAAGCTTACTCAAATTATCAAGACAAGTACACAAATGACAAAGTTAATTAAAATCTTAAGAAAACTATGGAAAGAAAATATAACTAAAATTTTCATGAGAAATACCTACGAGAGATAAAACAAATTCAAACCATGGTGAGACAAATATGAACAATATCTTACCGGCACTGAAATTTGCTTAAATATGGATTAGAAATACATACTCCAGATAAAGCTAATTCAAGGCATAGATATATTTATAGACAAAAACCTTATTGCAATTTTCATGAGAAATGCATACATAAGATATAAACCATGGTGGAGAAATATAAACAAAAACTTACAAACTATTCATAAGAAACCTGGAAGATAAAGCATATTCAAACATGGTTAGTGATCTATAAACATAAACTAAATGAAGTTTTGGTGAGAAATAACCGCACAAGATTCATTACAATCGAACTATGGCTAAAGAAATATCAAGAGAAACTTTCTTAAGAAGTATATGCAGGAGACAAAACAAATTTATAGCATTGTTAGAGCACTATAAAGGAAATGTATAGGGAGCAAAGTCAAAGCATGGATAGAGAAATACATAAAACAACCTAACTGCAAATCTGATGATAAAAACCTTGTTAGAGCACTATAAACGAAAACTAGACAAAGCAAAGTAAAAGCATGGATAGAGGAACATATAAAACAAACCGACTGCAATTTCAATGCTAAATACATTGTTAGAGCATTATAAAGGAAAAGTACACATTGCAAAGTCAATACATGGATAGAGGAACATATAAAACAAATTGACTGCAATTTCGACGATAAATACAAACACAAAATAAGGCAACTCCAAAACATGGTTAGAGAAAACTTATCAGAATTTTCGTAAGAAATAAATTCATGACACAAAATAAATTCCTTACCCTAACCCACAAGACATATACAGACTACAACCCAATCAAATGTTTGTGACATATACATACTCTAGACAAAGGAATTTTAAAGCATGGTTAGAATGTAAAACAAAAACTAATTGCAATTTTGACGACAAATACATACAAGAGATAGAGCAAAGTCAAAGCATAGATTTAAATGTGAAAGCCTAAGCCCTTTCTTGTCAGAATTCCTTTCTGCTCTAAGGAGTTGTGATAAGAATGGTTTCATCATATCAAAGAAAAACTTAATGATAAATGCAACCTACCTCTTTTCTCAAGCTGGTGATACATGGCATCCTCCATGTCACCAGTGCTAGGCTAGGGCTTTGAAGGTTCTTGCCCAAAGACTCTCCTATGAAAATCCAAGGGTGAATGTTAAAAATAACAGGTTAAAGCAATAAAAATTCCGAAAGATCTTTCTATTAGGGTAAAATATGTTTCTCCTTGTCATATTCAGCTGTTGTAAAACCTTTCTCGGGGGACTTCCCTGTTGAGTGTTAAAACCAATGGATAAAAGCGGTATTCCGAGAACTCTTTTATTAACGTAAAATAATTTCATCACTTTTTCTTTAGCTATTTAAGAAAAAAAAAAAAAAAAATAAATAAATAAATAAATAAATAAATAAATAAAAAAAACTTCATCAAGGTACCTCCCTAGTGAATGTTAAAAGAAATAAAAACTTTAAGCACACTTATTTAAGGCTGAAATATTTTTATGCTTGTTATATTCAGCTATTTTAAAACTATTGTCAAGAGTGTCTTACCCAAGGACACTCCTATGAAAAACCCAGGATAGTGTTAAAATCATTGGATAAAAGCGGTAAAAACTCCGAGAACGCTTTTATTAGGGTAAATATTTTCATCTTTGCTATATACAGCTATTTTTTTAAAAGGACCGCCCTGATGAGTATTAAAACCGATGGATAAAAGCGGTAAAAACTCCGAGTGCTCTTATATTGAGGGAAAAGAGTTTCATGCTTGTTACTTTCACCTATTTTAAAACTTTTCCCATTGGATTTCCCTGGTGAGTGTTAAAATCAATGTATAAAAGTGGTAAAAACGCCCGAGTGTCCCTTCATTAGCGTAAAATATTTTTACCTTTATTTTGTTCAGCTATTTTAAAAAAATCTTTCTAATAAGACCTCCCTAGTCAGCGTAAAAAATACCGAGTTCTCCCTATGTTTTTCATGGATTTCAGTATTTTTTATCCTTGATATATTCAGTTTTTTAAAAACTTTCTAAAGGGACATCTCTTGTGGGTGTTTAAAAAATGGACAAAGGCGGTAAAAAATCGAGTGCACCTTGTTTTTCACGGGTTTAACTAGTGCTAGGCTAAGGCTCTGAAGTGTCTTGCACAAGGACACTCCTTCGAAAGACCAAGGGTGAGTGTTCAAACCAATAGATAAAAGCATTAAAAACTCCGAATGATCTTTCTATTGTTGTAAGATATTTTAATATATTTATAGAAATATTTGTTTTCTTCCTGCTATATTCAGCTACTTTAAAACCTTTTTCAGGGGACTTCCCTGGTGTTTGTAAAAACCAATGGATAAAAGCGGTAAAAAATCCGAGTGCTATTTAACAAGGGATTAATATATCTTAGCCTTGATTTGTTCAGCTTTTTAAAAAAAACTCATTCCATTGACCTCCCTGATGAGTGTTAAAACCAATGGATAAAAGCAGTAAAACGTCATGTACTCTTTTATTAGGGTAAAATATTTCATCAATGTTATATTCAGCTACTTTAAAAACCGCCGTCAAGGGACCTCCCTAGTGAGCGTTAAAACCAGTTGATAACAGCAGTAAAAACACCGAGTGCTCCTTATGTTTTTCATGGGTTTCAACAGTACCAGGCTAGGGCTTAAAAGTGTCTGGGGTAAAACCTCCGATTGCTTTTTTATTAGGGTAGAAACTAGGCTTCGGCTTTGAAGTGTCTTGCCTATGGACACTGCTACGAAAAGCCAAGGGTCAATGTTAAAACTATTGAATAAAGGCTGTAAAAAGTCCGAGTACGGTTTAATTACGGTAAAATATTTTCATCTTTGTTATATTCAGCAATTGAAAATAAAAACTATGTAAAAGGACCACCAAAGGATAAAAGCAGTAAAAACTTCGTGGGCTTTCTCCGTGGACCTCCCTGACGAATGTCAATACCAATGGATAAAATCAATAAAAACGTCAAGTACTCTTTCATTAGATAAAATGTGTTGTTATATTCTGCTATTCTAAAACCATTGTCAATGGACCTCCCTGGTGAGCGTTAAAGCCAATGAGTAAACAACGGTAAAAACTCCGAATGATTTTCATTAGTGTTAAAACTATGCTAAGGGTTTAAAGTGTCTTGCCTAAGGACACTCCTACGAATAACTAAGGGTGATTGTATACACCATTGGATAAAAGCGGTAAAAACTCCAAATACTCTTTCATTGGGGTAAAATATTTTCATCACCAACGGATAAAAGCAGTAAAAACTTCAACCACCCTCTAATCAGGTAAAATATTTTTATCCTCGTGATATTCAGCTATTTAAAAACTTTCTCAAGGGACTTCCCTTGTGAGTGTTTAAACATATGGACAAAAGCGGTAAACAAATTGAGTCCTCCTTGTTTTTCATGGGTTTAACAAGTACTAGGCTAGGGCTTTGAAGTGTTTTGCCCAAGGACACTCCTTCGAAAACCAAGAGTGAGTGTTAAAAACAATAGATAAAAGCAGTAAAAAATCCGAATGATCTTTCTATTAAGGTAAAATATTTTAATATATTTATAGAAATATTTGTTTTCTTCCTGTTATATTCAGCTATTTTAAAAAGTTTCTCAAGGGACTTCCCTTGTAATTGTACAAACCAATGGATAAAAGCGGTAAAGAATTCGGGTGCTGTTTTATAAGGGTTTAATATCTTAGCCTAAATAACGGATAAAAGCAGTAAAAACGTCAAGTACTCTTCTATAAGGCTAAACTATTTTTATCCATGTTATATTCAGCAACTTAAAAAAAAACATTGTCAAGGAACATCCTTAGCTTTAAAACCAATGGATAAACGCAGTAAAACACCTAGTGCTCCTTATGTTTTTCATGGGTTTCACTAGTACTGGGGTAGGTCATTTTAGTGTCTTGCCCAAGCACACGCCTTCGAAAATCAAGGATGGGTTTTAAAACCAATATATAAAAGCGGTAAAAACTCAAAATGATCTTTCTGTTAGGGAAAAATATTTTTCTTCCAGTTATATTCATCTACTTTAAAACCTTTCTCAAGGGAAAGCGCTAAAACCAATGAATAAAAGCGGTAAAGACACCGAGTGCTCCTTACGTTTTTTTATGGGTTTCAACAGTACCAAGCTAGGGCTTAAAAGCGTCTAGGGTAAAACCTCCGATTGCTTTTTTATTAAGGTAAAAACTAGAGTAAGGCTTTGCAGTGTCTTGCCTGTGGACACTGCTATGAAAAACTCAGTGAGTGTTCAAAACATTTTATAAAAGCAGTAAAATCTCCGAGTACACTTTAATTACGGTGAAATATTTTCATCCATATTATATTCAGCTATTTTAAAAAACATTGTCAAGGGACCTCGCTAGAGAGCGTTAAAACCAATGGATCAAAGCGGTAAAAACTCCGAGTGCTCCTTCATTAGCGTAAAATTATTTTGTTCACCTATTTCTAATAGGACCTCCCTAGTCAGGGCTAAAACCAATTGATAAAAACTAGGCTAGGTCTTCAGAGTGTCTTGCCCAAGGACACTCCTACGAAGAACCAAAGGTGAGTGTTCAAACCAATAGATAAATGCGGTAAAAACTCCGAATGATCTTTGTATTAAAGTAAAATATTCTTTTCCCTGTTATATTCCGCTACTTTAAAACCTTTCTCAAGGGACTTTCCTTGTGAGTGTAAAAACTAATCAATAAAAGCGGTAAAAGCTCCGAGTGCTCTTTTGTAAGGGTAAAATATATGTTTTAATCAGCTATTTAAAAAAAATTCTCAAGGGATCTCCCTGATGAGTGTCGAAACAATTGGATAAAAGCAGTAAAAACGTCAAGTAATCTTTTATTACAGTAGGTTAAAATATTTTTATACTTGTTATATTCATCTATGTCAAAACCATTGTCAAGGGACCTACTTTGTGAGCGTTAAAACCAATGGATAAAAGCGGTAAAAGCATAGAGAGCTCCTTATGTTTTTCATGGCTTTCACCAATACTAGGCTTGGGCTTTAAAGTGTCTTGCCAAAGGACACTCTGACAAAAAGAACCAAGGGTGAATGTTAAAACCAATTGCTGAAGCTATAAAAACTCCGAAAGATCTTTCTATTAGGATAAAATAGCTTTCTCCCTGTTATATTCAACATTTCTCAGGGGACTTCCCTGTTGAGTGGTAAAACTAATGGATAAAAGCAGTAAAAACTTCAAAAACTCTTTTATTAGCATAAAATAATATCATCACTTTTCTTTGGCTATTATAAAAAACCTTTATCAAGGGACCGCCCTGGTGGGTGTTTAAATTAATGGATAAAAGCAGTAAAGACTTTAAGCACGCTTTTATAGGGTGAAATGTTTCTATGTTGTTATATTCAGCTATCTTAAAACCACTGTCAAGGGATTTCTCTAGTAGTGTTAAAAACATTGGATAAAAACAATAAAATTCCGATTACTTTATTATAAGAGTGAGTGCTAAAACTATTGGATAAAAGTGGTAAAAACTCCAAGTTCGCTTTTATTACGGTAAAATATTGTCATATTCAGCTATTAAAAATAAGTCCAGGGACCGCCCTGTTTAAACCAAAGGATAAAAGCGGTAAAACTCAAAGTGCTCTTTTATTAGAGTAAAATATTTCTATTCTTGTTACCTTCACCTATTTAAAAAAAAAACAAAAAAAAAACTTTCTCCATGGACTTCCCTGATAAGTGTTAACACCTATGGATAAAAGCAGAAAAAAAAAGGCAAGTTCTTTTTCATTTGGTTAAAATATTTTCATCCTTGTAATATTTAGCGATTTTAAAACAGTTGTCAAGGGACTTCCCTGATGAGCGTCATATATGGATAAAAGCAGTAAAAACTTTAAGCACTCTTTTATAAGGGTAAAATATTTCTATGTTGTTATATTTAGCTATCTTAAAACCATTGTCAAGGGACTTCTCTGGTAGTGTTAAAACCAATGGATAAAAACGGTAAAAACTCCAATTGCTTTATAATTAGAGTAAAAACTAGGGTGGGGCTTTGAGGTGTCTTGCTCAAGGACACCTCTATGAAAAACCCATTGTGAGTGTTAAAACCATTGGATTAAAGCGGTAAAAACTCCGAGTTCGCTTTTATTACGGTAAAATATTTTTATCCTTGTCATATTCAGCTATTAAAAAAAAATGTCCAGGGACAGCCATGATAAGTGTTTAAACGAAAGGATAAAAACGGTAAAACTCCAAGTGCTCTTTTATTAGGGTAAAATATTTTCATTCTTGTTACCTTCAGGTATTTAAAAAAAAAAAACCTTTCTCCATTGACTTCCCTGATAAGTGTTTATACCTATGGATAAAAGCAGAAAAAAAAGGCAAGTTCTTTTTCATTTGGTTAAAATATTTTCATCCTTGTTATATTTAGCTGTTTTAAAACCATTGTCAAGGGACTTCCGTGATGAGCGTTAAATATGGATGAAAGCAGTAAAAACTTTAAGCACTCTTTTATTACGGTAAAATATTTCTATGTTGTTATATTCAGCTATCTTAAAATCATTGTCAAGGGACTTCTCCGGTAGTGTTAAAACCAATGGATAAAAACAGTAAAAACTCCGATTGCTTTATTATTAGAGTAAAAACTAGGGTAGGGCTTTGAAGTGTCTTGCTCAAGGACACCTCTACGAAAAAACCCAGAGTGAGTGTTAAAATCTTTGTATAAAAGCGGTAAAAACTCCGAGTTCGCTTTAATTACGGTAAAATATTTTCATCCTTGTCATATTCAGCTAGTAAAAAAAGGGTTATCAAACTTTCTCCATTGACTTCCCGGTGAAGTGTTAATAACTATGGATAAAATCAGTAAAAACGTCAAGTTCTTTTTTTTGCATTTGGTTAAAATATTTTCATCCTTGTTATATTTACCTATTTTAAAACCATTGTCAAGGGACCTCCCTGATGAGCGTTAAAAATGGATAAAAGCATGAAAAACTTTAAGCAATCTTTTATTAGGGTAGAATATTTCCATGCTGCTACATATTTAGCTATCTTAAAACTATTGTCAAGGGACTTCTCTGGTAGCAATAAAACCAATGGGAAAAAAAAAAAAAAAAAAACGGTTAAAACTCCGATCGCTTTTTAGGCTAGGGCTTTGAGGTGTCTTGCTCAAAGACACCTCTACGAACAACCCAGATTGAGTGTTAAAAATATTGGATAAAAGTGGTAAAAACTCCGAGTTCGATTTTATTATGGTAAAAAGTTTTCATCCTTGTCATGTTCAGTTATTAAAAACAAAGGTCCAGGGACAGCCCTGATAAGTGTTTAAACGAAAGGATAAAAACGGTAAAACTCCAAGTGCTCTTTTATTAGGGTAAACTATTTTTATTCTTGTTACCTTCAACAATTTTAAAAAATCTTTCTCCATGGACTTCCCTGATAAGTGTTAATACCTATGGATAAATGCAGTAAAAACTTCAAGTTCTTTTTCATTTGGTTTTAATATTTTCATCCTTGTTATATTTAGCTATTTTAAAACCATTGTCAAGGGACCTCCCTGATGAGCGTTAAAATGGATAAAAGCAGTAAAAACTTTAAGCAATCTTTTATTAGGGTAAAATATTTCTTTGGTGTTATATTTAGCTATCTTTAAACCATTGTCAAGGGACTTCTCTGGTAGTGTTAAAACCAATGGACAAAAACGGTAAAAACTCCAATTGCTTTATTATTAGAGTACAAACTAGGGTAGGGCTTTGAGGTGTCTTGCTCAAGGACACCTCTAAGAAAAACCCAGAGTGAGTGTTAAAACCATTGGATAAAAGTGGTAAAAACTTCGAGTTCGATTTTTTTATGGTAAAAAAAGTGTTTAAACCAAAGGATAAAAACGATAAACTCCAAGTGCTCTTTTATTAGGGTAAAATATATTCATTCTTGATACCTTCAACAATTAAAAAAAACTTTCTCCATGGACTTCCCTGATAAGTGTTAATACCTATGGATAAAAGCAGTAGAAACGTCAAGTTCTTTTTCATTTGGCTAAAATATTTTCATCCTTGTTATATTTAGCTATTTTAAAACCATTCTCAAGGGACCTCCCTGATGAGCGTTAAAATGGATAAAAGCAGTAAAAACTTTAAGCACTCTTTTATCAGGGTAAAATATTTCCATGTTGCTATATATTTAGCTATCTTAAAACCATTGTCAAGGGACTTCTCTGGTAGTGTTAAAACAAATGGATAAAAACGGTAAAAACTCCGATTGTTTTATTATTTGAGTAAAAACCAGGGTAGGGCTTTGAGGTGTCTTGCTCAAAGACACCTCTACGAAATACCCAGATTGAGTGTTAAAACCATTGGATAAAAGCGGTAAAAACTCCGAGTTCGCTTTTATTACGGTAAAATATTTTCATCCTTCTCATATTCAGCTATTAAAAAAAAATGTCCAGTGACCGCCCTGGTAACGGTTTAAACCAAATGATAAAAGCGGTAAAACACCAAATGCTCTTTTATTAGGGTAAAATTTTTTTTTTCTTGTTACCTTCAGCTTTAAAAAAAAAACCTTCTCTGTGGACTACCCTGATAAATGTTAATACCTTTGGATAAAAGCAGTAAAAGAGTCAAGTTCTTTTTCATTTGGATAAAATATTTTCATCCTTGTTGTATTTAGCTATTTTAAAACCATTGTCAAGGGACCTTCCCGACCAGCGTTAAAAATGGATAAAAGCATTAAAACCTTTAAGTACCCTTTTATTAGGAAAAAATAGGGACTTCTCTGGTAGTAATTAAACAAATGGATAAAAACGGTAAAAACTCCGATTGCTTTATTATTAAACACTAGGCTAGGGCTTTGAGGTGTCTTGCTCAAAGACACCTCTACGAAAAACCCAGAGTGTGTGTTAAAACCATTGGATAAAAGCGGTAAAAACTCCGAATCACTTCTATTACGGTAAAAATATTTTCATCCTTGTCATATTCAGCTATTAAAAAAAAGGTCGAGGGACCGTTCTGATAAGTGTTTAAACCAAAGGATTAAAGCGGTAAACATCCAAGTGCTCTTTTATTAGGGTAAAATATTTTTATTCTTGTTATCTTCATCTATTTAAAAAAAACAAAAAAAAAAAAACACTTTCTCCATGAACTTCCCTGATAAAGTGTTAATACCTATGGATAAATGCAGTAAAAACAAGTTCTTTTTTATTTGGTTAAAATATTTTCATCCTTGTTATATTTAGCTATTTTAAAACCATTGTCAAGGGACTTCCTTGATGAGCGTTAAAATGGATAAAAGCAGTAAAAACTTTAAGCACTCTTTTATTGGGGTAAAATATTTCTATGGTGTTATATTTAGCTATCTTTAAACCATTGTAAAAACTCCAATTGCTTTATTATTAGAGTACAAACTAGGGTAGGGCTTTGAGGTGTCTTGCTCAAGGACACCTCTACGAAAAACCCAGAGTGAGTGTTAAAACTATTGGATAAAAGCGGTAAAAACTCTGAATTCGATTTTTTTATGGTAAAAAGTTTTCATCCTTGTCATATTCAGCTATTAAAAACAAAGGTCCAGGGATAGCCCAGAGAAGTGTTTAAACGAAAGGATAAAAACGGTAAAACTCCAAGTGCTCTTTTATTAGGGTAAAATATTTTTATTCTTGTTACCTTCAACAATTTAAAAAAAACTTTCTCCATGGACTTCCCTGATAAGTGTTAATACCTATAGATAAAAGCAGTAAAAACGTCAAGTTCTTTTTCATTTGGTTAAAATATTTTCATCCTTGTTATATTTAGCTATTTTAAAACCATTGTCAAGGGACCTCCCTGATGAGCGTTAAAAATAGATAAAAGCAGTAAAAACTTTAAGCAATCTTTCATTAGGGTAAAATATTTCTATGGTGTTATATTTAGCTATCTTAAAACCATTGTCAAGGGACTTCTCTGGTAGTGTTAAAACCAATGGACAAAAACGGTAAAAACTCTAATTGCTTTATTATTAGAGTACAAACTAGGGTAGGGCTTTGAGGTGTCTTGCTCAAGGACACCTCTAAGAAAAACCCAGAGTGAGTGTTAAAACCATTGGATAAAAGCGGTAAAATTTTCGAGTTCGATTTTTTTATGGTAAAAAAAGTGTATAAACCAAAGGATAAAAACGATAAAACTCCAAGTGCTCTTTCATTAGGGTAAAATATATTCATTCTTGATACCTTCAACAATTAAAAAAAAACTTTCTCCATGGACTTCCCTGATAAGTGTTAATACCTATGGATAAAAGCAGTAGAAACGTCAAGTTCTTTTTCATTTGGCTAAAATATTTTCATCCTTGTTATATTTAGCTATTTTAAAACCATTCTCAAGGGACCTCCCTGATGAGCGTTAAAATGGATAAAAGCAGTAAAAACTTTAAGCACTCTTTTATTAGGGTAAAATATTTCCATGTTGCTATATATTTAGCTATCTTAAAACCATTGTCAAGGGACTTCTCTGGTAGTGTTAAAACAAATGGATAAAAACGGTAAAAACTCCGATTGTTTTATTATTTGAGTAAAAACTAGGGTAGGGCTTTGAGGTGTCTTGCTCAAAGACACCTCTACGAAATACCCAGATTGAGTGTTAAAACCATTGGATAAAAGCGGTAAAAACTCCGAATCGCTTTTATTACGGTAAAATATTTTCATCCTTGTCATATTCAGCTATTAAAAAAAATGTCCAGTGACCGCCCTGGTAACGGTTTAAACCAAATGATAAAAGCGGTAAAACACCAAATGCTCTTTTATTAGGGTAAAATATTTTTTTTCTTGTTACCTTCAGCTTAAAAAAAAAAAAAAAGAAAACCTTCTCCGTGGACTACCCTGACAAATGGTAATACCTTTGGATAAAAGCAGTAAAAAAGTCAAGTTCTTTTTCATTTGGATAAAATATTTTCATCCTTGTTATATTTAGCTATTTTAAAACCATTGTCAAGGGACCTCCCTGACCAGCGTTAAAAGTGGATAAAAGCATCAAAACCTTTAAGTACCCTTTTATTAGGGTAAAATAGGGACTTCTCTGGTAGTAATTAAACAAATGGATAAAAACAGTTAAAACTCCGATTGCTTTATTATTAGAGTAAAAACTAGGCTAGGGCTTTGAGGTGTCTTGCTCAAAGACACCTCTACGAAAAACCCAGAGTGAGTGTTAAAGCCATTGGATAAAAGCGGTAAAAACACCGAATCACTTCTATTACGGTAAAAATATTTTCATCCCTGTCATATTCAGCTATTAAAAAAAAAAAGGTCGAGGGACCGTTCTGATAAGTGTTTAAACCAATGGATAAAAGCGGTAAACATCCAAGTGCTCTTTTATTAGGGTAAAATATTTTTATTCTTGTTATCTTCATCTATTTAAAAGAAAAAAACTTTCTCCATGAACTTCCCTGATAAGTGTTAATACCTATGGATAAATGCAATAAAAACAAGTTCTTTTTCATTTGGTTAAAATATTTTCATCCTTGTTATATTTAGCTATTTTAAAACCATTGTCAAGGGACTTCCTTGATGAGCGTTAAAAATGGATAAAAGCAGTAAAGACTTTAAGCACTCTTTCATTAGGGTAAAATATTTCTATGTTGTTATATTTAGCTATCTTAAAACCATTGTCAAGGGACTTCTCTGATAGTGTTAAAACCAATGGACAAAAACGGTAAAAACTCCGATTTATTTATTATTAGAGGAAAAACTAGGGTAGGGCTTTGAGGTGTCTTACTCAAGGACACCTCTACGAAAAACCCAGTGTGAGTGTTAAAAGCATTGGACAAAAGCGGTAAAAACTCAGAGTTCGTTTTGTTACAGTGAAATCCTTTCATTCTTGTCATATTCAGCTATTAGAAAAAAATTGTCCAGGGACAGCTCTGATTAGTGTTTAAATGAAAAAGTTAGAAGCAGTAAATATTTCAAGCACTCTTTTATTAGGGTAAAATATTGTTATTCTTGTTACCATCAGCTATTTAAAAAAAAAAAAAAAAACCTTTCCGTGGACTACTCTGATAAATGTTAATACCTTTTGATAAAAGTTCTTTTTCATTTGGTTAAAATATTTTCAAATTTGTTATATTTAGCAATTTTAAAACTATTGTCAAGGGACTTCCCTGATGAGCGTTAAAAATGGATAAAAGCAGAAAAAACTTTAAGCACTCTTTCATTAGGGTAAAATATTTCTTTGTTGCTACATATTAAGCAATCTTAAAACCATTGTCAAGAGACTTCTCTGGTAGTAATAAGACCAATGGATAAAAACGGTAAAAACTCCGATTGCTTTATTATTATAGTAAAAACTAGGGTAAGCCTTTGAGGTGTCTTGCCCAAAGACACCTTTACAAAAAAAAAAAAAAAAAAAAAAAAAAAAACCCAGAGTGAGCGTTAAAGCAATTGGATAAAAGCGGTAAAAACTCCGAGTTCGATTTTATTGCGGTAAAATATTTTCATCCTTGTCATATTCAGCTATTAAAAAAAAGTCCAGGGACCGCCCTGACAAGTGTTTAAACAAAAGGATAAAAGCTGTAAAACACCAAGTGCTCTTTTGTTATGGTAAAATATTTTTATTCTTGTTACCTTTTAGCTATTTTAAAAAAAACTTTCTCCGTGGACTTCCCTGATAAGTGTTAATACCTATGGATGAAAGCAGTAAAAGCGTCAAGTTCTTTTTCCTTTGGTTAAAATATTTTCATCCTTGTTATATTCAGCTATTTTAAAACCATTGTCAGGGGACCTCCCTGATGAGCGTTAAAAAATGGATAAAAGCAGTAAAAACTTTAAGCACTCTTTTATTAGGGTAAAATATTTCTATGTTGTTATATATATTTAGCTATTTTAAAACCATTGTCAAGGGACCTCCCTGATGAGCGTTGAAAATAGATAAAAGCAGTAAAAACTTTCAGCACGCTTTTATTAAGGTAAAATATTTCTATGTTGCTATATATTTAGCTATCCTAAAACCATTGTCAAGGGACTGCTCTGGTAGTGTTAAAACCAATGGATAAAAACGGTAAAAACTCCGATTGCTTTGTTATTGGCGTACAAACTAGGGTAGGGCTTTTAGGTGTCTTGCTCAAAGACACCTCTACGAAAAACCCTGGATAAAAGCGGTAAAAACTCCGAGTTCGCTTTTATTACGGTAAAATATTTTCATCCTTGTCATATTCAGCTAATAAAAAAGGTCCAGGGACAGCCCCGATTAGTGTTGAATTCAAAGGATAAAAAGAGTAAAAATTCCAAGTGCTCTTTTATTAGGGTAAAATATTTTTTTTTCTTGTTACCTTCTGCTACTTAAAAAAAAACTTTCTCCATGGACTTCCCTGTTAAGTGTTAATACCTATGGATTAAAGCAGTAAAAACGTCAACTTCTTTTTCATTTGGTTAAAATATTTTCATCCTTGTTATATTCAGCTATTTAAAACCATTGTCAAGGGACCTCCCTGATGAGGGTTAAAAACGGATAAAAGCAAAAAAAACTTGAAGTACTCTTTTATTAAGGTAAAATATTTCTATGTTGCTATATGTATCTGTCTTAAAAGCATTGTGAAGAGACTTCTCAGGTAGTGTTAAAACCAATGGACAAAAACGGTAAAAACTCCGATTGCTTTATTATTTGAGTAAAAACTAGGACAGGGCTTTGAGGTGCCTTGCTCAAAGACACCTCTACGAAATACCCAGAGTGAGTGTTAAAACCATTGGATAAAAGCGGTAAAAACTCCTAATTGCTTTTATTACGGTAAAATATTTTCATCCTTGTTATATTCAGCTAGTAAAAAAAATTCCAGGGACAGCCCTGATAACGGTTTAAACTAAAGGATAAAGGCGATAAAACTCCAAGTGCTCTTTTATCAGGGTAAAATATTTTTATTCTTGTTATCTTCATCTATTTAAAAAAAAAAAAAAACCTTATCCGTGGACTACCCTGATAAATGTTAATACCTATGGATAAAAGCAGTAAAAACGTCAAGTTCTTTTTCATTTGGTTAAAATATTTTCATCCTTGTTATCTTTTGCTATTTTAAAACCATTGTCAAGGGACCTCCCTGATGAGCGTGAAAAATGAATAAAAGCAGTACAAACTTTAAGTACCCTTTTATTAGGGTAAAATCTTTCTATGTTGTTATATTTAGCTATCGTTAAACCATTGTCAAGGGACTTTCCCTTAGTGTTAAAACCAATGGACAAAAAAAAAAAAAAAAAAAAAAAAAACTCCGATTTATTTATTATTAGAGTAAAAAACTAGGGTATGGCTTTAAGGTGTCTTACTCAAGGACACCTCTATGAAAAACCCTGAGTGAGTATTAAAACAATTGGATTAAAGCGGTAAAAACTCCGAGTTCGTTTTTTTACGGTAAAATATTTTCATCCTTGTCATATTCAGCTATTGAAAAAAAAAAAAAAAAAATGTCCAGGGACAGCCCTGATTAGTGTTTAAATCAAAGGATAAAAGTAGTACAAATTCCAAGTACTCTTTTATCAGGGTAAAATATTTTTATTCTTGTTACCTTCAGCTTTTCAAAAAAACAAACTTTCTCCATGGACTTCCCTGTTAAGTGTTAATACCTATAGATAAAAGCAGTAAAAACGTCAAATTCTTTTTTAATTTGGTTAAAATATTTTCATCCTTGTTATACTTAGCTATCTCAAAACCATTGTCAAGGGACCTCCCTGATGAGCGTTAAAAATGGATAAAAGCAGAAAAAACTTGAAGCACTCTTTCATTAGGGTAAAATTTTTCTATGTTGCTATATTTAGCAATCTTAAAACCATTGTCAAGGGACTTCTCTGGTAGTAATAAAACCAATGGATAAAAACGGTAAAAACTCCGATTGCTTTATCATTTGAGTAAAAACCAGGGTAGGGCTTTGAGGTGTCTTGCTCAAAGACACCTCTACGAAAAACCCAGAGTGAGTGTTAAAACCATTGGATAAAATCAGTAAAAAACTCCGAATCGCTTTTATTACGGTAAAATATTTTCATCCTTGTCATATTCAGCTATTAATATCAGGGACCGCCCTGATAACTGTTTAAACCAAAGGATAAAAGTGGTTAAACTCCAAGTGCTCTTTTATTAGGGTAAAATATTTTTATTCTTGTTACCTTAAGCTATTTAAAAAAAAAAAAAAAAACTTTCTCCGTGGACTGGATTTCGAAAAAACAAGGGTGAGTGTTAAAACAAATAAATAAAAGAGGTACAAACTGAGAATGATATTTGTATTGGGTAAAATATTTTCTTCCAGTTATATTCAGCTTCTTTATAACCTTTCTCAAGGGAAAGCATTAAAACCAATAGATAAAAGCGGAAAAATCACCGAGTGCTCCTTATGTTTTTCATGGATTTAAACAGTACCAGACTAGGACTTAAAAATGTCTAGGGTAAAACGTCCGATTGCTTTTTTATTAGGGTAAAAACTAGGCTACGGCATTGAAGTGTCTTGCCTATGGACACTGCTATGGATAACTCAGGGTGAGTGTTAAAACCATTGAATGAAAGCGATAAAAACTCCGAGTACGCTTTTATTACGGTAAAATATTTCCATCTTTGTTATATTCAGCTATTTACAATAAAAACTTTGTCGAAGGACCGCCCTGACGAGTGTTAAAACCAAAGTATAAAAACGGTAAAAACTCAGAGTGATCTTTTATTAAGGTAAAAAAAATTTATCCTTGTTACCTTCAACTATTTTAAAACTTTTCCTACGGGACTTCTCTCGTGAGTGTTGAAATCAATGGATAAAAGCGATAAGAATTTCGAGTGCTCCTTCATTAGCGTAAAATATTTTTATCCTTACTTGTTCAGCTATTTTAAAAATCTTTCTAATAGGACCTCCCTAGTCAGGGTTAAAACCAATGGATAAAAGCGGTAAAAACTTTGATTGCTTTTTATGAAATGATAAAAATTAGGCTAGGGCTTTAAAGTGTCTTGCCCAAGGACACTCCTACGAAGAACCAAGGGTGAGTTTTCAAACCAATAGATAAAAGCGATAAAAACTCCGAATGATCTTTCTATTAAAGTAAAATATTCTTTTCCCTGTTATATTCCGCTACTTTAAAACCTTTCTCAAGGGACTTTCCTTGTGAGTGTAAAAACTAATCAATAAAAGCGGTAAAAGCTCCGAGTGCTCTTTTGTAAGGGTAAAATATATGTTTTAATCAGCTATTTAAAAAAAAATTCTCAAGGGATATCCCTGATGAGTGTTAAAACAATTGGATAAAAGCAGTAAAAACGTCAAGTAATCTTTTATTACAGTAGGTTAAAATATTTTTATACTTTGTTATATTCATCTATTTCAAAACCATTGTCAAGGGATTTCCGTGATAAGCGTTAAAACCAATGGATAAAAGCGGTAAAACACCGAGTGCTCCTTATGTTTTTCATGGCTTTCACCAATACTAGGCTTGGCTTTAAAGTGTCTTGCCAAAGGACACTCCGACAAAAAGAACCAAGAGTGAGAGTTAAAACCAATTGATAAAAGCGATAAAAATTTGCTATCAAAGCAATTAAAATGTCAAGTACTCCTGTATTAGGTTAAGATATTTTTATCCTTGTTATGTTCATCTGTTTCAAGACCATTGTCAAGGGACCTCCCTGTTGAGCGCTAAAAACAATGGATAAAAGCAGCAAAAACACCGAGTGTTCCCTATGTTTTTCATGGCTTTCACCAATACTAGGCTTGGGCTTTAAAGTGTCTTGCCAAAGGACACTCCTACAAAAAGAAACAAGGGTGAGAGTTAAAACCAATTGATAAAAGCGATAAAAACTCCGAACGATCTTTCTATTTGGGTAAAATAGTTCTCTCCTTGTTATATTCAACTTTTCTAAGGGGACTTCCCTGTTGAGTGTTAAAACTAATGGATAAAAAGCAGTGTAAACTCCGAGAACTCTTTTATAAGTGTAAAATAATTTCATTACTTTTTCTTCAGCTATCTAAAAACAACTTTTATCAAGTGACCTCTCTGTCGAGTGTTTAAACCAATGGATAAAAGCAGTAAAACCTTAAAGCACTCTTTTATTAGGGTAAAGCATTTCTATGCTGTTATATTTAGCTATTTTAAAACCATTGTCAAGGGACTTCTCTGGTAGTGTTAAAACCAATAGATAAAAACGGTAAAATCTCCTATTGCCGTCTCATTACCTAAAACAAGAGGGCCATGATGGCCCTGTATCGCTCCACTGGCTTATAAATATAAACCATAAATACTAAACATTTCAATTCTGAGCCAAATGGTTTCAAAATGAGGTCTTATAAAGTTTTCTCTGTTAAAGCCCATGTGAAAGTTGAGATCCGCTGGGCAAAGCCATTTTGATCCAAGAGCTATAATTACTTGAACCCTGGTAGAGGTCCACAAGATAAAGCAACATGCCAAAATAATACAAGTCTATGCTGTATGGTTATAAATAAGGTGATTTTCAAGTTTTGTCCATATGAAGCCTCTGTAAAACATAAGACCCCTGATGCAACGCTAATTTCAAAAAAAAAAAAAAAAAAAAAACAGGAAGATTTCTTAAGTTGTCACTATGTAAGCCCATGTAAAACTTGTGACCCCTGCGGCGGGGCCAATTTTGACCCTAGGGCTAAAATTTTGGCCCGCTTGGTAGAGGGCCACTAGATATAGCTACATGCAAAATTTGGTAGCTCTAGGCCTTATGGCTAGGTACAGGAAGATTTTTAAAGTTTTCTCTATATAAGCCTATGTAAAACTTGTGACCCCTGGGGCAGAGCCAATTTTGACCCCAGGGCTATAATTTGAAGAAACTTGATAGAGGTCTACTACATAAAGCTACATGCCAAATTTGGTAGCCCTATGGTTTCAGACAAGAAGATTTTTAAAGATTTCCAATATTTTTCAGTTTTGTTGCCATGGCAACCAGAGTTTTTGAAGGAATCAAATTCTTTCAAGAAATTCTAAAGAGGACCATGGCAGGATCATTTCTGTGAAGTTTCATGAAAATTGGATGGGTAGTTTCAGAGAAGAAGATGTTTGAAATAAAAGTTAACGCACGGACGGACAGACGGATGGACGGACGCATGCACGCACAGATGGACGGACGGACGCACGACAGACACCGGGCCATGACATAAGCCCGCTGGCCTTCGGCCAGTGGAGCTAACAAGTCTAGGGCTTTGAAGTTTCTTGCCCAAGGATATCTCTACGAAAAACCTAGGGTGAGTGTTAAAACCATTGAATAAATACGGTAAAAACTCCGAGTACGCTTTTCTTACGGTAAAATATTTTCATCCTTGTCATATTCAGCTATTTAAAAAAAACTCGTCAAGGGACTGCCCTGATAAGTGTTTAAACCAAAGGATAAAAGCGGTAAAAACTCCTTTTTATTAGGGTAAAATATTTTTATTCTTGTTACCTTCAGCTATTTTAAAAAAAAAGTCTCAATAGGCCTCCCTGATGAGTGCTAATACCAATGGATAAAAGCAGTAAAAACAGTAAGTACTCTTTCATTAGGTTAAAATATTTTCATCCTTGTTATATTCAGCTATTTTAAGACCATTGTCAAGGGATCTCCCTGGTGAGCATAAAAATCAATGGATAAAAGCGATAAAATCTCCGAATGATCTTTCTATTAGGGCATGGATTGAGGAATATATAAAACAAAGTAACTACAATTTCGATGATGAATACATACACAAAATAAAGCAACTCTAAAACATGGTTAGCGGGGTACAAACAAAAACTTATTAGAATCTTCATTAGAAATAAATTCATGACACAAAACAAATTCCTAACCCTAACCTACAAGACAAATATAGACTAAAACTCAATCAAATTTTTGTGTGACATACATACTCTAGACAAAGCAATTTTAAAGCATGGTTAGAATGTGTAACAAAAGCTAATTGCAATTTTGATGACAAATACATGTAAGAGATAAAGCAAATTCAAAGCATGGATTTACATGTGAAAGCTTAAAACCTTTCTTGTCAGAATTCCTTCCTCGTCTAAGCAATTGTGATAAGAATGGGTTCATCCTACCAAAGAAAAACTGAATGATAAATTCAACCCACCTTTTTCTTTAATCTGTTGATACATGGCATCCTCCATGTTGAAATGACAAAGCAAAGTGAAAGCATGGATAGAGGAATATATATGAAATAAACTAACTGCAATTTCGATGATAAATGCATACAAAACATAAAGCAACTTCAAAACATGGTTAGAGATACACAAACGAAAACTTATTAGAATTTTCATAAACTAATTCATGGCACTAAGCAAATCCATAGCATAGCAAGACAAATACTGACTACAAGTCAATTTAATGTTTGGGACATATACATAATCTAGACAAAGCAATCTTAAAGCATGGTTAGAATCTGAAACAAAAAATAACTGCAATTTTGATGTCAAATACATACAAGAGATAAAGCAAATTCAAAGCATGGATTTACATGTGAAAGCTTGAAACCTTTCTTGTCAGAATTCCTTCCTGGTCTAAGGAGTTGTGATAAGAATGGTTTCATCCTACCAAAGAAAAACTGAATGATAAATTCAACCCACCTTTTTCTTCAATCTGTTGATACATGGCATCTTCCATGTTGGCATCTGAGAAAAAAAGAACAGATAAACATGTTTGTGTGTTTCCATTGCATGTAATGATATTTCAGTCATTTATGAGCAAAAACTCACTTGTGGCTTTCTTAGGTTTAACTAGCCTGAGTTCCCATCCGATCGTTTTTTCCTTTTATATATTCGGACTTTGTCATAAATTAACCTCA
Source organism: Tridacna gigas (assembly GCA_945859785.2). Taxonomy (NCBI): domain Eukaryota; kingdom Metazoa; phylum Mollusca; class Bivalvia; order Cardiida; family Cardiidae; genus Tridacna; species Tridacna gigas. The sequence continues at coordinate 25,481,962 of OX244041.2, read as the reverse complement.
TATTTGACAAAGTAAGGTCCGAATAATAGAAAAGGAAAAAAATGAACGGGCTGCAACCCAGGCTAAGGTTTAACCAGAAGGAAGCTGAAGCTTTGTAGTGCCTTGCGCAAGGCTACTCCCATGTGACCAGTCCTTCAAATAGGATGAATCTCAGGCTTTTACCATTATCTATAAATCAACTTTACCAGACAGTCCATTGTTTAAATGGCCCTAACAGAAGATGCTTTCGAAAAGAGAGAAAAACAAGAGGGCCATGATGGCCCTGTATCGCTCCACTGGCTTATAAATATAAACCATGAAGAGAAATCTTCACTATATAAGCCCTTACTAAAAAAACTTTGACCCCAGGGCTACAGTTGGACTAAATGGGGAATATGTGTATTAGAAGAATAACATGCCAAATCTGGGAGTTCTTGGCCTTATGGCTAGTAACAAGGCGGTTTCTGAACTTTTCACTCCATAAACCCATGTAAAACTTGTGACCCCTGGTGCAGGGCCAAACTTGATCCTAGGGCTGTAACTTGGGCCCTCTTTGTAGTTGTCCACTAGATAATGCTATAATTATGCAAAATTTGGTAGCCTAAGCCCTATGGCTATGTACACCAAGATTTAAAAGTTTTCCCTATGTAAGCCTATGTAAATCTTGTGAACGCCCCCCCCCCCCCCAGCATGAGGCCAAATTGACCCCAGGACTATAATTTGGGCACTTTTGGTAGACCCCAACTAGATCAAGCTAAATGCAAAATTTGGTAGCTCTAGGCCTTATGGCTAGGTACAGGAAGATTTTTAAAGTTTTCTCTATATAAGCCTATGTAAAACTTGTGACCCCTGGGGCAGAGCCAATTTTGACCCCAGGACTATAATTTCAAGAAACATGATAGAGGTTTACTACATAAAGCTACATGCCAAATTTGGTAGCCCTATCCCTTATGGTTTCAGACAAGAAGATTTTTAAAGTTTTCTCTATATAAGCCTATGTAAAACTTGTGACCCCTAGGGCAGAGCCAATTTTGACCCCAGGGCTATAATTTCAAGAAACATGATAGAGGTCTACTACATAAAGCTACATGCCAAATTTGGTAGCCCTATGCCTTATGGTTTCAGACAAGAAGATTTTTAAAGATTTCCAATATTTTTCAGTTTTGTTGCCATGGCAACCAGAGTTTTTGTAGGAATCAAATTCTTTCAAGAAACTCTGAAGAGGACCATGGCAGGATCATTTCTGTGAAGTTTCATGAAAATTGGATGGGTAGTTTCAGAGAAGAAGATGTTTGAAATAAAAGTTAACGCATGGACGGACGCACGGACGCACGACGGACACCGGGCCATGACATAAGCCCGCTGGCCTTCGGCCAGTGGAGCTAATAAGATAACCTGCATGCATAGACCTGCCTCAAATTTTAATGTCTTGTACAGAGGTAACCACCGAATAAATATGGAATCCTAGATTTAAAAGGCTAGGCACTTAGAGTGTGTAGTTTGATCTTCCAGGTTTATCTATGGTATGTCTGGTATTTCTCATATAATTATTTCCTGCTGAACGTTGCACAGACATTTTTGCTGTGGAAAAGCTGGCAGTAGCATGGAACTGGTAAAAGAAACTCCATGTTAATATATTGTTAGATGCACCTGCCATTGCGATAGAGCTGACATAATGTTGAAAATGGCAATCACCACCATGTATTCGACAAATGTCTTACATTTTGTGGACAGATCATCAAAAAAAAAAAAAAGTTTTGAACATATTAACATCTTTGTCCATCATTCTGGTTGTTAAAGTCAAATCCAGTAATTTGATTCTCCAAACGTAAGAATAGATCTATGGTCTTTATAAACTTTTTACAATATGATATAATTTTTGACCTGTCTAAATTGAAAGCCTTTACAGACGACAAATTCAGCGTGACTTAAATGATATGATTAGCCTTTAAAAGTTTAGAAAACATTGTAGGAAAAGAAGAAAATGCTGGTTACCAGCATTTTCTCCTTTTCTCACAATATTTTCAAACACCTTTTTTCTCAGGGCCATTAGAACTTAAGATTGTTTGGCAAAGGGTTAACTCTTAGGGACCAATCCAAGTGGCTAGGTTGGTCAAGTGTACACAGCTTGAATCCAAAAGGTCACTGCTTGATTCCCAGCAGGGTCAATTCCTATCCAAAGAGTTGATGGCGTGTCATTGCTACAGAATTCATTCCTTTCTAACCACTGAATATCATTTCAATGTAAGAAGCAGCCAGTGGTTTGGAGGGACTATTGTGCAAGGAACTGGTAAAAGAAACTTGGAAATCATGAATAGGTGGACTACTTGTCAAGATAAAACTGGTGAAATTTTGGAAAACAGCATAAAACACATTGCTTACAAATTAATCTTTAGAGTGCTGACTTAATGAAATGGGCCTTTTTACCCTTTACCAAACAATCCCGCATTTTAACGACCCTGAGCTTTTGAAAACAATGTGGAAATAGGAGATAATACCAGTGACTCACGTTTTGTCCTTTTTACACAATGTTTTCTACCCCTTTCAAAAACAAATTTCAGTTTTGAGTCACATTTATTTTGTTGTTTGCAAATGCTTTCAAGTCTGACATGTCCAAAATTTGGTCATTTGGTAGAGTTTAATTAGACAGAGCCAAATATTGCAATTTCAAGAGTAGAATATGTTACAAGGCATTGCACTGTTTAGGCTCAAGATCTGACTTGATTTTTCTATGCAGTCTGATCTTGATCTAGATACTCGCAACAACAACCTAAGTTTTGCTGAAAGCTTGAAATGTAAAATGCTCTCCAGCTACATAACGGTAATCGGAAAAAGGTAGCAGGAAAAAAAGTATCGAAAAAAAGTATCGGAAAAAAATAATCAGTTTTTGTTAAGAAAAAGTATCAAGGGAAAAAGTATCAATTTTGATAGAGACAGCAAATTATGTATTATGTATTTTTTTTTTCATATAAAATCATGTACTTTATAAATATAGAGGTTATGTTAAAATTTTGATGGAAGAAGTTAAGATTGTTTATTACAAGCAATTTCCCATTTATCACTTATTCATCCTGCAGCTGATCACTCTAGAAAACGGTAATCGGAAAAAGGTAGCAGGAAAAAAAGTATCGGGAAAAAAATAATCAGTTTTTGTTAAGAAAAAGTATCAAGTGAAAAAGTATCAATTTTGATAAAGACTGCATATTATGTATTTTTTTTTTTTTTCATATAAAATCATGTAGTTTATAAATATTGAGTTTATGTTAAAATTTTGATGGAAGAAGTTAAGATTGTTTATTACAAGCAATTTCCCATTTATCACAATATTTTTAATGCAGTTTAATGTCAGATTTGTTTAAATCTAGGATTATGTTAAACATTTTGGGAAAAGGCCAAGTTGCTTGTGAGATCTGCAGGTGACAAAATAATTGAGGCTGAAATTACGGGCTTTTTTTTGGAGGTTAGAAAACATTGTGGAAAAAGGTGAAAATGCTCGTTCAACATTTTCCCTTTTTTCCTACAATGTGTTCAAAGCCCTACTACCTCAGGGCAATAAAACTAAGATACATTATGAATTCATTGTGCAAAAAGAACCCCCCCCCCCACAAAAAAACGGGGGAGTGTTGTTGCAACTGGCTTGAACCCACTAAGAAAGCACAATTAGGCATGTTGAATTGAACAAATAGTGAAAAAAAAAACTTAAGTACAATTTCTCAATACCAATTGTTTGGAATCCAGCCAAATTTGATAGGGTTTCAGTACTTACTGTATTAACAATCCCTGCAACTTTCAGAGAAGTGTGACTAATAATGTGAATTGTGTTGAGTAAAAAATACTAAGTCTTCAAATAGCTGCTTTCCCTTAACTGATTGCTAGATTTTCTTCAATCCCTTGATGATACAAATAATCTTTGCAAGTTTCAAAAGAATTGGATCAAAAATGCCGACTTAATTGCTTAAACAAGAAATGTTAATTTTCAACTTTAAATGGCTCCTTTTCCCATACTGATTTTCGAATGTTTTTCAAAATCAATAGGGTTCAAGCTATTGATAATAAAAAGCAACTGTGCAAGTTTCATGAAAATTCGACCACAAATGTGAGCATTTTCTCCTCTTCCCACAATGTTTTCTGCCCTTTCCAAAACAAATTTCAATTTTTCAGTCATATTTGTCAACTGCAAAATGGTCTGAATTTGGACCGGTCTACAATTTTGTCAGGTGGTAAAGAGTTAAAGCTATTGATGGTACAAAGCAAATGTATAAGTTTCATGTAAATCCTATTACAAATGCAGACATTATCGTGTAAACAAATCGAAATTTTAAACTTTAAATGGCTACTTTTCCCACACTGATTGTCAGATTTTTTTTTTCAAAATCAGTAGGGTTCAAGCTATGGTGAGATAAACAAACTCTGCAAGTTTCATGAAAATCTGACCACAAATGCAGACTTTATCATGTAAACAAGAAATTGAAATTTTGAACTTTAAATAGCTACTTCTCCAACACTGATTGTTAGATTTTTTTCAAAATCAATAGGGTTCAAGCTATTGATGAGATAAACAAACCATGCAAGTTTCATGAAAATCCGATTACAAATGCAGACCTATCGCATAAACAAGAAATTGAAATTCTAAACTTTAAATGGCTACTTTTCACACACTGTTTGTAAGATTTTTTCAAAATCAATAGGATTCAAGCTATTGATGAGATAAACAAACTGTGCAAGTTTCATGAAAATCCTACTACAATTCCATGCATTATTGTGTAAACAAGAAATTGAAATTTTGAACGTTAAATGGCTACTTTTCCCACACTGACTGTCAGATTTTTATTTTCAAAATCAATAGGGTTCAAGCTTTTGATGAGAAAAACAAAACTGTCCAAGTTTCACGAAAATCTGACCACAAATGAAGACTTTAAACCATATTGACTTAATCTCTTTTTGGTAACTGATGCGTTTTTTCCTGATTCATTTTTTCCTGATACTTTCTTTCCTGCATTCCTAGAAAACATCGTCGTAAAAGGAGAAAATGCTCAGAGCAATCCTGATCCATTGGTTTCTTTACAAGCACTACATATGAGCTAGGCTCTGGCAAAAGGAAGCTTAATGAATCTCCGTGATCCATAATACCAAGTAAGTCATCATATTGCTGTGGATCCATAAAATCCATTTTCTCTAATAACTGACTGAATCGTGAGGTGCACTAGTTTTTTGACATGCAGAAAATTGACCAGAAACAAATAGTTTCAGGTCAGCCTGCGTGGACTGCATGGGCTGACCTGGTCCGATACTTTTTGCAGATGCATTAAGCCCCCTTTTCACAGATCAGGGCTCATATGTTTTACATTCTTTAACTCTTTACTAAATGACAAAATTTTAGATATGTACAACTTGAAAACACTTGCAGATGACAAAAAGAACTGACTCAAAATTTGAATTTGATTTAGGAAGGGAAGAAACAAGAGGGAAAAGGAGAATATGCAGTATTTTCTCCTTTTCCCACAATCTTTTCAAAAGGTTTTTTTCTTTGGGCTCGTTTAAACTTGTGATTGTGTTGTAAAGTCAAAAGACACTAGCTTCTTGCCAAAATATACAAGGTCAAAGCTACTGGGATGTTCAGTGGTAGGAGAGGAATAAGAACTCTGCCTCCAGGACTTTCATCATCCCTTAACCAAGCTACAAAATTTTGGACCTGTCAAAATTAGAAGCATTTGCAGATGACGAAATAAATGTGAATCAAAATTGACTTTTGTTTTGGGTAGGGTAGAAAACATTGTGGGACAAGGAGAAAATGCTGGTTGACAGCATTTACTCCTTTTCCCACAATGTTTTCAAAAGGCCTCTTTCTCAGGGTCATTAAAAGTCGGGATTGTGTGGTAAAGAATTAAACCTTAAAGTGTCAAATAAACCCAAGACATTTTAACCCTTTACCAGACGACAAAATTTCAGCCTTGTCCAAGTTGAAAGCATTTGCAGACAACAATTTCAATCTGGCTCAAATGGTGCAATTTTCTCTTGATAGGATAGAAAACATCATGGGACAAGGAGAAAATGCTGGTTACCAGCATTTTCTCCTTTCCCCACAATGTTTTCAAAATGCTTCTTTCCCAGGGTCGTTAAAAGGCGGCATTGTGCGGTAAAGGGTTAAATCTGGAAATAAGACCCAAATGAATGAAATATCAAAGTCTATTTTGTCAAGAATATCTCAACAAAGTGGACAGTTTGGATCAAGATTATGGTGCATGCTTTGCAGTCTGATCTTGAGGTACATTGGCCGCAAAAGCTATTGTTGTAAAAGCTGGCTTTAAAACCTTAAACTGACTTAGGTTGTTTTTTGCAGACAGTGTAGATTAAGATCAGACTGCACAGAACATGACACTATTTTACTTATTCTATTAGAAACAAACTTGAAATAGCAATATTTCAAACTTTTTTTCCCAATTAAAAAGGTCCAAATTATTAATTCAGTGCTGTAAGGGTTAACCCCTTATCACATGACAGAATTTTACACTTGTCCAAACTGTAAGTATTTGCAGACAACAACTTGGATGATTATTGCTCATTTATAGAGATTTGTCTGTAAAAGAACAGAAAACATTGTGGGAAAAGGAGAAAATGCTGGTCACCAGCATTTTCTCCTTTTCCCAAAATGTTTTCAAAAGGCTTCTTTCTCAAGGTCATTAAAACTGCTTGTGTGGTAAAGGGTTAAGGGTTAAAATGAGTTAATTGTAGAGTAAGGATTCAAACTCAACTTATCAGCATCACTATTTAGTTTCCAGTGCTCACAGTTGAATTTCTTTTTTAATAAGAAACACAATTTTGGAAAGAATTGAAAAAAAGAAAGAGAAATGCCACAAAGTTTTGTTAACTTTTCCCCTAAAGGTTTCATCCTTTATCACATGGAAAAATTTTAGATTTCCCCAAATCAATCTTTTTTTTAAAAAAAGATAAATTACATGTGGATAAAATGATTGGATTTGTCCCTAAAATGTTAGGAGACATTGTAAGAAAAGGAGAAAATGTTTGTAATAAGAAAAGAAGGAGAAAATGTTGGTTACCCACATTTTCCACTTTTCCTATAATGCTTTCAAAAAGCTTCTTCCACAGGGTTGCTGAAACTTGTAATTATGTGGTAAAGGGTTCAGATTTTTTCATATTAAAAGCATTTTCAGACATCAACTTGAATGTGACTAAAATGGTGGAATTTGCCTTTGAAAGAAAACATAGTGAGATGAGGAAAAAATCTGGGTTACCAGCTTGTTCAACTTTATCCTCAATGTTTTCCAAGAGCAGTCTTGAAATCATGAGATAGTTTGGGTAAAGCTGTCTGTAATCTGCTTGCCAGAATATCTGTGATACTGGATAGAATGGTCACCAGCATTTTTCTTTTTTCACAATCTTTTTCTATCATATCAAAGACAGAAATCATCATTTGAGCTGCATTTATTTTGTAATCTGCACATGCTTTGAATATAGTTCAGTCAAAACCTTTGTTATTTGGTTACAAATTAAATGCTCAAGTTTCAAGTTTATTATAAACATTGGGTAAAAGCTAACATGGGAAAACAGGGATCGTATATAACATGTAATTTACAATCCCTGGTCTGATCCACCAGATCCATAATAGGGGAGGCAACATAACCCTTTACCACACAACCCCAAATTTTAACAACCCTGAGGAAGACGCCTTTTGAAAACATTTTGGGAAAATGAGAAAATGATGGTTACCAGCATTTTCTCCTTTTTCCCTAGTGTTTTCTGATCTATTAAAGGCAAATTCCATTATTTGAGCTACATTTTAATTGTCTGCAAATTGTTTCAAGATGTAAAAGTCTATTATTTGCTTGTGTGGTAAAGAGATAACACACTGAAATTGTTGCAAAAGGAATTATCACACTGACACCTACTTTTGTCACGGGGATACATGTAGCCTAAAAACACTGGCAAAGAGCAAAATTGCCTGTGAGGAGTAATTTCCCTTTTAACCACATGTCCTTTTTTTCTAACAATATTGAGAACCGACATATAAAGTTCAGTGTATTTGACAGAATCTTTGACATGGCCATCAGTATAATAAGCATGATAGTACAACTGAGCCATGGCTCTGTGAAAATGGGGCTTAATGCATCTGCGAAAAGTACCGTCTCAGGTCAGCCTGTGCAGTCTAGGCACCGAAGCGTTTCGCTGGTGGTCAATTTTCTGTATGTCCAAGGACCAGTCTACCTCATGATTGAGTCGGTTGTTAAAAAAAGTAGCTATAATGGATCCATAATTATGTGATGGCTTTATCGGTATCATGGATCACAAGGATGCATTAAACCCCCTTTTGCCAGAGCGTGGCTCAATAATTTATAGTCTGTCTTGGTCAAAGTACATGTATCTGAAAGATTAAATGGTACTCTAGGTCCAAAATTAAAACTTACTGTACTGTCTGATCTTGATCTACACCGCCTGCAAATATAACTGACGTTGATTTTCGTGTCCTGTCGAGTCTAAGAACAAAAACATGCAATAGATGTATTACCTTTGACTTTGTATTATATCACAGCCACACAGAGACGCTGCTGGAGGACTCCACAATGCCGTAAGAAGACTCTGCATCCGGAAGAATTTAACACAAACTGACCGACCTCTAATCAATCTAGACAAGTTGACCAAAATCCGCCCAGCTTACAACACAAAACTGACCTATTATAATAAAACCGCTCACTTGCGCAACAATGGGGTATTGTCCACAACACGTGAAAAAACAACTCATAGGTCAGGTCAGCTTAGTAATACCTGCGAATTCTTAACCCATATTAAAATGCCTTTCTAAATTACTAATGTTTTTGCGGACAGTATAAATCGAGATCAGAGCACGCGCAGAGCAGGCGTCATCTCATTTTGACTGCATTCCAGAGACATGAAGAACAAGAGCAACATTTAGACAACACTTATTTTTGTGTTTTTTCCTATGTTGATTTTGTTGATTTGGCGTATTAAGGGTGAACCCGTCGAGCGCTAAATCAATGAAATGGACTTTTTCGTTTGGTTTGGCTTGTATTGGAGTTTACGCCAATTTAACAGCTCAGGTCATATCACGGCGGCCAGTGACGCACCCATGTGTTTCCATGCTTTCTTACACCAGTACTGACAACTTTCTTTCCAAAACCACTGACTACTTTTCTCACATGCATTACAGATGAGAGGTGAAAAATTGCCGGAAACAAAGTTTACCTCAACCGGGTATCGAACTCGCAACCACCAGGTCACGAGTCAGATTCCCTAACCACAGAGCTACCCAAGCGGGCGAGGCTCGTTGACGAATTGGTTTACACTAGCCAAAAAATGAGCTGATCCAGCACCTTATCGTTCATGCTCAGTAAGGTAAGCACTCATTCTGCCAACGCAAAGTTCTACAAGGACCCTTTAGTTCATATAAACTCTAGCAAAAGGGGATAAATGCATCTCCGCGTGCATGATAATAAGCAATTCTTCATATAATTATGAATCCATAAAATTTATTTTGTCGGACCGTCTGAATCTGGAGCTAGAATGCCCTTTTTACATGCCCCCCCCCCCCCCAAAAAAAAAAAAATAGTAATAGCAAAATCAGTTTCGACCCAGCCAGACTACTCGAACTACACAGGGTGACCTGGGTTGGTGCTATTTGCTGAGGCATGAAGCCCCTTCTTCCATAGGCAGTTGCTCAGTTTAACCTTGGATTTATCCAAGGAACGTCACTCAGCTTCATTGACGTTGCAGACAGCTCCAATGACTCTTGTTGAAATGGTTGTGTCTTCTGGTCTGTGTCATGTCATGAGTCGCACTGCAAAGCAAGCACAACTCAGAAAGCCGTGCCACAGGTACAACCCAATGGGGACATTCCTGTGAGTGAAATTATCTCCCTTGCCAGATAAAAACTGACTTTAACTGAATAACACATTGGTCATATTACCATCATTCCTTTGTTTTTATTCTTGATTCCCTTATGGATGTTGCGATTGGTATAATTTGATTTTTGACTAGCGAAGCTAGTCTACTGGCATCAAGACTGACCTAGATTCAAAGTAGACAAAAAAAAAAAAAAACCCCACGGTTGCCAAATACTGCTACACAGAAAATACTTCTTTCTGTTTGAAATCTTAATTCTATTATATATGACAATTTAGACAAAAACCACTAAATATCTACCTCTCCGATTCGAACATGTCATCTTACAAAGTAATAAACTGAACAAGATGTCATTTATAAGGTACAAGATCTTTGCTTATATGTAAATTGAGTGACCTATGCAAAGCAGAGAATCACTTATTCCTACACCGATGTAACATTATGAATGAATCTATTAATAGATATACCTAGGTTAACTTGTAGCAAATGGCAGCTATATTAACCCCCACTGGACAGGGAACCCTTGTCATTCCTTCAGTCATTCATTATTTAGATTATTGTGTACAGTTAAACTGTTATGTTATACTGTTATTCTATTAACCCTTAACCAAACAATCCCAAGTTTTAACGATACTGGGGAAGGATCCCTTTGTAAACATTGCTGGAAAAGGAGAAAATGCTGGTAACCACCATTTTCTCCTTTTCCCACATTGTTTTCTGCCCTTCTAGAATCATACTTCATCAGTTTAGCCACCTTTAATTTACGGTCTGCAACAACTTTGAATTTGGACGGATGTAATTTTTTTCGTTCAGTGATATTGCGGCAGCAAGAGCACCTGTCCATGCTTTCCTCGAGTTTCTTTTACCAGCACTACCGCGACTCAATGACCTTTCGCAGACAGTGTGTGCAGTCTGATCTTGGATATACACTGTCCGATAAGAGGATAGATTTTCTCCAAAATGTAATGTGAAATAGCAATATTCAGGTGTTTACCACCAGCTTGAAAGTTTCATTTAACATTTTTTAGCAGGTTAAAGGTTAAACTTAAACTGGACTATAGTTAACCAATAGCACACATAGCCTCGGCAGTTCAGTCGGTAGCGTATAGGACCTGAGAACAGGAGGTCGCTGGTTTGATCCCCAACAAATTTCTTTCCGGGGATTGATGATAGTCATTGCGACAGGATTCATTTCTCTCTCATGTTTCGACGATGGTTATGTGGGAAAGGAGCCAGTGGCTTGGAAAGAATATTGTGCGGAGTCATGGTAAAAGAAACTCCTGGAAAGCATGGATATGTGCACTGGAGTCACCGCTACATAACTGAAATAATGTTCAAAACAGGGTTAATAAACACCATACAATCAATCAATCAAATTCGCTAGTCCGTCAGTACTTTCAGTACTTTGATTGATGTATATGTAAGGACTCCATGTAATCCTAAAGCAATTTTTCTTTCCAACCATCAGAAAAAAAAAAAACTTATAATTGATTTATAAAACAATCTGACCAGATTTAGTTTAGATATTATCTAAAAAAAACATAGCTGTGTGGTGCGAGAAAATCAAGGATGAAAACTAAGTAATTCCCTTATCAATATCAGAGTAGTACTGGAGAGGAATCAAGGGGAAATAACTGAAAAATCCCCCCCATTCAACATAACGACAAAATTTTAGACTTGTCCAAATCAAAAGCATTTGCAGACAACAAATTACTAGTGGCTCAAATGGCGCTATTTGTCCTTGGTACAGTAGAAAACATCGTGGGAAAAGGACAAAATGCTGGTCACCGGCATCTTCTCGTTTTCCCACAACGTTTTCAAAAGGTTTCTTTCCCAAGGTAGTTAAAAACCGGGTTTGTTTGGTAAAAGGTTTGAATTGGACGGCACCATCGCCTGATAGCCAAGACATGTGATGGGTGATTTTCAAGGAAATGCACGCACCAGACTTAACCACAACCACACTTCCGCAGCTTTGTAGAACACTACTTGAAGAATGAGACATGATTTAACAACATTGAATAACCTCACTGTTTTGTCACGAGCCGAAGCTGGTAATGTTTGTTAAATGCGAGTAAATCGAATTGCAACGAATTACATTAAAGGTAAATTAGATTAAAACTTGTTATTTTCCGGATGATTTTTAACTTACAGCTAATGTTGCGTTTTTAACCCTTTATCAAAGGATAATGTTTTGGACTCGACTTAACTGGAAGGATTTACAGACAACAAAATAAATGAACCATGCTCTGTGAAAATGGGGCTTAATGCATCTACAAAAAGTATCGACCCAGGTCTGCCTGGGCAGTCTGCGAAACTGTTTGCTTTTGTTATTTTTTTCTGTATGTCAAAGCTAAATGACCAAAGCTGTCGGTGTGCCATTAAACAACCAGTTCATTCATTCATTTTGTATGTCAAAGGACCAGCCTACCTTGTGATACAGCCGGTTGTTAGTTATAATCCGGGATTTTATAGATCCCTTATCATGTGATGTCTTGTTTGGTATGATGCATTTAGCCCCCTGTTGCCAGAGCATGGCTCAAATGTAGCTGAAATGGTGATTTTTTTATCGTTGACAGGGTAAAAATGTTGTGGTTGGTTGATTGATTGATTGATTGATTGATTGTATTGTGTTTAACGCCGTTTTCAACATTATTTCAGTTATATCGCGGCGGCCAGAGCACCTATCCATGCTTTCCTGGAGTTTCTTTTTGCCAGTACTCCACACAATATTCTTTCCATGCCACTGACTGCTTTCCCACATAACCATCGTCGAAACAATGGTCAGCGGTGAGAGAGGAATGAATCCTGTCGCAATGACTATCATCAATCCTCGGAAAGAAATTGGCCAAGCCGGGGATCGAACCAGCGACCTTCTGTTCTCATCAAGTCCTGTACGCTACCGACTGAGCTACGGGGCTTGGCAAAAAAAAAATGTTGTGGGAAAAGGAGAAAAAGTTGGTTACCAGCATTTTCTCCTTTTTCCATAATTTTTTCAAAGGCCTTCTTCGTCAGGGTCGTTAAAACTCGGTTCTGTGTGGTACTGAACGGTTTAACGCTTATCCTGCTAAATAAAAAAGAAATGAAACTTTCAAATCGATAGAATAAACCCAAATCTATTTCAAAGATATTATTGGAGGAACGATATCTCCTTATCGAACAATGTAGATCAAAGATCAGACTGCACGTTCTGTGTAGTCTGATCTTGATCTACACTGTCTGCAAAAGGTCAGTGAGTCGCGCTTAGCAGCCTAAGGGTTAAAATGAACTGGGTGTATTGTGTCTTACAAGCAGGGTTTGGACTGAGTCTAGAGAATTTCTTTGGCATAACTTATCTTGAGTTCTATATCTCGAGATCATTTACAAAAGTCGAAAAGCAACAAACTCGAAGAATGCGAAACTCCCTTCTTGACTGATTGATTGTTTAGCACCGTTTTAACAGCTTAGGTCTTATCACGGCGGTCAGTGCACCTATGCACGTGTTTCCTGGCTTTCTCACACCAGTACTCACACAACTTTCTTTCCAAGTCATTGACGACTTTTCTCAAGTGCACCAGAGGTGAGAGACGAAAAATCACCGGAGAGAAAGTTTGTCTCAAACGGGTACAGAACTCGCAACCACCAGGTCACGAGTCAGATACGCTAACCTCTGAGCTACCCGGGCGGGCACTCACTTCTTGACTGATGTTCCAACTATCGTTTGATGAGGCGCTATTAACCAACAGCTACTACTGTCCCACTAGTTTTATAAAAAAGATGAAAATTACTGTAGGGTGAAAAGATATGTACTGTGAAAAGGGGTTTTATGCATTTGCAAAAAAGAATCTGTGCAGTCCCCACAGGCTGCAATGGCTCAAAATATTTTGGTATTTGTATATGCCTTAGGACCATTCTACCTCATGATTTGAACATGCGGTTGTTAAACAAAATGGATTTTTATGGATCCATAATAATGTGGTGACCTGTTTGGTATAGGCCTAATGCATAACGGAGATGGATGATTGAAGCCCCTTTTGTCAGAGCGCTGTGAAAATGGGTCTTAAAGCATCTGCGAAAAGCTCTATGAAAAATGCGCTTTATGCATCTGCGAAAAGCATCGACTCAGGTCAGCCTGCGCAGTCCGCGCAGGCTGACCTGAACCGAAGCTTTTCGCTATTGGCTAATCTTCTGTATGTCCAAGGACCACTCTACCTCATGATTCAGTAGGTCGGTAAAAAAAGGTGGCTACTATGGATCCAAAATCATGTGATGGCTTGATAGGTATAATGCAGTACGGAGATGCATTAAGCCCCCTTTAGACACAGCTCTGCTCCACTATATATATGGGACATTCTCTGTGAAAATGGGGCTTCCTGCAATTACAAAAAGTATTAGTGCGCGCAGGCTGACCTAGACCGAAACTTTTTGCTTTTGGCTAATTTTCTGTATGTCATAGGAACAGTGTACCTCATGATTCACAACGGTTGGATGTTATAGAAAACGGATTTTGTGGATATTTATAATACTGTGATGACTTGCTTAGTATTTATCATGCATTACGGCGATGTATTGTGTCCTCTTTTGCCATGCATAGCGTGCTCAGTATGGCAGAAGGAAGCCGGACTGAATCTCTGTTATCCTTTCCCATAATGTTTTCAAAAGCTCTCTTCTACAGAGTCGTTAAGAGGGGCGTTCATTAAATAATGAAAACAGCTGCATATCTCGGGTGTCCGTCATTCGATTTCATTTATTTTTCTACAGTCCCTCAAAGTACTCTCCTTCTCTCTCTATGCACAGTTGCAGCCTCCTGCGCCATCTATCAAATGCTGCTCGGTACTCTTCTTTAGGTATACCCCGTAACTCTGCATTTACGGCTTTAGAGAGGTCTTGGACACGTGTATACTTGTTTCCTGCCAAGATCTCCTTCAGTTTAGGAAACAACCAAAAGTCACATGGGGCCAAGTCAGGACTGTAGGCAGGATGGGGGAGTGTAGAAATTTTGTTCTCTAACAGATACTGGGTTACAGCTGCTGTTTTATGGGCACTCGCATTGTCATGCAAAATCATGATTCTCGATGTTCCTGTGATGGGACGACGGTCATTCAACTCAGAAACCACCTGAGGAAGTACAGTGTCTCTGTAGTATCGCCCAGTCATGGTTGCTTTTTCTGGTAGGACATCTACAGCTACAGGTCCTTCATGGTTGAAAAAAATTGTGAAAAGCCTCTTCCGACTCTGAAAACCTGGTTTACAGACCACAGGTCTGGGTTCATCTTTTGTCAGCCACATCATGTTAGAACGTTTGTTTGGGATCCCATAGAAGTATATCCAAGTTTCATCTCCCGTGACTATGTCAGATATCCTTTTTGGGCCGTTGGGTTCGAACATGTCTAAAAGTTGCCTTGCACAAGAAACCCTATTCTTCTTCTGTTCGGGAGTCAGCACATGAGGTACCCATCGCGCGGAAATCTTTCGCAGCCCTAGTTCTTCATGCAGCACTTTATGGATGGTACCTATGGACACATCTAAGTCTGAACTAATCTCCCGCACCGAAACATTGGGGTCATTGTCTACTTGATTTTTAACATTTATGATCAAAGTTTCGTTCACCTTGAATTTAGGTGCTCCTGACCTTGGTTTGTCTGCAATAAGCTTTCTTCCATCTTTAAATTCTCTCACCCACCTGGAACAGGTGTTATAAGGTACAGCTAACTCCTTATATACCGTATGCAAATCTTCATGAATTTGCTTTAACTCATCTCCAAGTTGCAGCCTTGTGAAGATGTAAAACCTTTGGTGTTCTCTGCTGACGTCCATTTTGAACTAAACAGGAAGTGACATCATGTTTTGATGACGTCATCATTGCACGACGTCAGAACGTCATGATAACGTTTGGTGCCAAAAATAAAGCAGAGATCTTCATTTTTGTCTTGCTAAAATTTCGTTCAAATATCTGTAAGGGTTAATGATATACAGGTGTGTTTTCATTAATTACTGAACACCCCTCGTAAAAGTCGGGACTGTGTGGTAAACTGAGGTTAAAGGATGAAGGATTTTGAAAACACAGTTTGAAAAGGATAGTTTAGTTATCGTTTTGCAACATTTTCTATCCATCTTAGAAAGACGTTTAATTCAGGACCGTGGGAACAATTATTGCGCAATAATTTGGGAAATGTTTGAAAGCTCATAAACTAAAGCCTACTAGCCTTAATGGTGACAAATTCTTCCCCCCTTGTTTTAGTCAAATCTGTGAACGAAAAAAAAAAAAAGAATTAAAAGCAAAAACTGAACATACCGCCAAGCCGAGCCAGTATCAAGCCCGAGAGACAAGTGGGATTTGTGAAAAAAACATAGATGAGATTGATATTGAGGAACTCCATACCGAGCACATACCCCCCCCCCCCCCCCCGCCCGATAGTGCTTCCTACGGGGCTGTGGACACCTTCAGTTACTCGCCTTGATTTTGGACAAGTCTAAAATTTTGTCGTCAGGTTAAAGTCTTTAAAGAGTGAAGCTGACGCAATGTACATGTATCCGTTACTTCGATAGGACGTCAATATCACAGCTTCACATAGCATGTAATATGAGGACGTTGACCTTTAAGTTGGCTGGTGCCTTGTAAGCATTTTATTTTTTTTGCTAGATCATAACCCTGTAGATCTAGACAGATTAGTACAAATCCTAAAAAAAAAATCTATAGTTCTTTCATTCCCATAGTATCTTGATTTTCATAACAGTGAAGAATACTATGTAGGCATTAAAGACCGAAAAAAATGTATTGGTGTAGCTTATCTATGGTCTAATTTTAGGTCAAAACTCGATCACTGTGTCAGCTGTATGGTGTGTATTGACTGATGCCCAGCTTTTCTAATCACAGTAATTTTCGACGCACCATTGATGCGGGAACTTGCGTTTGTAGGTCACCAAAAGATGGCGCTCTAAGGCTTGAATTTGTCAACAGACGACGCCATTTTGAAGGCCGCGAATTTCGGGGGTTGGGGCGATGAGCCCGTGTTTTCGAAAGTTTTGAGTGAACTGTTTTATTCTAAATGTTGCCGACATGAGTCGGTATATTCAAGTGGCAGAAAATGAAGGAGAAGAGCCGATGGAAGTACCTCTTGAAGAGGACGGAACACTGTTATTGTCGACTCTGAACGCGCAGTTTCCTGGGTCGTGTGGATTGAAATACCGCAACCCAGAAAGTGGTTCCATGAGAGGAATAAGGCTTTCAGATGGTCGACTATACCCTCCAGACGCTGATTGGGCCAACAGAATTTATCTTGCAGTCTTTCCAAGAGGTAAAACTATTACAATCGTAATATTCTAGAGCTCAATCGGGTACGCGTCCTTTTGACAACTGTTGAATAATTTGCGGAAATCCCCACACTTTCGACTTGAAAAATGCAAAATTTAAGCCAGTGACCCTTATTTGCTTATGGCAATATTATCAGATAATATATGAGCTTGAGACATACACTAGACTTATGGGGTTAACTTAAATGTAACTCTGGTTTTGCAGTGTAAAATTTTGCAGTATGTTTTCATTTTGAAACTGCTGACAGCAAAGGGAAGCAACTCTATTTTACTGTTTTGACAGTTGAAGTTTGTGGGAAATTAGTAACAAATCCTGATACTAAAAGATGCCATAAATTATTGTCATAACAACTTGTTGTATTAGTGATTGATTGTAGTTAATAGTAATAGCTACATGTATCCTGTATTTTTTGTTGATGACCATACAACAAGTGATGCAAGCGGCTTTGGGTATGGTAGAGTGCTATCCTGTTCAGAGACTCCAGGGGTAGGGAAGCAGTATGTACCTGGAGACAAACAAAGTAGGAATGGCTCTGGAAAGAAAGTGTTCAAGTACTTGTATGTGACTCATTCCCAGAAACTTCAATGTCCGTACAATCTTCCGTATCTAAAATTCGCTATATAAATGATTACCAGTATTTTCTGCGTTTCCCACAATGTTTTCAAAACCTTTCTTTCTTCAGGGTGTTAAAACTTGGGATTATGAAGAGTAGGGTTGAATTGCGGAATTTGTCTTTGAAAGGGTCAGAAACAGTGTGGCAAAAAAAGAAAATGCTGGTGACCAGGCTCGTTACCTTTTTAACACAGGACAGAAGTTTAGACATGTCCAAATCCAAAGCATTTCCAGACAACTAATCAAAGATGGCTGAAACGATGAAAATTGCCTTTAATAAGGGTAGAAAACATTGTGGGAACAGGAGAAAATGCTGGTTACCAGCATTTTCTCCACTTCCCACAATGTTTTCGCAAGCCTTCTTTCTCAGGGTTGTTAAAAGATGGGATTGTGTGGTAAAGAGTTAAGTTCGGGATTGTGTGGTAAAGGGTTTACCTTTCCAAAGGGGAAACCCATACAAGAAAGGCAAGTAACCCTTGAAATATTTTTTACATAGTAATGCTTTTGAAGTTTTAGTAAAAAAGCAACTGTAGCCTAAGTGCAAGCTCATGTGTTGCTCTTGTTTGTTTTGCCAAATGGCAATTTTTTGTTTTTGATTATACAAATATAACACATCTTCAGACAACAAACTGCCAAATGTACAAATATAAAACGTCTTCAGACTACAAATTGCCACAATGTTTTCTACGCTGTGAACGACAAATTTTATCTTCTGAGTTACATTTAATTTGTTGTCAGCAATCGTTTCAAATTGGACAAATCTGAAATTTTGTCATTTGGTAAAGAGTTAACCCTTTACTACACAATGCAGACTTTTAACAACCCTGAGGAAACATTGGGGGAAAAGGAGAAAATGCTGGTAACCATTTCACACAATGTCTTCTACCCTTCCTAAAACAAATTCCTATTATTTAGTCTCATTTATTTTCTTGTTTGCAAATGCTTTCAATTTGGACACGTCTGAAATTTTGTCATTTGGTACAGAGTTAAGAGCCTTATTCCCAGGCTTCTGAAAAAGACAGGTTTATTTGTGTAAAGGTCTGCCAGTGGTTACCAGAATTTTTCTTCTCGTGTTTCAGAAGCAGGGAAAAAGAAGGAGGAGAGTGAAGCAGCTGCTGCCAGTCTCATTAAAAGAAAAAATAGCAAGAAATGTAGTGACCTTATTGTACTTGGTTTGCCTTGGAAAAGTGTGGAAGAAGACCTTCGCAAGTACTTTTCTCAGTTTGGAGAACTGCTCATGGTACAGGTGAGGGCATTACACATTTCTTGATATGTGTAACTCTTCACTAGTCAAAAAAGACTTAAAACTCATAGTCATATATGAGCCATGCTCTGGCAAAAACGAGCTTAGCTTTTTACCAGAATGAGATGACTAAATTTTAGACATTTCTATATTCAGAGCAATTGCAGACCACAAATTTAAGGTGGCATAAATGATGGGGTTCGTCTATAATAGATAGAAAACATGGTGGGAAAAGGAGATAATGCTGGTTACCAGCTTTAGCTTCTTTTCCCACAGTATCTTTTATTTTCAAAAGCCCTTTTCCACAGGGTTGTTAAAGGTAAAGGGTTAATGCATCTCTGTGTTCCATGATACCAAGCAAGTCATTACATTATAATTACCGATCTGTAAAATTCAGTTTGTCTAACAACTGCCTGAATCATAAGGTACACTGCTTGTATGATATGCAGAAAATTTACCAAAAGCAAAATATTTCGGCCCAGGCGTCAGCCTGTGCTAAATGCGCAGGCTGACCTTAGTCGATACTGCTTGCAGATGCATTAAGCCCCCTTTTCACATAACATGACTGTTGTATATATTGAAAGCCTTTGCAGTTGATAACTAAACCTGGTTGAAGTGATGGAATGCAGTGTTTCTGCTAGCTTTTAAATTTTGGGGGTCATCTGTGACACACTGTTTGGAATTTCAGGGGTCATTCAGAAATTTTACATGGCGTGATCTATAACATTTTGTTTTGTTCACATGTTGTTTGCCTTTGCCAGTTTGTAGATGTCGCATAATGCTAAGAGTTTTAAATCACAGTGTGGTATTAAAGGTAAAAGTAGAAAACAATGACCTTGTAGAATCTGTCGTCTGTCATCCTGATTACTCCAGCAAGTCGGTGACCATTACCGAGTAGGGTCTAAAACGCGGACAAATAGTTTAAGTACAGATTCCATTCAGTAACATAGACAAGATGACAGCGATGTCACATGGAATAATGTCGCGTTTTAGACCGATTCAGTGTACACCGGAAACAAATAATTCAGTTTTAGAAAGCTGGTTTGATATGATTTTGCAGTTACAAACTTGACGATTTTGTAAGATATATTCATTGAATCAATCCTTTATGTTCCTTTTTTATTCTGATTTATGTTGCGTCAAGGAAGAAGTAATGTATTAATTTTGTTGCGTCAGGCTTTTATTTTGCGCGTCAAAAACGCGGACTTTCTGAAACGCTGGGAATATCTTTTAACCCTCTACCACACAGTAATGAGTTTCAATGACCTGATAGAAAAAGCTTTTGAAAACATTCTGATCAACAGAGATAATGCTGGTAACCAGCATTTTCTCCTTTTCCCACGACATTTGATGCCCTGTCAAAGAACTGAGGTTTATATGTATCACTTCTGAATTTGTTGTCTGTGGAAACTTTCAGTTTTGAAGAGCCTATAATTTATTGTTTGGTAAAGGGTGAAAGGGCACAAAAAATGTGAGTCTTTTAACAATCCTGAGGAAAAAGGCTTTTGAAAACATTGGGGGGAAAGGACAAAATGCTGGTAACCAACATTCATTTTGTCGCTTGCAAATGCTTCCAATTATGTCCATTCCCAAAGTTTTTTGTTTGGTAAAGGATTAAAATAAAATGAAACAGCCTAAATCGAATGTCTGCTTAACAATTAATTCTACCAAATCACAAAATTGTGGACTGGACCAAATTAGAACTGTATGCAGACGAAAAAGAATATCAGTAAAAAGTGACTCAATCAAGAGGTGAAATTTGTCTTTCAAAGGGTAGAAAATATTGTGGGAATAGGAGAAAATTCTGGTTACCAGCATTGTCACCTTTCCCCACAATATTTTCAGATGCTTTCTTTTTTAAAGTTGTTAATAGTCCAGATTGTTTGGTAAAGGGTTAATTATGATTTTCAAAATTGCCAGATAATGTTGGGTTGTACCAAGGACTGCAAAGTCAAAACCAATTTGCAGAAAGTTTAAACTTTCCATAATGAAAGTATATGCAGACTGCAAAATTTATTAACTCTTTACCAAACGACAAAAATGTAGACTGGTCCAAATTGAAAGCATTTGCAGACGACAATTGAAATGTTAATCAAATGATGAAAATTGTCTTAGATAGGGTAGAAAACATTGTGGGAAAAGGAGAAAATGCTGGTTACCAGGATTTTCTCTTTTTCCTCCAATTGTTTTCAAAAGGCTTCTTCCTCAGGGTCGTTAAAACTCGGGATTGTGTGGTAAAGGGTTAAGAATAGTTGAATTCTCTTTGAAGACTTTGAAAACAATGTAGGAAAAGGAGGAACTGCTGGTTATACCTTTTTCAAAACCTGACTTGGACGGAATCCTTAAAAGACAAGTTGGGTTTGGTAAAAGGTCAATACTGTAGCAGATAAATTACTGGAGTATTTTAACATTTTAGGTAAAGAAAGACCCAAAGACCTGTCATTCGAAGGGGTTTGGCTTTATACGTTTCGCTGATTATGATGCCCAAGTTAAATGTATGGCACAGCGGCACAATATTGATGGGAGATGGTGTGATGTGCGGATACCCAACTCTAAACAGGTTGGTCTTTAATTAACCCATTACCACACAATCCCGACTTTTAATGACCCTGAGAAAGAGGCCTTTTGAAAACATTGTGGAAAAAGGAAAAAATGCTGGTAACCAGCATTTTCTCCTTTTCCCACAATGTTTTCTAACCTATCAATGGGCCACCTTTAATTTGTCGTCTGCAAATGCTTTCAATTTGAACTAGTCTAAAATTCTGTTGTTTGGGAAAGAGTTAAACAGTCACTAGACAACAAATGTTGACACCTTCAAATTGAAAGGATTTGCAGATGACAAGTTAAATGTTTCTGAAATGACAAACTGTAGACTTTTCCGCATTCGAAAGAACTGCAGACGACATAATCAGACTTGGTACAGCCAAGCTCAAGTTCTATGATAGGGTAGAAAACAATGTGGGAAAAGGAAATAATTATATTGGTTACCAGCATTTTCTCCTTTTCCTACAATCTTTTCAAAAGTCTTCTCTGTCAAGGTTGTTAAAAGCCGGGATTTTGTGGTAATTGCTTAACTGTGACTCAAATGTTGTGATTTGTTTTGATATCGGTAGGAAACATTGTCAGGGGTGTAACATTTTCCCCCTTTCAGAGGATTTCGTTCTTTTGAAAATTTGTAGTTGCTGCATCAGAAAAGATGTTTCTATGTTTCTAGTAAAGTATATTAGAGGGGAAACTGTATTTTCTGCCCATCTCATACGTTATAAGTAACACCTATACATTGTTGGAGAGGGAAAGAATGGTGGATGTCGGCATTTTCTGCATCGCCAACAATGTTTTCTGGAGGCTTCTTCCTCAGTGTCACTGAAACATGGGATTGTGTGGAGATTTAATCCTTGTAGTCCTAAATTACTGAAATGGATTTTCTAACCCTTTACCAAACAATCCTGACTTTTAACAAGCATAGTAAAAAAAGGCTTTTGAAAAAATTGGGGGAAATGGAGAAAGCTTTTTCTCCATTTCCCACAATGTTTTCTATTTCATCACAAACAAATTCAACCATTTTAGCAATATCTAATTTGTTGTTTGCAAATGCTTCCAGTTTGAACCAGTCTAAAAGTTTTTCGTTTGGGAAAGAGTTAATCATTTCTAAAGATGCAGATACATGTAGTTCCATTTCAAAGTTGTTTTTGTCAGAGCATCAGGCATGTTCTGTGCAATCAGATGTTAAGTTACAGTAATTCAAATGCAAAATTTAAGAACTGTTTTTAAAACAGTACCTTGCAAGGAGTAAAAAATTGAAAAAAAAAAAGTAGTTCTTGACTTCAGTAAAGGTGGGAAAAATGTTTTATTATACATCTGCAAATTTTCCGCCTCAAGTACATGCTGCATTTGGATAATTTAAAATAATACACACGACAGAAAGAAAACCCGCATCTACACTTTGTCTTGTCAGATACGGCTCCAAATATGGTATGATGACATTGCTCATGTACAGAAAACATTCATATTGATTTGCTATTTGATTGGTACAGAAAACATTCATATTGATTCGCTATTTGATTGGTACAGAAAACATTCATATTGATTCGCTATTTGATTGGTCAAAATGTTAACACCATAATATTCATCAGCCATGCATAAAAATGAAGTTACTGGCCACTTTACCTTTATTTCTTTTATTCTGTTTACCATTATTGAATAAAAGTCAAAAATTGCAAAATTTTATCTTTGATAGTGGTAGGTATGTAACAAAAGGAATATTCTGTAGAAGTTATTTTCCTGATGCTTGTATTTACTTCTTGCTGTATGAGAAAATTTTGACATCATGCTAGACCTTAGATCTCGCGCAATATCAAATTTTCTCACACTTCTAGTGTTAAGTACAAGCACTAGGAAAGTTACTACAACATAGTATTTCGTATATCCTCTCTCCAGTGAAGATATTAACTGTAGCTGTTACAAAATTTATCTAAGTGATAAATCTCATTATTTCATGCTTTTGGGTACTTTATTGGGGAATAATGTGGATTATGGTTTGATAATTTCACCGTTTTAAGTGGTGAATTTACTGATCGATAACTCACTGGTGCAGAAATACGGAGAGCTCCCCTGTAATGTGCAGGTCCCAACAAAGAAGGGGTTAGAAGCATGAAGTAAATAGAACATTTGTTGTTTTTAGTGAAAGATCAAAATTAGTTTCATCTTGTGAACATCAAATGGTAGTATTTTCACTTGTGGCTGCACCACACTTGGAAGTAGTAAAAATTGCAATCTTTCACCGAGAAAAACCCCAAATACCCTCTTTGTATTACACTGTTAGGTATATTATAAAATGCTTTTTTATCTACCAATAAATGAGCCATGCTCTGTGAAAAGGGGGCAAAATGGAACTGAGGAAAGTATTGACCCATGTCAGCCTGCAGTCTGAGCAGGCTGACATGTGTTGAAGCGTCTAGCAGTTGGTCACATTTCTGTGTGTCCAAGGTCTATTCTACCTTATAATTCAGTCAGTTTATAGACAAAATGGAGTTTATGGATCCATAATTATGTGATGACTTGCTTGGTATCACTTATCATGGAGATGCATGAAACCCTCTTTTCATGGAGTATGGCTCAAATTTTCCTGCTCAGAAATATGCATCACATATGAATAGATAATGGGGAAAAAGTCTGTATCTGACAGTCACAGATATGGTCACAAACATGGTATGATGATATAACTGTGCAGGCTACCTTCAGCATGATTCCTGATTTGATTCATCAAAATGGCATGTTATAATATACCTCAGCCTTTCACAGCAACACTAGTTTTCATCTCAATAGGAATTTTGTTTCACTTTCGTAACAATTTCGAATAAAATGATCTATCATGCATTTGCTTTGCTGTTAAAATTTGTAGGTTGATAATGAAACTGTTATATCTTGTAGTAAGTTTATTTGGGCTAATATTTGGCTGCAAGCTATGAAGAAAAATTTGAAATTTAGGGAGACCGAAGATCAACCTTCAGTCTCTAAAAATATCAGATTTTTCTGCATAGCTGGAAGTAAGTCTGAGAAAAGTTACCATAACCTTATATTTTGTATATATTTTCCAGGAAGCCAATGACAAGTTAATGAACCGTAAAGTGTTTGTTGGAAGATGCACAGAAGATATGAATGCTGATGATCTCAGAAACTATTTCAATCAGTATGGTGAAGTTGTGGATGTGTTTATACCAAAGCCGTTTCGAGCATTTGCCTTTGTCACATTTTCCGACGCTGAAGTTGCCCAGATGTTGTGTGGTGAGGATCACATTGTAAAAGGAGCCAGTGTACATATTAGTAATGCAGCCCCAAAGACTTATGATAAACAAAATGATAGGAAAGGTAGTCTTACCCACACTCAGCCACCATACAACCAGGGAGGCTATGGCCACACCCCCTGGAGTCAAGGAGGAGGCAGGGGTGGGGCCCAGCCACACCTACCAGGGCAGGTGCCTGCAGTCCCTAACAATATGGGAATGAGTCTCGGAGCGTTTCAGTTCAACCCGGCCATGATCGCAGCAGCTCAGGCCATAATGAGTGGTCAGGGTGGTTGGGGTCCTGTGGGGCTGGTCAATCAACAGGGAGCACCAACCCCAACTCCTGTCAGTGGGGGAACTCCTCTTCCGCCACCAGTCCCAACAGCGGTTGAAGCCCAACCAGGTCAACCGGGACAGCAACATCAGCCACCGCAGAGTTTTGGTAATATAGGTAGTGGTCAGGGAAATACAGCTACTGTGGTATCCACAGGTAATAGCTTTCTAGGATGGGGTGGGAGCCAAGGAAACGAGGTTCAGCCCCAAAGTACAAGTCCAGGTGTGGGAGGATGGGGAGCTGCCCCGCCCAAACAAGGGGGTGGAGCTTGGAGTTGAGTGTGTGTACATGTTTAGTATTTATTTTTGTCAGAGTGTTTGACTGGTTTGTATGATTATATATAATGTTATGGATTTTTTTGTTATGGATCATATTTTATCTTTATTTTTTTTTAATTATGAAAGCTGAATATTACATCTGAAGTAAATGATAGTTGGTTTGGATGATTGATGAAAAGTAAGTGTTAAAGAATGTGATAAAAATACTTTAATTTTCTTACTGCTTGCAAAAAGACAATATATTGCAGAATTTTTTGTATGCCTTTCTAATGTTTCAAGTGAATGATATGAAAAAGAAATTCAAATAAGTTTTGTTTTTATTTAATGTAAGGCTATTTGCTCAAACTAATTTTAATGGGAGGAAGGTTTTTGAAAACATTGTGGGAAAAGGAGAAAATGCTCGATACCAACATTTTCTCCCTTTCCCACATTGTTTTTTACCCTATCAAAGACAAATTCTATCATTTGAGCCACATAAGCAACTGCTTTCATTTTGGACCAGTCTTAAATTGTTTTCATCTGGATGTGTTCAAAACTTGTACTTTGAACAGACTTCCATCATATAAACTTTGCAACCTTTGTTTGCAAGTATCTCTTCTTATGCAGTTATCTCCCTTCTTATAGTATAGTGTTTTTTTTTTATAATTGACAAAAATAAGAAAAACATTGAAGAAAATTACTTACTTTTACTTACTTAATTACTTATTGTTATCTTACTCTACTTTGAAGATATTAGGTTCTGTCTTTTAGCAATTTTCAATTTTTCACCTATTTTTTTTTTTTGAAAAAGGATAAGTAATTTTTATTTTCAACTGAATTTTACATACTTGTGTTTTGACTTTTTTTCTATCTTATGCTTTTATCACAACAGATTTTGAGTATATATCACTTTATTAATTAACACTTTCACACAGGCAAACAGTAGAGATCAAGATCAGCATGTAAGAAGACGGGCAGTCTGTTCTCAGATCTACTTCTCTTAGGTACTTTATTTTTAACTTTCACCAAAAACTCATCTGACAGCATTTCAAAAAAAAAAAAACTGGAATATGTTTCATGCTCAAAGATAAAATGTTTTAGGACACTAAGTAAATGAGATAAGCTTAGGGTTAAAGTGTATCATGCATCTTTGTAGTGCATCATATCAAGAGGGAAGAAAACATTATGGGGAAAGGAGAAAATGCTGTTTACCAGCATTTTCTCCTTTTCCCACAATGTTTTCAAAGGCATTTTTTTTCAGGGTCGTTGAAACTCGGGATTGTGTGGTAAGGCGCTACATCATGAAGTAGAATGGTCCAATTTTTGTCTAAAAACCAGTTAAATCATATGGTAGAATGGTCCTGTGGCATGCAGGAAATTTATCAATAGCAGAAGTTTTTGCCAGGTCCACCTGCGTGAACTGCTCAGGTTGACATGAGTCAATACTCTTTGCAGATGCATTAACCCTTTACCAGATGACAAAATTTTAGCCTGGTCCAAATTGAAAGCATCTGCAGATGACAATTTCAACCTAGCTCAAATGATGTAATTTTTCTTTGATAGGGTAGAAAACATTGTGGGAAAGGTTCCTTTCCCAGGGGCGTTTAAAGTCAGAATTGTGCGGTAAAGGGTAAAACCACCCTCCAAAGAGCAATGACTGAATTATATTGTACATAATAGTTCACAAATTTCCAGACTGTTAGTTAGACTGGCTAGAATATTTGAGCATAGAAGACAGTGGAGATCATGTCATGCTGCTTTTTTGTACAATATGATATTAATGTACATTGTTCACAAATACATCTTAAGCTTCTCTAACCACTGTTAACGTTACAGTCTTGGCTTTATGAAAATATGCTGTATATTCAAGTAGTTACATACTTTAAATAGAATGTAAATAATGTTTCGTTATAGACAGTTGGTTTCTGTAAGATGTATATTCCTTATGTCGAGAGAAATGAAGTTAATCTACCTCTTTTTCATGAACATTTTTTTTCTCTTTTCTTTTTTATGTCGTTTTGTGGCTTTCTATTTAATTAATCTTTTAACTCTTTTACCAAACGGCAAAATTTTTGACTCGACCAAATTGAAAGCATTTGCAGACAATTAGATAATTGTAGCTCAAATGATGATTTGTCCTGGATAGTGTGGTAAATGTTTAAGTAATACTGCTTTATTCTATTTCAGCTTGCTGTAATTCTTCTAATTTGGGTTAAGTTTTGTGAATGTTTTAGCATGCTGTATTTGAAGAAAATGTTGAGGTATTGTCATAGCCTGTCATTGTGTGCATCTTCGTCGCTTTGCAAAAACTTTGACACATTCTCAAATCACTATTATTACTTTAACATTTGGCTAGTTGTTTATTTTAACATTGGGCTAGTTGTTTACTGTCAAAAGGGAAACCTTACCAGAAAGGCAAGTTACTCTCAACACATCTTTGACACTGTTATGCCCCTTTTTCGATTTTTAGAATTTTCACTGAAAATGAACTCATAGTCATATAGGGGTGCTCTTTTTTCAAATTAACATTTAGCATTTCTTAGGGGTGTTTGTTTATTTGCTTGCTGTGAAGATACAGTGTCTCAAGATGAACACGTACATTGTACTTTTCTTCCCTGAAATCTTCTAAAACCACCACAAAGATGATATATTGCCTTTCTTTTGGATTCTCCTCTTTTTCCTGATTTTCCTCTTTTTTTTTTTTCATGTTGGAAAGTCTGGTAATGGCCTGTCTGTCAACTGTCTCTCTGTAAACTAGATAGATTTGGCTTTTTTTTTTTTCAAGGACTTACCCCTTTACCATGTGACAAAATTTTACACTTGTCCAAATTGAAAGCATTTGGAGATGACAAATTAGATTTGGCTCATATGATGACATTTGTCTGTAAAAGGACCGAAAGCATTGTGGGAAAAGGAGAAAATGCTGGTTACCAGCATTTTCTCCTTTTCCCACAGTGTTTTTAAAAGGCCTCTTTCTAAGGATCATTTAAACTTGAGATTGTGTGGTAAAGGGTGAAGGTAGATTTCTACTGATGATGAAGATGATTTTGGGCACGGTCTAATATCAGGTAGCGAATGAAGTAGATCAAAGATCAGACTGTGAAGTCTGACCTTGACCTTCTCCATCTGCAAAAGCTATGTAAATAGCCAATGGCAGTGAAAGAGTTAACCTTTATGTTTGATAAATTTATATAGGGCACTTCTTATGTACTTATGTAGGTTTGTTTCTTGGTTTGTTTGTTGAGTTGAATAGATGGTGATGGAAATTTTTGTAACAAGTTGAATCGTTGGAGAGCTGATCCTGGATTAAGTTGCTTATGCAGATGCTGTTAATGAAGATCAGACTGCACAGAAGCTGCAGTCTGATCCCAGAAGTAAATTGCCTGCTTCTTTGTCAAATATTCTGACCTATTATTTGCCTTGAAAACGTTTTTGAAAAATTTGGAAAATATAAAGATGTGATACATGTACTTGTAAACATTAACCCAGATGGCAAAAAAGTTTGTTAGAAGCAGTTTGTATGTTTTTCAGAATGTTTCTGGTTGTGTTTTACTAAAAGACAACAAAGCTATTGGCAAATGTTCATGCATTTCCATGCTTATAAGTTAAGCTAGATCCATGTTCTAACATGAATTCAGTATAATCAAGGTATTTTGCTGACTAACTATAAGTGTTGATATTCCAAGGCTTTGGTAGTGAGTGGTTGAATAGACTATAAGAAAAAAAAAATACTTATTAAGGCAGCACTGTGCATTGAAAAATGATAATTATGTGTGACTGATCTGGACAAGATGGGTTTATGATTGATTTTTTAAAATTTAGTAGCAATTGGCTTGAAAGACCGGCTTGTAAAAAAAGAATTAACTTATCACATCTTCACAATACAAAGAAGTTTTAGGCTTGTCTATTTTGAAAAGACTTGCATACAATGAATTAAATATTTGCTAATTTGGTAGGATCCGATGTGTCTTTGGAAGGGTAAAAAACATTGTGGAAAAAAAGGAGAAAAGCTGGTTACCAGCTTTTTCTCCTTCTCACAGAAGGTTTCTAAAAGCCTTACTCCTCAGGACCATCAAAACTGAGAATCGCTCACTTAAGAACGAAGCTTTCACAATGTGTATCTGGTTGTTTATGACATTGTACTTTGTGTGCTTGTTTTGGCATGTTTAGATTGAAGTTTTCCAGTTAAAAAAAAACGAAATTTAGACTCTTCACAATTCTCAGTTTTAACCACCCTGAGAAAGAAGGCTTTTAGACACATTTTGCAGAAATGCTGGTAACCCCCCCCCCCCCCCCAAAAAAAAAAAAAAAAAAAACGCTAATAGAAATGCTAGTTCAACAAAATACCTAGTAGAAGGCTTTTAATCCTTTATCAAATGACAAAATTTTGGAATAGACCAAATTGAGAGCATTTGCAAATGACATATTAAATTTTGTTTGAATGATGATTTCTGTCTTTGATAGGGTAAAAAACATTGTGGGAAAAGGAGAGAATGCTGGTTACCAGCATTTTCTCCATTTCCCACAGTGTTTTCAAAGGTCTTCTCTTTTAGGGTCATTAAAAGTGGGGATTGTGTGGTAAAGGGTTAAAACATTTTGAGAAAAGGCTGGTAACCAACATTGTCACCTTCTAGAAAGAATAGAATATGGTTTTCTATTGAAGATTGAATAAGGCATCTCACTGGAAAATTACACTACGAGAAGCTTCCATGAATATTCATTGATAAAAAAAATTTGTATTTAATTGTCCATGAATCTAAACCGTTATGACTTTCACCATCTTCACCTATACATAGAAGAGTAAAATTGCTATGAGAAAAAAATGTGAAATCGAATAAATGTTTAGTTTACAATGATAATTCTTTAGAGATTGGAGTGCATGTAGTTGGAACATTATCAAATTGTATAGGCATACATGTAGCATTAATTTGCCATCAGATGCAGTATTTTTCTGATAAGATCAACAAAAAGTGGCCATGTTTTTTTTATTGTACATGTACATTTACATTTGTATATTCCATTCACAAAATATATTTGTATAGGGTTTTATATTTTCATGTCCAGAAAGGCTGCATGGAATTATTTATTATAATAATTGTGGAGAAACATGAGTTTTAGTGATCATGATAAATTAATGGAGTATGTAGGGAATTATAAACCAGTGTATTTTTTCCATCTCTAAGGTACGTCCTGTTGAAATCAGGTGTTAATCCCTTGGCAGCTTAATGTGGCAGTGCATTTTTGTAGTCAGTGCAGATCAATATCAGCTTACATGAAATGTGAAGTCCGATCTTGGATCTACATTGTCTAATACAGTGAGATTGTTTGGCAAAAAAAAAAAAAATATTTCGCCCTTTGAAATGGCAATGTCTGGGGTTTTACCCTTTTGTAGAAATGCTCATTAATTCATCCAACAGTTTTAACTTGTACTACCCGAGATGACAAAATTTTAGTCTCGTCCAAATTTAAAGAATTTGCAGATGATATATTAAATCTTTCTCATATTATGAAATTTGTCCATTAAATGATGGAAAATATTGTGGGAAAAGGAGAAAATGCTGGTTAAGAGGATTTTCTGCCATTCCCACAATGTTTTCAAAGGCCTTCTTAAAGGTTAAAGGTAGAAACCTTTACATGACACTGACTGTTATAAAACTGAAAGCAAGACATATAGTACAAAGAAGATACTAAAAGATTGTACATGAGCATCATGTAATCTTTTAGGCTATTTTTCATTGACAGATAGGGACAAATTGATACTGAGATCAAACAGAAATCATGCAGTCACCTTGCCGTCTCTACACAAAATTGCATGAGCACTGTGTGGCAACATTGGGATAGTTGAGCAGGGGCTGTACGATTATCCGCAGATTTTTTGGGCCTAAATATCAACCTAAAATCATGCATTGTACAATTATCATGCTGCCTCTGTTTGGTGCCAATGTGTGGATTGTGCAATGCTATCTACGATGTGGCTACTGGCTACAGGGTTGGAATTTTTAAATTTGTTGTTGCGGCGATTTATACAAAACCCTTTTGACTAAGGGACTGTGAATTTATACAAAAATGGTATGGCTGCTGTACAGAGGCGGCATGGAAAGAGGAATACAGCCATTATGATGGCGTCTTAAGTTCATCAGATGCCTGATGTAAATTAGGCTTTATATCTTAAATGTGTAGGAAGAATTTTCATCTAATTTTTTTATTTTCATTTTCCATAGCTTATATTGAAGAAAAAAATGGAGATACTCAGAGCTCATGTTTATTTTATGAACTTTAATGATATTTGAAACACCGTCCAAAACACTGCTAGAGATGGAAAAAGAATTGGTTATTGTAGGTTTTTTAGTCCAGCAGAAAGAAATGTAGAATATTTGTTGTTAAGAAGTTGGTGTAACATTGTACAATACCATCAGATATGTATAAATTTCAGACATTGTAGAAAGAGAAAACATCTGTATATAACGGTCATGTCATTCCCTGTACAGTAACATCAAAGTTTATAGGTGTATGTATGTACATGTATTGTTAATCCTGTACAATCCCTTGTTATAAGTACTGTAAGGAGAAAGGCTTTTGAAAACAAAGTGGGAAAAGTGGAAAATACTGGAAACAAGCATTTCCTGCTTTTCGGATAATGTTTTCTACCCTTTAACTCTTTACCAGGCAACTACACTTTAGACTGGTCCAAATTGAAAGCATTGCAGACCACAAATTAAATGTGGCCCAAATGATGTTTTCTATCTTCGAAAGGGTATAAAACATTGTTGGAAAAGGAGAAAATGCTGGTTACCAGCATTTTCTCCTTTTCCCACATTGTTTTCAAAAGACCTCTTCCGTGGGTCATTAAAAGTTGGGTTTGTGTGGTAAAGGTTAAAAAAAGGCAATTCCTTTTGTTTTAGTCACAAAATGAGTGAATGTAGTGACATTTGGCATGTTCTTTGCATTTTCTCCTTTTTCCCCCTCAGTCCTTGCAAAGACAAATTCCATTATCTAAGTCACCTGTAAATTAACATCTGCTTTTGTTATGGCAAGTCTGAAATTGTGTGGTCTGGTAAGAATCCACCCTTTACCATACAATCCAAAGTTCTAACAATGCTGAGAAAGAAAGCTTTTGAAGATATTGCTGGAAAAGGAGAAAATGCTGGTAACCAGTACTTTCTCCTTTCCCCACAATGTTTTCTATCCTATCAAAGACAAATTCAATCATTGGAGCCACATTGATATTGTTGTCTGGAAATGCTTTCAATTTGGACAAGCCTAAATTTTTGTTGTGTTGTAATGAGTAAACTCTTTACCAAACAACAAAATTTTAGACTGGTCCAAATTGAAAGCATTTGCAGATGACAAATTAAAGGTTGCCCAAATAAAGGAATTTGGCATTGCTAAGTTAGAAAACATTGTGGGAAAAGGAGAAAATGCTGGTAACCCTTTGCCTACAATATTTTCAAAAGCTTTCCCCTCTTAGGGTCATTAAAACTTGGGATTGTGTGGTAAAGGGTTAACTCTTACCAAACGACAAAATTTTAGACTGGTTCAAATTCAAAGCATTTGCAGATGATAAATAAACGTGGCTTAAAAACTGAAATTTGCCTTTGCAAGGATAGAAAACATTGTGGGAAAAGGAGAAAATTACTAGCACTTTCTCCTTTTCCCACAATGTTTTCAAAAGGTCAGTTCCTCAGGGTCGTTAAAATTCGGGATTGTGTGGCAAAGGGTTAAAGATCAACATTTAAAGACCGTGCCATCATTTCAGCCACTTAGGATTTATCGTCTGCAGATACTTTCAAGATGGAAGAGTCAAAACTTCCGTTGTTGTGTAGAGTCCATCCTTTACAAAACAAACCCATGCTTTAACCATCTTGGAAGGAATGTTTATGAAAACATGTAGAAAAAGGAGAAAATACTTGTAACCAGCATTTTCTCCTTTTCCAACAATGTTTCTAACCATCTAAAGACCGGGTCCATCATTTGAGCACAAATGAATTTGTCTTCTGCAAGTGTTTTGAATTTTGTGAAGTCTGAAATTTCATCTTTTGGGGAAGGATTAATTGCAGTGATGGTCAAGAAGAATCATAAAGGTTAGAAAGAAAAGTGTGAAATGTACAAAACAC
This sequence comes from Tridacna gigas, assembly GCA_945859785.2. Classification (NCBI taxonomy): domain Eukaryota; kingdom Metazoa; phylum Mollusca; class Bivalvia; order Cardiida; family Cardiidae; genus Tridacna; species Tridacna gigas. The sequence goes on along the minus strand of OX244041.2, from coordinate 25,448,473 downwards.
AATCAAGTCTACTTAACCCCTTACCAAACAGTCCTTACCAAACAGTCTACTTTTATAGCCTTTGCCTCACAATCCCGAGTTTTAATGACCCTTGGCAAGAAGCCCTTGGAAAACATGAGGGGAAAAGGAGAAATGCTGGTAACCAGCATTTTGTCCTTTTCCAACAATGTTTTCTACCTCATCAAAGAGAAATGGCATCAGTTGAGCTACAGATGAATTGTCATCTGGAAATGCTTTCATTTTGGACAAGTCTTCATTTTTGTTATGTGGTAAAGAGTTACAGACCCTCAGGAAGAAGCCTTTTGAAAACATTTTAGGAAAAAGAGAATATGCTGGTTTGGGCCACATTTAGTTTGTGGTCCGCAATGCTCTCAATTTGGACAAGTCTAGAATTTTGTCCTTACCAGATTTTTAGATTTGCCAAGTTGAAAGCATTTGTAGATGACAAAATAAATTTGACTCAAAATTTGAAATTCATTTATTCGGAAAGGTAGAAAACATTGTAGGAAAGAAACAATTGCTATTTACCAGTATGCTCTCCTTTTTCCAAAATGTTGTCCAAGGTTTTCTTCCTTTGGGTTGTTAAAACATGGGATTGTTTGGTAAAGTGTAAATTGGAGTTTGAAATTTTGTCAATAATGTAAATAGTACAGTTTGTAGAAGGCAAAAAACATCATGTTTATGAAGAGGTCTATAAAAACAGTTGTTATTTTCATTAGTATTATTTCAGATTTTTGGTTTAAAGATTAATTCTTCTATATTCATATATTATTTACATTTTAATGTATTGGCAGAGAGAGAGAGAGGGAGAGAGAGATGTGGTTTTTAGAGAGCGTAACATAATGTCTATTCTTAAAATAACTTATCAGGTTTTTTTGTGTGTGATGTGTAAAAATAACTTGTGTGTCATGAAAAAAATGTATATCGATTGTGACTTCTCCTGGCTTTGAAATACAGGTATTTACAAAACAAATTCAGAAAAGTAGTCAGTACAAAGAGTTTTTCAATTTTACTGAAGTGTAATTTAACAAGCCTACTTTAAGAAAATAAAAAACCATCTGAATGTGACAATCTTGAAACATCTAAAAGACATTTATGATTTAAAGTATGGTTATAAAACATAGTAGTACTTTGATAAATAAGCCAATATGAGCATTTTTTTTCCTACAATGTATTTTTTTAACTCTTTACCCAACAATAAGATGCTACACTGGTCCATATTGAAAGCATTAGCACGCAACAAATTAAGCATGAATCAAATAATATGACTTGTCTTTGTAAGGGTACAAAACCATGTGGAAAATCAAGAAAATGCTAGTTACAAGCATTTTCTCCTTTTACCACAATGTTTTCTGAAGTCTTCTTTTCATTGTCATGGAAAAACTGGGTTGTGTGGTGATAGGTTTAGGGCTGTCTTTGATGTCCAGAAATATTTTCTAGGGGTTTTGTTTTGGCAGTAATCTTTGTTTTGAAAGTGTCCGAATATTGCCAGTGAGATGGAGGAATAGTGATTTCATATATTCTAAGTTAATGTGTGTGATTGTGTGGTTTTCTGCCTGTCTTAATGTTCTCCTTTTATCACAGCGTTTTTTAAAAAAGTGTTACATAACATACTTTTAAATATTTCTTCATCTCATTTTTTCCTATGAAAATTAAAGATTGACTCTTTACCAAATATTTCTAGGTGTTAGTAACTCTTAGGAAAAAGACTTGTTCAAACATTGTGGGAAAATGAAAACATGCTGGCTACCTTTGAAAGAGAAATCTTACGATTTTTGCAACATTGACTCTTTACCACACGAGAACATTTTAGACTAGTCCAATTTCAGATCATTTGCAGATGCCCAATTCAGCTTTGGAACAAACAGGCTTAAGCCATCTGATAGAGCAGAAAACATTGTGGGAAAAGGAGAAAATGCTTGTTACCAGCATTTTCTCCTTTTCCCACAATGTTTTCAAAAGCCTTCTTTCCTAGGGTAGTGAAAACCCGGCATTATTTGGTAAAGGGTTAAATGTGTCGTCTGCAAACGCTATCAATTTGGTTACGTCTGCAAACGCTATCAATTTGGTTACGTCTAAAATTCTGCTGCTTGGTAGATTGCTCAACTATTGACAGATATCTTCTGCTTGGCTGTTCACAGTAGATGCACAGTAGATGTTAAAAATTTATAAGAAGTTTTATTCACTTAACCCTAAGGCTGTTTAGCGTGACTCACTGACCTTTTATGGACATTAGATATCAAGATCAGACTGCAAAGAACATGCAGTCTGATTTTGGATCTACACTGTCCGATAAGGAGATTTTTCCCCCCTAAAAATAAGTTTGAAATAGCATTATTAGGGTTTTTGACTACAAGTTCGACAATTTCATTTCACTTATTTAGGAGGATAAGGGTTAATAGTAAGGTACACATCTACTTTTCCCACCTCATTTTCTTTAAACTCTTTACCAAACGACAAAATTTTAGATTGGTCCAAATTGAAAGCATTTGCAGACGACGAAATAAATGTGACTGACAAATTGTAATTTGTTTCAGGAAGGGTAAAAAACATTGTGGGAAAAGGAGAAAATGTTAGTTACCAGCATTTTCTCCTTTTCCCACAATGTTTTCAAAAGGTTTCTTCCTCAGGGTCGTTAAAAGTCGGGATTGTGTGGGTAAAGAGTTAATGATTTATAATTTAAATTGTATTTCTTCCAATTAGTTTGTCAAAGTTGTCTCCCTTTGGCTTGCCAGATGAACATTTTTGCAATAAGTCATAAGGCTTTGACAGGACTATAAAGGTAATTTATTAACTTCAAATTTTCCCTTTACATGAATTTAAAAAAAGAATTGGGATACATACAGAATGATTAAAAAAAAAAAAAGAGAGAGAAAAAATTAGACCAGTATGTACACATACATATATTTATCAAAGTGAAAATTGTAAATCCATATGTGACTTGTCTTGAATTCTCTGTATAAAGGTACCGTGGTATATCTCTCTTTTGGCAGTTATTGCTTCACCAGACGATAGAATTTTACACTTGTCCAAATTTAACCCTTTACCAAACAATCCCGAGTTTTAACAACCCTTGGAAATTGGACATTTGAAAACATTCTGGGAAAAGGAGAAAATGCTGGTTACCGGCATTTTTCTCCTTTTCCCACAATGTTTTCTTACCTTTCAGAAACAAATCCATTCATTTGAGTCACATTTAAATTGTTGTCCGCAAATGATTTCAATTTGGACCATTCTGAATTATTGTTGTTTAGTAAAGGGTTAAAGGAATGGTAGATGACAAAGTACATGCCACCTCAAACTTGAAATTATGTAGACCAAAAGAGGCACTGAAAGGTTCATAAGCGGAAGTCGTAATGGCAAGTTTTTGTTCAGATTTTTTCAAAACAGTAATTTTTCACTAATTACCTGGTTATTCTGAGGCACCAATCTGTTGTCTTCAGTTTCTTTCAATTCTGAGCTGTCTTAACCCTGTACTTGACTGACTAAATTTTAGACTGATCCAAATTAAAAGTTTTTGCAGACAACAAATTAAATATTGCACATATGGTGAGATTTGTCTTTGATAGGATAGAAAACATTGTAGGAAAATAGAAAATGTTGGTTACCAGCATTTTCTCCTTTACCAATAATGTTTTCAAAGGCCTTTGTTTTTTGCAGGATCACTGAAAGTCTGGATTTTGTGGTAAAGGGTTAAAATTTTTCTTCTTGTCCTCAGTTCCTTTCAATTTCGCGAGCAATTTTCAAATTTGTCATCTGGTAAAGAGTTGAAATTGTCATTTACCTTTAAGCTGGAGTCTAACAGACCTGATAAGTACAATTCATTGATGCACGTTCATCGTTTTGTGTGAAAAAGACGTACAAGAAATTTTTTGAAATAGTTGAATATAATTTCGTTTGTGTGAAGCCCGCTGTTTCATTTTCACTCATTCTGTCCTGAAACTAATTTTCAGGTGATGACTTTAACCCTTTTTCAAAGAATTCTGACTTTTAATGACCCTGATTGAGAAGGGGTTCTTGAAGACATTGTGGAAAAAGGGAAAAAATGCCTTTTAATGACCCTGAGCAAGAAGGCGTTTGAAAACATTGTGGGAAAAGGAGAAAATGCTGGTAACCACAATGTTTTTCTACCTTTTAACATGTTATTACACAATCCCGAGTTTTAAACGACCCTAAGAAATTAGGCTTTTGAAAAGATTGTAGAAAAAGGAGAAATACTGGTAACCACAATGTTTTCTACACTTTTAGAGACAAATCTCATCATTTGAACCACAGGTAATTTGTTGTCTGCAGGTGCCTTCAATTTGGATAAGTCTAAATTTTTCTTTTCTGGTAAAGAGTTAAAAGACAAATTTTATGTTTGATTCACGTACAATTTAATTTATTGTCTGCATATGCTTTCACTTTGGGTAAGGCAAAAATTTTGTTGCCTAGTGAAAAGTTCCAATCAGCCTTATAAATTCGGATAATCAAGATTGAATGCTATTATCATAGTTACATGAATACATCTGTATAAAACTTTGGGTCTGAAAGAGAAATCGCTTTGTATAAGCAATTTCGCCTTTTGCCACCATGTCTTCGTCTTCTGTAGATAACCCTTCACCACACAACAAAAATGTAGACTCTTCGAAAATGAAAGCATTTGCAGATTCCAGTTTAAATGTAGCTCAATTAATGGAATTTGTCATTGATAGAGTAAAAAACATTGTTTGAAAAGGAGAAAATGCTGATTACCAGCATTTTCTCCTTTTCCCACAGTGTTTTCAAATGGCTTCTTCAGGTTTGTTAAAACTTGGTATTGTGTGGTAAACAGGGATAAACGAGTTCAACCCTTTACTGCACAATGCCGCCTTTTGACACCCCTTGGAAAGAAGCCTTGTGAAAACATTGTAGGAAAAGGAGAAAATGCTGGTAACCAGCATTTTCTCCTTTTCCCACAAAGTTTTCTACCCAGTCAAAGAAAATTTGCACCATTTGAGCCACAATGAAATTGTTGTCTGCAAATGCTTTCAATTTGGACAAGGCTTAAATTTTGTCGTCCAGTAAAGGGTTAAAAAATGAAAGCAAAATGATGCCAGAACATCCGTGTACCATTATAAGAGCTTGTATATTTCCCATAGTGCTCCTGTTTTTCATGTACCGTATGTTGTTTTAATTAATAGTATATTCTTTTTATTTAGAGAATTCTTAAAATAAACATTTTCTATCAAAACTGACTGATGGCTTTGATTTTTTTTTTTTCACCAAAGCGTATATTCATGGGTCCTTTCCCCCTTTTTCAGCCCGCCTGGGTGGCTCAGTGGTGAGCGTGTCGGACTCATGACCTGGTGGTTGTGAGTTCGATACCCGGTTGAGGCGAACTTTCTTTCCGGCGTATTTTCGCCTCTCACCTCTGCTGAAGCATGTGAGAAAAGTAGTCGGTGGCTTTGGAAAGAAAGTTGTGTTAGTACTGGTGTGAGAAAGCCAGGAAACACATGTGCGTCACCGACCGCCATGATATGACCTTAGCTGTTAAAGCGGCGTTAAACCCCAATACAACCAACCAATTCCCCTTTTTCATGCTCTGCTTAAGATTTAATTGTAGGATTGCCACCAAGCAATTACTAGTATGTGCAAGGTTCGTGAAGTTGGCAGCCTAGCAGCGTGAAGTTCGCAGCCCAGTAGCGTAGCAGCCTGTTTTTTTTTTTTTTTTTTATTATTTCTTAATGATTGTTATATTGACCTGAACTTTTATATAGGACCGTTTACAACCATTGAACCTAAATTTCAGGAGATATTATCCTGATATTAGGTTGCCTCGGATAATCCAATTTCTTAAACTTATTTCGACAATAATGTCGCTAAACAAGGTTTGCATGTATTGAAATAATCTTTACAACGATTGGAACGTAAAAGTTAAAAAAAAGTCTGGGTTGTTGTCAATTTAGGCTGCTGGCACTCTAGCAGCGTGAAGTTGGCAGCCAAGCAGCATAGCAGCCTAATTTTTTTTTTTTTTTTTTTTTATTTCTTAGTGATTATTATATGGACCTGAACTTTTATAGGACCGTTTACAACCATTGAAACTAAATTTCAAGAGATACTATCCCGATATTAGGTTGCCTCGGATAATTCAATTTCTTAAATTTATTTCGACAATAATGTCCCTAAACAAGATTTGCATGTATAAAAATAATCTTTACAACGATTGGAACGTAAAAGTTAAAAAAGTTTGGGTTGTTGTCAATTTAGGCTGCTTGCACTCTAGCAGCCTAGCAGCGTGAAGTTGGCAGCCCAGCAGCCTATTTCTTTTTTTTTATTTCTTAGTGATTGTTATATTGACTTGAACTTTTATATAGGACCATTTACAACCATTGAAATTGAATTTCAAGAGAAATAATTTCGATATTAGGTTGCTGCGGATAATTCAATTTCTTAAACTTATTTCGACAATAATGTCGCTAAACAAGGTTTGCATGTATCAAAATCATCTTTACAACGATTGGAATGTAAAAGTTAAAAAAAGTCTGGGTTGTTGTCAGTTTAGGCTGCTGGCAGTCTAGCAGCCTAGCAGCGTGAAGTTGGCAGCCCAGCAGCCTAGCAGCCTAATTTTTTTTTTTTTAATTATTGTTATATTGCTACTATTCTTTTTATAAAGAACTTTTACAACCATTGAAACTAAATTTCAAGAGATACGATATTAAGTTGCCCCGGATAATTCAATTTCTTAAACTTTTTTCGACTAGACCTTCGATTGTGAGTCGTTGTGGTCCTGCATTGCTCAGTGGTTAAGGTACCGGATGTGTATTCTCGACATGTATAATTGTCTATGGGTTATAGGTTCGAGTCCTGCTCACGCCGCTGTTCTCATGGTATGTTCTTGGAAATTGAATTATCCGCAGCAACCTAATATCGGGATTATTTCTGTTGAAATTCAGTTTCAATGGTTGTAAACGATACTATATAAAAAGTTCCATGGCAATATAACCATAATTCAGAAATTAAAAAAAATTAGGCTGCTAGGCTGTTGGGCTGCCAACTTCACGCTGCTAGGCAGCTGGACTGCCAGCTGCCTAAATTGACAACAACCCAGACTTTTTTAACTTTTACGTTCCAATCGTTGTAAAGATTATTTTAATACATGCAAACCTTGTTAAGCGATATTATTGTCGAAATAAGTTTAAGAATTTAAATTGTCCGAGGCAACCTAATATCGGGATAATATCTCTTGAAATTAAGTTTCAATGGTTGTAAACGGTCCTATATAAAAGTTCAGGTCAATATAAGAATCACTAAGAAAAAAAAAAAAAAAAAAAAAAAAATTAGGCTGTTAGGCTGCCAACTTCACGCTGCTAGGCTGCTAGAGTGCCAGCAGCCTAAATTGACAACAACCCAGACTTTTTTAACTTTTACATTCCAATTGTTGAAAAGATTATTTTGATACATGCAAACCTTGTTTAGTGACATTATTGTCGAAATAAGTTTAAGAAATTGAATTATCCGAGGCAACCTGATATCGGGATATTATCTCTTGAAATTTAGTTTCAATGGTTGTAAACGGTCCTATATAGAGTTCAGGTCAATATAACAATCATTAAGAAATAAAAAACATTTTAAGCTGCTGGGCTGCCAACTTCACGCTGCTAGGCTGCTAGACTGCCAGCAGCCTAAATTGACAACAACCCAGACGATTTTTAACGTTTACATTCCAATTGTTGTAAAGATGATTTTGATACATGCAAACCTTGTTTAGCGACATTATTGTCGAAATAATTTTAAGAAATTGAATTATCCGAGGCAACCTAATATCGGGATAATATCTCTTGAAATTTAGTTTCAATGGTTGTAAACGGTCCTATATAAAAGTTCAGGTCAATATAACAATCACTAAGAAATAAAAAAAAAAAAAAAAAAAAAAAAAAAAATTGGCTGCTAGGCTGCCAACTTCACGCTGCTAGGCTGCTAGACTACCAGCAGCCTAAATTGACAACAACCCAGACTTTTTTAACTTTTAAGTTCCAATCGTTGTAAAGATGATTTTGATACATGCAAACCTTGTTTAGCGACATTATTGTCGAAATAAGTTTAAGAAATTGAATTATCCGAGGCAACCTAATATCGGGATAATATCTCTTGAAATTTAGTTTCAATGGTTGTAAACGGTCCTATATAAAAGTTCAGGTCAATATAACAATCACTAAGAAATAAAATAATAAAGAAAAAAAAAAAAAAAAAAAAAAAATGGCTGCTAGGCTGCCAACTTCACGCTGCTAGGCTGCTAGGCTGCTAGACTACCAGCAGCCTAAATTGACAACAACCCAGACTTTTTTAACTTTTAAGTTCCAATCGTTGTAAAGATGATTTTGATACATGCAAACCTTGTTTAGCGACATTATTGTCGAAATAAGTTTAAGAAATTGAATTATCCGCAGCAACCTAATATCGGGATTATTTCTCTTGAAATTCCGTTTCAATGGTTGTAAATGGTCCTATATAAAAGTTCAAGTCAATATAACAATCACTAAGAAATAAAAAAAGAAATAGGCTGCTGGGCTGCCAACTTCACGCTGCTAGGCTGCTAGACTGCAAGCAGCCTAAATTGACAACAACCCAAACTTTTTTAACTTTTACGTTCCAATTGTTGAAAAGATTATTTTGATACATGCAAACCTTGTTTAGCGACATTATTGTCGAAATAAGTTTTAAGAAATTGAATTATCCGAGGCAACCTAATATCGGGATATTATCTCTTGAAATTTAGTTTCAATGGTTGTAAACGGTCCTATATAGAGTTCAGGTCAATATAACAATCATTAAGAAATAAAAAACTTTTTAGGCTGCTGGGCTGCCAACTTCACGCTGCTAGGCTGCTAGACTACCAGCAGCCTAAATTGACAACAACCCAGACTTTTTTAAACTTTTACATTCCAATCGTTGTAAAGATGATTTTGATACATGCAAACCTTGTTTTGCGACATTATTGTCGAAATAAATTTAAGAAATTGAATTATCCGAGGCAACCTAATATCGGGATAATATCTCTTGAAATTTAGTTTCAATGGTTGTAAACGGTCCTATATAAAAGTTCAGGTCAATATAACAATCACTAAGAAATAAAAAAAAAAAAAAAAAAAAAAAGGCTGCTAGGCTGCTAGGCTGCCAACTTCAGGCTGCTAGGCTGCTAGACTACCAGCAGCCTAAATTGACAACAACCCAGACTTTTTTAACTTTTAAGTTCCAATCGCTGTAAAGATGATTTTGATACATGCAAACCTTCTTTAGCGACATTATTGTCGAAATAAGTTTAAGAAATTGAATTATCCGCAGCAACCTAATATCGGGATTATTTCTGTTGAAATTCAGTTTCAATGGTTGTAAATGGTCCTATATAAAAGTTCAGGTCAATATAACAATCACTAAGAAATAAAAAAAGAAATAGGCTGCTAGGCTGCCAACTTCACGCTGCTAGGCTGCTAGACTACCAGCAGCCTAAATTGACAACAACCCAAACTTTTTTAACTTTTACGTTCCAATTGTTGAAAAGATTATTTTGATACATGCAAACCTTGTTTAGTGACATTATTGTCGAAATAAGTTTAAGAAATTGAATTATCCGAGGCAACCTAATGTCGGGATAATATCTCTTGGAATTTAGTTTCAATGGTTGTAAACGGTCCTATATAAAAGTTCAGGTCACTAAGAAATAAAAAACATTTTAGGCTGCTGGGCTGCCAACTTCACGCTGCTAGGCTGCTAGGCTGCTAGACTACCAGCAGCCTAAATTGACAACAACCCAGACTTTTTTAACTTTTAAGTTCCAATCGTTGTAAAGATGATTTTGATACATGCAAACCTTGTTTAGCGACATTATTGTCGAAATAAGTTTAAGAAATTGAATTATTCGCAGCAACCTAATATCGGGATTATTTCTGTTGAAATTCAGTTTCAATGGTTGTAAATGGTCCTATATAAAAGTTCAGGTCAATATAACAATCACTAAGAAATAAAAAAAAGAAATAGGCTGCTGGGCTGCCAACTTCACGCTGCTAGGCTGCCAGCAGCCTAAGGCTGCCAACTTCAAGGACCTGTATGTGCAGGCCTTGAAACCATGGAGGGAAAAGGAAAAAAAAAAAAAAAAAAAGGGCTGGTATCACAACATTTTTTCCTTTTCCCACAGTAAATTCTACCCTGTCAAAGAATAATCTTGTCATTTTGGATACATGTTGTCATCTTCGAATGTTTTGAAAATATACGTGCCATGCTTTGTGAAAAGTTGGCTTCATGCATTTGCAAAAGTATCGACTCAGGTCAGCCTGCGCATTGCGCGCAGGCTAACCTGGGCGAAAACTTTTCGCTAATGGTTAAATTTCTGTTTGGCATGATTCAGTCGGTTGTTATGCAAAATGGACTTTATTGATCCATGATCATACATGTGACCCTTGCTTGGTATAATGCATCATGGAGATGCATTAACTCTTTACTACATGGCAACTTTTTTGGACTTGTCCAAATTGAAAGCATTTGCAGACGACAAAATAAATGTGACTCAAAAACTGAAATTTTGTGTTGGGAAGGGTAGAAAACATTGTGGGAAAAGGAGAAAATGCTGGTTACCAGCATTTTCTCCTTTTCCCACAATGTTTTCAAAAGGCTTTTCGTTCAGGGTCGTTAAAACCCATGATTGTGAGGTAAAGAGTTAAGCCCCCTTTTGCCAGATCATGGCTCATACATATATACATATATTTGAATATATAAACAAGAGTACAATGTTTTCAGGTAATGGTTTCAGATGCTTCGTTGATATAATATTTTAGCTATGCTCTGTAGAAACAAGAGCGCTGCATGCTGGTGCCATGGCTTGGCTATGGATGCTTGATTTTCAGTGAAAATGCCAAATGGAAAAAGGGGCATAATTCTCAGAAATAGTTTGATGGTTTCCCTTTTGATAATTAACAACTTGTCCAAGTATGAAGCAAATATCTTCGGCAATAACAGAGATATTATAAAATGTCAAAGTTTTCGCATGATGACGCAGACGATGATACCAGGGTTATGAGAATACCTCAATGTATTTTTTCGAAAGCAGCCGAGTTAACTAGAAAGGTAGTGTAATGCATCTGCAAAAAGTAATGACACAGGTCAACCTATGCAGATTGCATAGGCTGACTTTAGTCAAAATTTTTCACTATTGGTAAGCTCTATGTGTTAATCGACCATTCTGCCACATGATACAGCTTGGAACAATATCGATCCACATTATGTGACAACTTGCTGGATATAATGCATTGCTAGGATGCATAAAACCCCTTATTGCAGAGTTTTGCCAATTTTCCTCAGCCAGAATACCTCATGAAATATTGGGCAGAGCCCAGCCCAGTTGGTTATTTACATGGCATGAAACTCAGGGGTTGTTGGCTGGATTCCCCTGTTGGCCAGTCTTTTATCGAGGATTGGTGATAGTCTGCGACAGGTTTCAGGTTTCCCCTGAAGAATTTTGTACAGGCACTAGTGTAATGGTAAAAGAAACTCCAGGAAAGTTTGGCTGGGTACACTAACTGCTACAATATAACTGAAATATTGTTGAAAATGGCATTGAATGCCAAACAAATAGTTACAAACTATCAGATGGCTGTTTGGTACAGAAGGGGAGAACACAAGTAAACCACAGCAACAGTAATAACTATTTAACAGCATGATTTAACAATGACAGGACACATTTACAGATTAAATTCAGATATGGCACACATAATGCAATTTGTCTTTAAAAGGGTATAGAATATTGTGAGAAAAGGAGAAATTGCTGATAACAGCGTTATCTCCTTATCTCATGATGTCTTCATGAGCCTTTTTCCTTTGGTTCGTGAAAGGATTTTGGTTAAGGATTAAAGCACCTGATAGATAATATGTATAAAACCCACAGACACTTGTTTCTCTGGCAAATATCACTCTCTTTAGCCTGTTACAATTAGACTACAGTTGGACCTGTCAGAGCCCTTTACAGCACAATCCTGAGTTTTAACGACCCATGGTGAAAGAGACTTTTGAAACATTGTGGGAAACGGAGAAAATGCTGGTAACCAGTATTTTCTTCTTTTCCCACAATGTTTTCTATCCTTGTAGAGTAAGGTTTCATCAATTTAGCCACATTTTTTTTGTTGTCTGCAAATGCTTTCAATTTGGACTGATCTAAAATTTTGCTGTGTGTTAAAGGGATAGAGACAAACTGCATATAGAGACCACTGCTTTTACTGTAGATTCCCTCTTCAACTATCTTAACTGAGCCCACTATCAAAGACCACCTGAGGTGTGAGACCACTTACTCTTGCTTCGCTCTGGTGGTCTCTGAATACAGATTTGACTGTATATGGACCAAAGCTGGTCAATACGAGTCCTTTTTTTTTTTTTACAGATTAATGTTCAGTGTTTATGCGAAGTGCGACCAGATACATAACTTACGAGTAGTCAGTTGATTGCACTCTTGCGTTACTCTTTACCACACAGTCCCGACTTTTTACGACCCTGAGAAGGAAAGCTTTTGAAAACATTGTGGGAAAAGGAGAAAATGCTGGTAACCAGCATTTACTCCATTTCCAGCAATGTTTTCTACCCCATCAAAGACAGAAATTAGCACTTGAGCTACATTTCACGTGTTTTTCTGTAAATTCTTGAAAAAATTTGGTTGAGTCCAAAACATTATCGTTTGGTTAAGGTAAGACATCGGTAAGTAACGGAGAACAGCCTTGTGTGTCATAATGATTCCCCCCAAGAATTAAATTTGAAATTATTGATATATGTAATAAAATAACATATATTTAACCAAGCCATGTTTTTGATTTTGGCTTTCTTTTGAATGACGTTTACAAGTAAATAAGCACTATTCTTTTTTTCAGTGCAAAGGTAGTTTATGATTACCTCCCTTTGAAGGAAATTTTATATTTAAAAAGAACATAAACTATTATTGCTCGTTTGAAAGTAAACAACGGTATATATTTGCCAAAATTTCGTCTCATTACTTAAATACTTTTTTTTGGGGGGGGGGGGGGGGCAAAACTTTGCTAGGAGTATTAACTTACAAATAAATAATCTTTCTAGGTTTGAGTCACCGGTATCGTATTTTCAGTTATAGAAAGATGTCGGGGCCCGGTTTCACGAAAAACTTAACACTTAAGCTGCTGAATAAATGAAACGCAAATTTCTGCTCAACACTAAAAGCCTAAACATTGCGGTTTCAAAGTTGATTTCACTGGAAAGAAAATACTGTATCGGACAGTGTAGATCAAAGATCAGACTGCACGTTCTGTGCAGTCTGATCTTGATCTACACAGTCCGCAAAAGGTCAGTGGGTCGCGATTAGCAGCTTAAAGATTAAGACATTGTTCAGTCTCATACTTTACTCAAATCCGCTAACGAACTTATTTCCCAATTAAGTAGAGTTCATTGTTTGAAAAGCAATTCACTAAAATCAACAGACTTAACCCTTAGGCTGCTAAGCGCGACTCATTGACCTTTTGCCGACAACGTAGATTAAGCATGATCCGACTGCACAATACGTGCAGACTGGTCTTGGATCTACACTGTCCGATAAGGAATATCTTTCCTCCAAAAACACCTTTGAAATAGGAGAATTTGGGTTTTTACTATCGGGTTGAAAGTTTCGTTTCTTTTATTTCGCAGGATAAGGGTTAGATAACATTCTTAAATCCTGAGCTGACACAACGTTTCAGAATCATTTCAACAAAATAATTGACTTTTAACCCTTACAGTGCTGAATTTATGAAATGGACCTTTTCAACGAAGAAAAACATCCAAAATATTGTTATTTCATGGTTGTTTTAGCCAGAAAATGTAATGAAGTAGCTGACAGTATAGATCAAAGATCAGACTGCACGTTCTGTGCAGTCTGATCTTGATCTACACTGTCAGCAAAAACAAGTTAAGTTGGTTCCAGCACTTTAAGGGTTAAAAGTCTGTTAACCCTTATTCTGCTGTATAACTTAAATGAAACTTTCAAGTCGATGGTAAAAACCAATATGGATTAGTGAAATATCTCCTTATCGGACAGTGTAGATCCAAGATCAGACTTCACGTTCTGTGCAGTCTGATCTTGATCTTCACTGTCCGCAAAAGGTCAGTGGGTCGTGCTTAGCAGCCTAAGGATTAACAGAGTAAGCCCGTTTATTTTGCTCAGTTGAGTCTTTGACGTCCTGTAAACTCGGGATTTCTGCACCCGATTGTATAAACGTTGGTTAAACTAACCCAGGGTTAAACTCTAACCTTGGGATAACTTCTAACCAGTTTGGTTAACTAACCAAATTGGTTAGACACTTGTATAAAAGAGACAAGAAAAAAAGAAGACGCACGGGCGTCAAGGTCGCCCGAAAATGAATTGCTTTTTTATTATTAAACACAGAAATACGTAGACAAGAGAATTTACCGGGACTCCTGTTTTTTCAGTTGTTTTTGATTAGTGAAAAATTAGATTTTGTTTTCAAATGAAATTAACATGAAATCAATATCTACAATATTATGAATTTCCCATATGACCAACTGTGAAAATAAAGTATGGGTTTTCGGACTGCAAAACGTTCTTGAAAATGTCCGATTTACATTTTATGTTACATGTTGACTTACCACCATCATTCATTTAGACCCTATATATTTGATCTCATTCAAACACTATCCCTTACTTTTACAATTCTGATATTTATTGTTTGCGAAAATACTGTGGAATAAGGACATACTGCCAGCAATAAGCAATTCCTCTTACCCTAAGGTGTTTTTTATGCAGTTTTGCATTTCCATTGGTTCCTAAGATCACGTGATTGGACGAGTTCATTCGCGTAAAAAATAGATGCATTCTGCACTAGAAGTTTCGCAAAACATTCCGCATCAGAGCGTTTATTATTCTTTCATGAAAGTTAAAAAAAAACACCCATACACAATGTTTATCGGTTTCAAAACAAGTCAACAGCTTCGAAAAGGTGATGAAAGCCCCACACAACAATTTCACAATCATTTACACCCATTTTACCAAAATAAACCTGGCGAATATCAAAAAAGATTTCAACCGGAAGTACTTTCGCTTCATAAACAAAGAAACCTCGAAAGGTCGGTCAGGTATAGTCATGTGGTAAAGAGTACGCGCAGTTTTGCATTTCCATTGGTTCCTAAGATCACGTGATTGGATGAGTTCATTCGCGTAAAAAATAGATGCATTCTGCACTAGAAGTTTCGCAAAACATTCCGCACCAGATCGTTTATTATTCTTTCATGAAAGTTAAAAAAAAACACCCATACACAATGTTTATCAGTTTCAAAACAAGTCAACAGCTTCGAAAAGGTGATGAAAGCCCCACACAACAATTTCACAATCATTTACACCCATTTTACCAGAATAAACCTGGCGAATATGATAATAGATTTCAACCGGAAGTACCTACACTCTCCATGAACATCTCTTCCAAACTATATTAAATATAAGGTCGCCGGCTTCTGCCGGGCGACCAATAACCAACTTGGTTACTTAACCAGAATGGTTAGATTAACCAGAGGCAAACCTAACCAATGAATCCCATCATGCAGTTCTCTTTTCAAGTTTTTCACGCGCTATACGTCACAAATATATATGCCTTCACGCACATTTTACCGCTCGATATATCGTCAATTTCGAGATAACACGTTTTAAAGTTTACACGATGTATTTGTGTATGACTACCGTCGTAATTATGGGTTTAAACACACATTCTGGTTTGTATATAGCCTCTTCTAAACACGTAATTCAGTCACAAATCTGTGTGGTCCGACCCTATAACGATAAAATTAAGGCAGCCGGAGTGATTTTCTCCATACCGAGTGTATCACTTCCTACTTGAAAACAGCGATGACCTAATTCAGATACGGTGGCATAAGCATCAGTTTTAAAGACAAATATGATGACTATATATAGGAATATGTCATGGGTAAGATTGGTGTGTTTTATATTTTGCAATAAGACTTTCTATCGCAATATTTAGTAGCGGAAATACAAATTTTCGGCACTTTCAATGACCCGGAAGTTGTGTCATCGGTAACTAATCAGTAAAAGTTTTGTTTATAGCAACTGTCTATTTGTACATTGTCCGCCAAAATTTGAAAAGAAAATGGACAGATAAGTCCAAACATTCACGCTTCCACTGTCAGTACGATTCTAAATAAAGTAATCGTGTATCAGGACAATGTTTTTGTTGAATGATTGAGAACAACATATGGGTTGTCACGGTTGAAAAACTACTCAACTTTTGAAAACAAATTTGACACAGAGTCCAGTGTTGAAAATGTTGATAAATAGATCTACTATGAGTCCGATAATTATTTAGGCAGTGACAGTAGTCTTAAATTTGAAACCGAAACCTAAGAATCTGTATGTATGGGTGTGGTGGCCTATATTTTTTTTATTTAAAGTTAAATGTTATGGTTATTCATTACAAAGGCAGGCATTGAAGTAAAATCGTGTGTTTTGCATCTCTCGTTGTCTTGACTTGAATTTGAATGAAAGTGAAACATGATGAAAATGTTAGGTGATGGAATTCATCATTATTTGCCTATGTATCACCTGGCCTCAGTTTGACTTGTATTTATTCCACTTAATAATAAATAAACTGAGGCTGGGAGCTCTATACCAAAGAGTCAGGCTTATAGAAAGTAACAATCATTCTATAGTAATTTGACAGAGGATCAGATAACTGGTTGATTTTGATTGTCAGATGGTGATTTGAATTCTAAAACCTGTATGATAGATACATACATGTATGTATCCTTCTGTAATTCCAATGAGTATTCACAACATAGGTTTCATCTTTTTTTCATTATGTATTTTACATTTATTATTTTCACTACGAAAACTTTCATCACTGTCATTCTCATCCTAGGTAAATAAACACATATTTGAATCATGATGGCGAAGTGGTCAGTAAAAGGACGGTGAAATTAACATGGCACAGCATCATTTCTGATCTTCAAGACCTGAAGGTCAGCATTTGTAGAAAATAACAGTTGTTTCTTACTCAAGAATCCAGCTGATTGAGTGTAACTTTTAACCTTTTTTGCTGCCAGAATAAATAAATTCAGATTATTTCAAGGTCTGAAAGCAGATTATTAGTGCACTGAAAGATGGTTTGGGTAAAAAATTAGCATCAGGTAGCAGACTGCATGTTCTTATCTTGATATAAGTCTCCAAAAGCTCTTTTAGTCTCTAGTGGCAGTGAAAGTGGTAAAAGAAATTTGGTATATTGGCAAAATATCTGTCATTATCTATGAACTAATGAATCACACATTTAAGTGACTTTTTTGCTCAAATTTGTGTTCTATAATTATGCTCTATCTTTCACATAGATATTTTTGCACCAAATTCAGTTAATGATTGCAAGCCATAGACATATTGGTCAGTGTTTTCCAGAATTGATCAATTTTCCAGTCATACAAAATAAACGTCGACCATACTCATATCTTTTCTGAAACTGACACATATTTACAAACATGAGCACCAAAAATACATAGCCTGTGAAGCAAATACTAGTGCTACATCAATGGTCACATAATAAACATATTGTGAAACGTTTTTCCGATCCACTGTGGTAAATAGATCTACTATCGACAGAAAAAATACTGTTATAAGTCTACTTCATTGTTGAGAGTTTTAACAGGTTTGTGATACATGTATTTTCTTTGTGAAATGAAAAGGTGAACACTGTCAGAAAACAGGGTTGTTGTTGCTTCAATTTCCAGTAGGTATCATAATTAGTTAACACACCAAGTTACAGCATAGTCAACTTAAAACAGAAATCTGTGTAAGTCATAATACGAATTGAAAGGAAATTTCAGTACATTATCCTTAACCCCAACTGCCAAATCTATACAGTTTATTATATCATTTTCAATCAATCATTTTCAGTGGACTTTTTTGTGATAAATGTCTCATAGAAAGTGGGAAAGGTTGAGACTAAAATTTGACTACTTGTAGAAAGACTGCAGGAACATATAGACTGATTTTGTTGTACAAAGACAAAATTTCACTCAGGAAAGATAGCATCAAAGTTACAAAAGTTAGTTAGGTAGATTTTTGCAATTGTCATTTATAGATGACATCCATCACTTAACTTTATACCAAGTTAAAAAATTTAGGACTGGTCTAGATTTAAGAATTTGCAGACAACAAATTAAAGTGTGGCTAAAATGAGGAAATAGTCTTAAAAGTTAAAATACATTGTGGTTAATGGAGACAATGTCTATTACATTTTCCTCTTTTCTCACAATGTTTACAAAGTGCTTCCTCTGGTTGCTAAAACAGAATTGTTGGTAGAGGGTTAACACAATAAATTTTTACTCCTTTAAAGATTGAATTTCTATTTTAAATAGGTACAAACAAGGACATCCAGTACAGTATGATGGTACCAAATTTACTCCAGCCTGGTGCTTGGGTGTTATGAGAGGTTCAGATGAGAGTCATTGCAGAATTTACATTGAATTACCTGAACCTTTGTGAAAAAGTGTTCACAGTGTGTCACAATTGGCAAAAGATACTTGAACATGTCACTTGTCCAATCAATCTTTTTCTTTTAAACCAAAGCTAGTTGAACCACACAAGGATATAAAAACATATCATGATTTCCTATCAGTGCAATTGGTCAGGGTATGTCAGATGCAAATACATGTAAGTACCAGAGTCATGAGAAATGTTCAAATATCAGTGTCCCATGAAATATTTACTCGGAATCAATAATGCTCTCACCACTTTTCAACTCACAGTTTATGCAAAAGTTTAGTTGGAAATGTCCATTCAGCTAGATATTTCTTTTTTTATGGACAACTAGCTCCGAATCAGACTATTTTACCAATAGTTTAGATCAAGATCAGAATGCAAGGAATGTGCAGTCTGAGCCTTTGATCTCTACCTTTCTTTTGAGTTAACAATATTATGTTGGATACTAGTATTTGTGAAATTATATTGCTGTTGTCCTTTTTTACCCAGACTGGAAAAAGTCCATTAAACTCTTCATCAAACAACAAATTTCTAGACTGGACCAAATTGAGAGCATTTGCAGACAACAAATTAACTGTTAAGATAAGATGATGATTTCTCTTTTTAATGGGTTAGAAAACATTAAGGTAAAAGGAGAAAGTGCGGGTTACCAACGTCTTTTCCTTTTTCAACATTTTCACATACTTCTTTTCTTGGCATGTTACAGAAATAAATAACTTAGAATAATAATACTGTTGTTGTCACTGTCCCACATTCAGGCTTGTATTGACATCCCTCTCGAACTGGAGCTAAAACAACTTTTCATGCCCCTGAAGCTAATAGCTTCAAAAAGGAGAAATTGCTTGTGAGAGCTGATTGCATACCATCCTATTAAGTCTTTGATGCTGCTGAAAAAGCAGATTTTCCTCATCTTTAACCCTTGACCAGACAATCCCTACTTTTAACCACCCTGTGAAAGAAGCCTTTTGAAAACATTGTGGGAAAAGGAGAAAATGCTGGTAACCAACTTTTAACAACCCTGTGAAAGAAGCCTTTTGAAAACATTGTGGGAAAAGGAGAAATGCTGGTAACCAGCATTTTCTCCTTTTCCCACAATGTTTTCCACCCTTTCCAAAACAATTTTTTCAGGCACGTTCATTTTGTCGTCTGCAAGTGGTTTAAATTTGGACTAGTCTAAAATTTTGCTCATGTGGTAAAGACTTAAGTAAATGTCCTACATGTAATTTGTAATGGGGTTTGGTTAGTCAAAAAAATGGCTTGTTAAGTAATGGGTTAAAGTATAGGTCTGAATGGCTTGTGCGAGAAAGGCAAAGGTTTATGAGAGAGATTAACGGTACCACTGAAATAGGATCATCTCATTTATTTAATCTATTAACCCACAAATTAAAGAAGTATTTTTTTAACATTCAACACTTCTTGACTAATGATATCATGTGCATGACGTCATAGATCATTTACCATTGACTACCTTTGGTAAAAAGGTTATAATTTCCCAGTTTCACAGAATATGTTCTAGACATACAGGCATATCCAAATATGGGATATTAGACCCCTTTCTACATTCACTGTCAAATTTATTGAAGTCAGAAGGTGCCTAGATTTATTGAAGTGAAAGGCCTAAACACTGGATACATATTAAAATTCTAACAACATGAATGTGAAAAAATACGAGACTGTCGAGTAAGTCCCTAATGGAAAAAAAAAAGTGAAATTAGAACTCCGATCTATTTCGTAGTAAGCGAGTGACCTACTCATTAGACCACAGAGTCAATCATGGGACATTGCTTGTAAATTATGGTAATATAAAGTAGCTCATATTTTCGCATGCATAAATTAGATATGACATTTGCAATTAAAGAAAAACAGTTGTTTTATTGTGGAGAAAATCTATTTTCTCTTATTTGTAAGTTAGTGTCAACATTCGGGGTACAATCCCGACAGGGGAGACTACACTGTTTACTTCACCCAATAGAGTTGCGAAATTTTTTACTTTCAAAATCGCAGTTTGCCTGCACATTTGTTGAATGATATCTCTTTCGGTTAATGAAGGTCGCTTCATCTTTAGATGGATATAAAATTCTAATGTGGGTTTTTTTATTTTTAAATCCCACTACACCGGGAAAACTGTCGATCTCGTACAACCCTTGTCGTGTAGTCCGTCGTTCACCCTCGATCGTCGGAATGTTTATGTACCGGTCGATCTGCGTCTTTTAAAGATTAAAAAAAAAAATGTTTTTAACACCTGTAATGGTCCTGGACACAGTAATGGATATCTTGCCAAAAGTGTCCCTATTCAACCACAAAAAAAAAAAAAAAAAACACTCAGAAGCTTAAAACCTTAGGACAGAAATAGACCATGCGGTAAGTTACGATTCGTCCCGTGTCGAAGTCGACCCCCTGAAAGTTTATCCAGTCTGTCTAAATTTGCCGCTCCAAACCTAGAATATAGATTTATCGTCGTCGAAGTTCTTTGTCGTCAAACGTGAATTTTCATAAGGCCTATTCAGTCGTCGAAATTGTCTCGGTCGTCAAGCTGTCGGTGTAATGTTCAAAGGCGGCCATGTTGATTTTTGGTTAACGTAGTTAACCGACCTAGGGAAGGTGGGTTAAATTTAACCGGAATTCGATTCTGGTTAAACTTAACCAGAGCTTTATACAATCGCTAACCAATAATTTAACCCAAACTCTCTCCTAACCAGAATTTTAACCCAGTGGTTAAAATTAACCAACGTTTATACAATCGGGCGCCACCCCATTGTATAAACGTTGGTTAAACTAACCCAGGGTTAAACTCTAACCTTGGGTTAACTTCTAACCAGTTTGGTTAACTAACCAAACTGGTTAAACACTTGTATAAAAGAGATAACCAAACTGGTTACTTAACCAGAATGGTTAGATTAACCAGAGGCAACCCTAAACAATAAATCCCATCGTGCAGTTCTCTTTTCAAGATTATCACGCGCTATACGTCATAAATATTGCCCCTCACGCACATTTTACCGCTCGATATATCGTTAATTTTCAAGATAACACGTTTTAAGGTTTGCACGATGTATTTTTCTACGAGTACTTATGGATTTACATACACATTTTGGTTTGTATATCGCCTCTTCTAAACATGTAATTCAGTCACAAATCTGCGTGGTCCGACCGTACTACGCTAAAATGAAGGCCGCCGGAGTGATTTTGCTCATACCGAGAGTACCTCTTCCTGCTTGGAAACAGCGATGACCTAATTTAGATAAGGTGGCATAAGCATCGGTTTTAAAGACAAATATAATGACTATATATATAGGAATATGTCTTGGGTAAGATTGGTGTTTTTATATTTTGCAATAAGACTTTCTATCGCAATATTTCTTTTCGAAAATACAAATATTTTGGCACTTTCAATGACCCGGAAGTTGTATCATCGGTAACCAATCAGTAAAAAAATTGTTTATAGCAACTGTCTTGTTGTACATATTCCGCCAAAATTTGAAAAGAAAATAGACAGATAAGTCCATAAATGCATTCTTCCACTGTCAGTACGATTCTACATAAAGTAATCGTGTATCAGGACAATATTTTTGTTGAAGGATTGAGAGCAACATATCGTTTGTTACAGGTGAAAAACTACTCAACTTTTGAAAACAAGCTTGATCAAGGATCCAATCTTGTAAATGTAGATAGATCTACTGTGAGTCCGAAAATTATTCAGGCAATGCTAATAGTATTAAATTTGAAACCGAAAACTAAGAAACTGTATGTATTGGTGTGGCTAATATATATATATATGATTTTTTTTATTTAAGGTTAAAGGTTATGGTTATTCTTTACAAAGGCAGGCATTGAAGTAAAATTGTGTATTTTGCATATCTTGTTCTCTTGACTTAAATTTGAATTAAAGTGTGACATGATTAAAATGTTAGGTGATGGAATTTAGCATTTTTTGCCTATTTATCATTTGGCCTTAGTTGACTTGTATTTATGCCATTTAATAACAAATAAACTGAGGCTGGGATCTCTATGACAAACAGTCAGGCTTATAGAAAGTAACAATCATTCTGTAGAAATTTGACAGAGGATCAGATAACTGGTTGATTTCTGATTATCAGATGTTGATTGGAATTCTAAAACCTGTATGACAGATACATTTGTATCCTTTAGTAATTCCAGTGAGTACTCACAACATAGGTTTCATCTTGTTTTCATTATGTATTTTACTTTTATTCTTTTCAATACCAAACTTTCATTACTGTCATTCTCATTCTAGGTAAATAAACACATATTTGAATCATGGTGGCAAAGTGGTGAGTAAAAGGACAGTGCAAGTAGCATGGCACAACATCATTTCTGATCTGCAAGACCTAGAGGGCATCATTTGTAGAAAATAATAGGTGTGTCTTGCTCAAGAGTCCAGCTAAATGGATGTAACTGTTAACTTCTTTTGCTGCAAGATAAATCCAGCTAATTTCAAAGTCTGAAAGTAGATTACTAGTGCACTGTAAGATGGTTTTGGTGAAAAAATAGCATTAGGTAGCAGACTGCACTTTCTTATCTTGATATAAGTCTCCAAAAGCTCTTTTAGTCCCCACTGGAAGTGAAAGAGGTAAAAGAAATTTGGTATATTGGCAAAATATCTGTCATATAGATGAACTAATGAATATCACATTTAACATGCATAAGTGACTTTTTCTATCACATTTGTGTTCTATATTATGCTCAATCTTTCACATAGATATTTTGCACCAAATTCAGTTAATGATTGCAAGTTGCACATTGGTCAGTGTTTTCCAGACTTCAAGCAATTTTTTGAGTTATACAAAAATAACTTTGACCATACTCATATCTTTTCTGATAGTGACATACATTTACAAACATGAACACCAAAAATACATAGCCTGTGAAGCAATTACTAGTACTACATCAGTGGTCACATAAAAACATATTGTAAAATATTTTTCAGATCCACTGTGGTTTATAGATCTACTATCAAGAGGAAAATTCTTTTATAAGTCTACTTCATTGTGGAGAGTTTTGACAGGTTTGTGCATTTTCTTGTCAATGATTTTTTCTTTGTGAAAATGAAAAGGTGAACACTGTCAGAAAACAGGGTTGTTGTTGCTTTAATTTCCAGTAGGTATCGGACTTAATTAACACTACAAGTTACAGCATAGTCTAGTTAAAACAGAAATCTTTGTAAGTCATAATACGAATTGAAAGGAAATTTCAGTACATTATCCTTAACTTCTACTGCCAAATCTATACAATTTGTTATATCATTTTCAATCAATCATTGTAAGTAGACCTTTTTGTGATAAATTTCTCATGGAAGGTGCGAAAGGTTGAGACTAAAATTTTCATTTTTTGCAGAAAGACTGCATGAACATATAGACTGAATTTGGTGTACAAAGGCAAAATATAACTCGGGATAGATAGCATCAAAGTTACAAAAGTGAGTTGGGTACATTTTTGCAATTGTCATTTAGAGGTGACATCCATCACTGATCTCTATATTAAGTTAAGAAAATAAGGACTGGTTTAGATTTAAAACATTTGCAGACAATAAATTAAAGTGTGGCTCAAATGATGAAATAGTCTTAAAAGTTATAAATCATTATAGTTAATAGAGAAAATGTCAATTACCAGCATTTCCCCTTTTCTCATAATGTTTACAAAGTGATTCCTCAGGTTGCTAAAACAGAATTGTTTGGTAAAGGGTTAATACAATGAATTTTACTCCTTTAATCCTTTAAAGATCGAATTTCCATTTCAAATAGGTACAAAGACATCCAGTACAGAATGATGGTGCCTGGACAATACTATACCAAATTTACTCCAGCCTGGTGCTTGGGTTTTATGAGAGGTTCAGATGAAAGCAATTGCAGAATATACATTGAATTACTTGAACTTTTGTGTAAAAGTGTCCACAATGTGTCACAATTGGCGAAAGATACTTGAACATGTCACTTTTCCAATCAATCTTTTTTCTTTTAAACCAAAGCTATTTGAACCATACAAGGGTATAAAAATATATCACATTTCCTATCAGTACAATTGGTCAGGGTATGTCACATGCAAATACATGTAAGTTCCAGAGTCATGAGAAATGTTCAGATATCAATGTCCAGTGACTATTGTGTCATTTGTATGTATGTGAACACACGGAGGAATTTTTTTTTCACTCCAAACCAGATAAGGTTCCAAGCATTTGATAGAATGTTAACAAACCTGTAAATTTGCTGCTACATGCAAGCTCAAAAACTCACACCTAGATTGGTTTGGTTCACTTCTTCAAACCTAGTCAGTCTGTCTGTCATCCAAATAATATTTTAGCTTTTTGGAAACTTTTTGGGGAAATATTTACTCAGAATCAGTAATGTGCTCACCACTTATTAACACATGGTTTATACAAAAGTTTAGTTGCAAATGACCATAAAGCTAGATATTTGTCTTTTTTTTATGGACAGCTCAGAATCAGACTGTTTTACAAACAGTTTAGATCAAGATCAGAATGCAAAGAATGTGCAGTCTGAGCTTTGATCTGTACCTTTCTTTTGTGTTAATATTATGGTGGATACTTGTGAAATTATATAACTATTCTCATTTTTTTCCCAGACTGGAAAAAAGTCCATTGAACTCTTCACCAAACAACAATATTCTAGATTGGACCAAATTAAGAGCATTTGCAGACAACAAATTAACTATTGATAAGATGGTGATTCCTCTTTTTGATGGGTTAGAAAATATTAAGGAAAAAGGAGAAAGTGTGGGTTACCAATGTTTTCTCCTTTTCCAACAATGTTTTCACAAGCTTTTTTTCTTGGGATTGTTAAAATTGTGTGGTGAGGAGTGAAATTGCATTCTAGAAATTAAACCAATTTGTATGTTTTGGTACATGTTTTTTTGATAAATTTGGATATTTACTCAGTTTATTACAAATGCTAGATGTATATAATCATTAGTCATGGCATATTACAGAAATAAATGATGCTGTTTCTGTCACTGTCCCACATTCAGGCTTGTATTGACATCCTCTCCAAATGCCCCCGAAGCTAATAGCTTCAAAAAGGAGAAATTGCTGGTAAAAGCTGATTGCATACCATCCTATTACGTCCTTGATGCTACTAAAAAAACATACGTGTATTTCCGTCCTCTTTAACCCTTTACCAAACAGTCCCGACTTTTAACGATCCTGTAAAAGAAGCCTTTTGGAAACATTGTGAAAAAAGGAGAAATGCTGGTAACCAGCATTTTCCCCTTTTCCACAATGTTTTTTACCCTTTCTAATTCAAATTTCACTTTTTGCGAGAAAGACAGGTTTATGAGAGAGTTTGGGGATACCATTGAAATAGAATCATCTCAGTAAATTATTTAATCTATTAACCCATATTTGTTGTTTCTCAGTAATGGTAATGGAATGTTATCATCTTTATTGACTTTGAGCTCAGTCAGTACTTTTTTTACACTGCTGGATCCATCTGGATCCAAAATAAACTTGGAAAGTCCACTCTCTTGAAGATCTTTTACCCTGAAATATAAAATATTTTCAAAATTATTCTGTACATCAGATGTAGAACACTTTTAGTTCCCAGGCTTTTCAAGTGATATGTATACATGTATATATATGTATACCATCACATTATGAAATTAAGGCAGTTTATTTTATTTCTGGTAACGGTCAATCTGAGAAGTTTATCAATTTTAAATTCAGTAACTTGGGTACAGATCTATACAGTATCACATAGGACAAAGAAAAATGTAGTGCCGGCTCGAATCATGGATAGATGTTGTGTACTAGTAACATATCATTTATATAATTTTATTTGTTACTATTTATTGTGAGCCTGGCGCATGTTGCTTATGTTAGCATGCACTTTAAAGTTATCTTTTTACAAAGTCAATATAGACAAGATACACTAAATTACTTTATAAAAAAGACCCCTGAGTGAAGATTGATTGATTGAATGGTGTTTAATGCCACTTTCAACATTATTTCAGTCATATCACGGCGACAGCTTACATATTCATGTATTTCCCGGGTTTCACAAGCACTAGGCTAGGGCTTGAAGTGTCTTACTAAGAAAACTCACGAAGAACCCTGTGAGGCTCAAACCCGGATCCTCCAGGTTACGAGTCCTACACTTTACAACAGAGCCACGCAGGACCCCTCTCCGTGTGACGAGGGAGAAGGACGTGGACAAACCCTGAACAGTAGGCCAAATTTCCAAAGTTATGGACCCGTAACCATTGAAATTCCCATTCAAAAGAATACCCACAACATGTAGGGTATGGAAGAGTAATAAACGATTCAGTCTGTCATCAGTCGACCCCACCGGGCGCTGTGTGAAAATAACCGCGACCACGAAATCTCGTCGCGCTAGTGGGCAAGATATTTCTCATACTTTACCTGTCAACAAGACTCTTTTTTGAAGAACTTGTGTTCGCTGCAAAGCCACGGCAATTCAGCCATCTAACCAGATCCTTCGGGTCGTTGTCTTCAACTACTGGATCCGGCAATACGGCGCCTTTCACATCTTCCTCTCGTAGTTTTACTATCACGTCCGCCATGTTGAAAATCTATTTCCCCCCCCAAACAATCCCAGAATGCAACGCGGTAAACAATGCGTGACGTCATAGGGTTTGCGGACTATTAAAGTGTTGAAGTAAAACGTTCAACTCTTGTTGGCTAAATGACACCATGTGCATGATGTCATAGATCATTTACCATGACTACCTTTGGTAAAAAGCTCATAATTTCCCATATTCACAGTCTATGTTCTAGATGTGGGCATATCCAAATATGGGAAAAACTGAAAAAGTGGCCATTAGTCCCCTTTCAGCAGTCACAGACAAATTTATTGAAATCAAAGGTGACTAGCTTTATTGAATTGAAAGGCCTAATTACTTGATAAATATTAAACTTCTGACAACATGAATGTAACAATGAATATGTGATTCGATCTCGAATCTCTATGTCCGAGGGCGAGTGGTCTACCCATTAGACCACATGATCACTCGAAATATTGTGCTGTAAATTATCATAATATATACAGTAGTTAGTATTTCCATATGCATAAATTAGTTATGACGTTTTTTATTTAAAAAAAAAAAAATGTTATATTATGGAGACAATCAAAGCGACTTCGGTATTATCTCTTATTTGTATGTCACTGTCGACATTCGGGGTACAATCCCGACAGGGGAGACTACACTGTGTTTCTTCAACCAGGAGCTGCGAAATTTTACTTCCAAAATCGCAGGTTGCCTGCACATGTACTGAATGTTATCTCTTTCTGTTAATGAAGGTCGCTTCATCTTTAGATGGATATAAAATTCTAATGTGGGTTTGTCTACGAGTCCTACTACACCGGGAAAACTGTCGATCTCGTACAGCCCTTGTCGTTGTAGTCCGTCGTTCACCCTCGATCGCCGGAAAGTTTATGTACCGGTCGATCTGCGCCTTTTAAAGATTACAAAATGTTTTTAACCCCCGTAATGGTCCTGGACACTGTAATGGATATCTTGCCCAAACTGTCCCTATTCAACCACAAAAAAAAAACAACCAGAAGCTTAAAACCTTAGGACAGAAATAGACCATGCGGTAAGTTACGATTCGTCCCGTGTCGAAGTCGACCCCCTGAAAGTTTATCCAGTCTGTCTAAATTTGCCGCTCCAAACCTAGAATATAGATTTATCGTCGTCGAAGTTCTTTGTCGTCAAATTCGTGAATTTTCATAAGGCCTAATCAGTCGTCGAAATTGTCTCGGCCGTCAAGCTGTCGGTGGAATGTTCAACGGCGGCCATGTTGATTTTTGGGTAACGTAGTTAACCGACCTAGGGAAGGTGGGTTAAATTTAACCGGAATTCGATTCTGGTTAAACTTAACCAGCGCTTTATACAATCGCTAACCAATAATTTAACCCAAACTCTCTTCTAACCAGAATTTTAACCCAGTGGTTAAAGTTAACCAACGTTTATACAATCGGGCGCAGGTCGCGGGTCAGATACCCTAAGCCCTGAGCTACCCGGCCGGGCCTGTTTATATATGTGGCGTTGAAGGAGTTTAATATACACGAAAACGCACCTCTACTAAAGCCAGGCATATAGACATCTAATTAGGGTAAATGGAAGTAAAAAGTACTTGAGCAATGATCTGTGAAAAAAGGGGCTTAATGCATCTGCAAAAACTATCGCAGACTGACCTGAGTCGAAACTTTTTGCAATTGGCCAGTTTCTGCATGTCAAAGGACTGGTGTACCTCACGAATCAGTCGGTTGTTAACTCTTAGGCTGCTAAGCGCGACTCACTGACGTTTTGCGGACAGTGTAGATTGAGATCAGACTGCACATAACGTGCAGTCTGATCTTGGATCTACACTGTCCAATAAGGAGATGTTTTTCCCCGAAAAAATAACTTTGAAATTGCAATATCTAGGTTTTTACCATCGACCTAAAAGTTTTTTTTAAGTTATTTAGCAGGATAAGGGTTAATAATGCCACGCTTGGTATCATACATTACGGAGACGCATTAAACTCCCTTTGCCAGAGCATGGTTCATTTGTATGTAAAAAAGCAATTCACATCAGTTCTAGTCGTTGATAAAGTACCTCTGCAGCGTAAAGCTAGCAAACCCAACGAATGTTGAAAATACTTTGAATAGATCGCGGTGATGGTTTGCCAGTTCTCGTTGTAAGATCTCGAAGAACGTGATGAACAAGAAATTTCCAGCGGAAAAACTCATCAGCACGGACGACACGATTTTATGTTTGACGTCATCGTTAATCGAGCTGATCAGGGCACCAACAATGACACTAATAGGGCTTACCATCGCAAAATATATGATTACAGTTACAACCTTCATCATTGATGGATGAAGGTGCATGGATGGATGGATGGATTGGTTGGTTGGTTGGTTGATTGGTGGGTTGGTTGGTTGGTTGGTTGGTGGGTTGGTTCGCTCATTCATTCATTGTTTTATCTAGCTCAGACGCAGAGAATTTTAGGAATGTTAAGAACAAGATGATCTTGACCTGTCGTTGATATGATATCTATTATGAAGTGACCCGCTGGGGTAGTATACCGGCCTTGACATCAAAATAACTTCACATATATTTCTTTTCATACTTCATTTTACTGGTAAACATTTTATTTTTATTTCCAGTTGGAATCATGGATGCTGATCATGTTATATTTCAATGACTTTTTCGAGTTCCTTAAATGCTGTGGTGTCATTCTTACATTTCAGGGCTGCCTTTGACTAAACTTCGTAGACAAATTATTTGGGATTGTTTAAGTTTACCCAAAGGTATGAACTGGCGTAAGGTTATGCAAATATATACATGTACTCAAATCGTAAAGTTATGTGAAACTTATTTTCAGACTTAATGATTGCTTACCTAAGCAGCGTACGCAAATTTCGCGCGTACCCAGTTTAGTAAAATGGGTACGCACGAAATCTGCGAACGCAGTTTAGGTAAGCAAATTAGTCAAAGGCGGCCCAGGTGCATAGCCCGGAAAGTAGTTAAGATGAAGCCCAATGTATTATAAATTTTCTTCTTTTCTTTTTTTTTTTAATCTTTCTTTCGGCGTGGCTGAATGAGCTAGCTTTTGACTCAATTATTCTTGGTACTGATAAAGAATGAATAGATGGCAATTTGCGATTGGTCAAAATATAAACATGTTTATTTGGCGGGCACCTGCTGGCATATTTGCTCGCACATTTATGAAGCCACTATTTACAAGCGTTGCTACCGCTTATCAATACCCTAAGGCTTTGATTCATACCATAACAAATTAATGTAATGGAGAATGGTCCTTTTTTTTGTTCTTTTTGAAATTTAATATTTCATAAGCGTTTCCCAGTGACCCAAGAACCCAATAAGTACTCCTTTTCAACAAAATGAAAAACGGTGAGGAAAAAAGGCAATTTCTCGTGAAATTAATTTTCATTATTTTACTTTATATAGAGCCAGAGAAGAGTTTCGATATTCATATTGCCGTCTTTTAAAAAAAAAAAAAGATTTCTTGTTTCTATATCAAACTAGATGTTCGCATTTTACATAGCCAATCACAACTTTGTCAATTCTTTAGAAAATATAAATAAAAATCAGACTGTGTTTTGCAAACAATGATGATCGAAATCAGACTGCACAAAACATGCAGTCTGAACTATGATCTATGTTGTCCGCTGTTTAGCTTTTTTCTGGCAAAAGTAATTTTGAAATTGAAATTATTTGGTCTCGGTTCCTGATTGAGAAAGCCCATTCCGTTTATTTGATGCTTTAATGGTTAATATTGAAGCCTGGGCTTCCGGGCTTCCGCCTGGCAACGCGCCTGCATACAATTATTCAATAAACATTAACCTCTGCAGATATTTAGGTAATAAGAAAGCCATTTTTGAAAACAGTATATCTCACGGTGCTAACATGTATTCGTGTATTAGACCTGTAAAGGTGTGTACTACCTGTTTGTTCTGCGTTTATTGATCTCGCCACCAGTTGCCCACAAAAGCGACGCCCCGGAAGACTGTTAGTCATTTTAGAGGGAGTGTAAGATACAGGAAGAAACCCATCCTAAACAGACATCTGCTTCTTTAACGTGCTCGATGCGTAGCACCGCCATACGGGACCGTAATTTAAAGTTTCAAAGACTAGTTAAAGACTATTAGTAATCTTAGTTGGCCAGCTGTGGGATCAAACCCACAATCTAAAGTATCCCTTGATTACTAATTCCGTGCTCTACCACTTTAGCAAATCTGGCTGACTTAAAATGTATCAAACCTTCAGTTTTCTACCTGTTATTGTACTCAAACCTACATGTACATCTTAACAATAGCTGCCAAAAGTAAAAGAAACGGGTGTTAAAATGCATTTAGATTTAAAAAAAAAAAAAAAAAAGTCCATTTCCAATTAGGAAATATTTGTGAAGATAACAATCTCTTATTGTACGATCGGTCCAAGAGCTAGTCGCTGACAGTGAAATTAATTTCAAAACTAGCATGAATGCAGCCAGGTCACTCTATCTCTTGTTCACTTTTGCCTGTCTTTGAAATTCATTTCCCTGCCAGCGACTTACACTTGCGCTGACCACAAAACAACAGATTGTCATCTTCACAATATTTTCCATACTTTTAAATGGTATGATTTAAATGCATTTTAACACCAGCATTGTGTCTTTGCCGCTATTGGCCTTAAAGGGAGTTGAGTTTCATCTCTTTCATGATTACGGAAAGAGCAGGGGCCCAATTCTCCAACAATCCTCAAAAACAATCTTAGTCTTAATCCCAAAGATTTTCTAAATTTAAAAGTAACGCAATCTCTGATTGGCTAAACCAAATAGTTTAGCCAATCAGAGATTGCGTTACTTTCCAAATCTAGAATAAGACTAAGACCGCCACCGAATTAAATATGAAATGTAAAAGCAAACCAATTAATCTAGAATATAGTCAAGCTAAAAAACAACCAGTATGGTGGGATGATGAGTTACAATCTTTAAAAGACATAAAATATGCATCCTTAAAATTGTTTAGAAACACCAATACTATAAATGATCTCAACGTATATAAAGACAATAAAAAGGAATTTAAACTAGCGTGTAAGAAGAAAAAGAATATATTATGCGCAAAAAGTAGACAAGAGTTGATAGCTTGTAGAAATGACCCGAAAGCATTCTGGAATATACTCAGAAAGAGGCTTAATCCTAAGGCAGTGCAGCCTAGAATCTCGGGTCAGGCTTGGTTTATTCATTTCACTAACCTTTTGATGAGCAATGAAATATTTGATTATAACTTTAAAGATCTGAACCCAAATAATGATAATAATGATATTTTAAATACACAGATTTTAGAAAATGAAACACATACAGCTATTAAAAAGATAAACCCGAGTAAATAGCCTGGACCAGATGGCATTCTTGGACACTTTATTACGTCAACACAACATGTGACTATCCCAATTTTAACTAGACTCTTCAATGCTATTTTTAACAGGGGTGAACTCCCTAAACTTTGGTCAGAGAATATTATTTGTCCGATACATAAATCTGGATCGTTAAAGGATGCAAATAATTATCGTGGCATCTCTCTTAGTAATATCCTATACAAAGTTTTTGCCAATATTCTAAATACGCGTCTATGTCGATGGTCCAATGAAAATAAACTCGTAGATGAAGCTCAGACTGGTTTTAGAGCTGGTTATTCAGCAGTAGACAATATGTTTATCCTACATGCAATGATTCAGAAATATCTTTCTAAACGAAAAGGCAGATTTTATGTTCTTTTCATTGATTTTGAAAAAGCATTTGATAATATATCACATAAAAAGCTATTTGAAAGTTTATCTAGTAAAGGCGTTAATGGAAAATTTTTGAACATCCTCTTAGAGATTTGTAAGAAAAACAACTCCTGCGTTAAAGTAGCAGATTCCTGTACTAGTTACTTCCCCTGTCAGAAGGGAACCCGACAAGGGGATACCTGTAGTCCCCAAATTTTCAATCTTTTTATAAACGATCGCTGTAGTAACGTGGGCATTAATTCGGGCACTGGTATATTTATTAACTCAAACATTCCTAAAATAACTTATCTTTTATTTGCTGACGATGTTGCTTGCCCGGCTGACACAGTGGTACAGCTTCAGCGCCAGATAGACAAAGTTGAGAATTTCTGTAAGGACACTGGCATGCAAATTAATGTTAAAAAGACCCAAATTGTTATATTTAGGAAAGGGGGTAGATTACGAAAAAGTGAAAAATGGAAATTTGGAAATAAACCTTTATCTATAGTTAGTTTTTATAAATATATGGGAATACTTTTTACTCCTAAATTGAAATGGACAAAGGCTCTTCGAAATCTATCTGCACAAGCAACTAAAACGTTAAACTGCCTTCGTGTATATAACTACCAATATGGGACACTCTACTGCCAAGATCATTTTAAGGTATTTGACGCAATGGTTAAACCAATACTTTGCTATGGGGCAGAACTTTGGGGCTATACATATAGAGACATCGTAGAAAGAGTACATATCCAAACCTGTAAACAGTTTTTAGGCGTCGGTAAAACTACTTGTAATGCTATGGTTTTGGGTGATTGTGGTAGATATTCTCTATGTTTAGATTATTTTGTCAGATTCATCAAGTACTGGTGTAAATTACTACAGATGCCGAATAATAGATACCCAAAACAATGTTATTTAATGCTCAAATATTTGGATGAAAATAATAAACATACATATGCTTCTGAAGTAAGAAAACTTTTGTTTAGCTATGGATACGGTTTTATTTGGCTATCTCAAGATATAGGCGATATAAACAGTTTTATCAAAGAATTCAGAATTAGAGTTAGGGACATATTGCAGCAAGACTGGCATAATAACCTAATGAGTTCTTCAAAAGCTAATTTATTTAGTCAATATAAGTCATTATTGAATGTAGAAAGTTATATTTCATTCAATTTTCCATTTCATCTCAGACAAGCATTTGCAAAATTCCGATGTTCCGATCATAAATTGAATATTGAAGTTGGCAGGCATTATAATATACCCAGAGAAGAACGTATTTGCTCTTTTTGTCTTGAAAACTCTTCAATTTCAGTGATAGAGGACGAATTTCATGTCTTCTTTCAATGTAAAAAATATGACTATTATAGGAAAATTTATCTTGGACATAACTATATTTGTAATACTGAAATGTTTATTTTATTTATGGCCAGCAAACAAGAGTTTTTACTGTTAAATATATGTAAGTTCGTCCATAAAATACTAGAAATTAATAAGAATAGTATGTAATACAAAACTCTTGACAGAAAGACTTTGGAATGGGTAACATCTTAAGAATTTGCAGAATATAAAATATAATACAAAAACGGAAGGGATGGGGAGCTTTGTGGAGAAGGAGGAAATGATAGTATTCAGTATTTCTTCCCTCTTCCCCAATGTTTTCTAAGCCTTCCCTTGCAGTCCGTTAAAGGCCAGGGTTATTTGGTAAAAAGTTTGAGTTTAAATACTCAAAAAGCTTTTTATTTTTTTGTATAATGTGTTAAGTACTATAATGTAACTATAAACGTCTTATTACGGTTGTTTACCGGACAATCCCTTTGTTTTGAGGTTTTGAGTTTAATTATCAATAATTGCCCGAAGACATTGTGAGGAAAGGAAAAAATGCTTGTAGCAGGCGTTTTCTCCTTCCATTACAATGCTGTTTACTTGCTGTAAGGGAGACTTATTATTGTCGCTATAATTAACTATTTGAACATTTTCCACATTCGTAATTACCTTTGAGGCCGGAGTAGATCAGGACCACACTGCTAAAACTAGCTGTCTGATCCTTGGTATGTACTTTTTACGCTCCTATATATTCTTGGCAGGGGTAAATATGTAAGTCCAAGAATTTTTTATTTTGTTTGTTGTTTATGGATAATATTCCTGCATTTGTTTGAATTTGATTGAATACTTGTAATTATGCCTCTCTAAAATGCCTTACAGATCTGCGAATGTGAATGTATATTTTCATATGACAGGGTCACCAATTATATACATGTATATGTGTGTGCATCCAGATAGGATTGTTCCCATCTATCTCATTACCAAATAGGCAATGTGGGAAGAGGGAAATACGCTGTTATCTGGCTTTCTCCTCTCCCCACACTGTTCTTCTATGTTATTAATGAGTTATTTCTAGAATTGAGGGTACGTTTCAGGTACTTTCCGATTATATTTGATATTTTCCGTATAATAGCTCGTGTGCCATTTGTCAATGTGTTTGACTTAATTATTCAAAGAGCTGTGTGGGAGGTGGAATTTTTAATATAAATTTTAGAATCTCTTCCCCTCACATAGGTCTTTGACCTGCATGTATTTTTATTTCTTGCAGTTTCAAAAGGTTGTCTGTTTATTAATAGTGTCTTTCATGTCTTTTTGTTGAAGGGAATTGTATTAAATGGTATACATTGTACGCTGGGCCAGAGGCCTAAATACTCAATAAACTAATTGCAATCTTCAATCTACTATGACTGTAATTTAGAATGTTGGCCAACTGTTCAAGCCCTGGCCCTGTATTCACCCACCGTTGTGAATAACTTTATTCGTATAATTTTAGAGAATTTTCTAAATTCAAATGGTATATTGGCTACCAATGGCTATCGCAAGCGGAAATTGTCTTACTTTCCAGTATAAGAATTAGACGAAGAATGGCATGCAGCGCTCAGGCTGCTAAACGCAACTCACTGACCTTTTGCGGACCGTGTAGATCAAGATCAGACTGCACAGAACTGTTTGATCTCTGATCTACACTGTCCGATAAGGAGATATTTTTCTAAAAAAGATAAGCTTGAGAAAGCATTTTTCGGGTTTTTACTATCAGTTTGAAAGTCTCATTTAACTTATTTAGCATGTTAAGGGTTATCCCTTAGGCTACTAAGCGCAACTCACTGACCTTTTGCGGACAGCGTAGATCAAGACCAGACTGCACAGAACGTGCAGTCTGATCTTGCGTCTACACTGTCCGGTAAGGAGATATCTTTCCTCCAGAACTACCTTTGAAGTAGGGAAATTTGGGTTGATACTATCTGTTTGAAAGTTCCATTTCTCTGACTTAGCATGTTAAGGGTTAAAATGGTTTGTGACTATAGGCCCAGAGATACACCCGCATCTCTTTCTCCAACCCCTGCATTTGTCTGTGTGTCTGTTTGTTTCTCTGCCCCTTCTTCCCCCCGTCTGTCTGTCTGTCTGTCTGTCCCTTCCCCAATGACTCTCTGTCTTTGTCTGTTTGTCTGTCTGTCTGTCTGT
Source organism: Tridacna gigas (assembly GCA_945859785.2). NCBI lineage: Eukaryota > Metazoa > Mollusca > Bivalvia > Cardiida > Cardiidae > Tridacna > Tridacna gigas. The sequence goes on along the minus strand of OX244041.2, from coordinate 25,412,216 downwards.
CTGTCCCTTCCCCAATGACTCTCTGTCTCTGTCTGTCTGTCTGTCTGTCTGTCTGTCCCTTCCCCAGTGACTCTCTGTCTTCGTCTGTCTGTCTGTCTGTCTGTCTGCCTGCCTGTCTATCTGTCTGTCTGTTTGTCCGTCCCTCTGTCCCGTTGTCTGTCCATCTGTGTGTCTGTCATTATATAGACTTTATCCCTCTTATATGTCTGAGGATATTGCTGTGTGGATCAGGATCTTAGGGCTAGTTGTGTTTGCTGCTAGTTTTACACATCCTCTAATGGTTCCGCTGAAAATCAATGACTAAGACTTTTGGTTTGTAATCAGAAAATTCCGGTTCGATTCCTAGCACGCGGCGCCAGTCATTTCCAAGGCAATGCAGAAATTAGAAAGCTTTTGCCGTGATGTGATTGTAGTGCCATTGAAAGTATAACACCAATTAAATAAATAACCGAAGCCATTTCCAAACGTACTCTTATTTTAAGACTTTGACGAAGAAGTTAAAAAAAAAAAATGCTGACAACCAGCATTTTTCACATGTTTTCTACCCTTTCAAAGACAAGGTCTTTCCCCTGAACCAAGCTGAACCTTTTGGTCTGAAAATCTGATGTTTCTAAAAATTTGTGGTCTGGTAAAAAGGTAGGTAGGGAGGGGAGTAGGTGCGTTGTAAGCAGAAGCTCTGCTCCGTGTACTTTCTAACACTTTGACTCTGCTGCAGGCGACACGGTGATAATACAAGTGGAAATAGCGAAGAACTGCGAGCTGATGATGATAAAAGAACGATTTTTACCACTAAAGTATGCCTTTGGCTTCACAAATAACTCGCCCCATACCAGGATTTTCTCCGAACAGTAAGTTGTGATCATAATATTTGAGAGGCGCTCTGGCAAAAGAGGGTTTAATGAATTCTCCTTTATACATGATACCAAGTAAGTCATTACAGTATTATAGGTCCATAAAGTCCATTTTGTATAACAACCGACTGAATCATAAGGTAGACTGGTCCTTTGACCTGCAGAAAATTTGCATAAATAATAAAAGATTCCACCCATGTCAGCCTGCACAGATACTTTTTGCAAATGCAATAAGCTCACTTTTCACAGAGCATGGCTCATGTGTAGAAGTAGGAGTAGTAGTAGCAGAAGAAGCAGCAGCAGGCTATTAAGAGTAGTAGGTATAAAGTGGTAGTTGTTTTAGCTGAAGTGTAAGTAGTTTCACAATCATGATATTGGTGAAGGCAGTAGTAGCAGTTGTAGAAGTATTAGATTACTAGTAGGCTTAGTAGCAGTGGAAGAAGTAGTAGTAGCAGTTGTAGTAGTAGTAGCAACCACAGATTTATGCAAGTTGTGACGATCTAGATCAGACTGCATAGAATGTGCAGTATGATCCTAGATTTTTTTCTCACAGGAAAAACCTCATCGTATCGGACAATGTAGATCAAGATCACATTGTACGTTCTGTGCAGTCTGATCTTGATCTAAATAGTCCTTTCAAGCGCATTGACTCGCACTTAGCAGCATAAGGCTTAACTCTTGCCATGCTAAATATCTTAAATGAAACTTTCAAGCCGATAGTACAAACTAAAATATTGCTATTTCAAAGTTAATTTAGGGTGGATACTTCCTCATCGGACAGTATAGATCCAAGATCAGACTGCACGTTCTGTGCAGGCTGATATTAATCTACACTGTCCGCAAAAGGCTCCTGAGCCGCGCTTAGCAGCTAAAAGGTCAAGGGATAAAAAGTTATTTCTCTCTTTCCAGAATGTTGTCCATACACGAATCAGGCCTGCTGCAAATCTGGAAAAGAAAATGGTGGCCTAAAAACAGTATATGCTCCGGGGACATTCTTCCTGAGGCGAAACCAATCAAACTTGTCGACGTGCAGAGTGCATTTTACGTTGCGGCAGGTGGAATAGTTCTGGGTTTCGTGGCGTTTATATCCGAGATTTTTGTGAAAAGATTCAGAAGGGAGAGTTTTACCGACCGTCAGTCACACATTACGAAATGGATTTTGTGGATTCCTAATTATGTGATGACTTGCTTGGTATAATAAATCAAAGGGATGCATTTAGCCCTGTTTTGCCAGAGCATGGCTCAAATTGTGAACAACGTTAAACCAGTGGAAGCATTTTGAATTAATCTCACAGAAATGTTCAATAGGCTAGCCTGCACCAGAGTTGCTCAAACTGTTTCTCTCCACTGAACAAGATGTCGCTATACCGCAAAGAAATTTCTCGCGATCCGATTGGATAATGTGCTCCGAACATAAATTGAAGTTCACCGGCAAAATCCGCGGGAAAACAGTTTCCCTCTCGGGAGCCCCGTATACTTCACCACACATTGAACGCAAAATCTAAAAGCCTTCGACTCGGGTCGACAGGAATCGCCACAGCCGTAGACAAGTTTCCATGTACCTTGCCACCTAATATTGTCTGGCAGTTGTGTAACTCTGGGCAGAATACAAAATTTTAGACTCGGCCAAAGTCTAAAAATTCAAAGCATTCAAAGCATTTGCTGACAACGAAATAAATATGGTTGAAAGTATGGAATTTGTTGTCGATAGGGTCGAAAACATTGTGTGGGTGGGGAAAAAATCCTGTTTAGCAGCATTTTCTCATGTCCCTCCACTACGTTCCAAAAAATTCTTTGTCAGGATTGTTAAAACACGACATTGTTTGGTAAAGAGTTAACCCTTTCCCAAACAAGCCCTGGTTTTCTCGTGTCTGCAGTACAAGTCTTTTGAAAACACTGTGGGAAAAGGAGCAATTGCTCGTAACGAGCAATTTCTCCTTTTCCCACAGTGTTTTCTACCCTTTTTGAGAACTCCCTGCCATTTTCATCAAATTTAAAATTGTCGTCTGCAGACTCTTTCAATTTGGACCAGTCCAAAATTTGTCGTCTGGGAAAGGGTTAATTGAAAAAATTGATAAATGCCTAACTTATCCAACTTGTACTGATAAAGTTTACGTACCCTTTAGTCTACATGAATAAGTTTAACCCTTAGGCTGCTAAAATGCAACTCACTGACCTTTTGCGGACAGTGTAGATCAAGATCAGACTGCACTTTTTGTGCAGTCTGATCTTGGACCTACACTCTCGAAAAGAAGATTTTTTTTCTCCCTGCAAAAATTAGTTTGCAGTAACATTATTCGGGTTTTTACTATCAGCTTAAGTTTCATTCAACTTATCTAGCAGGATGAGGTTTAAGTTTTAACCTCTACCAAATAATCCCGTTCTTTAACGACCCTGGGGAAACAGGCAGTAGTATATAGATGCCGGTTCAAAAACAAGGTAGGACCTAACCATTTTCTCAGCAAAATCCAAAAATGGTTAGGATTTTAACCATTTTCTGGTCAAAACCAAAACCGGTTTCGATCCTGAGCGCGTCTGGTCGGATCTGGCCAAAACCGGTTTCGAGCCTGACCAAAACCGTTTTCGATCCTGAAAGCGTCGGAGCGAATTCGAGCACGTTTTAGCGAAAACTAGAACTGATCAGAATTCTGACGCATCAGTCGGATCTGACCAAAACCGTTTTCGATCCTGAACGCGTCGGGTCGGATCAGGCCAAAACCGTTTTCGATCCTGAGCGCGTCGGAGGGAAAGCCAGAATCCGGGACGAATTCGGGAGCGTTTTAGCGAAAGTCTAACAGGGGGATTCCCTCGGCATTTGTTTAAAAAATAGGGAGGAGGGAGAGAGGCGAAACTTCGCGGGGGGGAACTAATTATTTTTCTGGAGCCGTTGTTTTGCCTTGTAATGTCCGTAAGCCAGTGTATGTATTTCGTCCTCTAGAACAATACGTATGTCATCGTCTCGGCTTAGTGCCACTTTATTTACCTCCTCTGTATGTATTTCGTGTTTTCTGCTTCGAAAGATTCTCATGGATCTTAAGTAAGGTTCTCCGGTTCTTAAACAGTCTAGAAACAGGTTAAAATGCAATTCTTTATCAGCAATCGGCTTAGTGACACCCTTACACTTTTTTACTTCTTTTCCTTCGAACGTTTTGTACGCGTACAGCTTTGGTCTAAGTCCCACAAATTCTGTCATGATTTTTCCACCCAGCTCGTCTTTAAACATGCCGATTACTCTTTTATTTACGTTCGTTGGTATTTCGGACGGATGATTTTTGGGGTAGTTAATCGTGTCAAACTTGGAAGGAACGTCAGGCCCGATGTCTCGGTAAAAGTCTCCCGTTTCTATTTCGTAAATAAAGCTGCCGGTATCCGTGTACAGCAGTTTGGACGTATCTCCGTACTTCGGCGTAATGTAATTGTAGCGAAAGTCATACATTAAAGTTTTAGAGATATCTAAAATACACATTCCCAAGTAGACGGGCTTGTCATAGAGTATGTGGGTTTTTCCCATGTGCACTACGATTAAGTTTTCTTCGTATATCTCAGAGTGTTTAAAGTTTGGTTTTGCCATCAGCTTATGTTGTTTTTCTTCATCAGTCACCAAACGAACATCAACTCTTTTTCTAATGTTTTCCATCGTTTAGCCAAAAACGGAGTTATTCATCAGTTTAAAAAAGTTTTCCTCGAACTTGTTGGTCGCTTTTGCTCTGAGCTCAGTATCGATGTATTTTTTTAACCAAGGAGACTCTTTGAAACTAATCCCTCTATGGACCTGTGTAAGCTTTAAACCGTTACGAAGGCATTGCTTTAGAGCATGGTAGTGGAGAACTTAATTCTTTTCAGGGTTGAGATTAGGAATTAACTTTTTTACTCCGTTTACCACTAATCGCTCTGGTGCAAAGGGAAGCTCATTGTGCGGCTCGTGTAGGTTTTTTGGGTACTCTAAATCCACCTCTAAAATGCAGGGAATTTTTTCCCACTCGTTTAATTCTTCGTCCGTCATGCAGTTAAAATCGTGAGTAGGAAGAGGATGAGACATTGCCCAGGCGTAAAGGTTGTTGGCATCAACATACGGCAGATACGTTATTGGCAGATTTTTATCGTACTGATCTTCCATGTACGGATTATTGGCTTTCCCATGCCGAGTACTGCACATTGCGATACCTCCTCTGATGCCTTTTTCTACCATCAACAGCATATTTACGTCAGTAAATAATTCCAGCATTACCCCAGATTTTTTTTAAAGCGGCGTCCCAAGCCAACCCCGGCGCGCTGTTATACCAAGCGGGGTCTAAACCGTAGTTTTTGAAGCACACGTCTCTAATAGCCGGTTCGTTTGGGCTCTGCTAAGAAGAGAATGCTATTCACAGAAGCGATTAGAATAGAAAGCCAATTGAACGAATTTAGAATCATTCAACATGGCGGCTTTTTACAACAAACTGCTGTTGTTTGTAGAAGAATGGCTATTTGATGAGAATGGCGCTAGCTTGTTCTGTCTAAACAGGCCTTGAACAGTCCCCAAAGTAGCAGCTTTGTATTCATCAGTATAAGTCGAATTAGTGATAAAAATATATATACTTTTTATACCAATTCGAGAGATATTAGAACGTTTCGAACCCAAGACATTTCGCCCCTAAAAATTCTGAGGGCGATTCAAGACATGCGGAGGAATTAATCAGTATTTACTGTATATTTACCACCGCAAATTGGATACTGAGCAAGAGCAATCTTTTCAGCAAGTAAAAACACGAATATTTGCACATGACAACAATAAAAACAAATGTCAACTGAAAAGAAACCATTCTTCAACTCGCGTTTCGTTGGCCGCTTCCGCCATTTTGTTTCGAATCTCTGCCGGCTCTTCCAAATATCGAGTGGAAGAGACGGCAGAGCTTCTAAAAGCGGAAGACGCCCAATCGAACGCACCGGAATATCTCCTCCAATTCTGGCAGCTCTACCGTTGGCCCAAACGAACCGGCTACAAAATTCTCAAAGACGTCTGCCAACAACAGCACATCCGCCTTGTTGTATAGGTTGTGGTAGTTTAAAAACTTTTTCATGCCAAATACCACCCACACTTTTTTAGCGTGCTCATAGCCTTCGTCGCTAGTATGTTTTAGTTTAAATGACGAGTAAAAAGCTTCTTTTGGCGGCAGCTGGGTTTCCTCAAACCTTTGCTCCGAATCTACGTAAACCCCTTTTCTTAAAAGGAGAGACAACTTTTCACCCTCAAAGTACTTAGACATGTTTACAAACTGGTGTTTTTTTTCTAGCTTACTAACGAGATTTTCTAGCTTGTCGCCCATGAACTTGTAACCATCAACGAACCTAATTTTGTGGACAAGATTTTCTTTTTTACCCTTTTCGTTAACGCGTTCTCCGATTATAACATGCTTGGTAAAGCTAATGTATTTTTCCTTGTTAACGGGATGCAGTCGATCTTGCCTTTAAGCACGCCGTGATTTCTAATAAAAAGATGGCTATCATAGCCACTAAGGTTGTGGAAAAACACGGGCGTAAAGTCGGGCGCCTTAAAATTTAGGTTGCACTTGTTATGAGCCGCCCCTCTAAATTTGCCCGTGTAGTGGCAATGATCTCTAACTTTGTGGTTTTTATGGTACGTATCCTCAAGGGTAATTTCTTTTTTACAGATCCAGCACTTAGTAGCCTTTTCGTACTTTTTTTCTTCGCGTTTGCTAATTACCATAACTTCGGTTCTTTAAACTGCTGACAAATACTTCGCACATCTTTTTCTAGCCAATCCACAAAGATTTGCTCCGCATTTTTACCCGTGTATTCTCGTAAGAGAGGTGGGAAAATACTATCATCGAAGCACTTGATATAGTAGCAAAAGCTATATGGCACGTGTTTTTGGCGGAGCGTAATTTTGCCTGAAATGCAAGAGTTTTCGTCATTGACTATGCTCATATTAAAACACTCGAAATCGGCTATTACGGTAAAGGGTACCCGCATTTCTTTGCGATGGTTTTTAAAGAACAGCCAGCTTTCTCCTTCCTCCGCTTTCGGCATTTTTGTAGTGACGCTTTGGTGGTCGTAGCAGTAAGACTGATGGCTTTGTAGTATTTTTTCCAAGCCAAAATGGTTTAAACATCGCAAGCAAAAGAACTTTTTGTGGTCGTGTTTTGAGGTTTGCGAGGACAGCACAGTCTACTAAGGTTTTTAAATATGCAGTAGTGCGTTTTACCCCCCCCCCCCCGCCATAAAAAGTAAAACAACGGTTTTTTTTTTCTGCCGTTTTAGAAATTCTAAGGGGGTAAAAAATTTTCTTTTCGTAACTAAAAACATTAATGCACACGCCTGGGTTTTGGCGCTCGAACCGGCTTATGTCTTCGCTTTTAACAGGGTAGTTTATACCACTCATGTTTAAGCTGCTTTTCTTGTTTTTCAGATCGTCAATGCGCTGCGGGTTTCTATCTCTAGGATTTAAGGCCTTTAGCTCCGCCCACAAGAAAAAAAAAAAAAAAAAAAAAAAAAAACCACTTGTCGTCCTCGTTTTTTACGTTGATGACCGCTTTTTTATTCGCAATCCAAGGAGGCAAAGGCATGTAGCTGCTACCTCTAATTGGATCGTAGTGCCCAGGATGGAGCTCTACCTGCACAATCTCTACTAAAGACAAACCGCTTTCTTTCATCTCGAAGGATGCTAAATCCTCTAAAAGTTTTTCGAGCATCGTTTTGTACAGTTCCTCAATGTCGGTGGTCTCTAGATTAAGTTCGTGACCAGAGCTAAAGGCAAATTCTTGCAGCCTCTCCTCATGTGGCGGTCTCAAAAACCTCCCCACTATTCTTAATTTTACTTTAGTTTGTTGGTTAGCTCTAAGGCGGTCAGTCACGAGCCTTCTTACGCCGGCTAAAAACCGTGCTATGGTCATATCGCGGTATTCTCTTTGAGGTCGTATAACGTGCTGTGTAACGAAACCCCGGAATGCGGATCGTTCTTCTACGACAAACATCCGTCGTAAATCGACCGGCCGTCGGGGTGCTGGTAAAGGAGGAGGGTGTGGTACTAAAGGCACGCTGGCAGACGGTCTGGTACGTAGCCTAATTGTCGTTTGAGCGGGGGTTGAAACATAGGGCAGAGGAGGTGCAGGAGCATTCCTGTTAACCCAATTAACGAGATTGTCTATTTGACTTTGTAAAGAAGCAGGTAGGTACCTTCTCGTTGCGTTTGCGAAAGAATTCGTCAACCCGCACACCAATTTACTAAATCTAACCATTTTAATAACGTGAGAAAAAGGAATTTGGTCAATTCAGAAATACAATACGCGTCGGCGTATTGTGTTCAACCTCGTGAGCACCTGACTAGGACTTCCTTTTTTCTCTTGAAGCGCTAGCGTTTGAAGTGCAAAAAAAAAACAAAAAAAAAAACGCAATTCAAAATTTTAGACTTTTGACTTAAGAAAATTCTTATGCTTAAAACGTGGGGAATGGAAACCATGAACCAAGAAAACGTAAGAAAATGGGTGAAACCGGAAGACTTCAATGTGGAAAACCTAAGACTTAGAAAAAAAGAAAAAAAAAAAAAAAAAAAAAAACAGAAGTAAATAAAAAGTTTGATTTTGAGAGACTTTACATCGACTACGAATATTCCGATGGCCAAGCAGGACCCCTTTGCGTTCGCACTCCCGCTTTGTTTACTTACGGAGTTAAAAAAGACAAGTATGAGCGGCATACCATGAGTCTGCTTTGCTTTTACGACGTAGATGCTCCCGCCGAAAAAGAAACTAAGATTAAGGAGGTTCTAGAAGAAATTACGGAATTTTTGCGGAAAGAAGCTCCTGAAAGGTACAAGGAAAAGGGTAAAAAGAAGAAAAATCCTGATTTTAGTACCTTAACAATCCTTAAATACGACGAGAATGGTAACAGTCCCATACTTTTTCCAAAGCTAAAAGAGTATGAAAAATACGACGACAAAGGTAAGAAAGCAAAAGAAACAACGATAGAAACTGTATTTAAAAGAACGGTAATTTCTAAGGAGGAAGATGTAGATGAGGACAATTTAGTAGAAATAGGCTCAAAAGACCTAGAAAAATATTTTGAGAAACCGTACCAAGTGGTAGCTTTTCTATCTATTGGCAGTATTTTTTATCAGAGGAACATCTTCATCGATCCAAGTCAAACTTGATGTAGTTATTATAAATAAGAATGCGAAACCGCCAGTAAGACCGTCGAATAGAGGAAAGGGATGCATTAAAAATACGGCATTAGGCTCTGACGATGAAGAAGAAGAAAGCTCAGATATGGACTCGCACATTCCGGAAGAAAACTAAATTTATAACCCGACTAAGGTTATAAATTTTACAAGTCCAACTCGATCAAAATAGATATGTAGGCGTTCGTTACGTTAGGGTTGTTTTTTCTCGAGACAAAGTTCACGATGTCACATTGTTTAATCTCAAGCGGCTTTGGAAAAACTGTACAGCTGCAATTTTCGTCCGCTTTTTTAACTATAGAGTAATCGACCTGCTCTAGTCCGTTCACCACGTTATTAACTTTCGCCTCTTTCGATATAGCGGGATTGTCTTTAATGGTCATCAAGCTACCTCTTATAATTTTGCACGATGCACTCATGCAATAGCCCCCGAAACCGTGTTTGGAACCTAAGTTGCCGTTACCGAACGAAAACTGGTAATTGCTGTTTCCTATTGGACCATTTTCTTCGGCCCACACGGTTATAATAGGTTTGGGTCCTATGAGAGAAGGGAGTGATACTTTTCTATCCACGTAGGATTTTGTCGCCAAATCTCTCTCTTCTTCCGGGGTTGCGGCGTTTTTTAGAGAAAACCTCGGAGATCCACGTTAGCTACCGCCAAAAAACTTCCATCCAGATTTTTTACGATGGCCCCATCGTTATTGACGTAACTTTTATTGGCGGCGGCATCACGGTCTATAGGATTTGGCAATCCGGTAATCAAGTGATCGTTCATATCTATTTCACCGGTCATGGAAAAAGATCCGTCTTAGTTTTTTGTTAAAGCTTTTTCACCCGCGGCGGCTGCCTCGATGACGGTATCTACGTAAAACTTATTCGCGACTTGTTCGTATTCTATAGGCATGCCAACATTTTCTAGCCTGCGATTGCCATGCTTATAGATGCTGTGGCCAAATATGCACCACCAGCACGTCTAAATGCCCTTTCAGCAACATCTACATAATTTTTAGTCGCAACGTCTTGTGATTCCGTGGGATCTATAAGGTTCATTAAAGTATACCTCCGCATATTTATATTTCCGACGGCGGAAAAAGTACCGTCTTCTTGCTTTACTATTGCTTTGCTGCCATTATCCACGTAACGTTTAGTAGCGACTTCGCTCATTTCTGTTGGCTCCTTGACGTTTAATATTTTATTAAAGCCCATGTTTACAGGCCGGAGAGTGTGGTAGCTCCCATTTTCCTATATCATCCCCGTTCTCTCATCGATGTAGGATTTTGTTGCGACATCGTGGGAATTTACGGGATCCGCGACGTTCATTAGCGTATTTCCACTCATGTTAATGGAGCCCGTGACAGTATTTTCTCCGTACTTGCGCACAAAGTTTTTATTAACGTAGGCTAAAGAAACGGCATCTGATACGGTGTCTGATTTTCTCGCTCTTCCGAATTTGTCGACCGACATTTTTTTTTAATGAAGATAATTTATTATTTCCTGAAAACCTTTTCCGCGAGATAGTAGTTTTAAAACGTAAAGACAGAGATGCCCGCAAAAAGTTTGTCCCGATCCTTGCCCTGTTCCGTGTTTGTAAAAAATGGGGCTTTTTAAGTAATCTACTAACTCTGTGGGTGGGCGCAGGCCAAAGCTGTCAAAGTAATATTTTTTACTCCCATTTTTGTGCCAGGCGACCCAGTGAGTTCTGGTCCATTAGAGTCGTCTAGGTTTAGTATTCCACACTCTTTTTCTTTAGGGTTTTTTAGGCAAAGCATCTCTTAAAAATACTCCTCTGAAACAGGGTATTCTCAGCTTACGAACAGCGGATCCAAGCTTTAAGTTGCTTAAAGGCTCGTTTGGTAAAGTTACGTTAGCAACCTTTATAACCGCCATTTTATATACTTACGATGTCTTTGTTATCAACCCACGAATTAAACTCGTCTGAATACCCCTTCCATTTTACCAAAGATTTTTTCTTTCCCTTTTTAATAACTCGTTCTACCCTAAAAAGTTCTTGTTCCGTCTTTTGCAGCTCGGGTTCGTAGAAAATGCCTCGAATTTCTTCTCCGTTAATATCTGCGATTTTATAAGTTACAGGAGAGGTGAGTTTCACCTCGGAAATGGTAAAAATTTCTTCGGTCCATCTCATGGTGTACCCTTTCTCAAAGGTTTTTTTCTTCTTAGAAATTCTTACCCTATCGCCGACGGAAAACTTGGGCTTTTCTTTTCTTCTTTCTTCTATGGGGTAAAGGATCCTAAAAACCTTGTTTTCGTTGACATTTTTACTAGCGTTGATGGGTGTCATCTTAGTAGAAGAATGACGCGTATTGTTGTATCCTTTAACAAGGTCAGGAAGTGCGTCGATGTAGACGTTCGTAGACTGGGTGGAAAAGTGCTTCCACATTTTTTCATTCATGGTCCTAATCCATCTCTCAATGACACTAGACTTTTCCTCGTTTTCCATAGAGTACAGCTCGATCCTTGTTGTAAAATTCTTTGCCTTTGTCCACCCACATCTTTTCCGGCTTTCTTTCCTTAAAAATCTCTGCTAAAGCATCCGCGACCACCTTTCCCACCTTGTTCTTTAAGGGCACCACCCAACCATATTTGGAAAACACGTCTATAACCGCGAGAAGGTATTTTACGCCTCGATTGAACTTGGAAAAAGCTTGCATATCCACCAAGTCTGCCGACCATATTCTATCTATGCCGCCGACTCAAACTCTCCTTTTCTGAAATTTTCTTCGTACGGGTTTGTGTAGCTCATCCACTAAATTGCTTTTTTAAAACCCATCCCGAATCTTTTCTTAGTTCCGATCAAACCGGAAACGAGATTTCTCTCCATTTTTTTCCCTCAAAGTGGGGTTGTAAATCCCTTGGAGTTCGGACATGTTTTTATCGCAAACGTCGTTTCTGGTCTTTGTATCGTTATGCTTTGGGTAGCAAACGTCGTGATGATAGGCGGCATGATCTACCCTGTTTACGGGGGTGCTCCACTTTTTAGGCGTTAAATCGGGGTTTAGCCTTTTTTTTTAAGTTTTGTGCCGGGGCCCGTAAAATTATGCCCCGGCAAATGCATTTCAAAGGCCATATTGTTAATCATCTTGTTTAGCACGGTGCCCCCCGCTTTACCTTTTATGAATTGGGTTCTTTTAATTCCACAAACAGCGCATTGACCTTGAACCATGTTACGCCCGTTTTTGGAAAGGCTGGCGTTTGGTTTAAGGTCTCGGTCCTTTTTCTGCACTTGACGCAATACAGCATTTTTAATATTCCGAGAATATTAAAATGGACATTGCGGATCTGTCCTGGAACGAAAACGTCGTTAAAAGGTACAACCACAAACTTTTGCCAAAAAGTATTCGAGGTATTATCGTGGGGAAATCTGGCTGCGGGAAAACTACGCTTTTGTTAAACCTTTTGTTGAAGCCGGGATGGTTAGACTATCAAAAGCTCTTCGTTTTTGGTAAAGCCTTTTTCAGCCCGAGTACCGCATCATTAAAAAAAGTCTTCAAGGAAAAAATTCCTAAAAAGTTTATTCTTCGCTTGTTCAGAGTGCACGATGAAATTATTTCTTGCGAGGTTTCTCCGGCAGCCTTGATTGAGGAATGGGCAAAAAGCATTCCAGAGAAGTCGGATATAGAGTGTGATTTTTACGAGACATCCGAAGCCGTTCCCGATCCAAAAAACCTAGAACCTTCCGAGAAAAACCTAATGATCTTTGACGATGTTTTGTCGGAAAAGCAAAGCAAGTGCGAAGACTATTAAATTCATGGAAGGCATAGCAAAGTAGACTGTTTTTACCTTTCCCAAAATTATTTTAAGCTCGGGAATTGGGATTCCGTTAATGAGGAATACCCGATCACTCTTTACGCAAATACAAACACTTTAAAAGCCGTTCTTATTTTAGAGGATAATTTCTGGGTGGATTTTAACCACCCAAATTCTCTTTCCAAGGTGCTAGGATTTAATCGTGCCAAGTACGAGACAGGTTTTCACGAGTCTGAAAATATCGTCAACATCATCGACATTAACAGCATTTTGGTAAATACCAACCACATTAGCCGAAGTTACGTTAACGGCAACAGGCAAAACACGATCTACAGCTTTTTTCCCAACGTAAGCCCCGGGTACAAAATAGTGGAAACTCCGGTTAATCTCGTTTATCTTCCTCTTAATAACCACACTTTGGAAGACCTTTCCATATCTATTACGGACCAAAATGGAACTTTGCTAAATTTAAGGGGCGAAAACATTACGATGTGTTTTCATATTAGAAAAACCTAAAAAAATTCTTGCTCTATAAAATGGCAAACTACCACAAAGTTAAAGTTAACATCTCCGAGGGGCTAAAAGACAAGCTACGAACTGCCATTAAAGCTAGGAAGGCCGCCAGCATTCGACTCGGTCACGAAGACCTAACCGGAGAGCACGTTCTCGCTTTGACAAAAACGCAGGTAAATCGGATTGCTAAAGCCTACCAAAATGGTGCTGGGACCATGCTTAAAATGAGCGCCAAGCAGTTTAAATAGCGAGAACGGTACTCCCGGCTTTAGGGGTGGGGGCCTTGTCCGGTTTGGCGAGCTCCGGAGTCCAAAAGGCAATGGGCAATGGGCTTTTTCTTAAGAAAGGCGGTTTTGTTTGCAAAGTCGAAACCGACGGAAAAAACGTTCTCTTGGAGCCTGTTGTTGGGTATGAGACCGAGTCTTTAGGAAACGGTCTTTTCCTGAAAAACGGAGGTAGGTTTTATGACAGGCGCAGACTTCTTTTAGGTCCGAGCAGTCCTTTCGCTAATATTCCCATTTTGGGGGCGATCCTGTAAATTTTTTTCGGGCTTGAGCGTGCAAGTTCTTGGGGCTGCGTTCTTTTCAGGGAAAAAATGGGACGTAAACCCGGAGCGCAACGCCAAAAAGATAAAAAAGCTCTCGTTGAAAAGTGAGCGTTGGAAAACAACGACTAAACTACATAATCTGGTCAAGCGTAAAATCGCGAAAACCAACGCCAATAATCTTTTTAAAGAAATTTTAGAGAAAAAGGTTTCAGAGTTTAACCTCGAGAAAAATATTTGGAATTGTTGGAAAATTCATAACGAGTTAACTCGTTATAAATTTCTTCTTTTTTAAAAAATTGCACAAGCTGGGAGACTTACAGGTCTCAACCCGGACAGCCGAAAACGGATTTTTGGAAACTGAGAAAAGCTCGATACCCTCCAGAAAAGCTAAACCCTAAGACATGGAAAATTTTTACCCAAGAAAAACTAGTAGTAAAACCCTGGGAAAATCGTGTCATTAGCCTCAGATTTGGCGTGAGCCTCGTCAAAGGCGTCGTTTGAATTTCTCTTGTTCGGGGCGCAAAAGAAAAAAGGCTCGTCTCGCAAAACGAGAGTGTTCTGGAAGATTCTGAAGATATTTTGGTTGCCTTCACTAATGTAGGAAAGGAGGCCGCGATCCTAAACGAAAAAGAGCCTTTCTGCTTACTTTACTACTTAACTTAAAATCCTGCTCTTATAAAATGGATGCAGAAAATATTTACCCTAAATTACCAACGGCCCCGCCGGAGGACTTGGCTTATAATTACCGGCTCGAAAAAAATTAACGAAATTCAAGCCATTCTCGAGCGGGAGAAGGAAAAAGGCAAGACTTTGAGCAAAAAATATCACAGGGCTGTAAAAATCGTAGACGCGGTAAATGTTTCTCTTACCACCACTACAACCACTCTCGCGGTTGGAGGATTCGCTGCACTATCAACCATTGTCGCAGCGCCCATTGTTTTTGTCATGGAAGGGACTGCAATTGTTACGGGAGTCCTAAGCGTCACTGGTCATTTTGCGACTAAAAAAGTGCTCCGTAAAAGCCGAAAAGCACGAAAATATTAAAACTTTGGCGCAAGCGAAGCTAAATACTATCGCATCGCATATTTCTAAGGCACTTTCCGACAACGCGTTTTGTGACCAAGAATTTCAGCTCATTTTGGAAGAGTTGGAAAAATACCACCACATGAAAGAGGAAATCAGACACCGAGAAAACGCTTTGAGCGATGATCAGCAAGGAAACTTAATCGAGATGGGGAGGCAGGAAGCTCGCAATTCCTTTCGGAAGTTGGTGGAAAAACGTCAGAACTAGGATAAAAATTAAGTCTAAAATAAGCTTTAAAATAGGCTTTAAAATGGAGTTTAAAACAGGGCTGTAAACAGAGTTGTAAACAAGGTTGTAAACAGGGTTGTAAACAGAGGTTGTAAACAAGCTTAAAAATTTTGGTTAAAAAACAGGTTTAAAAACAGGTTTGTAAACAGGGTTTTAAACAAAATTAAAATTAGGTTTTAAAAATGTAATGTCTTTAAAAAGGAAATGTCCTTTGTAAAAATTACAAACTTAGATGATGAGATTAAACTCTTAAAAGAGCTCTCTGAGATAAGAAAAAATACCTGGAATAAATCGGTAGAAGAGAGAACCGGAGAAAGAGTTCTCCAAGAAGACCTCAGCACGTTTTTTAAGCCCATTACCGAGTCCCAAAAACAAGCAGCGGAAAAGATAGAGGAAGAGCTCGTGCCTATCAAGGAAGGCATACAAGCGCTACCTCAAGCGACATCCCCGGCTGGACCTGTTGCGCCACCCCCGGTTTTACCTGACACATCGTCTCCAGAAACAATGAATCCAAGTTCGCGCCTTGGTAAAAAGGAGATACGCTCAAAGGATCCGTGGGCAAATCTTGGAGAGACGGCGGCATATTACTTAAAAAAGTACGATAATCTAAAATCCAAAGAAGTCGATAGAAGTACAGGTCAGCATAAAAAGGAGGGTTAGGATGGATATTTTATTGTCAAAGACTACGTACAGTTTTTAGAAGGAGGGGACGATTTCAGACTGGGTGGAGTAGACTATAAGGGAACCGAAGGACTCTGGATTCTTATCTCATCTAAAGAACCAGATGATAGCATTTACAGCGATGAAGATTACAACATTTACGCTAAATTAATGTTAAGAACGGGGGCTGTTCATCGTAAAAACAATCCTAATGCCCATCACCCTAAAGGCAGCAGGGGACACAAATGGAAAAACGTGCAAAGCGATATTTGGGAAAACAAACCCATATTTTTGCCAGGAAAAATATGCATCTCGACCCGGTAAAAGACAGCCGGATCCTAAAATTGGCGACGGTATCGTTATCCCCTGTGATCCTGAGGCGTTGCTAGAAAAAACTAAATCTTTTACTCGCCAGTAAAACCGGGAGTCCAAAACGAAATCGTTAGCATTTGCGACAAGCAAAAAAGACAAGACATCTTAGACAAACCGAGTAATAAAAAGCTTATGCTAGCTCTATAAAAAGGGTGTTAATACCACGAAATCGCGGTTTTAAGAAAAAATGCACTTACGGCGGATCGGGGATCTTCGACTCCATCGCTAGCTTTTTTGCCAAACTTTTTATCAACAACGCGGCAAAGGCATTAGCTTCCTCAGCCTTGGAAGCCGGAAAAAGCGTGGCTAAAGAAGGAGCGTAAAAAGCTCTGGAAGCCGGAAATAGCACGGCTGTTACGGCGATCGGGGATGCCGGAAAGAAACCCATAACAAAGCTCATGTCCTCGCGTAAAAGGCTTAATAGTTAGTTAATAGATATGCCGGCTCCCCCGAGACGCCGCCGGTAAACATTAGCGCTTTAATAGACGGAAGCGGGGTAGGTGGGGAAAACGCCTATAGCTATACAAGACTTGGTAAAAAAGCTAAACGCGGGTTCCGGGCTTAAGGTATTATCAAACCTTTTTGATCGCGTTTATAAAAATAGAGATGCACGCACTTAAAGAGCTCCCCCTAAAGGATGAGAACACCGAAAAGTACGAAATGCACCAGCACAGACCCGTTCTTGGAATAAACCTTAACACTCCGGGAGAAATAACGATAGAAATAGAGAGTGGTAGCATTTTTCTTCACCCGTGTAAAAGGTACTTGCTCTTTGAGGGGCAATTACAAAAGGAAGATGGCACGGCCTACGTTACTCTGCCGGTAGTAGGTAACCGAAACACTATCACCTTAACCAACAACGGGCTTTTGTACCTTTTTAACAGCATTACCTATAAAATTTCGGAGCAGACAGTAGAATATTTACAAGCAACTACGATGCTCGGGCTATTAAAATACCCCGATGATTTTTCCAAGTCTCAAGGACTAAACCAACTGTGGACTAAAGACAATGCAGAAACGGCTAGCATTAATCCTAATGACAAAAACACCGGATTTATAATTAGACACGATTTCATCATTACTTCTCCAAGACCAGTGGGAACATGTAGCTTTGCGGTTCCTCTTAAACACATCTTTGGGTTTTGTGAAGACTACGACAAACTCATCTTTGGAGTCAAACACAGCCTTAGCTTTATCCGAACGACTGATGATGACGCTATTTTCAGGGAGGCTGGAACTGACGCTGGCATGGTTGAGCTTTCTAAACTTTCTTGGGTCATGCCTCACGTGATGCCCGCAGACGCCGAAAAGGATATGTTGTATAAGATAATACGAGACAAGAATTCCTTGCCCGTCTCTTTCAGAGTAAGTAGATGCGAGAGAAGTAGCGTTCCGCGAACTACTAGCTTCACTTGGAGATTTACCGTTAGATCTGCACCCGATGTTCCTAGATTCGTCATCATAGGCTTTCAGACCGGGAAATCCGGAAACCAAGAGCAAAATCCTGCCATCTTTAATCACGTTAGCATAAAAAGCATGTACGTTGAACTTAACAGCAGGCGATATCCTGAGGTAGAATTCCAAAACGATTTCGACCGCCAACAGTTTGCTAGGTTTTTTCACGAGGCCGCGACGTTTAGGGTAAAATTTTTTAACATGGATGAATTGGTCTCAAACGAAAACATTAACCCCGGCGATTATAAAACCCTGTTTCCGTTGTTCGTCTTCGACGTTAGCAAACAGAATGAAAAACTAAAAAGCGCTCCCATCGCGATACAAGCCACAGCAGCGTTCGGAGATAATGCGCCCGCAGATACGGTGGCGTATGCTCTTACCATCAGCGATAGAGAGTTTAAGTTTTCGGCAGACGGAAAAAAGATGGCCTTGTTGTAATAGAAATGGTATCCCAGTTTTCTACACACGGGACATTACTAGGCAAAACAACGGCTCCAGAAAAATAATTAGTTCCCCCCGCGAAGTTTCGCCTCTCTCCCCCCTCCCTATTTTTTAAACCTCTCCGGGTTAAAAAATGCCGAGGGAATCCCCCTTTTAGACTTTCGCTAAAACCCTCCCGAATTCGTCCCGGATTCTGGCTTTCGCTCCGACGCGCTCAGGATCGAAAACGGTTTTGGCCAGATCCGACCCGACGCGTTCAGGATCGAAAACGGTTTTGGTTAGATCCGACCTGATGCGTCAGAATTCTGATCAGTTCTAGCTTTCGCTAAAACGTGCTCGAATTCGCTCCGACGCGTTCAGGATCGAAAACGGTTTTGGTCAGGCTCGAAACCGGTCTTGGCCAGATCCGACCAGACGCGCTCAGGATCGAAACCGGTTTTGGTTTTGACCAGAAAATGGTTAAATTCCTAACCATTTTTGGATTTTGCTGAGAAAATGGTTAGGTCCTACCTTGTTTTTGAACCGGCATCTATATACTACTGCCTGTTTCCCCAGGGTCGTTAAAGAACGGGATTATTTGGTAGAGGTTAAAACTTAAACCTCATCCTGCTAGATAAGTTGAATGAAAGTTAAGCTGATAGTAAAAACCCGAATAATGTTACTGCAAACTAATTTTTGCAGGGAGAAAAAAATCTTCTTTTCGAGAGTGTAGGTCCAAGATCAGACTGCACACAAAGTGCAGTCTGATCTTGATCTACACTGTCCGCAAAAGGTCAGTGAGTCGCATTTAGCAGCCTAAGGGTTAAACTTATTCATGTAGACTAAAGGGTACGTAAACTATCAGTACAAGTTGGATAAATTAGGCATTTATCAATTTTTTCAATTAACTCTTTACCAAACAATGTCGCGTTTTAACAATCCTGACAAAGAATTTTTTGGAATGTAGTCGAGGGACATGAGAAAATGCTGCTAAACAGGATTTTTTTCCCACCCACACAATGTTTTCGACCCTATCGACAACAAATATCCATACTTTCAACCATATTTATTTCGTTGTCAGCAAATGCTTTGAATGCTTCGAATTTTTAGACTTTGGCCGAGTCTAAAATTTTGTATTCTGCCCACGAGTTACACAACTGCCAGACAATATTAGGTGGCAAGGCACATGGAAACTTGTCCACGGCTGTGGCGATTCCTGTCGACCCGAGTCGAAGGCTTTTAGATTTTGCGTTCAATGTGTGGTGAAGTATACGGGGCTCCCGAGAGGGAAACTGTTTTCCTGCGGATTTTGCCGGTGAACTTCAATTTATGTTCGGAGCATATTATCCAATCGGATCGCGAGAAATTTCTTTGCGGTATAGCGACATCTTGTTCAGTGGAGAGAAACAGTTTGAGCAACTCTGGTGCAGGCTAGCCTATTGAACATTTCTGTGAGATTAATTCAAAATGCTTCCACTGGCTTAAGAAGCCACGTTGTTCACAATTTGAGCCATGCTCTGGCAAAACAGGGCTAAATGCATCCCTTTGATTTATTATACCAAGCAAGTCATCACATAATTAGGAATCCACAAAATCCATTTCGTCTAACAACCAACGGAGTCATGAGGTAGAGTGCTTAAAGTTTCGACCCAGGTCAGCTTGCGCGGACTGCGTAGGCTGACCTGAATTGAGACTTTTTGCAGATGCTTTAAGGCCCCTTTTCACGGAACATGGTTCGTTTCTATGACTGGTGGCTATCTTTTTTAATCGTTTACCATATGTTCCTGAGTTTTAAAGAGCTCGAGGAAAACTCCTTTCGAAAACAGTGTGGGAAAAGGAAAAACTGCTCGTAACTAGCATTTTCTCCTTGTCCCATCGTTTTTTCTACCCCTTCAAAGACAATTTCTACCATTTGAGTCCCATTTGATTTGTTGTGTACCAACGCTTTGGATTTTGTCGTCTGTTTTAAGAGATAACGAAGCTGAACGATCGTGGTGCAAAATCAACAAAATCAAGAAAGCAACCTTGGTGCAAAACTAAGTGGAAACCCTCAAATGCCCTAGAAAAGAACTTGCAAGCTTAAGCGCCATCTGAAGGGCATCCCATTTTAGTGATTTGGGTTGGGGGTCACCGAAAGATCATTCTTGTGGATTTTTAAAAAAAATCTATGCAGTAGTATTGTAGAACAAGTTGTTTAACTCTTTATCAAACAACAGAATTTTAGACTTGTCCAAATAAAAAGCATATGCAGACAACAAAATAAATGTGGCAATAAATGTGTTTACCAGCATCTTCTCCTTTTCCCACAATGTTTTCAGAAGCAGTCTTTCTTATTGTTGTTAACAGGCAGGATTCGGTGGTAATCGGTGAAAGCAAAAGTTGACGACGGACGCTCGGACGCACGGCGGACAAAGACTGATTAAAATAGCTCAGCTTCGAACACTTTGTGCTCAGGTGAGCAAAGTAAAATCCATGGAAAAGTCATACATAGAATCAATACAGACTATGGTGCTGGGACTCAACACCAACACACTCTTTATACAGCAGAAAAAAGAAAGGTAAAGCTTTCATAGTTTAAGAATTTTGATCTACTATATAGAAATCGCATCAAATACGCATACATAATAATTATAACAAAAAGATGTATTGACTTTCCATTAACCCTTTCAGCGCCACAGGCGAAAACAGGGACTTTTGCGGACGGCATAGATCAAGATCAGACTGCACAGAACGTGCAGTCTGATCTTTGATCTATACCGTCCGCTTGTGTGGCCAAGCCTATATGGCGTGCAACACACGAAAAGGGGCCTTCGGACAATTGCGTAAAGTGTTGTCCCGGATTAGCCTGTGCAGTTCGCGCAGGCTAATCCGGGACAGCACTTTACGACTACATAAGATTTTTTCATACAGTAGACTTTCGTGAAATAGAAAATCGCACAAAAACGGGAAGTGTCGTCTCGGATTAGTCACAGACTGCACAGGCTGATCTGGGACGACATACTTTTACGCGTATGTCCGAAGGCCCCTTTTCGTGTGTTGCACACCAATTATGATAAAAATCTTCCGGCGACTCAGTGGATTGTATTTACAGCCATCAAAAGAGGCCAAGTTTGTTTATTTGGCGCCGAAAGAGTTAATAAGGATAAGTTTACTCCTTTACCAAACGACAAAATTTTACACGTGGCCAAATTAAAAGCATTTGCAAACGATATTTCAAATAAGGCTCATAGGATAGAAATTGTCCTTGACAGTGTAGAAAACACTGTGAGAGAAAAAGGAGAAAATGCTGTAACACCAGCATTTTCCCCTTTTCCAGCAGTATTTTTTTTTTTTTTTTTCTAAACGCATCTCCCTGTGAGGTCGTTAGCCAAGACTGTTTTGAAAATAGAATTAACAAGTCACTTTCAGTATCTAAACGACCCTCTAGCAGTAGCCTTTTGAAAACTGGTTACCAGCATTTTCTCCGACTTTTCCTACAATGTTTTCTTTTCCTTCAATGATCACTTCCATTTGATTCACATTTAATTTGAAATGCTTTCAATTTATTAAAGAATAAAATTTTGTTTTTTGGTTAAGAATATAATCTATATGTCTATAAAAAGCTATAACAAAAAAACCGCTACGGAAAAGAATATTTAACGGAAATCGAATTCCATTTTAAATGGTATAGAAATTATAATTGGAAAAGGTACAGCTGCTTGTTACAAGCATTTATACCTTTTTCCAGATTGTTTTCAAAAGGTGTCATTTTCAGTGGCGTAAATGTAGTTTTTATGCTGTAAGAATCAACTAGCCTTCTTCACAACGATTTGACACTGAAACCATGGTAATGTGTGACTGACGGTCGGTAGAACTCTCCGTTCTGAATCTTTTCACAAAAATCTCGGATATAAACGCCACGAAACCCAGAACTATTCCACCTGCCGCAACGTAAAATGCACTCAGCACGTCGACAAGTTTGATTGGTTTCGCCTCAGGAAGAATGTCCCCGGAGCATATACTGTTTTTAGGCCACCATTTTCTTTTCCAGACTTGCAGCAGGCCTGATTCGTGTAAGGACAACATTCTGGAAAGAGAGATATAACTTTTTATCCCTTGACCTTTTAGCTGCTAAGCGCGGCTCAGGGGCCTTTTGCGGACAGTGTAGATTAATATCAGCCTGCACAGAACGTGCAGTCTGATCTTGGATCTATACTGTCCGATGAGGAAGTATCCACCCTAAATTAACTTTGAAATAGCAATATTTTAGTTTGTACTATCGGCTTGAAAGTTTCATTTAAGATATTTAGCATGGCAAGAGTTAAGCCTTATGCTGCTAAGTGCGAGTCAATGCGCTTGAAAGGACTATTTAGATCAAGATCAGACTGCACAGAACGTACAATGTGATCTTGATCTACATTGTCCAATACGATGAGGTTTTTCCTGTGAGAAAAAAATCTAAGATCATACTGCACATTCTATGCAGTCTGATCTAGATCGTCACAACTTGCATAAATCTGTGGTTGCTACTACTACTACAACTCCTACTACTACTTCTTCCACTGCTACTAAGCCTACTAGTAATCTAATACTTCTACAACTGCTACCACTGCCTTCACCAATATCATGATTGTGAAACTACTTACACTTCAGCTAAAACAACTACCACTTTATACCTACTACTCTTAATAGCCTGCTGCTGCTTCTTCTGCTACTACTACTCCTACTTCTACACATGAGCCATGCTCTGTGAAAAGTGAGCTTATTGCATTTGCAAAAAGTATCTGTGCAGGCTGACATGGGTGGAATCTTTTATTATTTATGCAAATTTTCTGCAGGTCAAAGGACCAGTCTACCTTATGATTCAGTCGGTTGTTATACAAAATGGACTTTATGGACCTATAATACTGTAATGACTTACTTGGTATCATGCATAAAGGAGAATTCATTAAACCCTCTTTTGCCAGAGCGCCTCTCAAATATTATGATCACAACTTACTGTTCGGAGAAAATCCTGGTATGGGGCGAGTTATTTGTAAAGCCAAAGGCATACTTTAGTGGTAAAAATCGTTCTTTTATCATCATCAGCTCGCAGTTCTTCGCTATTTCCACTTCTATTATCACCGTGTCGCCTGCAGCAGAGTCAAAGTTTTAGAAAGTACACGGAGCAGAGCTTCTGCTTACAACGCACCTACTCCCCTCCCTACCTACCTTTTTACCAGACCACAAAATTTTAGAAACATCAGATTTTCAGACCATTATTTGGTATACTATTTATTTGGATAACTATTTGGTTTAGCCAATCAGAGATTGCGTTACTTTTAAATTTAGAAAATCCTTGGGATTAAGACTAAGATTGTTTTTGAGGATTGTTGGAGAATTGGGCCCCTGCTCTTTCCGTAATCATGAAAGAGATGAAACTCAACTCCCTTTAAGGCCAATAGCGGCAAAGACACAATGCTGGTGTTAAAATGCATTTAAATCATACCATTTAAAAGTATGGAAAATATTGTGAAGATGACAATCTGTTGTTTTGTGGTCAGCGCAAGTGTAAGTCGCTGGCAGGGAAATGAATTTCAAAGACAGGCAAAAGTGAACAAGAGATAGAGTGACCTGGCTGCATTCATGCTAGTTTTGAAATTAATTTCACTGTCAGCGACTAGCTCTTGGACCGATCGTACAATAAGAGATTGTTATCTTCACAAATATTTCCTAATTGGAAATGGACTTTTTTTTTTTTAAAATCTAAATGCATTTTAGCACCCGTTTCTTTTACTTTTGGCAGCTATTGTTATTTTAAGATGTACATGTAGGTTTGAGTACAATAACAGGTAGAAAACTGAAGGTTTGATACATTTTAAGTCAGCCAGATTTGCTAAAGTGGTAGAGCACGGGATTAGTAATCAAGGGATACTTTAGATTGTGGGTTTGATCCCACGGCTGGCCAACTAAGATTACTAATAGTCTTTAACTAGTCTTTGAAACTTTAAATCACGGTCCCGTATGGCGGTGCTACGCATCGAGCACGTTAAAGAAGCAGGTGTCTGTTTAGGATGGGTTTCTTCCTGTATCTTACACTCCCTCTAAAATGACTAACAGTCTTCCGGGGCGTCGCTTTTGTAGGCAACTGGTGGCGAGATAAATAAACGCAGAACAAACAAACAGGTAGTACACACCTTTACAGGTCTAATACATGAATGCATGTTAGCACCGTGAGACATACTGTTTTCAAAAATGGCTTTCTTATTACCTAAATATCTGCAGAGGTTAATGTTTATTGAATAATTGTATGCAGGCGCGTTGCCAGGCGGAAGCCCGGGAGCCCAGGCTTCAATATTAACCATTAAAGCATCAAATAAACGAAATGGGCTTTCTCAATCAGACACGGAGACCAAATAATTTCAATTTCAAAAATTACTTTTGCCAGAAAAAAGCTAAACGGCGGACAATATAGATCATAGATCAGACTGCATGTTTTGTGCAGTCTGATCTCGATCATCATTGTTTGCAAAACACAGTCTGATCTTTATTTATATTTTCTAAAGAATTGACACAGTTGTGATTGGCTATGTAAAATGCGAACATCTAGTTTGATATAGAAACAAGAAATATTTTTTTCTAAAGAAAGACGGCAATATGAATATCGAAACTCTTCTCTGGCTCTATATGAAGTAAAATAATGAAAATTAATTTCACAAGAAATTGCCTCTTTTCCTCACCGTTTTTCATTTTGTTGAAAAGGAGTACTTATTAGGTTCTTGGGTCATTGGGAAACGCTTATGAAATATTAAATTTCAAAAAGAACAAAAAAAGGGACCATTCTCCATTACATTAATTTGTTATGGTATGAATCAAGGCCTTAGGGTATTGATAAGCGGTAGCAACGCTTGTAAATAGTGGCTTCATAAATGTGCGAGCAAATATGCCAGCAGGGGCCCGCCAAATAAATATGTTTATATTTTGACTAATCGCAAATTGCCATCTATTCATTCTTTATCAGTACCAAGAATAACTGAGTCAAAAGCTAGCTCATTCAGCCACGCCGAAAGAAAGATAAAAAAAAAAAGAAAAGAAGAAAATTTATAATACATTGGGCTTCATCTTAACTACATTCCTAGCTATGCACCTGGGCCGCCTTTGACTAATTTGCTTACCTAAACTGCGTTCGCAGATTTCGTGCGTACCCATTTTACTAAACTGGGTACGCGCGAAATTTGCGTACGCTGCTTAGGTAAGCAATCATTAAGTCTGAAAATAAGTTTCACATAACTTTACGATTTGAGTGCATGTATAAATTTTCATAACTTTACGCCAGTTCATACCTTTGGGTAAAGCTAAACAATCCCAAATAATTCGTCTACGAAGTTTAGTCAAAGGCAGCCCTGAAATGTAAGAATGACACCACAGCATTTAAGGAACTCGAAAAAGTCATTGAAATATAACATGATCAGCATCCATGATTCCAACTGGAAATAAAAATAAAATGTTTACCAGTAAAATGAATATGAAAAGAAATATATGTGAAGTTATTTTGATGTCAAGGCCCGTATACTACCCCAGTGGGTCACTTCGTAATAGATATCATATCAATGACAGGTCAAGATCATCTTGTTCTTAACATTCCTAAAATTCTCTGCATCTGAGCATGAGAATCTTTCGAAGCAGAAAACACGAAATACATACAGAGGAGGTAAATAAAGTGGCACTAAGCCGAGACGATGACATACGTATTGTTCTAGAGGACGAAATACATACACTGGCTTACGGACATTACAAGGCAAAACAACGGCTCCAGAAAAATAATTAGTTCCCCCCGCGAAGTTTCTCCTCTCTCCCTCCTCCCTATTTTTTAAACAAATGCCGAGGGAATCTCCCTTTTAGACTTTCGCTAAAACCCTCCCGAATTCGTCCCGGATTCTGGCTTTCCGTCCGACGCGCTCAGGATCGAAAACGGTTTTGGTCAGATCCGACCTGATGCGTCAGAATTCTGATCAGTTCTAGCTTTCGCTAAAACGTGCTCGAATTCGCTCCGACGCTTTCAGGATCGAAAACGGTTTTGGTCAGGCTCGAAACCGGTTTTGGCCAGATCCGACCAGACGCGCTCAGGATCGAAACCGGTTTTGGTTTTGACCAGAAAATAGTTGAAATCATAACCATTTTTTGTTTTTGCTGAGAAAAATGTTTAGGTCCTACCTTGTTTTTGAACCGGCATCTATATACTACTAAAGGCTTTTGAAAACATTGTGAGAAATGCCGATTACCAGCATTTTGCCCCTTTTTTTCCCCCACACGTTTTTCTTCCCTTTCTAAACATATTCCGCATTTTTTTTTTTTTTTTTATTTGTCGTCTGAAAATGCTTTCTTTTTTGGCAAGTCAAGACCCTTCTACATCATGATTCAGTCAGTCGATAGACAAAATGGATTTTATGGATCCATAAGTCTATATGCAATGGCTTGCTTAATGCCTCACGGAGATGCATTAAGCCCCTCTTGGCAGAGCCTGGTTCGTTTGTGTTTTAATGAATCTGCGGAAAAATACTTTTGAAAACGAAAAAAGGAAAAGGAGAAAATGCTGGTAACTTTTTCAAACTATGTATTAAATGCTTGCTTTTCTCGGGATTGTTTGGTAAAGGGTTTTAACTCTTTACAACCCAATCCCGGCTTTTAACGACCCTGAGGAAAAAGCCATTTGAAAACATTGTGTAACATGCATTTTCTCCTTTTCCCACAATGTGTTCTACCCTATCAAACAAAAATAACATCATTTGAGCCACATTAAAATTGTCGTCTGCAAATGCTTTCAGTTTGGACGGGTTTTAATTTTTGTCGTGTGGTAAAGAGTTAAATGATATATTTTTTTTTTACTTTGCGATAACCTTTTCCTTTTTTTCTTGACCGTCTTTAAAAACAGATTTTCAGTAGACCACTCTGAAATGAGCCACGCACTGGCAAAAGGGAGTTTAATGCATCTCCGTGATTAGTCATACCAAGCAAGACAACACATCGGTAGAGATCCTTAAAATTAATTATGTTTTAGGTTTAGCAACCGCCTGTATCATAAATGAGAATGGTTCTTTAAAAACAGGAAAATGACCAATAGCGAAAAGTTTCGGCCCAGGTCAGCCTGCGCAGTCGGTACTTTTCGAAGATGCATTTATGCGAAGTACTGATTTTCTTTTAAAAGAAACTCTGGCACAACATAGATAGGTGCGTTGGCCACCGCGATGTAACTGAAATAGTGTTGAAAACGGCGTTAGTCACCGTACACCGAATCAAAGTGACATGAAGACACGTGAAAACAGAAATTTATCATTCGAGCAATTCTGCGTTTGTCACCCTTTTTTTTTTTTTTTTTTAAATTGGCCTGCCTATGTAGAAAAACGGGCGTCTACAGATAGTAGTGGTTTAACCCTTTACCACACAATCCCGAGTTTTGACCCCCCTGAGGATGAAGCCTTTTGAAAACACTGTGGTAAAAGGAGAAAATGCTGGTAACCAGCATTTTCTCCTTTTCCCACAATGTTTTCTACTCTATCAAAGACAAAAGTCATTATTTGACCTACATTTATTTGAGATAGGTAAAGTTAGCTACTAGTAGCAAGCTAATAGTAGCCAGCTACTAGTAGCCAGCTACTTGTTCAGGTAAAGTTAGCTACTAGTAGCCAGCTACTAGTAGCCAGCTACTTGTTCAGGTAAAGTTAGCTACTAGTAGTCAGCTACTAGTAGCCAGCTACTTGTTCAGGTAAAGTTAGCTTCTAGTAGCCAGCTACTAGTAGCCAGCTACTTGAGCTGGTAAAATTGGTTATTTGTAGCCAGCTACTGGTAGCCACCTTCTAGTAAGCAGTCACTTGTAAAGGAAAATCTGGCAATTCGTACCAAGCGACCAATATATAGGTTATTAAAATGGAGGTTTTTATTAGTTCCCTAAAGGTACAAGTAGCTGGCGAAGTAAATGTCGACGCTTTAATCGAAATGTTTTTCTTCTATCCAGAATACTATATAAATGCATCAGAAAAATCAAAATCAAATAATTTCGTGTATTAAAGGGTCAAGCTGCGAGATCTGTCACTAGGAATTTTTTTTCACATTTGTTTTTAATTAGGGATTCAAAATGTACAAGTAGCTGACGAGATTAAGACAGACATTTCAAAATATTTCAAAGAATCACATTCACTGTACTACGGAGAAATTGAAAATGTCATTTTCAATTCATTTTTAATTATTAAAGGGGCCAGCTACTCGTCATGAAAATTGGGACATTTTTCAATTTCACTTAGAAAGGAATTCAAAGGTACAAGTAGCTGGGGAGTCTAAGAGCTGTTTTTGTAATTAAGTGCTTGTTTTGAATAAAGTAGACTATAAATGCGTCAGAAAACTCAAAATTGAAGCATTTCCGGTTTTTAGAGGGGACAGCTACTTGATATAAAAACGGGATAACTTTGCAATTTAGCGAAATCACGATTTAAAATGTACAAGTAGCTGGCTATATTTAGAGAGATTTTTCAAAATATTTCAACGAATCGTATTGAGGATACTTACGAGAAATTAAAGATATCAAAATCAATCCATTTTTAATCATGAAAGGGGGCAGCTACTTGTCAGGAAAATGCGGATTTTTTTCAACAATACATGTACTTAGTGTGGAATCAAAAGGTACAAGTAGCTGGCGAGCCTACGAGCGAATTTTGAAATTAAATGCTTGTTTTGAATAACAGAGACTATGAATTTATGAGAAAACTCAAAATTGAATCATTTCCGATTATTAAAGGGGCCAGCTACTTGATTAAAAAACGGAACTACTTTGCTGTTTTTCGAAATCATGATTTCAAATGTACAAGTAGCTGGCTAGATTTAGAGAGATTTTTTCAAAATATTTCAACGAATCATATTGATGTTATTTAGGGGAAATTAAAGCTATCAAAATCAATCCATTCTTATCATTTAAAGGGCCAGCTACTCGCCAGGAAATTCGGATATTTTTCAATTTTACTTAGAGTGAAATCAAAAGGTACAAGTAGCTGGCGAGCCTAAGAGCGAATTTTGAAATCAAATGCTTGTTTTGAATAACAGATACTATGAATTATCAGAAAACTCAAAATTGAATCATTTCCAGTTATTAAAGGGGCCAGCTACTTGATTTGAAAATTGTACAACTTTGCTGTTTTTCGAATAATGATTTCAAATGTACAAGTAGTTAGCGAAATTAAAAGAGATTTTTCTTTTGATTTTAATCTAAGTTAAGTTGAAAAATATCCGCATTTTCATGACGAGAAGCTGGAGTAGTATAGGGGTCACTTTGGTTGCAAACAAAGATGACGTAATCGGTGGCTATCTTGACCTACTTTCGGTAATGGTGTTACTATTTTTAGTAACTCATTTGCATATAAGGAGTTGTTGGTGTGTCATGGGTATTCGCGGCGGGTATGGGGATTCCGCCATGTTGGATGACTTAATTTCTATTTTTAGATTAGCAGCCATTTTGGATGACCTGTTTTCTTTTTTAGACGACCATTAATTTAAATGTGCTTTGTGGCGGAGACGGAGATTTTCCCACTTAGACTCATCTTTAACGCCACACCGAGTCAAAGAGCCGATTCCTAACCTCACTACGACCCTCGGTCAAGTCTATAAGGTTAAGTCGGTCTAACGACACATCCATGCTCTTTGAAGTTTCTGAAAAAGAATTACAAAAATTCGGTAGAAAAAAACGGTACCTTCGATGTTGTCTCTTCAACGTCCTGAACTCAAATGACAAAGGAGTATTTCCGATATGACTCGCGCGCATGCGTCGATCCACATACGTGTCTGAACACGTTTTATAGGTTTTTGTTTAAGTCGACACACTGTCTGGTTTTATTTATTTTGTGACGGAAGTCCGGACAATGGCCTATTCAACTGTCAAAGTTAATCCCCTAACAAAGGACCAAAAGGCAGAACAATGGTCTTTTGTTAATGTCGCCATACTGTCTGGTTTTATTTATTTTGTGACGGAAGTATGGACAATGGCCTATTCAACTGTCAAAGTTAATCCCCCCAACAAAGGATGAGTGGCAGAACAATGGTCTTTTGTAAATGTCCCACACTGTCTGGTTTTATTTATTTAGGGACGGAAGTACGGACAATGGCCTATTCAACTGTCAAACTTAATCCCCACCAGCAAAGGACCAAAAGGCAGAACAATGGTCTTTTGTTAATGTCACCATACTGGTTGGTTTTATTTATTTTGGAACGGAAGTCCGGACAATGGCCTATTCAGCTGTCAAAGTTAATCCCCTATTGAGAAATAGCTTTAAAAATGAGTCGTTTAAGTAGGCACCCTTACGGTATACAGAGCTGACTTGTATACCCTATCTAGTTATTTCTGGCGGATATTGAAGGTCAGGTCCTTTTATCTAGATGGAGACACTCCCACTTAGACTCATCTTTAACACTTCATCAAGTCAAAGAGCTGATTCCTACCCATACTTCGACCCTTGACCAAGTCTATATGGTTAAGTTGGTCTAACGACACATCCATGCTCTTTGAATTTTCTCATAATACAAAAATGTAAAATTTACATAACTCTCAAATGACCAAGATTATTGTCATCAGTTTGCAACTCTTTTTTCGAGATATTCATGTTCAGACATGTACGGGTGAGTGATCAATAGTCTTTTGTTAAAGTCGCCACATTGACTGGTTTTGTTTATTTAGGGACGGAAGTACGGACAATGGCCTATTTAACTGTCAAAATCAATCCCCTATAAAGGACCAGATGGCTGAACAATTGTCTTTTGTTACAGTAGCCACAATGACTGGTTTTGTTTATTTTGTGACGAAAGCACAGACAATGACCTATTGAGATATCAAAGTTAATCCCCTGACAAAGGACCAAGTGACACAGAGCTGACTTGTATACCCCAATGAAGAAGTAGTCACGAACATTGAGGGTCAGGTCCTCGGTCCTCGATAGGAAAAAAAAAAAAGTAACTATAAAGATAAAACGATACAAAGGCGAAAAATGAAAAGAAAATAGGCTATTGGTAAAAATATAAAAGTACAGAGGGAAAAACAATGGAGTTAGCAGAAAAAAAAAAAAAAGTTTACGGTGAAAAAGAAGAAGTAGAAAAGTCAAAAATAGTCTAAGGGTAAATACAATAAAAGAACATATAACTTTCTAACGATATCAAAGGGGGAAAATGAAGAAAAAGCAGAAAATTCAAAATAAGAATAGTGAAAAATAAAATGGTACCTTTTTGTCCATGTTTTCTCCTCAAACCTCATGCTCCAGAAAATGAACTAGTTCAGCAGCTTGAACACGCTCTTTTACCAAGATGTCATCTTCAAGGATATATTCTAACAAAACACTTACTTGACCAAACGTGGTGGTCCCAATACCAGAAAATATATGGAAATCCACTGAGTCCTTAACTTCATCAATCACATTTGTTATTGGAGCAATAAAAAAAAAAAGCCGACAATTAATGATATCCATCAAAGAAAAAAATCAAGTTGCCCCCTTTAAAGTAAAAGATTGAATAACTCTAACAAGATTGGGCAAGACCCCGAATCCTTTAAGCTCCAGTACCCATTTTAAATGTATATCAATGATTATGATGCAAAAGCGAAAAAATCGAGTTGTCCCCCTTTAAAGCTAAAGACTAAATGACTCTAACAAGATTTGACAAGAACCCAAACTCCATTAAGGTCCAGTACCCATTTCATATGAATATCATTGATTATGATGCAAAAGCCAAAAAATCAAGTCATTCCCCTTTAAAGTCAAAGATTAAATGACTCTAACAAAATTGGACAGGACCCCCGTCTAATTAAGGTCCAGTACCCATTTATATCATTGATTATGATGCAAAAGTGAAAAATCAAGTCGCCCCCCCTTTAAAGTAAGAGATTAAATGACTCTAACAAGATTGGACAAGACCCCCACGCCTTTAAGGTCCAGTACCCATTTATATGTATAGCATTGATTACGTGTAAAAGCGAAAAACCAAGTCATCCCACTTTAAAGCAATAGATAAAACGACTCCCAACCCTTTAAGGTCCACTACCCATTTATATCATTGATTATGATGCAAAATCGGAAAAATCAAGTCATCCCCTTTAAAGCAAAAAAGTTAAATGACTCTAACAAGATTGCACAAGACCCCGCGCCCCTTTAAGGTCCAGTACCCATTTATATGTATAGCATTGATTACGTGTAAAAGCGAAAAATCAAGTCATCCCCCTTTAAAGCAATAGATAAAACGACTCCCAACCCTTTAAGGTCCAGTACCCATTTATATCATTGATTATGATGCAAAAGCGGAGAAATCAAGTCGTCCCCCTTTAAAGAAAAAAGTTAAATGACTCTAACAAGATTGCACAAGACCCCACGCCCCTTTAAGGTCCAGTACCCATTTATATGTATATCATTGATTATGATGCAAAAGCGAAAAAATCAAGTCATCCCCCTTTAAAGCAAAAAGTTAAATGACTCTAACAGGATTGCCCCTTTAAAATCCAGTACCCATTTATATATATATCATTGATTAAAATAATAAAAAAGAGAAAAAAAAAATCGTTCCCCCTTTTAAGGCAAAAGAGTAAATGGCTCTTACAAGATTGGACTAAACCCTAATCCCTTTAAGGCCCAGTACCTATTTATATGTCAATGTTTTTTGACTTGAGATTGGATTAAGATAACTTATAAAGGGAGCTGGCCAATGTTTACATAAAGATTTATGATAACCCTAGTAACGGATTAAATTGTGCAAAAATGTAAGATTTTAGTCGAAAGTTATAGGAGTTGCTACTTTCAGCAATGAAATGATTTTTTGAACATTCTAACCTTCTAACAAGTAAAGCCATGTACTGATAAGCATAATTCTAGGAAATGTACGCAATGTCATCAATTCCAGGACAACTAAGAAATGAAACCAATGTTCGTCTTTTTCTTTCATTTTGCGACAGTTTCTATTCATAAAATTTGAGATAACCCTACCTAGTTTGTTTATCTCATCAATAGATTTAACCCTATTGATTTTGAAAAAAATCCATCAAACAGTATGGGAAAAGTAGCCATTTCAAGTTGAAAATTTTTATTTCTTGTGTAGGCGATAAAGTCTACATTTGTAGTCAAATTTTCATGAAACTTGCAGAGTTTGTTTATCTCGTCAATAGCTTCAACCCTATAGATTTTGAAAACATTCCAACAAATAGTATGGGAAAAGTAGCCATTTCAAGTTGAAAATTTTTATTTTTTGTTTACGCGATAAAGTCTGCAGTTGTTGTCAGATTTTCAAGAAACTTGCAGAGGTTGTTTATCTCATCAATAGCTTTACCCCTATTGATTTTGAAAAAATCCAACAAATAGTATGGGAAAAGTAGCCATTTCAAGTTGAAACAAAAATGACGCCATTTTCTATAAAAATTGCTTCAGAAGATCGGCACAAGACAAAAATAGTTTTGTACATGTAATTATACGTACTGGCACTAGCATTTCAAAAAAAAAAAACATCACTGACGTCTGACAGTACGATATGGGGTATACCTTTTGAAATTACCCTCTTAGTTTTTGAGGAGAAGATGTTTGAAAATTGAGACAATGGGCAGGTACAGGCACGCACGCGCAATAGGTACACGGCCATAACATAAGCTGGCTGACCTTTGGCCAGTGAAGCTAAAACTTGCGTAGTGTAAATAAAAGGTTGAATGTATTCTACAAGATACTATTACACCAAACTGTTGCTACTACCATTAGATGAAATAAATAAAACTTACCTATATAATGCTCGCCTTCCCAACTCCATATCTAAACTTTTCTTATATTAGAAATATCCATAACAAACGTTAACACTGTTTCCAAAAAAATCGGCAATTTGCCCACAAATATAATCCATTATCATTGTTCTGATATAGAAAGTTGAGAATTGTAGGTATACATAATTATGTCTTGTCTTGAGTGACCTGGACAAGTTGTGACAAGCTTCTACAAGTTCTCACATGAAGTCAATCCCCTCCTGGGTTCATTTGTTTTCTATTGTCAATGTTTTTTGACTTGAGATCGGATTAAGATAGCTCATAAAGGGAGCTGGCCAATGTTTACATAAAGATTTACAATAACCCTAGTAACGGATTAGATATTGCAAAAATTTAAGATTTGAGTCGAAAGTTATAGGAGTTGTTACCTTTAGTAATGAAATAATTTTCTGAACATTTTAACCTTCTGACAAGTAAAGCCGTGTACCGATAAGCCTAATTCTAGGAAATGTAAGCAATGACACCAAATTCTAGGACAACCAAGCAAAGAAACCGATTTACGTCTTTTTCTTTCATTTTGTGACAGTTGCTATTCATGAAATTTGAGATAACCGTACCAAATGATACATGACACTTTACTCTTTCACTTTGACTCCCCCATTATCGATTCAGTTTTCAGCCGTTTCAGGTCCAGTACTCCTTTTCTTAAAAAAATATCGACTTTTTTATTTGCAGTCAGATCGAATTGATATAGTTATGATTAAAATAGTCTTCTCTCACTGACCAAGAAAATGTATAGTTTTGTAGGTGTCACTTGAATGACAACGACGATATGAGGATTAATTTTGAGAGATACACGCTTTTGGCATCCACTGGTACAAAAATGACTCAATTCGTTATTTATTGACCGATTTTTAAGTTCTTGGTGTCTATCTTCGATAATTTTAACCTAGGAATTCAGTTTTGAACTCAGAATTCACGTAGAGATCATAGTAAGATCGTAATGCCTGAAAGATTTCAGATACGTTATTATGAAAGATTTCAGATACGTTATTAATGCACTAACTTTAACAAAAATGGCTAAAATCGTTGTTTATGAACCGATTTTCATGATCTTGGTGTCTAATTGTATTAATTTTTCCTCAAAAATCCGTTTATTAGGGTAACGAATACAATTTGGTGAGATGGCGGTCAGAAATGACGCCAGTGTGTGTTTCAACACGTTTATATTGGACTAATTTAAAACGTCCTTGATTGGATAATAAAGTATGACGTTATTTTTTGTAGCTCATTTAATCCTAAGGTATTCCATTTACTTTATTATCGTTGAGAACTTCATTATGAAACCTACACTTTCACTTTCGACTCATGACGTCCAAAAGCACTGAAATGCATATAATTCAAGTGCCTCTGTATTTTTCAACGAACACGTTATATATCATGTAATACAAAAGTGTTTAAATCATCATGACACAGAGAAACAGTATGACAAAAGCTTTGAAATGACCAAAACGTTCAATTATGATATTGAACTTGTAGGATTTACAAATGTACCGAGTAAAAAGCTGAAAATGATATTTACCAGGACAAAGAACGTCATTTTTGTTATAACTGCTTATCCGGTTGTCTAGTTAATAAACTGACAAACACGGTTGGTCACGTTTTTATATTTAGATCATGGCTAAGATGTCTTGTCAACCAATCAACCAGTGGTTCTAAAAATAGGCAATTAATCAGATGCAAGAGGAAGTGGACCAATCAGAAGAGACTCTGATCTATAAAAGACATTGTCGAGAGTGTGTGTGTGCCAAAAGTATGCCCATACTGAAACAAGGCAAACACCAGATGCAAACTTAGTCTTGATAACAGGTCAGTGAATGAAAAGTGGAACTGAGAGTCGATATCAGAGAATGAAAGGTGAAAACTCATAAGAAAAAGCCATAAGCTTAACCATGATGCGTTAGAAGAACTTAGTAGATCAGCTAGAACATGTTGACAAATCCCTCCAAAATAAAGTAACGCACGTATATCATACTGTGGGTAATGTCTATTCCAATATTGATGAAAACAGCGTTTGTGTAGATAAAAGACAGTACTGCAAACCGAATGAAGAAGTGATGTCTACCAGGAAAGACATCTGTTTGAGACCCCAGGAATACAGTCGATTAAAAGAACTTATACCGAACATTTGAAAAGACTTGCCCGAATTGGATAGTGTTGTACCTTTTTTACTTTCAGCGTGATCATATGAATCAGGTAGGAGTCCCATCAGTGTACAGAGTGTAACCCAAATGAATTTATAGATTGATGGTCATGTTTGGACTTACGCATATGATAGTTTTATTGATTAGTGAATGGATACATTAAAGACATATAAAAACAGAAATAGAAATTGAAATGGAGCAATTTTTCGCTCTTTTAAATGATTACCAAAATAGACCTTTGTATCCAGTTTTGTTGTAATTCTATATATTAAGAATGTACGTTATGCATATGTAAATATGAATAAAAATGGATGACTGGAAAAGGTACTTGTCCTCTATTTATTTTGATACTAACCATCTTGTCAGTTTTAGCGGTCCTGAGAAATCGTATCAGTATGTGAAAGCCCAGAGTAAATACAAAATTAGTACATTGGATACAGAAATGGCTACAAGACCAAGAGCCCTATGCCCTTGCAGGGGCTGTTTTCTTAAAAAAGTGTCATTCATTTCTTTAAAGTGTCATATATCTTTCAAAAAGTGTCACTCATTTTCTTAAAAGTGTAACTCATTTTTCAAAAACTGTCTCTCATTTTCTTAAAAGTGTCACTCATTTTTTAAAAAGTGTAACTCATTTTTCAAAAAGTGTCAATCGTTTTCTTAAAAGTGTCACTCATTTTTCAAAAAGTGTCACTCATTTTCGTAAAAGTGTTACTCTTTTTCTAAAAAGTGTCACTACCTTTTTCGTTTTTGTACTTTTACATGTAAATTCCCATAGGGTCTATTTCAAAAAGTGTCACTCATTTTTTAAAAAGTGTCACTCATTTTTTTAAAAGTGTCACTCATTTTTTAAAAAGTGTCACTCATTTTCTTAAAAGTGTCACTAATTTTTTAAAAAGTGTCACTCATTTTTCAAAAAGTGTCAATCATTTTCTTAAAAGTGTCACTCATTTTTTAAAAAGTGTAACTCATTTTTCAAAAAGTGTCACTCATTTTCGTAAAAGTGTTACTCTTTTTCTAAAAAGTGTCACTACCTTTTGCGTTTTTGTACTTTTACATGTAAATTCCCATAGGGTCTTTTTCAAAAAGTGTCAATCATTTTCTTAAAAGTGTGACTCATTTCCTAAAAAGTGTAATTCTTTTTTTTTTTTTTTTTTCATAAAGTGTCACTCATTCTCATAAAAGTGTCAGTCATTTTTCAAACAGTGTCACTCATTCTCTTAATAGTGTTACTCATTTCCTAAAAAGTGTCTCTTGCTTTCTGAAAAGTGCTATTCATTTTCCCACAAAAAATAGAAAAAGCTGTCAGATTAGGGTATAAAATCAAGAAAATATACGGTGTGTACCACTGAGAAGAAACCACTCAATAAGAGACGGGCGGAGAGGGACTGCTCGCCTCTTGTTTCAACTTTATAAAGGTATTTATGTATTTTGCGAATACACTTTTTAGAAAAAGAGTAACACTTTTACGAAAATGAGTGACACTTTTTGAAAAATGAGTTACACTTTTTAAAAAATGAGTGACACTTTTAAGAAAATGATTGACACTTTTTGAAAAATGAGTGACACTTTTTAAAAAATTAGTGACACTTTTAAGAAAATGAGTGACACTTTTTAAAAAATGAGTGACACTTTTAAAAAAATGAGTGACACTTTTTAAAAAATGAGTGACACTTTTTGAAATAGGCCCTATGGGAATTTACATGTAAAAGTACAAAAACGAAAAAGGTAGTGACACTTTTTAGAAAAAGAGTAACACTTTTACGAAAATGAGTGACACTTTTTGAAAAAGACCCTATGGGAATTTACATGTAAAAGTACAAAAACGCAAAAGGTAGTGACACTTTTTAGAAAAAGAGTAACACTTTTACGAAAATGAGTGACACTTTTTGAAAAATGAGTTACACTTTTTAAAAAATGAGTGACACTTTTAAGAAAATGATTGACACTTTTTGAAAAATGAGTGACACTTTTTAAAAAATTAGTGACACTTTTAAGAAAATGAGTGACACTTTTTAAAAAATGAGTGACACTTTTAAAAAAATGAGTGACACTTTTTAAAAAATGAGTGACACTTTTTGAAATAGACCCTATGGGAATTTACATGTAAAAGTACAAAAACGAAAAAGGTAGTGACACTTT